>OW386293.2:69630297-70830297 GCA_936432065.2 Rutpela maculata | reverse complement strand
TCAAAACTATTATAATGAGGAACAATGTCAAACCATTTAACTACTTTCTCAACATGTTAATAAATAAAATGTCCATGGTGTAACTTAAATAAAAGTAAACAACAGTATAAAATTATACGCAATTAACAAATGTGGTATTAAGTGTGTCTGAAAAAGTTTATTAATTTCTAACTTTTCATAGAAATGCCCAGAACGTACTATACTCTATTTTAACATGAGAAAAGTAATAAGAACTCATCTAAAATAAATTCATTTTGATTTTTTGGTATAATTTCTATGAATGTTAAGAGATAAAGTGGTAAGCCCATGGCCGGTCTGTGTTTGAGTGTGGTTCATACTCTTTGTATTTACCAGATAGGGTTATAGGGAAACTAATTTTTTTTGTTTTCATAGTTTCATAAGATTAGAAAAGGCAAATTAATATCAACTGGTAATGTATTTTGTCAATTCACAGCCCCACAAAGTGGTCTGTACGGTGGACCAGACCAGTGTATCCTTATGTATTTGGATCCACTGAAACCGAGTCAGAATTATCAGAATGGCTCGCTTTTCACTCCTAACCCCCAAAAACAAAATGGTCTGCCCGGCGGACCAAACCAGTATATCCTTATGTATTTGGACCTGCTGAAACAGAATTTGAAGTTAGAATTGTCAGATTGGATCGTTTTTTATCCCTAACCCCAAAAAACACCCCTAAAACAAAACAAAAAAGTGGTCTGTCCGGCGAACCATACCAGTGTATCCTTATATACTTGGACCCACTGAAACCGAATCCGAAGTCAGAATTGTCAGATTGTTTTCCACCCCCAAAAAACACGCCCTCCCCCCCAAATGATCAGACCGGTGGACAATACCAGTGTATACTTATATATTTGGTAAGGATACACTGGTATGGTCGGCCGGACAGACCACTTTTTTTGTTTTGGGGGTGCTTTTTGGGTTTAGGGGTGAAAACGAGCCAATATTATAATTACAACTTCGGATTCGGTTTCAGCGGGTCCAAAACATAAGAATATACTGGTATGGTCCGCCGGACAGACCATCTTTTTTTTGGGGGGGGGGTCTGGAGTTAGAGGCGACAAACGAACCAATCTGACAATTTTGACTTCAGATTCGGATTCAGTGGGTTAAAATACATAAGGATAAACTGGTATAGTCCGCCGGATAGACCACTTTATTTGGGGGGATGTTTTTTGGGGTTAAGAGTGAAAAACGAGCCAATCTGATAATTCCTCCGATTAAAGAACTTATATCTAGATACATAATGGCTACCTTTTCTTCATATACCTTATTTGCTCCTAACATAGTCACATTATATGTCCATTAAAATGGATAGATGAACATCACCTCCCATAGGCAACAGTGGCGGGTATGTGTAGAAGGGAAAATGTAAAATATTGTACCTATTTTATGTGATAATTATTGATTAACTTCTAGGAATATTAACGCAGATTGAAAAAATACAATAGGTAAAGATGTTTTATTCAAGGGAAATATGCATTGGAAGGATATTATTTATAATATTATTATTAAAACTATAAACTGAACCTCATCATGTTACGACTATGACCTACTTACTTATGAAATGATCGATTTCTGCAAATGGCACAGCACCGTTGCATGTTGCATTAAATTGTCACTAAACTGTCTAAATATGAACAGAGAATATTATTTAGGTATTAGGCAAATCACAACTTAAAATAAAAAGACTTCTTCACCACATTTTGATCGAAAAACACTTATTAACATTAATGACTGATACTGTCAAAACTGTCAAATTGAGATTATGATAATCGAACTGAAGCCGACCGTGTACGAGCGGCCGCGAATACGCCGATGGGCCAATCAGCAACTTATGGGAAGAAGTGCCTTAGATTGGGAGTCTTTCGGGATCATAAAATTCATGCCATTATGTATCTAGATATAAGTTCTTTAATCGGAGGATAATTCTGACTTCGGATTCAATTCAGCGGGTCCAAATACATAAGGATGCACTGCTCTGGTCCGCCGGACAGACTACTTTCTTTTTTTGTGGAGCTGTATTATCAATATCAAATTAACATATTTGTACCTCATTTTTATTATTTTATTACAAGTATATTTAAAGACAAGAATTTAGACAATGAGCAGCTATTCCTAGTAAACAACGAAACAACCGTTGATAAGTACTTGTACTTAACTCTAGTCCAAGTGACCCTTCAAGGATGATTACAATGAAAGGCTGAAATACACAAGCAGCGAGGTGCATCTTACCACACAATCACACAAGCAAAAAGAACATCATGTAAATTAGACAACCTCCAAGTTAAAGCAACAAAACCTACGCATGAAGGGTTATAGCATATACGACCAGTCCTTACCTGCGTCATTTGCCAAGCTGAGGCCAGCTCTTGATGCAACTGCACCATTACAGTTGTATGTTAGATTTATCATCGCTCGATCGATGGAGGATACGCATAAGAAATACTGTTATTGATAAGAAATATTCTTCAACATTTTTGTACTCGTTTCCTTTCATTAGAATGACCAAATTCCAACTTTATTTTTATAGCTCGGTAAAAGCAAGGCAGAACAAAAGTAGCTTCAATAATTTCCTATGTCGTTCCCTTCTACTGGTATTCAGTGGATAGCACGTTTGCCTTTTTAATCGCGAAAAATGTCCCTACTCTACTACTTTGCTCTGGGGTAATTAAGTAGACAGTAGATAAACTGCATCAGTTAGAGAGAGAGAGAGAGAGATCCACAATATGTAAGAGTATTTTGTCCAGATTATCCGTTTCGCGTTTGTGTCTCTCGCCTCATATAAGGACTCTCGAGATAAAATAGCATAAAGATACGTTAACATTTTAACATCTCCATAAAACTGTTGGTGGTTACTAAAATTGGTCCAAAATCTAAAATTGAGATAACATCAAATCTTTACATTTTGAGGTCCCAGGAACCAAAAAAAGTGGTTTTTGAAAAATGTCTGTGTGTGTGTATGTGCGTTAGCACAATAGCGACGAATCCACTAAACGGATCCGGATGAAACTTTGCATGAGGATTTCTTTAGTGCTCCAGAAGATCTGAAAAGGTTTTGGCTGAGAGCGGATTACGTTTAGTGCCGTTTTGGCACAACAAGTTGTTTATTTTATGATTAATTACAATTTGTATCGAACCATTGAAAAGCAGTAAAAATTCCGATATCAACGATATTGTCACATTTGCACCCTTTCGATTTGGTTTCCGTGAAAAAAACTAATAAACAAATTAACAATCTATAGAGTCACGCTTCTTCTGTGAGATATATTTTATACTCTAACCTAACTTTCGGTAGACTAGTGTGTTAAAGAGTGCAGACTATAAAGTTCGTAGGTTCAAATCCCACCGATCGCAAGACTTTTTATTTTCTATTTTAATATGAAAAAATTATTTCAACTTAATAAATATGATTAAATGAGATCATTCATATTTTTTAGTGCTCTTTCCGGTTTCAAAGGGGTGGAGAAGTTCCAGCTGCTTCAAGTAGCTGCCGATTTTTTAAATAAACAGCCTGCTTTTGAAATATTTATTATTAGCTTGCGGTATTCTCAATAGGTGTAGATTCTCATATGGAAGCAGTATTTCAAACTATATTTTATATTACCGAATTAATATTCACAAGGATGCTATAGCACTCTAGTAAAATAAAAAATGTACAAATTATACATATCTCAAAATATATAAATTTGTATTAGGTATTATCAAACTATGCTGTGTGAGGAACGGGTTAAACAAACATATTCGTATAATTCATATAAATTCGAAGTATTTGTGGTTATTTGTAAATGAAATAACCTCTTTTAAGATATATAATATCCTTAAGCTTAATGTAAAATGATCTAGGCTAGCATGACAAGAAGACACCAACTGAAACCCTTTAACCACTTTAAAACTACTCACTAGGACGTAAGTGCTAATCTTATGTGTACCTATTAATCCTTTGCTTTAGCTGTGGGTGTTTAATTTTCCTCAATATAGTGAACCTACTTTGTGTAACAGGAGTAATAGTTTCTTCATGATAATCATTCAAGGTTTCAGAGTGACTCACCATCATTAGCTAACATGAATTAATGTTAACATACAATTATAATTATTTAAAAAGAAATAACTGCGACTTTAAGTTAAGTTACATTATTTATTGTGTAAATAATTTGAATTAAAGAGATCATTTACAGGAAAGTGATATAATCACATATTGCTTTGTTTGAAATACTAGAACCAAGTTCTATTCTTCATCTTTCGCACAGTGGCTTAACCGACGTTTTGTTTTTAGTTGACCTCCCTTTTCTGTGTGTCATATTTGAAAAAACGACGGTATGTGTTGCAGTTGCCTTTTAGAGGCACGGCATTACCAAAGATTTCAGCTTCCATCAGCTCCTTGGTGATATCAGCCCAACATTGCTTTTTCCAGTCTTGCCATCTGGTTTTCCCCTGAAATATCAACCATTCTGTAGTGTTTTTTCCAGTTGATGAGACCACAAAATTGAGAGGAATTTTGAGAATACGATGCTCTAAAGTCGATAAGCTGTTTAAGAAACTGTTTAAGAAACTTTTCATAAACGTATCTAGATTCACAGGTTTGTCTGATTCCCTAACAGTTCATATTTCAGAAGCGCAAAAACACATGGAGAAATTAGGATGTCAACAAGTCTGATCATTATGCGTTTCGTGATATTTCTGTCACATCAAATTTTGCTCAGCTTGTAGTTGCCAATATTGCCATTTTTAGTCTTCGCCGAATCTCATATTGGTAGTTGATAGTTTGTCCACAAGGGCTCCAAGGCTTTACTATCTCACATGCACCTGCACTTATCCTTCATTTGCCCCATTTAAAAACATACTTTTCATTTTATAATTTATACTTACTAGTGGATGCGGTACGACTTCTTTGACTGCACTTCAACTTCACGGGGTGCCATTTAGCACGGTTGGCACGAAAAAGATTCATTTTCGATCAGGATGCGTCAACATTTCCCCTTAGGAACCAAGATGGCGGTCATTTTTTGATTTTTTTTTTTTATTACAATCATCAACAAATATTTCGAAGTATGATCTCTGGTTAAACTATATCTGGGGAATACTAATACGGTGTCTATTTTCCACTAGAAAGCAATATTACCGTTATGTTTTAACACCTTGACGCCCGACTACCAGTATAATGGTAGTTGGTATTTTTAGTGAGATACCGACTACCACTATACTGGCAAAAATTTACATGCACTTTAAGCGGATATAAATTTACACTGGAACCAGATTAAGGCACTGCGAATGAACGACGGGTATTAGATACCATTTCTGAGTAATTGCGTGAGCCAGTAAAGTGGTAATTGGATTCTGGTGGGTAATTATAGTTTCTAGTATTTTTTCTACCTATATATTTGTATTCCTGTACATTACGTATTTGTACTGTTTAATAATAAAGATATTTTTTAGTTTGTGTTAGCTTTGAATTTTAAATATTTTTTTATGCTAAAGTACCTAGTACCACTATACTGGTATTCGGTACATGATATAAAAAAAAACCTTTGATACACCGATTACCACTATACTGGCATGCTATAAAATTCCTTATCGGGTTCCATCAAGAACTCGGTTTTTGGGTGCGGGTGTCAAAGTGTTAATCAAATGCACTGTACAATTTTTAAAAGAATTAATATTTTCAAATTCAATACGGTGTTCGGCTATTTTTTGCATCCTGAACGCAAATATGAATTCCTTTTTCTCAAACTACCAATTGCAAATTTTGTATGTACCTATTTATAATTTCAAACGTTTTTTTATTTCCGTATTTACTTATTCCTTGGAGTAAGAACTAATCGTGCCAAATGGCAACCTGTGGAGATGAGATGCCAAGAGCCTCCGCTAGTATAATCGAAATGCGGAAGCAATTGGTAGTTTTTGTAGCTTTCTTTGAGAAAGAGGAATTCATATTTGCGTTCAAGATACAAAAAAATAGCTAAAAACTTTAAACAACATGTTTAACTTCCCTTCCTTGGGTATGTCCCCAATACTTCATTGCGTATATTTCTGTTATGTTGATGTTTTGTGTCTCTGTTTTCGTCTTGTTGTTTTAGTTGGACGATGCCCTTTCTGCTCTTTTCAAAAAGTTCTTCTGTTGGCTTTTGTTGTTGCCGCGTTTTTGACTCCATATATCATCGTTGTCCGTATGACGGCTATGTACATACATTTGGTAATATCCCATGATAGTTTATTTTTCTCAATGAACGGTATGTTACCCTTGCGCCGTTTTGATTCTCTCCTTTACTGTTTCTCTCCGCTCTAGCTGGTTCGTCCGATCTGTTCCTAGGTACTTCAATTTGTTCGGTATTCATAGGGAATATTAATCTATTTGTTCCTCTCCGCTGGTCCAACTCTTCTTCTTCTTCTGCATCGATTAGGAGATTATCGACGTATGTGTGTGTTTTCTTAGAGAACACCATTTTTCTGAAAGAAACCTTCACTAGGCATACCTCCGCTGAAGTGATGTGCGAACTCAGCCCTGACGCAGTATATCAACAATACCTCATTGATTATTTCGAGTTTAATTTTAATTATTATCTCTACCGTGTTTTCTAGCATTTATTCCTTGGATGGTGGCTTATTGAAGGGTCTTCTTGTATTAATTTGATTCATTCATTTTTTGCTTTCTCTTCTTCCTCCAGTTTATCTCCACTGTTGCCGTGGTATACCACTTCTCGTGTATGTGTATTTTTTCTGTATGCCCCCCTGCCGCCACTTTACTGCCCCTGACTCGTTCCCCCGTTTCTTTGATTTTGTGGTCCTATGTTCTGTATTCGATTCATTATTCTTGTGTATAGATACCATTCCCTGAGAAAAACTATGCATTTTCATTGAACTGCAAGAAATTCAGCCCCCGGCATATTAAGCCAATAGTACGCTACTGATCAGATTATCCATTTATTACCCAAGTCAACGCTTGTTTATCTAAGAAACTCTGTTTTTCTTAAGGAATGACACCATTATTGCCTTGCTATAAATTTACGGTGACAGCGGTCGATGGTTTCATAATCACTTCTCATATTTTCGAAGAAAGTCGTTTGAATCAGCCCCTCACCAGTTTATTACAGCATATATGATGCAGAATGCAACACCACAAAAACACACTCTTTTTAATACAAATACAAATTATATACGTAATTAATCACTAATTGCACCTCCCAAGATATGTATTATTCGTCAAACCTGTCGCTTACTTGACAAAAAAATATGCAACACCACAAAATCGAACTCTTTTTAATATAAACACAAATTATGTACGAAATAACAATAAAAAACAATAAAAGATTAATTAAATGGTAGCAAATGTTCAAAGTACATCCCTCTTCTTCTTGACATTGTCTGGCTCGGTCAATGGTGTTTCGCATAACATTTCGCAACACAGCAGGAGTTATACTTGCAAAAACTTCGCGGATACGATTTTGTAAAATTTGAAGTGTTTGGGAGGGGTGTATAAAAAACTCGTTCTTTCACAGAACCCCATACAAAAAATCTAAAATGCTTAGATCTAGTTAGCGGACAGGCCAACAGGTCCATATGTTGCAATTACTCGCTCATTATACCGGTTCACTAAATGGGCCCATAACTCGAGCGGCGTTATGAGGAAGATTTCCATCTTCTTGGAAATACATTTGTTCAGAAACTGCAAGTGGTAAGTCCATCAACATTTCTTCAATATCGTTTTGTAGAAATTCTAAATATCTCCCCACTGTCATGAAAGAAAATAAGCCCAATAATAATTATTGTCCCAATCACCCCAGCCCACACATTTACTCCAAATCTTTTCTGAAAATTACCTCGCCTCATTAAATGTTGATTTTCCTCCGTCCAATATCTATTGTTTTGTGAATCGCTGGTGAATCACGACTCATCAGAAAACAATATCAAAGAAACTAAAGGGCATAGCAGGATAAGCATGTGTTAGGTGCCCCCGCACCAATCCGGTCGAAATTTTTAGCACAAGTTGATAGTAGTGTTAGATGAAATTTCCCAAAATATTATTTTTGGAAAACCATTTTTACGGGAGTTATGGGGGTAGAAAGAGAAATGGAAAAAAAATTTTTTCTCGAGAACGGATAAACCGATTTTCATGGAAAAAATATATGTTATGGGTTTTGATGGTGCAAATGTGGGAAAAAATTATTGAGTCCATTTGTCGAAAAAAAGTGGTGAAAAATTTTTTTCAAAATAAAAAAATTTTTTTTTTTAGGGGATGTTCTAGAGGCACACCCACCATTTTCTTCCAAATAAATGCTTATGTAAATGCCTTTAAAACATATCCAATTTTCATAGCGTTCGGAAGGGTACAACATACTCAAAATTGATAATCATTGGCAGACTGCGGGCGGCGCGTAGTCTATGTAATGAAGCATTATAAGACGACTTTTTTGTAAATATTTCATGCAAAGACGAGATTACCTTCTCCCCCTCGTTTTCGAGGATGCTGAACACGATGCAAGTGCTGGGAGAAGTTTTTGACCGTCGCAACCCCCTGCAACTTTTTTGAAAAATTTTTTCAAAATAATTTTTTTCTTTATGGGATGTTCTCGAAGAATGAAGACTAAGAGAGGTCTCATCAATATAGAGTAACCTGATTCGTGAGAGGCAAGAGGACTCACGCAAAAAAGTCAGCCCGAATTGTGAGAGGCAAGGGGACTCATAATAACCAAGCACCTCGACTAATGAGAGGCAAGGGAACTTAAAAAAAAACAAGCACCTCGACTTGTTAGAGGCAAGGAAACTCACGATAAATAAACACCCCGATCCGTGAGAGGCAAGGGGACTCACAATAAATAGGCACCTTCACTAGTGAAAGGCACTGTAACCTCCTCGTAGTGGACTTTAAAAACTGGTTCTTTCGTAGGCTGACTGCAGATGTCATCATTGCAAAATCTTCAGATTTTCAAACTAGATTTTGTTTGACCCCACAGTTGACGTCAGAGAATTTGTGCGCCACACTTCTTGAAGTTTGATACTGATTTAAATGCTAGGGTTGTAATGGCCGCCAGTGACCGTGGTAGTAAGATGTAGTAATGAACCGCTAGTCTATGTAATAAAGGCAGAAATAGTGTAAACATTTCTTGCAAAGACGAAAATACCTTCCTCCGTCCGTTTTGGAGGGTGCTGAATTCGATGCAAGTGGAGGGAGAAGTTTTTGATCGCCGCAACCTCCTAAAACGGTCTCTTATGGATCTCTTTATGTTTTCTATACGAGTCTGGGGAGTGATTTATCAACGGGTTATACTTGAAATAACATGGAAGATGGTTATAGAGTAAGTTGAGTCCAGACAGCAGGCCAGGGGGTTAAACCCTTCCGAGGAGTAGAAAATCATTTTTTATCAAATAATTCGGTTTCAAACGCGTTACCCCCGTTTTTGGGGTCGCTGATGATGGAAAAAATATTCAATTTTAGCTCCTCTTCATCTCTCAAACGGTGAGTGAGGGGTGATTTCTGCCCGTTTGAGGAGGTTGGAGCTAAAAATGAATATTTTTCTCGTGACCAGCGACCCCGCATTTGAACCGAATCATTTGAAAATAAAAACTACACCCCTCGGGAGGGTTTAATCAACCTCTTAGGCCTACTGTATGGACTCCACTTACTCTATAACCCCCTACCATATTATTTCAAGTATAACCCGTCGATAAATCACTTCCCAAACCCGTTTATATATGGATCTATAAGAGGGATGGCCATTTCAGGAGGTTGCGGCGGTCAAAAACTTCACCCACCACCTGCATCGTGTTCAGCACCCTCGAAAACGAGGGGGGGAAGGTAATCTCGTCTTTGCATGAAATATTTACAAAGGAGTCGTCTTATAATGCTTCATTACATAGACTACGCGCCGCCCGCAGTATGCCAATGATTATCAATTTTGAGTATGTTGTACCCTTCCGATCGCTTCGAAAATTGGATATGTTTTAAAGGGGCATATAAGCATTTATTTGGAAGAAAATGGTAGGTGTGCCTCTAGAACATCCCATAAAAAAATTTTTTTTTTATTTTGAAAAAAATTTTTCACCACTTTTTTTCGACAAATGGACTCACTAATGTTTTCCCATATTTGCACCATCAAAATCCATAACATATATTTTTTTCATGAAAATCGGTTTATCCGTTCTCGAGAAAAAAATTTTCTTCCATTTTTATTTTTACCCCCATAACTCCCGTAAAAATGGTTTTCCAAAAATAATATTTTGGGAAATTTCATCTAACACTACTATCAACTTGTGCTAAAAATTTCGACCGGATTGGTGCGGGGGCACCTAACACATGCTTATCCTGCTATGCCCTTTGGGTTAGCGGTATTTTTCTGAAGTAACCAGTCACAATAACCTAATGTTCGGTTACCATCATCATCGTACGATGATATTTAAACTAGCGGTAACGATATTTTTTGAAAATCTTTCTTGCTGATTCATGACTAATTTGCGCCTCGTGGCCAATCAACGTGTTGGCTTTTGTAGAAGTGAATCCTACTTTTACAAGAGCCAACTCGTTGATTTCCGTCGCTTCATCAACGATAAGGTCTGCAGGATTGTTATCAATTCCTCTCCTGATTTGTTTCTCCACAATTGAAAAATATTGAAAACATGGATGATGTCTGTTCGGATAACTTTGGCATACAAATCTGTGGCGTTTCTGGAATTTTTGTGGCATTCTCCCAAAAATTAATAACATGTCCACTTTTTCATCTCTTATATACATGTTAAAAAATAATAGCAATAATTAGCAAACAACAAACAGCAACAAATTTAAAGATAAAGAGCAAACTTATTAAGTTAACAATACACGCTTATTATTATCTGTCAAACTTCTTTCTGTTTCCAAAGCACACTTCTTTTATTTGCAGCGTTATTTTGTTGACAAAATGAATGTATTGAATCTAGTTTTATTCAATTTCCATGGCGTACTTACTTGACAAGCGTATTTTCTCGATATTTTAATTATTATCCACCAAAAAACTTGTGAATTTGGGTTAATATTAAACCGGTTTTCGATTTGAAAGGATCAATCCAATTCGAAAAATCTCACGTTTACATTTTTCTCTTATTGTTATGGTCCATTTGATTGATTTGAGTGCATTCAATGTACTCTAGATGCAAAAATAAAAATAGCCCTAAAGAAATCAAGTAGCCTCAAAAATTGTTTAAAACTACGCAGTTGTACTTAAAATCGTCTCCGGAATCCAAAAATGTAAAAAATATACATTCCATTAAGAATTTCAAAATTGTGGTAATTTCCGGGGAAACCGGAAGTGATGGAAAAGTGTAAAATTATTAATAATTTGCCGTATTTGGTATATATTACCCCTGCCAAATTTAAGACTTATATCTTGAAAACTCTGGAAACTGTGGCTTCTCTAATGATTCCGTTGACACCGCAGGTATATGTCTTTTAAGCTCAACATGTATATTTTTTCTTTCCGAGGGAGATGTCATTGTATAATTTATCATTTTAACACGTGTGCCTCCCAAAGTTCAAAAAACTTATTTTGTTAGCTTAAATTAAAGTAATTATATAGGTTAACTTATTTACTGTGTTTTTAATATGTTGTAATTCTGTGCAGGCCGCAAATTATTGCGGGTTGAATGCAAATAATCAATCAATAAAAGATATCCCTTTCAAGTAGAAAGATGAGTTTTAATTAAACAATTTTGATAACTAGTATCAAAAACAATAATAATATGTAGGTATGTTATGTCTATGAACATTTTAATTTTTGTAATATTCATTTATAACAAGAATACTTTAAATAAATCTATTCGATTGCGTAAAATAAATGATAATCGGTCATTAAAATTAGTCAATAATTAAAGAAGGATATTAGTCCAATAATTGGTATAGCTCAATTTTCTTGTCATTACATTTTATGTAAAATACCAGAAAAGTTATGAAAGTGGAAAACACAATACCAATTTCAACAATGTAAAGTTAGCAAAGGAATCAGACAGGGCTTGTATAGGGTTTAAGTTAACCACATGTTAAATAAATATTAGTAGTCGACAGTAATGAAATGGATATTAAAATTTGTTTAAATCTTGTGCCGTCTCCTCCTTATGAAGGAATTATTCATGGCCCCAAACCATTTTTATCTACATTCTAATTCCAGTTAATTTTAAGTCAATTTTAAAAAGTATATATACTCTTTGAAATAGTAAAGATACCGCTGTTATTTAAATTGCTTCGTTTACTTTTTATAAAAGTCTTTCAAAATCAGTGCTTTTTCAATATTGAATGCATACATTTTTTATGCATGAAATTACGTTTCCGGTAGGAAATGTTCTTATCGTTTTATTCATCTCCTTTTTCCACAAAATTCCAGATTAAACTTGGCCCAATTTATTTTTTCCTTTCATCTTCAGAGGCATCCTATGTAGCTTGTCAATGGAAATGACATCAATATACTGCACTCACATCAAATACATTTAAGAAAAAATAAATATAGTAAAATTGTGAGTAAGGACAAAATAGCAGATATACCACGTGGAACAGAGTATTGTAATCGTAAAAAAATGTTTTGATTTTTTTTTTCAGATAGGCTTAAAATGTCACGAAACGTCGAGATTTTAAGTTTGAGCAAAAAAAAAGTTGTTGATGTTCTGTCTGTCTGTCTAAAACTTTTGTGCGCATCATTACTCTGGAACCGTTTACGATATTAACTTGAAATTTGGGACACCTATATATTATAACGAGAACTGGCGCTAGATTGTATTTTTATCGTATTTCGTTGAAGGGTTGGGTGTAAATGGGGGTAAATAGGTAAAGTAAGCAAGGAAAAGTCCATACAATTGGGATTTAGTGTATGTACGAGAAGTCAAGTTAAGGCTTCAAAAGTTTTTTGACATCAACCTCCCCCACTATTATCACCACTACCGTGTTGCACATCGTTTTATTGGTTTTTGTGGTAGACAATTTCAAATATGTATTACATTAATAAAGTTCTATGAACAATTTTTTCCGCATAATGAACTGCAAACATTTAGTGATTCCTTAGTCACCAGTTTTTTACTCTAATTATGACGAAATATTTTATATTTCATTTTAGAAAGTAGTATCAAGGAATAAGTGATATTCTGTTATTCAGTACTAAGAAGTAAGGGTGAGTATAAGCAAGTATAGTCTCTAATTCTCCCTATTTTATTCACATTTTGACATGTTTCGTGATCCATTTGGTTTTATTCTTCTGTAGACTGAGTCTGATAGCATCACGCTATCTGAGGCGGTTGTCTGCAGCCTCGCCAAATTTCTTTCCAACCAGTTCCTTGTTAACGTCAACTCACCGTTATGGAGGTGTACCCTTCACCACTTACCATCTGGGTTTCTCTGAGCAACTAAACGCTCTGTGTTGTCTTTTGCCCATAGATATATTGTCAACAAATTATGAGATGTGCGGAAACACAATGCTAGTTTTGCAGGTTGAATTCCTTGGAGAATCTAACTGTTGGTGCAGTAGGTTTTCCAAGGAATTCGTAACAAACATTTTCAGACCCAAATTTTCATACAATACTCGGTTTACTTGCCTCCTTAACGGTAAATATTTCAGAGATGTAAAGAAAGAGCAGAAACTGGGGCGTCAGTAAGCCTAATCTTTCTGTGCTTAGTGATGTTTCTGTCAAACTTACCAATCCTTATAGTACAGGATCCGTACTAAGGTCGACCTTCACCGATCAGGTAACCGAATAAAATATGCTAACAAAACTAACGGTGATGGGTTGCCTAACAAAATATGTTCAAGGCTATATTTAATTGAATATTTAATTTTTTTTTCCATACCTTCACCGATCTTCTAACCAAAAAAATTTAACACTAATCGAAAGTAAGAAACCTATAGAATATGAAAACATGGGGTTGCTTACATTTTTCCGTTCAAGGCTGTATGGTTGCTAGGTTTAAGTAGGTGAATTGAAAGTGGTACCTTCACTAATTGGTACTACTGGAAACCAAATAAATTATGTATCAAAATAAAGATAATTTTATTGCGAAACGATAAGTATAAATAAAATTAAAAAAAATAATAAAAAACAAAAAAAGACTTGAACATATTTCGTTAAGCAACCCATCACCGTCACTTTTGTTAGCATATTTTTTTTTCATAAAAAATAGATTTCATTCGGTTACCTGATCGACCTTAGTACGTATCTTAGACTATTAACTTAATCTGTCTGGATGGTTTACATTTGCTCGGTTGTTAATCAAACTCTCCATTTTGTGACAGCAATCTGTAATTGGCGTAGATGTCTATCATATCCTTTTTATGTGGTGAGCCTAATATTGAGATCCTTCAGGCATCGATCCAATTTTATGCCATTCACATTTGTGGGGATATTCTCTAAAGAATTTTAGCTCGAATTCATCAACTAACTTAAGCGTCACTGCCGTGATATTATCAACTGCAGCTGCTTTAAAAATTTTTATCTATGAGTTTTTTAATTACTGCTTGAGTAGTATAATTTTGCAGAAATAAATCAGCTCCCTTTGTTTATTAATTTTTTAATACTATCAATTAACTACGGAACTGGATTTTTCTAAATAGTAGTCGTTACAATGAGTGAATGCAATTCAAACATATTTCAAAATTAATTGATTAAATATTATCATTTTACTGTTTTATCATGACGCAATATTGTTTGGTTAAACTCAGAATTGGTCTAGACTATTTTAAATTTATCATAGCATTCCTTTTGCTACAGGTATATAATAATGATAATTGGTGTTGTTTTCCCATTAAATTGTCATCCATCTTAATGTAAATCAAGATAGGATGCGATAAGTGAGATGCGTCGATGATGTCACAAGAGATAGTTTAAATACTAATTTATTTTGCAAAGTAGAACCAGTTGTCGTTACTTTACTCTAGTGGGAGAATTAACAATTTGCATCAAATTATAGTTATTTAATTTTTTTGTAAGCATCCTTGTCCCATCTAAACAACAACAATAATAATAATAATAATTTATTGGCCTCTGTAGATACATACATTGCACGTGACAGGACAAAAAGCACAAATAAAATAATTGCAATAAAAAGGAAGGATAAAAGACAAACAATTTTCTTATGATAACTACAAACAAACACCTAACACATATTATATCACATACCCTAGATAATGTGTCATATTTTCACGCAAAAAATATTGGAATAAGTGAGTAACATAATAAATAAAATAAATAAAAAATAGATGGCATTATTTTTCTCCAATGAAATCTGATAGCGCTTATTAGATAGATATTCTTTCAACTCAAAAGCTCAGCCTTTTTGAATAATTGTGGAAATTGGAACAGTTTCTAAAAAGAGTTAAATTACACAGCCCCACAAAAAAAATGTTATGTTCGACAGACCAGACCAGTATATCCGTATGTATATGGACCCGCTGAAACCGAATCCGAAGTCAGAATTGTCAGATTGGCTTGTTTTTCACCCTTAACCCCAAAACACACCACCCAAAGAAAATGGTCTGTCCGGCGGACTAGACTAGTGTATTCTTATGTATTTTGACCTGCTGAAACCGAATTCGAAGTCAGAATTGTCAGATTGACTCGATTTTTACCCCTGACGCCAAAAAACACCCCCAAAACAAAAAGAAAGTGGTCTGTCCGGCAGACTATACCAATATATACTTATGTATTTTAACCTGCTTAATCCGAATTCGAAGTTAGAATTGACAGATTGGCTCGTTTTTCACCCCTAACCCAGAAAAACACCCCCCCCCCCCCCAAATGTGGACCGGTGGACCAGACCAGGGTCATGATACTATGAAATATAAGATACGCTCAGTACGAGTACCAGCTTTCGACCTGCTGTGCACATAGCGTCACCCTCTAATCAACTTCAAATCGAGCCCGCGCCGGCGACCATCTACTTAAAAATACACCGAAAACCGTAATATTAGACCTAGAAAGCTGATTGCAGGAAATTTTACTTTTTAATATCATAGAATTCTATGACTGCTTTTGTCAGCACTTTTCATTTCGCATAAGGCCGTTGTGGGTTTAAATATTTGTGAAAACACCTCCAAAATAATTGGTGCAAGCACATATGATCTTTTGCACCGTTGATTTTTCAACGTGTAAGTAAGCTATTTATTTTGTTTTTATTTAATATCAAATTTTAATTCATTTAATTAAACACAATAAATAGTAGTAGTAAAAATAATATACTACTTTAATTATGAAACGGTGCATTTATCTAACGTTATTCAGGAAAATAGACAAACAGTCAAGAATGAGAAATATTTATTCTATTATTTCGAGATAAATTGCCGGATTCTTTAATGTTTTTATTATGAAAAACATTTTGCATCTGCAAATAGCGTTTTTGCAGTAAGTTAGTTAATTCAATAGCGCGGGATATATCAATGTGTTCTCTCATGGTAATTATTACAAATATTTTATAACCTCCATTGATTTGCTGAAACATTTCAAAAAAGCCTGAATTTCATTAAACAACACTAACGTACATTAGTTCTCACACCGCATTCTCTGCGCTGTATCGTTCGCGAGGGGGTTCCGTATACTTAATTGCAATTTTCTCGAAAACTGTTAATCCTAGAAAAAAAAGTTTCAAACAAAAAAGTTAGCTCCATCCTTTATCTTCATAAGCCCTCGATATACTTGATATCTATTTTGAAAGACAAAAAAGTTTCTCGTTTGTTGTATTCCCACCTGTAAATTTTCACAGTTTATCGACATAGCCATAGAAAAAAATCATATTTTCTACACTTATTAAGACTTGACCTTCATATTAACACATTTTGTTAACAAATATGGATTCATCACACGGTAAAAATTTGAGATTAATTCGTTGTCCCGTTTTTTAGTTAGAACGAGTTAAAGGAAAAAATAATTGTATCTATAATTTTACAATTTTCTCACATTTTTGGCTCTATCTTTTGCCTCGAACAACCAAAAGAGTCGTAATTTTTTATTTTATCGAAGGATAAGCTTCTAAACATTTCGGTTAAGGTAATTTTGGTTTACTTCTAAACTAAAAATTGACGGCTGAATTAGTTGACTTTTACATGACGTAACAGCGGGAACTGCAGTAAGGTATCTCTGTTTTAATTATACATTTAAATCCTTATATAAGGATACACTGGTATTGGTCCGCCGGACAGATCATTTTATGGCGGGAGGTGTGTTTTTCGGGGTGAAAAACGCGCCAATCTGTCAATTCTAACTTCGAATCCGGATTCAGCAGCTCAAAATACATAAGGATACATTGGTATAGTCCGCCGGACAGACCACTTTATTTTTGTATTGGGGGTGTTTTTTGGGGTTAGGGGTGAAAAACGAGCCAATCTGACAATTCTGACTTCAGATTCGGTTTCAGCAGGTCTAAATACATAAAAATACACTGGTCTAGTCCGCCGAACAAAAAATTTTTTTTGGGGGTGTTTTCTGGGGTTGGGGGTGAAAAACGAGCCAATCTGACAATTCTGACTTCGGGTTCGGTTTCAGCGAGTCCAAATACACTGATCTGGTCCGCCGGATAGGCCACTTTTTTTGTTGGGGCTGTGTTATTTTTCGTGAATGTTAGGCATTTCAGGATATAGATTAACGGTGTAAAAATAGTTTAGGGGAGAGTGTTGTATAATTGGACAAAAAGTTTCAAATACTTATAAAAATTTCAAATGCAATATATTTTAAATTTTTGCTGTTTCATTAATTTGGAAAAAAAGTATTTTAAAAATACATATTAAATGCTTAAAATATTATTTAATTGACTCAGAAAACGTATGTCCCACTATACATCCTAGTCCGACTATACAACAACCATTGTTGCATAATGAGACAAAGGCCTGTGTATACTGGGAAAATAATAATAAATTGACATTTTTTTTCTGGAAAAAAAAACATTCAATTTAATTTTAACCAATACAATATATGTAAGAGTCAAAGGTACAAACTCATTATTCACTCATCAAATTCAAACATCAGATCCTATAATTTAGACGTACAGGTCTCGCAACGTAGCTTGATACTTGAAAGATGAATGCGCAGTAGACTTTATGTGAGATAGCGACAGCACCGAGTGTACTTCTTCAAACAGTGGCGGCTGGTGAAATTTCAATATTTTTTTTCTCATCTGTGGCGCATGGGACCTATATGAAATTTGGGAAATAACATCTAGAGAAGCACCCCCTAAAAAATTTTGAAAAAGCAGTTTGCGAAAAAATTTTTGAAAATTCGTTAGCCTCCCCTGGGTCTAGGAACTCCTGTTTATTTTTATTTTTTTTTGTCATATGCATTTGACTTTTCATAAAAATACAACAATAGATTTTGGAGTTTGTGAAAATATTTTCATTACTAACTGAAATACAATGAACTGAAATTTTGTAATTTACAATTTAACAAATTACAATATTTCAATTCGTTTTATCTCAGTTAGTAATGAAAATATTTTCATAAACTCCAAAATCTCTTGTTGTATTTTTATGAAAAGTCAAATGCATATGACAAAAGAAAATAAAAATAAACAGGAGTCCCTAGACCCAGGGGAGGCTAACGAATTTTTAAAAAATTTTTCGCAAACTGCTTTTTCAAATTTTTTTAGGGATCATTAGAGAAGTGCTTCTCTAGATGTTATTTCCCAAATTTCGTATGGGTCCCATGCGCCACAGACGAGAAAAAAAATATTGAAATTTCACCAGCCGCCACTGTCTTCAAAATACAGCGCCCTCCATCTCATGTCCTCTACTGCGCATTTCGGGTATCAAGCTACGTTCCGAGACTACAGGTCTCGGAACGTAGTACAACGAAATAGTACAAAAAAATGTAAATTATTATTTTTCTACACCTATTAATTATATGACAATTATTAGCATTTTTTTGGTGAAAAATTGTACCTATAATTCATTGTAGTGAATTATCGATTCATAATTCACTACATCCGGCCAATCACAAATACAAATTCAAAAATTACTGTTTCGCTGATTCAATGATATTTTAAATCGACCGCGATCAACTCCTGCTGCTGCAGCTGACAATCATCTCGCGTCCCAGTGACAAGTGTACCACCATATTGTTTGTTTACGTTTTCGACTTCTTGCGAATAGGAATCTCAACAAATTTCAGTCTAATTTATTTGTTTAATAGGTGTAGAAAAAGCATAGTATTACATTCGCGATTGTGACCATTATTCACTCAGATGATTTGCGCCACTTGCCTACGGCTCGTGGGCTCAAACATCATCTTCGTGAATAATGGCTATCATAATCGCTCATATAATAATGTACTAAATTATAGACTGGCGGTACATGACCAGTCAGGTGCAACGTTTTTAAAATGCATGCCAATCATATATATGAATGAAATTACCGTGAATATGCCAGAAACGCAAATTTTAGGCAGTCGTCGCGTGCAGAAGGCTGTGCAAATCGATTTTTTTTGTTTATTTTTTTGTGTGTTTTTTTTTTAGTTTAAAGTGGATGCCAAGAGTGCCAAACGAAAAACCTTTAAAAAAAATCCAAAATTAGAATCATCCAAAATCAAGAACACCAAAAAATTTTACGATTTAATGTGCACATCAACGTGTGTTTTGCGCGCATAAACTGCATGCCAATGAATTTTCGCTGGATTCTTTTTCACGGCTTTTCGTTTGGCACTATTGGCATCCACTTTGAATAAAAAAAAACACACAAAAAAAATAAACAAAAAAAAAATCGATTTGCACAACCTTCGGTACGCGACGACTGCCTAAAATTTGCGTTTCTGGCATATTCACAGTAATTTCATTCATATATATGATTGGCGTGCATTTTAAAAACGTTGCACCTGACTGGTCATGTACCGCCAGTCTATTAAACAACAAAATAAAATTAAAACGTAACCATTGAACTATGAAAATTAGTAAAATACTATTATACTCCGTAACACATCTGTGAAGCGACGATTTGCTTACATTGAATTCACTGGCGGCTTCTCTAATTTTTGTTTGGTTTTCTATGACGGAGAACTGCTTTCTTCATTTTTTTCGAGTAAATCGAGTGAGTTTCTTTACTTTTTTCAAAAATGGAATTATTTTTCGGTGGCCTCTTCTTTTTGTTATTAATTTTCTATAACAAGAAAATATTTTTTATTTTGTTTATAAGCAGAAATATGAACAGTTGGAAATTTACTTAATATTTAATATAGGTATTTTAAAATTTGTAATAAATTTGTTAACTAAAAATATGTGTTGCATAGTGGGACAGTCCCAGAATACAATATTTTAGGTTATGATTTCATATCTCGAAAAAAAAAAGTAATCATATTAACTAAATAGATTTACCTTAGTAATAAATAATACAAATAATACACACACCAAATTTGAAAACATTATCTTAATAAATAAATGGGATATAAACTTTAATTTGCTCATAAAAATAAAAACTTTGTGGCTTACAACAAAGTCAAGTAACGCTAGCTGATGACCGAGTAATTCCCAACATATTATTTTTAGTTGTCAATAGAGGGTGGGGGGTGTATATAATTCTGTAATTTATTTAGAATTTTAACCGTTTAGTTTCGGCGGGTTTTTAAAATGTCCCAGTATACAACATGTCCCATTATATAATATTCTCCCGTACCTTAAATATGTCTCTACTACTACTACTATATTTATTTTTAAATAAAAAATAGCATGAAAATTTATTTTTGGGACTATAGGCCATACCATATATAGCTAGGGAGCTGGTGGCAGAAATTTTTATATGATCTTATGGTGTGACTGAAATTGAAAAGTGTAAAAACGTCATAATAAGAAGGAAAAACCATTTCAATTATTATGTCGTTGCTAGTTCTTAAGTTAATTAAAAATACAATAAAAGAAACTCTCCTATATAATTTTATTGTGTCAGCTACCTGTTTTAAACTTTCCTTGTGACAGTGATATCAACGCAGTCGGCCGAAGTCAATGTGTTTGCGTTTTTTTGCAATTTAATTTTTTGTATTAATTTTTGATATACTAAAAATCAAGTGAACTTATTGTCGGTGTACCTTATATCAAAAGTTTCGTAAAGTGATAAGAAACAATAAAACAAATTTCAGTCACCTGTATTTAAAGGAGGTGAATTTTTAAAAATGGAGAAAAAAACGCTTCTATATTATTTTATTGTCAGCCACTTTGCAGAAAGCTTTGTTTATTTGTAGAAAACATGAAAAAAATAGTGGCTAAAATCTGCTATTCTGATTTTTCATTGGCTTACGTTACTTAAAAACACAGCCCCACAAACAAAAAAGTTCAAAGCAGCGAACCAGACCTATATATCCCTATGTATTTTCGGTCTCTGAATCCGAGTCTGGCATCAAAAAAAAATCGTACACCCCCAAAACCATTAGCTAGAGCCACAAAACACCCCTGAAATGGGATAAAAAGAAGATTAAGCTACGAGAATAGTTGTTTCTTCTTAATCAATCGAATTATGTTAATTAAGGTTAAACAGCAGAGTACATACAATAGATATGAGACACACTCCCAGGGAGGGGCGAAAACTCGCCCCCATATATAAAAAATCGATCCAAAACAGCAATGACTGCTGAAAAAGCTCTAAATGTCTAAGTTTTGTTAAAGTGTTAAGAAACTACATCAGGTCCGACATAATCTTGATAAACTGCCCCTATAGGATTGAGAACAACCACCTTTAAGTTCAAAGGACACGAGATTTCTATTTTCATGGATGCTACGATTGGCTGAAATTGCGTAGTACTCTAAAATAGAACTAGAAACTTACGTACCATCAACATCCTACACTGTCAACCCTCAGAGGTATCCCCTATGTAAGATTTAACTATAAAAAGTTACAGTGACTTCTATAAAAATTCGAAACACCTGCGTTGTATGGAAGAGAGAAGAAACTAGACTATGTTCGACGATGAATTTGAAAACCACCCCCACGGGGTTGCGAGATACTACCCTATATCTGTAGGATGCTGGAAAAACAGAGAGAAACTAACCGGATTTACATTTTTATGGATGCTATGATTGGCAAAAATGTGTTGCACACTTAGAGTTTGAAACTCATGTCCTATAAATGTCATTAAGTAACACCCCCAGAAAGGATGTAAACTACCGTAATTCAAGATGTAACGAAAAAACTATACTGTTGCTTATTCGTTTCATTTCCATAGTTTTTTTTAGGGGTGGCGTCTCTCAACCCCGTGGGGGTGGTTTTCAAGCACAGCATCGAACATAGTCTAGTTTCTTCTCTCTTCCACACAACGCAGGTGTTTCGAATTTTTATAGTCTGTAACTTTTTATAGTCAAACCTTACATGGGTAGTTTTCACACCCTCTGAGGGTTGACACTGTAGAATGTTGATGGTACGTAAGTTTTAAGTTCTATTTTAGAGTACTACGCAATTTCAGCCAATCATAGCATCCATGAAAATAGAAATCCTGTTGCATTTTACGTTTTTTCTTATTTTTCTCGTGTCCTTTAAACTTGGGGGTGGTTGTTCTTAACTCTATAGGGGCAATTTATGAAGATTACGTCGGACCTGATGCAGTTTCTTATCACTTTAACAAAACTTAGACATGTTGAGCCTTTTCAGCAGTCATTGCTGTTTTGGATCGATTTTATTATATATGGGGGCTAGTTTTCGCCCCTCTCTGGGGATATGTTTCATATCCATTGTATGTACGCTGCTGTTTAACCTTAATTTGTATAATTCGATTGATTAAGATGTAACAACTATTCTCGTAGCTTAATATTCTTTTTACCCCATTTCAGGGGTGTTTTTTGGCTCTAGCTAATGATTTTGGGAGTGTACGACATTTTTTACCCCGGATTCGGATTCAGCGACCGAAAATACATAGGAATACATGGGTCTGGTTCGCTGCTTTGAAATTTTTTTTTGTGGGGCTGTGTAATTATTAGTTTAAAGCTTTTATCGCTATCTAGGGAGTCCCCAGAAATATTTTAATGTTTTTTACAGTTATAATTACCTTTGAAGAAGGGCTTCTGGAGGTGAAAGTTTAAACAAACTGTATTTTTTTTTTAATTTAGGATCAGTGTGTTTTTTTGACACCATGTGTTCATTGTATCTATTATATTACTTATTCTATTATGAAGCTGCTCAGGTGTATCAGCTGACACGGTAATTGTAGTGCCGTCAGCAAACATTATTACATTGCCATGACCTATGTAGGTAGCTTGGTGAATCATTTACATGGGGCATGAAGAGTGACGGGCCTAACGCTGAATCCTGAGAAACTCCAAGTATAACATTAAATATATCCGACTTCTGGTCATTTAACTTTACTTTTAGTAATCTATTTTCCATGTAGGAAATTAGCCACAGTAAAATATTACCCCCAATACTGACACTGTATAATTTACTGTTTGATATTTCCTTATTGACGGTATCAAATGCTTTGGAAAGGTTGAATAGTACTGGCACAACATATCTACAAACTTAAGAAGATAATAGGAAGCCGTCTCAATTGATTCTAAACCCATGCTACGAGACTATTAATATCTTATTTTTCCAGATACTCAGAAATTCTGTTTTATATCACCCGTTCAGGTATTTTAGAGAGAATACTAAAGAGGAAAATTAGTCTACAGTTCTTTAAATAAGTGGGGTCGACTTTTTACTTCTACATCCAGTGGAAGTATAGTAACGCCAAAAAATTTTTATTTTTCAAATACGCTTAGAACGTCATGAAACGTCGAGATTTTAAGTTTGAGCGAAAAAAAATTTCTCTCTGTCGATCTGTTGTGCGCACGTTTACTCTGGAACCGTTTAAGATATTGACTTGAAATTTGGTACACATATGTACTTTAACGAGATCTAGAACTAGATTATATTTTCATCTTGTTCCGTCGAAGGGTTGGGAGGTAAATTGGGGTAAATTTGGGGTAAATAGAGTCCATGAAATTGGTATTTAGTATATACAAGAGAAGCTAAGGTCTCAAAAAAAATTTTGGCATTAGCCACCCCCATTACCACCCCCACCCCATTGTTATTAAAGGGGATGAAAAAAATTGTGATTTAGTGTGTGTACAAGAACCAGAAACCCCAAAATATTTCTTTATTTCATCCACCCCCACTACCACCCTCTATAACCACCCACACCCCACTACCGATGTGGGGTATCGTTTTATGGGTTTTTGGGGTAGAGGATTTCAAATATTATATTATTAAAGTTCCATAAACAATTATTTCCAAAACTTTTTCATTGTGAGTGACTTGGATAGAAAAGCTGGATGTGGAAGTAGTGATTCCTTGGGCAGTGGTTTTTAAGAAATGGAATGACTGTTTCCAATTTTAGGCAGTATTTTATAGATCTGTTTATTAAATAAACAAATGGTTTCAGGTTATTATTTTCTATATTTTTTATGATCCTAGCTGTTAGTCCATTATAGCTAAATAATAATATCGTGCACCTCTTCTTTTGTAACAGAGGCAAAGTACAGTGAGTTGAGATGATTTTTATTTATGAGTGCATGACAGAGAGATATTAGATCCAATATGTTCCCGTTTAGGAGCAGCGTTGGGGAAGTAATGCTCAAATGCCGGAACAACTTCAGTAATGTCATTTATGACGCATTCATTTATTTCAATAGTAACAAGGTTAGAATGAAAATTCGATGCGAGTGGAAGATTCCGAACGCGAGCGAAAGCGAGCGTGAGGAACCACGAGTAAATCGAATTTTCATTCTAACCGAATAAGAGACTGTATTTTCTCCACGACCATTAGTAAAAAAACAATTAGATCTGAACAAAACAAGTTATTTATTGAAACAATTTTATTACATTGTATTAATATTTATATTTATAACGTTTGTACAATTACTGAATTGACACAGACAGTTTTGACATCCACGGCAATCTATGTTTTTCGTTGAGCATAATTATGGAATATTCATTCCGGCACTTGTTATAGAATGACAATACATGCAAACCACATAAGAAGCAAGTGTTTCAGAATAAATATTCTATCTCAAGAGTGAGAATTTTTACTTTCTATTATTAAAAATGATTTCGAAATTATTACATTCTATAATGGTTGTGGAGAAAAGTAATTCTATCATTTGTACAATTTTTATTTCTATCTAGTATTTTATTGACTATCTCCCAAGTTTCCCTATTTTTGTTAGAAGAATTATTTATTTTAGCTTTATAAAGGATTTGTTTATTTAATTATATATTATTCCAGTATCTTTTCTTTCATCATACATTTTTTTATGCAAAGGGCAAAAACTAATTTTATCCAAACTATCTTTTGATTTTTTTACTTTGTTGCTTAAACCCTTGGATCTGTTATTTTCTTTATTACAGAGCGATATTTTTTTATTAGACATCAATAAGGTATTCAGATATCTCGGTAAAATCTAACGCGTATACACTAGACCTCAGTGAGGCTTAATGATAATTAAAAGTAATAATTATATTTTTATTGGCAATTTTCTGCTTAAGGAAGATGGCATTGTTACTTTCAGTGAACTTTGCTTCGTAAACACAATGTGTTAAACTCACCTGAATATAACATTTATATCTTAGGAGTGCAATATAACTTAAGAAATCATTGATGTTTTTAAGAAAATCATTAACAGAAGGATCAGGTGGATGACATTCAACTCCAGTACAAGATGATTTTTCCCGCCCAATGGGCACACGTACTTTTAATAAACGTTCTTAAAACATCGTATTCGTTGATTAAACGTTTTGTTAAAATTTTTAACTTTGCATTTGGTTGAAAGTTTCAATGTTTAAATAAGACGTTTAAAATATGTTAGACTACACTAGTAGAAGAAAATACTGGAATAAAACGTTTTAGTAAGCACGTTTTCTTCACAAATATGTAATCATTTATAAAACTCTTTTATAATGTAAGGAGTTTTAACGAAAGGTAACGTTTATGAAACAAAAAAGTTTAACGTTTTTTATTACATATATTTAATAAGGCGATTCAAACGTTTTATTTAAAGAAAAAAAAACGTATTTTTTACAACGTTAAAATAACTGTTTCCAACATACTAAATGCAAGGGAATTTTAAATACACAGGTGAAATAGATCGTAGAACATTACGTTTTTTTAACGTTTATCTACGAATCTATATCAACGCATAAAATTCGGTTGCATAATTTTATATTAAAAAAAAAAAAAAACTATAAAGTATGTTACTCCTGCACACATTCCCAACCAGTAGCGGAAGGGATTTCTGAAATAAAACGTTTTAATCAGAATGTTTCTTTTACTAATATATTAACGTATAATACACGTTCATAATATGAGAAGTTGTAACAACCCGCGTTTGTGAAACGAGAAAATTTACCCTCTTTTTTGCAATAATCAAATTGAAATATGTTTTATTTAAAGGAAAAAGAAAAACATTTTTATACAACGTTAAAATAACTGATGCTTTCAACTTATTTAAATTGCACTAGCATTCTAAATCTACAGTTGAAATAAATGGTAGATGATGATGTTTTTCTACTCATCTATAAATATTAATGCATAAAATTTGCCTACTTACCACGTAGTTTGTCGCAGAAATTATTTGTAGATGGCACCACATACAAACCACTGACACTAATCATGCTTTATCTTGTACTCTTATGAATTTAGAGGAAATAAATAACATATCCTTACACCCCCACACAACTTCTACATGACTTGTCCGGAACCCCTACCATCTACAATTTTATCCTAAATAGACTCCTACCCAACTTTGCTAATACCCTTGTAACTTCTAAAAATCCCGTTTTCTCGAACCCACTTACATCCAAATTCGCCACAGCTCTTAAAACGTGACTCTCTCAACTACTTCTTCACCCCATAATAATATTGATATACTTTAATTTGAAAAAAAAACAAAAAAAAACAGAACAAAAAATAAACCAAAAAAAAAATAAAAAAATAACAAAAACCCAAAAAACACAAAATGGTCAAAAAAAACAAAAAAAAACCTACCAAAATTCACTACCAAAAAAAAAAACCAAAAACAAGATCAGAGCGTAAAAAGAGCCATACACGCCCCAAACTACAAACAAAAGGGCCATACGTGCACTGCACAACCTAGATTAAGTTATCCCACAAAATGTATCATCCCAAAATAAAATTATGTACAACCAATAACATTAACTAACACTTTAACCCTAAAATCAAAATTAAAATCATACAACTATATCATCGCCTCAGAGCTGGTTATTCTAACAACAACTATCAGACCGAGATAAGCATCAAGAAGATGGCCGTCTCAAGCATCTGCACCACTTACGAAGCAATAAATAACATAGATTGTAATCAGTGATGCAAATTGCTGTCTCTTTTTAGTAATCATTGGTAATCGTTACTTTTCATAGAATAATCGTTACTAAGTATTACCAACTGATTATTTTTAGGAAAAAAAATTAAATTTTGATGAGGGGAGAGGAGAAAACGGAAAAATTTTGAGGAGCAAGGAGGTGAGCGGGAAGAGGAAGCGGTAACAAATACTTTTCCGGTAATCACTGGCACTTCAGGTATTAGCGAGTAACGATTACAAAAGTAATGAATAATTACTACCCGTGCATCACTGACAGCAATGTTCAATTTTTTTCATGGAATATGGATTTATTTGGATGGATCCTATAACGATCAGGTTAAAGATCATTATTCTGTGGCTGAACCGAGATAATATAAATTTTATGCTATCTGTTTGTTAGGTTAAACACTTACTGGTTTTATGATAAAACCAGTGGGTGCTTAAACCATTAATTTTCCATTAATCTACGCGGCGGCTCATCCTTTAACATCATATATTGGAAAATGGAGGCATCCTAGAGCTTGTTTAATTTCGTTTAATTAACGTACATAATCAGTGAATATTTAATGTTATTTACATCGTTAATGAAACGTTTATATTCTACGTTTACTTTGTTTTCGTAAACGTAGAAAATTAACGAATATTTATCGTTTCTTTAATGTTTAATCGTTATCCATGATGTTTAAAATATGTTTATATTTGGTTAATAAGAACTATTTTTCCCGCGAATTTTTTAGTTGAATCAAGCGGTTTCTAAAAACCCTATAACAACGTGTGGTTTTCAATCCTTTTTTAAACTTTTTCAAACGTATCTGTGCCCATTTGGAGTAAATGAAATTATATCCACATTTGCTAGTATTATAATTTCAAATTCCTACAAATTTGCAGAAACAAGGTTTTAAGATATATTTATTGAAGGATACGTATTTACAATTTAAATGATGTTTAATTTTGGGGGACTGCGAATATCTATCTTAATAAATTTATCAAGTACGTCTAGATGCCAAAGAAATAAAGTAGATGGCTTTTAAGCTGTCGTTCGAGGTGCGCTTAAGATGTTGCAAGAATCTTTAATATATAAATTAATTACGGCACACGGAGTTCTAATACAATAAATTACTTATGTATATTTTATTTCTAAAACAGAATGGCATTATATTCCTTATATATTTAAAACAATCTAACTGTAATTGGTTTAAGTGTATTTGTCACATAGCTTTTATTTAAAACTCGATCGAAAATTAACGAATATTTATCGTTTCTTTAATGTTTAATCGTTATCCATGATGTTTAAAAGATGTTTATATTTGGTTAATAAGAACTATTTTTCCCGCGAATTTTTTAGTTGAATCAAGCGGTTTCTAAAAACCCTATAACAACGTGTGGTTTTCAATCCTTTTTTAAACTTTTTCAAACGTATCTGTGCCCATTTGGAGTAAATGAAATTATATCCACATTTGCTAGTATTATAATTTCAAATTCCTACAAATCTGCAGAAACAAGGTTTTAAGATATATTTATTGAAGGATACGTATTTACAATTTAAATGATGTTTAATTTTGGGGGACTGCGAATATCTATCTTAATAAATTTATCAAGTAGATGCCAAAGAAATAAAGTAGATGGCTTTTAAGCTGTCGTTCGAGGTGCGCTTAAGATGCTGCAAGAATCTTTAATATATAAATTAAATACGGCACACGGAGTTCTAATACAATAAATTACTTATGTATATTTTATTTCTAAAACAGAATGGCATTATATTCCTTATATATTTAAAACAATCTAACTGTAATTGGTTTAAGTGTATTTGTCACATAGCTTTTATTTAAAACTCGATCGAAAATTAACGAATATTTATCGTTTCTTTAATGTTTAATCGTTATCCATGATGTTTAAAAGATGTTTATATTTGGTTAATAAGAACTATTTTTCCCGCGAATTTTTTAGTTGAATCAAGCGGTTTCTAAAAACCCTATAACAACGTGTGGTTTTCAATCCTTTTTTAAACTTTTTCAAACGTATCTGTGCCCATTTGGAGTAAATGAAATTATATCCACATTTGCTAGTATTATAATTTCAAATTCCTACAAATCTGCAGAAACAAGGTTTTAAGATATATTTATTGAAGGATACGTATTTACAATTTAAATGATGTTTAATTTTGGGGGACTGCGAATATCTATCTTAATAAATTTATCAAGTAGATGCCAAAGAAATAAAGTAGATGGCTTTTAAGCTGTCGTTCGAGGTGCGCTTAAGATGCTGCAAGAATCTTTAATATATAAATTAAATACGGCACACGGAGTTCTAATACAATAAATTACTTATGTATATTTTATTTCTAAAACAGAATGGCATTATATTCCTTATATATTTAAAACAATCTAACTGTAATTGGTTTAAGTGTATTTGTCACATAGCTTTTATTTAAAACTCGATCGGTTTCCATTCATTAAATTCATGAAAATTTGGGGAGAACAACATGTAATTTCTAATTATTACTAGTATATAGTAAATCTGACTGAATATGGGGGTGTGAGGTATGAGAAATTAGTAACAGACTGATCTCAACGAAAATATTTAGATAATAACGTCCTTTTTAACTCGCAAAGAATCCCTGTCGCTCCCAGTGGGGAAAGTTCGAAGAGAATTGACAACATCTTGGTTTTTGTCCGTTTTTTTTTGAGATATCTTGATAACTATGAATTTTTTGAAAACAATTCAAGAAAACTTTTTTGTGGGGAATTAGACAACACGTGTATTTTACACAAATATGTTTTTCCAAAAATGAGAAATAAAAAAATAAAACATAGTAAGAAAAATATGACCGTCATTTTGAATTTTTGGTTTTTCTTCAAATATCTTGTTAAATACTATATTCACGAAAAGACAAAACAAATATACCTTTATTATTTGGGGTACAAGATTATATGTTTTGCTGCAAGATGATTCATATCTCTAGTTTTAAAACTAAAGGAAATATAAATGTTTATATATTTGTTTGAATAAACGCAGCGTTCAATAAATATCTTTTTATGTACATATGTTGACCTTATACATTCGGTTAAGGAGCGTATAATAAAGCCTATATAATAATTTTTAATCTTGTCAAAAAAGAGTACATATTTAAAAAAAAGATAAATGTCTGCTGTACAAAAATTTTCGGAATAAGAAATAGCTTGTAGTGAAAAATTTCTTCGGTGCCTTTATTTTCTTCCACGAAACAAGATCTCGTACAACTGACGCCATAACATTGGCCATATTTCGGAGAACACTCAGGCCGATTTTCTGTATGAACAATTTTTGGCGCATTACCTTTGTTTGCAATTGCAAAAAAATAATTTTTCTGAAATCGATCGGCAATGTCTTCATTTTCGGCGCGATTTCAGATCGAAAAATGCACAATTCCAGTATTTTAGTCCGTTGCTAAGAAACTATCAGAAAACAGACCGGAAAAGATCCGTTGCCAAGCAACAATCAACAAAACCGTACGGGAATGTTAGTTTCCCGGCCTAGGCCGGGAAAGTAACATTCCCGTACGGTTTTTTATGTATATTTAGAGAGTAAATAAATACACGCAGACAAACCAACTCACATTAAAATTGCATTTATTAGTAAACAGTTAGATTGAAATGAAGAAATGTTATGCATTAATATAAATTCCTTAATTTATAATAATGTTGATTGTGATTTCAGAAAAAATAGTATGTGTACTTTGGTGTGAAAGCACATTCCCGGACTTCGATGCTTGTTGGCCTCGGCTAGCGCCTCGTCCAACAATTTGCATCGTCGTCCGGGAATGTATTGCTTTCACACCTAAATACACAATATACTATTTAATAGGTCTAAGACCCTGCTCCTTGAGAGATTGATAGGAGCAAGATAACTATTGTCATCTTTTGTCCTTTATGGGATTGAAATGGTTGCTAATCTATTTCTGAAATTAAAAATTGGTAAAGATAACATATTACATTATTTAGAGGAAAATGATATACGACTATCATACCAGAAAATATGCTTTGAGAATATTTTGTTTTCAGTAACCAAATTGAATGCCAATTCTAGTCCTTAATTCTGGGAAAGCTAAGTCCTGGTATATAGTACATAGTTATACCTGCGTCGTGGACATAAGGTTAAGGAAGGTTTATGTTATTTGTATTATGACTGTTCTTCGAATCCAAGAAGCAGGTGTATATACCAAGCAAAGATGCCGAATTGCCTTAATAGGAAAATCAGCATCTGCAGTCGAAGTAAGCTTCGAAGTAATCTTCGACTACAGTAAAATTATCTACGTTCAAAAACGTGTCTCAGTTGTATCTGAGGGTACAACTAAAATGGTCCATTTGTGTACCATTCTAAAGATAAACATATGTGCATGGTTTGTAAGGACAAGGCGGTAAAATGTGACAAAGTAATCAAAATACCCCCGCGTTACCGAACGAAAACCGTCGCCGCAGACCAGCTCACGACTCACACCGTAAACCACTTGTGAGGTACGACTCTGGTAGCGGGTCTAAAAAACCCCAGCCGGATAGCACTGACAAGGGGCACGGGGGACCTGCCCGGTTCGCGTGGATGAGGTACCACTATAAATACCTTCCTATTCTCAAGGTATTGTGCGCGCCGAAGGGATGCATGGCTGAGGGGAGGCTCGGTCACTAGCGACAAAACTCGGGGCACCTGACGCACCCCGTTTCATATAGTCTTCTGTGTCCACAGGGGGCTCTGGGCTCAGTGACCTTCAATTTCCCCCTTACTCGTGGGAACCTTATGAAAAACAACCACATTAACAAAACAACCTCGGGAGGAGGTCCTGCAAAGGAGAATCCACCGAGGAAATTCTCCGGAGCTGCCAGAAGGAAGCTTCGGAAGATTAAACGGCAGGGACTAGGGCATCCATCGGGATCTGGGCTTTCACAGTCTGGAAGCGATGGCGTTCCCAGGGATCTGCCGGGCACAAGCAAAGAACCTGAGGGAGGCAACCCAAGGCAGGGAGTCAAGCGCGACCGGTCCGAGGGAAGCACCCCTGAGGGTCTCAGAAAAACACGGCCAATTAGGAAGGGCAGGGTCAGCAATGAACCTGGTTCTTCTTATTCGGCCGCACACATTACTTTTACACAGGAAAACTTACATCACTGCAAGGCAGCTTCGGCTGCCTTGCAGAGATACATTTTAAATAATAGTATAGATATAGTACAGATACAAGAACCTTGGCATTAATCTGCTACCAATGTGGGGACTATGCACCAGGGGTAGTAGCACGAACTAACGTCGAGATGGAAGGGTCAATGAAGGAGCTAGTAATAGCTTCGGCATACCTTCCTTATGATCAGCCAGGGCTCCGACCCAGGAAGTTAAAGAACTGGTCCAGAAATGCGAAACAAATCATCTAGAGCTCATCCTATGTTGTGATGCCAACGCACACCACATTGTCTGGGGGAGCACAGGCAACAACACAAGGGGGTGAGGCACTCCTAGAATTTATTATTAGTAATAAGCTAGAAGTAGTAAACCGCGGAAACGAACCGACTTTCGTCACAGCAACAAGACGAGAAGTAATTGACATTACCATTACCACGCAATGCGCGGGACGAGTGATAAGTGACTGGCATGTATCCCAGGAACCATCGCTATCGGACCACAGGTATGTAAGATTCAAAATAGAAACTCCACTGGAAGAAGGGCAGATGAGCAGAAACCGAAGCACCTGCGATTGGGAACTCTTCAACGAGAATCTAGAGCAGGGGCTGAAGGACTATCCATCAAGACCACAAACACCGGCGGAAGTAGAACTACTAAACGACTTAATAACCTCAGCAGTATCAAGCTAAGCTGCCCTCTGAAAGAGAGAAGAGCCAAGCGTGAAACCCCATGGTGGAATCGCGAGCTCTCCTCTAGATGGGCAGAGGCTCGAAGACTGTTCAACCAGGCCAAAAGGACTGGCAGATGGGATGACTACAAAGAGGCCCGTCTGAAATACGTCTACGCCATTAGAGACGCAAAAACCAAATCATGGAGGAAGCAATGCGAGGAGATAGAAAATACTCCCGAAGCTGCTAGACTCCAGAAAATCTTGCAGAGAGACAATCAGGGAAAGATAGGATCACTGCAAAGACAACAAGGGGAGTACACAAACACTGAGAAGGCGGCCCTAGATTTTTTACTAGAGACACACTTCCCAGGCAGTGTAACTACCCCACAAGACAGAAGCGGTCCACCCAAAGACATACCAATGAGAAGGTCGTCAAAGGAGGACTGGAAAATTGCGAACAAAATAATTAACAAAACAAGACTTGTATGGGCAATCAATTCATTTGAACCGTACAAGTCACCAGGGCTGGATGGAATATTTCCAGCTCTACTTGAACAGGAAGTGGAAATACTTGCAACACCCCTGCGCACACTATTCAGGGCCAGTCTGGCCCTGGGTTATGTGCCAACCGGCTGGCGGAAGATAAAGGTGGTATTCATACCAAAACCAGGACGTGATACCTACGCCAAGGCCAGATCCTTCCGACCTATACGTCTAACATAATTTCTTCTGAAAACCCTGGAGAAAATGGTTGATAGGCACATCAGGGACGATAAAATGAGTACAAAACCTTTACATCGAAACCAGTATGCCTACCAAACAGGAAAATCTTGTGAGTTAGCAATACATGAGCTTACTCAACAAATAGAAAGGGCCCTAGACAGTAAAGAAACTGCCATAGGAACCTTCTTAGACATAGAGGGTGCCTTCGACAATACCTCATTCGACTCACTAAGTGAGGCAGTGAAGAGGCGCGGAGTCGAAAAGTCAATAATAAGATGGATCGACTCAGCACTTAGAACTAGGAAAATTCAGTCCACGCTAGGATCCACAACAGAGGAGGTGTCCGTGACCAGAGGATGCCCACAGGGGGGGGGGGGGTCTTATCTCCTCTCCTGTGGTGCCTGGTTGCGGACGAGCTCCTATCTCGACTGGAACAGCGGGGAATATATGCGCAAGGTTATGCAGACGATATCGCCATCCTGGTAACAGGAAACTACGAGGGCGCTGCAGCGGAAAAGATGCAGCGAACCCTCGTTATGGTAGACGAATGGTGTACACAGGAAGGTCTTTCCGTGAGTCCAGGGAAGACCACTGTGGTCACCTTCACAAGAAAGAGGAAACTCAACCTGGGAAGATTATATCTCCGGGGAAACGAATTGCAGGTGAACAATGAAGTCAAATACTTGGGACTGATTCTAGACACCAAATTAAATTTCAATGCTCATCTAGATAGAGTGACTACCAAAGCTACGCGGGCCTTATGGGTCAGCAGAAGAATGGTAGGTAAAAATTGGGGACTACAACCAAGAATGGTGCACTGGCTGTACCAAAGGGTTGTAGTACCAATAATAACCTATGCCTCCCTGATCTGGTGGCATAAAGCCGGAAAAGGGGAGGCAATGAGAAAACTACGGAAAGTACAAAGACTAGCATATCTAGGCATAACGGGAGCAATGTCAATAACGCCTACCGCAGCCATGGAAGCGCTACTTTGCCTGCCTCCACTACAATTAGTAGTGGAGAGTGAGGCAGTGTTGGAGGCGTACAGGCTGAAAATAGACGGACATGGGACCATTCCAAGAATAGGATACCACACCGAAATGTTTCAACAAATAAGAAAAAATCGACTACTAGATATGCAGTCACATAGAATCAGCACAAACCACAACTTCACAAAGACCTTCAGGGTATACATACCCGATAGGGAAGAGGAAGGAACAAGGCAACTGCGAAGACATCCAAATGATACCATATGGTATACTGACGGATCGAAAACGTCAAGAAGTACTGTAGCAGGTGTTACGGCGGACCAACCAGAGTCAAACATCAGTCTGAACCTGAGCAGTACCGCAACGGTGTTCCAAGCAGAAGTCACAACCATAGAAATCTGTGCACAAGAAATGATCCGGAGGTCATATACTGACAAAAGAATCCGCATCATCACTGACAGTCAAGCAGCTATCAAAGCTCTGAATGCAGTAGAGATACGTTCCAAAACAGTAAAAGACTGCCTTGAATCCCTGGCGAAACTGGCGGAACACAACAGTACACAACTGGAGTGGACGCGAGGACACCAGGGCAATAAAGGCAATGAAAAAGCAGATAAGCTGGCCAAAGAAGGCGCAAAAACAGCCTTGATGGGACCGGAGCCATCCTGCGGGATATCATACAATACCGGAAGAGGAATGGTAAAGGAACTATTGAGTCAGAAACATGTCTTGTATTGGACCGGCGCGCCGGGGATGAGACAGTCACGTATGTTCATCACCGGCGGGCCATCCAAGACAAAGACTAACGAATTGCTAAAGCTGAGCAGAAAACAGCTGAGGTGTGCAGTGGGAATTCTAACAGGACACTGCACACTGAACAGACACCTAACCAAAATAGGTGTGAAGGATAATCCAGCATGCAGGATGTGTGGTGAGGATGAAGAAACTCCTCACCACATACTATGTGAATGCCCAGCCTTGGTGGCTGGGAGGTTTTCATACTTCGGGGGACTAATCGTGACCCCGGAAGAAATAGCCAGAGCTCCCATTGACCGTATACTCTCCTTTTGGAGAGGAACGGGATTAATGGGATACAATAAGCTTAAGCTTCAGTACGGCGGGGCTTCGCACCACAACCCATAAGGAAAAAAATAAATCAGAATAGAAGGATGATAACTTATTTTTGCATGCTATATATAGCGACTATAGCGACTCACTCACTGGAAATCGAGAAGTTCCAAAATCGAGAAGTTTCCATGGAGTCGCTAAGAAACAAAAAGGAAAACTCGATCCAAAATGGAGAAGTTTCCATGGAGTCGCTAAGGAAAAAAGAAAAACATTCGATATAAATATATAATAACATATATACTTAAAAAATATAAAATCACATAAAAACATGAACATGTATCAACAAAGTATATTTACTTCAATTCTAATTTTATTTATAGCGACAACGCTATACCATATCAGGTTGCGATACCACATCCTTTTGTGTTCAATAAATAAAAAAAAGAAAGTGTGTCTGCTGAAAAAAGACAAAGAATTATGTCAAGAAATTGAGGTGTTTTTAAACAAAATTGCTCAAAAATCTGAAATGGTGAAGTCAAAATTATATCGGTCCTAAGAAATATTAAACACATCAACCAGCTAATAGTACAGTTTTAACTTCGGAATAATGTCATATGACTTGGATTTCGTTCATTTTTGGCAACTTAATAGTAAATGAATTAAAGAAAAGTTTCTATATTATGCGGAGGCTTGCTAATTTATAGAGAATGGATGCCTTTTCAGGCATCAGGCAACAAAAAAAAAAAAAAAGAAAACAAAAACATTGGAGCTGAAGGAGAATAAAATTTTGAGAAAAATAGTTCTATGAAAGTTTTCACATAAATTGATAGTTCTTAAGTCACAACGACTTGAAAATTGTTATTTTAGCTTGAGAAAAGAGTATTTCAAAGCTATTTCCACCAAATAAGTCGATTACATTGAGTGAAAGCACTCTGGAGACAAATAAGAAAGCTACTAAACTGAGGATGAATATCGTTTTCTCTTGATGGTTTTAGAGATCTGGAAGTATAAAGATGGCGTCCGAATATTTAAAAGAAGAAGTATTTAGTTCAAATGCTAAATGTGTCAAAACCTATGACACTTACTTCAAAAAAGCTAACGACTAAAATGAAAGGCTATTAGTTAGGCTTTCAAATGATTTTTTGAATATTTCTATAAGATAAAGAACAAAGAAGTTATGACAGAATCAATGTGCGTCTTCACATTTTTTTTAACGTAAGCAGTCAGTATTTAAAAAAATATATCATTATATACTGTTTTTCATTAACATATAGCATGACCTAGATGATCAAATTTTCTCGTCTGTTTACAGCACTTGCTTCAGAAAAAAATTGCATTTTAATCTATAAATGACTTTCGAAAAATGTAAAATTTCTGTTTCTTCGCAAATACTTCAATAAATATTAGTTTTGACCCAATAATATTGGACATCAAAAATTAAGCCTATAAACTTGAATTTGATTTTTATATATATTTATGTAGGATTAATAGCTTCTGAAATATTTAAATTTGTTGATGGAGTCCGAACGTTTATAACATGAAGTATTTGGTTTAAATGTTAGAAACTATGCCATCAAAAATTGTGCAGAACAGAATTAGAGATTATTAATCCATCATTAAAATGATTTTTTGTTTGTTTCTATCATAAAAAATAAAGAAGGTATGGCCGATACAATGTGCGTTTTCACATTTTTTAAAACAAAATTAAGACATTTTGTTATTGTAATTGTCCAGTAATGAATTTTTTTTTTAAATATTGTTTTTCGTTTATATATAGCGTCGCCTAGATACTCATTTTTTTGTCCGTTTAAGACACTTGTTTTAGAAAATAATTTCCATCTACCATATTGGAACCGCCTTTTAAATTTCTTAGTTTTGACTTCAGATTCGTAATCAGCGATACCAAAAACATAAATATCTTACGTTTCAAAAATAAATCTGTAATATTATTAAATCTAAATTTAGCTGTAGTTTTCACCCTTTAAGGGTAAAAAGGGTAAAAGGCAAGTGTCCGGACCATATAGAAACTAAAGATGACGCCTTTTACTATAATAATAACCCATAAAGAGAAATTATCATTACATATGAAATTATTCCTAAATTTTACATATTACTTTTTACTTCTAGGTACTTACTATAAGACATATTTTGTACAATAAAACTTCGTGAAAACAAGGACTAAAATTGGCACTTAATTTGGCTACGTTGCTTTCTACTAAAAAGTTTGTGGAGCAACATATTCTCAGAGTATATTTTTAGGTGGGATAGTGGTAGATATGTGGTATTCTCGCAACTAATATGTTATCATTACCAACTTTTTAAGTTCAGAAATGGATTGGCAACCATCCCCCTGATACAGGAACACACCTGTATCAATTATGATTTCAAATTATTTTGATATAATTACGCAACTCCCTCGTAAAATATTTGACGACCTAACGCTGGTTATCGTTGCTATAGTAACCGTTAGGAGGGCGTTGAGTAATTATATCAAAATAATTTGAAATTATAATTGATACAGGCGTTAATTTCTTATTTTAATCATGCCAGAATATACTTCACACGAGAATAATGATCTTTTATGTATTAAGTAATATATTATTTTTATTATTTAAGATGATGTAGAAAAATAAGGCATGCCCCGCTCTATCCTAAGGGGATTCGCGGCAAAGCTTTGTGATTTTTTACGTGTCTTATAACATTCTGGGCTACTATACGAGTTCTTGTTCGCTGGCAGAAGATGAAGGCAATGAAGAAATTTTTTAGCACAAGCTATTCCGAAAATTTTTGTGTAGCAGACATTTATTTTTTTTATTAGTTTTAAAGTTAGAAATATGAATATTGCACCAAAGCACGGAATTTTATGTCCTGAATATTAGAGGAAAACTTAATTTTTTTTCGTAAAAATAGTATTTAACACGATATTTGAAAAAAAAAGATTCAAAATGACGGTCAAATTTTTCTTACTAAATTTTTTGTTTTTTATTTTAGAACAAAATATTCCATTAAAGCCCTTCAATTCCCCAAAAAACGATCTCGAATTTTTTTCATAAAATCCATAGCTACTAAGATACCTCAAAATAAAAAACAGACAAAACTAAGATAGCGGCCATTTTCTTCGAACTTTCTCGACAGGGAGCGAATGGGACTTTTGGTAGGTTAAGAAGTTATTATCTAAATATTCCCGCTAAGATCAGTTAGTTAATAATTTTTTCTACCTACCCCCCTAGCCTATATTATAATTGATTTCAATCATTTAAAAAATTATTATTTAAAAAAAATTAAAAATTCTTTAATATAACAAAGTAAACTTATTTTTAATAATTTGATCTCATGACTATTATTGACACCGATTGGTTATCACTATGATTAATATTATAATTTTTCCCTAGGGTGACTCTGGAGGTCCACTACAATGTGCAATGCAAGATGGACGATGGATTTTAGCAGGAATTACATCTTTTGGCTCGGGGTGTGCCAAACCGGGTTTTCCTGATGTCTACACAAGGCTGTCTTATTACCTTCCATGGATTCGTACAAAGACTCGATCTCTGCGACCTTGACTGACATTGACCTGATCTCAGAATTGACATCGCGCTCTGTTCAATTTCGTGAAAGTGATACTGGTAGTAATGTAATATATGTAAATATTCTATTACGAAATAGTGAAAACCATTTTATTAATAATAAATAAAACAATATACAATAATTTATTCTCTATATCACGATAAATGTTTATAATCTAGGTAACTGGTCTTAACGATGTGCTGCTTGTGAGTTTAGTGTATGTATATACAGAGTGTGTGGAGTATACGTACAAATATTTTGTATTATGATTTGTTATTTCCAAAAAAGGCAAAAAATTCTTATAAAGTTATTAATTTGCTCCAACCGTGCTAATTTAATTATATATTTTTTAAAAATAGAATATTTTCGGACCAGATAGTACCTACATAAAACACTGACTAGGTCAATAGGAGCTGACCAAATTAAATCAACTTCCAGATCTTTTTGCGACTTACATTTTCCTTTTTATTATGTTCATTGGAATAAAAAATGTGATAAATCGCCAAATAAAAGTGTACTATCTGAATATTTGCGCTATCTTTGCTGTCGATGCTAGCGGTACAAAAGGACATTTTGTGTGTTTTTCAGCAGCGCTATGTCGCCACTTATTCACCATACGATTTTGCTAATGTGTTTGATTGTTCGGTTTTATGGTGAAAAGTCATAAAACTGGATATGATAAACAAGGTGATGAATTGTTATTGAAATTAAATTAATTCTTATTCATTTCATTACTAATAATGAATGTTCAACAAACTGCATTATAATAAACGAATAAAATTGTAGTTTTATTCTCGTCATTAAAATAAATTTTTGCAGTAGACAGAAATTTTGCTGTGTGGCTGTCATATAGAAAAAATCAAAAAAATTATAAGATTTTTTTTTCTTTTGGGAAAACAACATCGTGCAAAATATTTGTTCGAAACATATTCGTTTTGCCCATATTAAGGATAGATTATTATATTACGAGTAAATATACGCTTTCTTCATTGGTAATTTTGATTTGAGAAAAACGTTAAAACAATTTCCTCTTCAATCTTCGCCTTTCTCTTTCGACGCCCACGTCGCACAGTGGGAAAAATATGCTCTTTTTTGGACAAAAATCTGCCGACAGTAGAGATTTTAATCAAATTAAATTTAAAAAATGGCAAATACCCTTAAGACATTGTACTTTAGAGTAGTGCTGCGGCAAAGTGGCTTTGGGTTAACTTAACCTTAAAATTATTCCTCGTTTTCCTCCTTGGTCGAGAGTCACAAACAAACGAAGTATTTGTTCATGTATACTGGGTACCAAATTCATTTTTATGGGATCATAAGTTAATTGACAATGCAACATAGGCCATATTACATCATCGAAAATTCAAAATGGCGGCTGTCGCCAAGATGGCGGACTACTTTTTTCTTTATAACCTTCTTGATATGGGTATCAGATGAAAGGGCTTGGCGAATAAAATACAATAAGCTATGTAGCGTTGCTATATATACAGGGTGTTTCATCCAAAACGCACATACACACTTCTTGGTAAGTTAAAGGTTTGAAATTTTGCATACGCCTGTAAGTCAGGTGACAATGCAACATAGGCTATATTACATCATAAAAAGATTCAAAATGGCGTCTGTCGCCAAGATGGCGGACTACTTTTTTCTTTATAACCTCCTTTATATAGTAAAACTTATTTAAGACTAAAAAGTTACAAAAAAAAATTAATAGTTTAAAAAACTAAAAAAAAACACGCTTTTATTGTTGACATGATGGGCCAATTCTGAGGCCAAATTCGGATTCCGCGCGAAAAATTACTTCGGAAATGACCCTCCGCTGCCCAATAACATTCATGACCATGTTAGGGTTAAAACTTTTGGGTTTATGACTGTTATTTAATACATACAATTTTTCACTTATAGGTTATATTAGATTTAAAGCTGTTAATTAGATTAGTCTGAATGCATAGGGATAAAATCATGTGGATAAGAAACTCCTTATTTTTACCTTTGTGGATAAAGTAAAAAAAACATTGAAGCCTTTGGTTCTTATACACATACTATATCACAATTTTTTTCAACCCCTTTTATAATAGAGTGGGGGTAGTAATGGGGGTGGCTAATGCAAAATTTTTTTTTGAGACATTAGCTTCTCTTGTATATACTAAATACCAATTTTATGGACCCTTACCTGCTTGATTTACCTATTTACCCTATTTACCCCCCAACTCTTCAACGGAATAAGATGAAAATATAATCTAGTTCCATATCTCGTTAAAATACATATGTACTAAATTTTAAGTCAATATCTTAAACGGTTCCAGAGTAATCGTGCGCACAAAAAAGTTACAGACAGACAGTCATTTTTTTTTGCTCAAACTTAAAATCTCGACGTTTCATGACATTCTAAGTCTATTTGAACAATAAAAATTTAAAAAAAAATTTGTCGTTTCTATACTTCCACTAGATGTGGAAGTAATATCTGCGATTTTTAGGTTAGGTTAACCCAAAGCCACTTTGCCGCAGCACTACTCTAAAGTACAATGTCTTAAGGGTATTTGCCATTTTTTTTTAATTTAATTTGATTGAATTCTCTACTGTCGGCAGATTTTTGTCCAAAAATGGGCATAGTTTTCCCACTGTGCGTCGCCCTCAGTATTACTTCCACATCCACTGGAAGTATAGTAACGCAAAAAAAATAATTGAACATTTTTATTGTTCAAATAATCTTAAAATGTCATGAAACGTCGAGATTTTAAGTTTCCGTTCAAAATATTGACTTGAAATTTTGCACACGTATGCACACGATTTGGAACTAGATTATATTTTGATCTTATTCCGTTGAAGGGTTGGGAGGTAAATTGAGGTAAATAGGTAAATCAAGCAAGTAAGAGTCCATAAAATTGTCATTTAGTATATATAAGGAAGAAAAGAGAAATTCTTTGACTCTATTATTAAAGGGGATGAAAAAAATTATATTGTGATTTAGTGTGTGTACAAGAACCAAAGGCCTCAAAATTTTCTTTTACTTCAACCACCCCCAGTAACACCCCATTCCCCCACCCCCACTATCGATACGCCATATCGTTTTATGGGTTTTTGGGGTCGACGATTTCAAATATTATATTATTAAGTTCCATAAACAATTATTCCCACATAGTGGAGTGCAAATATAGTATCAACATTTTTTTCGTTGTGAGAGACTTGGATAGAATATCTGGAAGTGGAAGTAGTGATTCCTTCGGCAGCGTTTTTTTTTCAAATTACTCCGGTAATTTTGAGTGAAATGAAAAAAGAAACCGGAAGTACTTTCAAAAAAAGTGTTGTACCTAACACATCCTGTGGTTATTTTTTCGATATCTAGTCTAAAAGTATAAATATTAATAGTTATAAATAGACTATATTTAGGAATCCTTCCTCTGAAGTAGTTTCCACATATACTAAAACACTTGAACACTACACTCGATACTCGTTTCAACAACCACGTTGGCATAATCTGGAGATAGTGAGCTTTAATCACTTTATGTCGACACGGTTGAAATGGTATCTCAACCTTATTTTATTTTTCATTAGCCCCACAGACCGAAACGGAACCTCTAAAAACAATTTCGGTTTTTAAGGTTTTCGTCATCTTTTTTTCAAAGAGCCGCCGCAGTTGTGTTAGGTAAGTTAAATCCATTTTATCCGAAATTTTGGTTTTACGCCATTTTTGAGGGAACTATACGGGCATCCTTCTTGGCTCAAATTAAAGCTAAATAAATTTACCACAAATTCATTACCTATGACTTTCCTCGTGGGATGAGTACTTTTCTTGATATTTGGCAAGTTACATGAGCAACGCGAAATGTTTTCATTTTTTGTGGACAATTGCCAATTTTTGAAGAGCTGTATTTCGGAAAGTTCCGGACGTACGGTACTTCGTTTGGACTTAAATTCTACTAATCTACTTTAAAAGAGGAACATAACACTCGACATAACATAACATTTTTTGTAGAATGCATACTTTAGGAGATATTGAGCAAAAGCCGAAACAGGTGCAAAAAGTCGCTGTTTTTTTGGCATTATGCAGCTCATACAGGTTTTTCGAAGTTGCAAACTTAGTTTCTTACCATTGGCATAGGTCCTAATAACATATTAAAAAAAGTAGAACTACATGACTTTTTGCAACGTCGGATGTATAAATTGACTGGGCTATTATGACTCATTCATTTTGAAATGAATTCGGTGGGCAATATGTGCATATTTTAGGAGCAAAATCACATTTTTTAATGAAACAAAATGACTATCAAATCCAAATTCATGAAATTAAGAAAAGCAATACATAAATAAATTTATTGTAATCCATCTCTTCTTTTTTATAAAGTGCACCTTGATATCATTTTATTTTAAATTGAAATTTTGAATCTTAACAATCTAATCCAACTTCGATACGTATATTAAAATATGATAACATTATGTAGTACCTTAGTTAGGAGGTTTCGAAACCGAAAAAATTTTGTGACGAGAAAAATGATGTTGGAATCAGACAGGACGGCTATTTTGTAATTTCAGTAAATGCGAGCATTTGTCGTGAGAGGATGGAGCTTGAAGTTGTAGCCGGTTGTTTGAGATTCGTGCACAAAGAACACTGCACTGTCACCTACTTTGCCACTTAAAATTTGAACACCCTGTATAGTAAATCCTTGACAAGCTCACATCACGTTTCCTTCCCAGAGGATGCAAAAACACTATTCTCTAAACACAGTAATCATGCGCTGATGTGATGTAACATCTCCAGATTTGCCAGAATTTGCTCCTACATTTCAACTAATAGAAGAGCCACAACGTCATGGTCGAAGATCAAGAGTGGTATAGTGGAAATGCAATAAATTCATCAAAATGTCAAAATGACGCACTTTTTCTATGATGTGCATGCAATACTTTAAAATTGTGTGATGTGTTATTTTGTAAAAATGAAACAATTCGTATTAGGCAAAGCATAATGACATCAAAATCTGCTTCAACCCGATGATTGTAACTCAAAAATAATGAAACAACCTCAGCTTATAAGTGGGCAATTTAGAAATTAATTCACCGAGGGGAATGATCATGTGAAGAAGTTGACGTTCACCTTGAATATCTTAAGCAATCTGAAGGTTTCTAGTAGTACCAGTGGCAATAATATAATAATATTTATTTTCAATTTTGCAAACATGTATAATAGTACAGTAACTAAAAGTTTTAACTTCGGAATAATGTCATATGAATTAGATTTCGTACTTAATCGTAAATGCATCAAAGAAAAGTTTCTATATTTGTTAGAAAATTTGTTAAATAAAATAATACAATAGTAATTTACGTTACAAGACCGGAAACAGGTGTTTTGCAGATTCCATGGCGAGCCGTAGGCGTAGGTGAGTCCTGGAAGCTTGGGGAGACCTGCAAAACACTGTTTTTTGTTTGTGTAACGTACAATTTTTTTTTTCGGCCAACACTGTCATACAAAATGGATTTTGTATTATTTTTTTAATAAATTTTCTAACAAATACAACGACAAACAATAATAACTAATTAAATAAAATATTTTTACGACCGACACTATTATACCACTTCAATTTATTTCTGCCTGTAAAGCTTCAAAATCTGAATACATATTTTCCATAACTTGTGAATTGACTTTTGAAAACTTATAAAAGTCAAGTGTATTTATCTATTTGACACTTACTCTCAACAATTAACACAAATTCGTTTCCATAGCAACGAGAATAGAAGGGATCGGAAAAGCTTTTGCCGATCTCTAATGTCACTTTCCGGTCTAGCCCGGGAAATTTCTGACGGAAAATTTCTCTAGAAAGTGTGTACTTCCTAGTCGGGCGAAAAGAATATATATATAGTACGTTAAATGACCGAAAAATAGTGTTTTGCAGGTCTCCCTGAGCTTCGAGGACTCGCCTGCGGCTCGCTTGCTTGGGTTGACCTGCAAAACACCTCTTGTAACGTAAATTACTATTTTTGCTTTTTTTAGGGAATAAAAGGAGGGGGTGTTAGAGAATAAAAGGGGGTGGTATAGGAAAAATGACAAGACCGAAAATTTTTTTAAGTAAAAAATTGGCTGCAGCGCCTCAAAAAATTTTGGAAAAGTTTGATGGAAACCTTAGTCTAAGACTTTTGTAAACCTGTGTAATCAGTTTCCAGACAATAAATAATATTTAAAAAACTTAAAATTTATTGGTGTTAGATGTTCGACAAATTTGGAAAATGGAGTAACTGCTTAAAAATAATCATGGAAACAAGTAGAAATATTTTTAAAACAATTTAATCCATACAGGAAGTCGTTTACGAGGATATGCAGCTGTGAATCATTTCCATTTTGGTTACTTTAGAGTGAGAATTAATGGGAAAAATATATATATATATATTATTTTAAAAAGTAAATTAAAATTATTTTAAAACAATTTTTTTTTCTTTAAAAGTTAGATATATAATTATTTTTCATTGTTGATGAATGTAATGTAATTATTGCTTTCAAAGGTTAATTGCCCCTGGTCTATGTACGACGTACATGTTTCGTTTAAACGAATGCGATGGGATTGAAATGCAAGCCAATAAATTACAAATTACAAAAAATGAGCTATATTTTCAGCTGCAGATGCTTCCGATATAACCAACTTTAGGCTGGAGTAGAGTTCTTGTATTTTGTGGAAAATATTACACCTATATGCATCGCGTTCAAAAGATCAACATTTCTCAAATTTTTTAATATCACTTACACTCCAGGTTAAAACGTTTAATTTGACTTAAGAGACGTACGAAATGAAGTACTGAGGACATGTTCATAGAAGGGACGACCCAAGACCCAAACTTTATTTACATGATTTTTGGCCAAAACTTAGCGACTCTGGACTACTGTGAGTCGCCCGATATAATGATACTCTCACCGCAGGATTGTCTTGCTGAATTTGATTCGTGGGCTAGTTTTCATTCAACAAAACAACGGTTTTCTTATTTCTTTTATATTTTGCCAAACAAGGTTTACCAACAAGTACAAATATATTATTATTCCCATCAACATCAACATTTGCATACTTTAATACTTCTTATAAAAATGACCTCTCCCGTAAATATCTTTTTAGCTTACTCTCATCTATAATGAATCTCTCGACCGTTACCCTAGAGATTTATTAACGAGTAGAAGTCGCAGCAGCCTATACTGTTTTACATATCTTCCAAATTTGAAATAAAGGTGCAGTCATCGCTTTTAATAGGTATTTGTAAAATTATAATAAGATATAGTTTATATAAAACATTACTATTTACACGCCTCTGGTGATCATCCATTATACCAGACATGCTCCGATTTCAATAGAGAGTATTCTACTGTATTTTGCATATGTCTCAAATTTGAAATAAAAATTGTAAGTCCAACAGTTATCGTGTTTAGTTATTTTCATTCAGCAACGCCCAAATACAATTTTTATTCGTTTCATAAGAATCATATTAAACATACTTCAATAACATTTAAAAGCTATATTAATATTTCTCCTAACCTACGTAAAGTTCGTTCGTTTGAACTTGAAAGACACACTGTATATTGCAGTTTCGATATCTTGTGCAACTGCGTATTTTTCTGTGCATATAGTCAAAAACCTTAGTAACAGTTTGCTTTAAAATTATAATAAAACATATGTTATATAATAATAACAGTTTATGCTCTTCAGGCGATAGCTCTGTATAACGAATATGATCCAATTTCAACAGAATTCTACCATGATATTTTACAAATATTCCAAAATTTAAACAAAAATTTTAAGTTATCGTGTTCAATATTTATTCGCATTCGGCAGCGCCCAATTGCATTATTTAGTTTAGTAATAGTCTTATTGAAAACATTTCAATAACATTTTAAAGTAAAATTGATGTATAGGAAATAGCGTGCAAATTCGACGACGAGTGGTTACCGTCTGCCAGTCGGTAATCGAAGAGACCATATAAATACAAAATTTTTTGCTCTCTGGAATTTTTTGGTATGGTGGGGGGATAGGGAGGGGGGACATTTATTTTCAAATCGAATGATTATCGATATCTGTCTGCATAGGTAGTTAGTATATGTACTTCACATACCCCAATTACGCTGGCAGACGAAAATTCCGGAAAAAGAAACTAAATTTTTTTTTCTTTTTCCGGTTAGCGCGCGTGCGGAATTTTCGTCTGCCAGCGTAATTGGGGTATGTGAAGTACATATACTAACTACCTATGCGGACAGATATCGATAATCATTCGATTTGAAAATAAATGCCCCCCCCCCACCATACCAAAAAGTTCCAGAGGGAAAAAAATATTGTATTTATATGGTCTCTTCGATTACCGACTGGCAGACGGTAACCACTCGTCGTCGAATTTGCACGCTATTTCCTAGACTATGAAGCTATTTCTTATACATATATCTTCATATTATTGTGTGCTTAATCAAAAACCTTAGTAACATTTTGGTCTATTTTTTTTTTTAACTATTTTAACGTCGGCCTATTTCCGCTACCAGGGCCTATCACCGACGCCAGGAGACGAGCTACCCCCAACCTGGAAATTTTGCCGAACCTCTTCCCTTAAGAAGAGTAGGGATCTTTTACTTGACTAACATTTAATAGACAAGGGACCGCCTGCTTTACATCCCCTCCGAAGGATGGTATATCCACTACGTAATCCTCGTCTGAAATTACGTAACTTCCGCGTATACACTGATATACAAGCCGCTAGAAGGTGGGACGAGAACGCTGTGTTTCCCAAGATGGGACCCCATCCAAGTACTAACCGCGCTCGACATTTTGGTCTAAAATTATAGAATAACACATTTTATAAGATATAATAATTTGCACCACTCTGGCGATCGCCCTGAATGACTCATATAGCCCAATTTCAATAAGGATAATCTATCATGCCATTTTACATACGTGCCAAATTTGAAATGAAAATTTTTAGTTTGAAAGAAGTTATTTGAGTTCAGTCTATTATGAAACGGATTTCCGTACACATTTTTTTTCTACGATGATTAGTAAAAATTGGTTGCATATTTACAAATACTAATGTATGTTGACACCGGAGTGTTGAAACCACTAAGCTCTTGAAGGAACAAGGAACTGGATCTTGATAACCCGTACATTATTGCAGTATGCGACTGAGGTTTGGGTATATCATTCATATTAATAGCCTATAAAACATTGCTGGGGTCTAATGGTAACACTTTCGGCTCGAAATCTGTGAGGGTTGGGAGCACGGACAAGTTAGATGTAGTCGCTTTTTATTTATTTTTTATGCTGACGAGTATTTCACCAACTAAGTCGGCATCATAAAATGTAAAATACCCAAAAATTAACATTATTTACAAAAAAATCTGGGAAGAATATTCTATAAAATGTGCAACAATGGGGAACTTGCCCATTTTTTTTTATTTCATTAAAGTGTGTATTTATGTATAAAAACACGCCACACCGAATATCAGCTCTTAAATCGCAGTACTTACTTTGCAATAAATAATTAAAGTTGAAATCCTCGCCACTCCTCACGAAAAGCACTGTGACGTCACCGGGTGAAAACTGGTCCCGCGTGGTATCCAACAGATGGCGTACTTTAGCCATTCACCCTAATTAATAGACAGGGCGGCGGTTAACTTTGAGACGTCCGCATATTCGGTCATAAGTCTTTTGTTTTTTATGTTAGAGAAAAAATTAAAAAAAGGGTCGGAAAGCTCAATTACTTCTCTTTACATAAGCTGTCTACAAATTTTTCGAAAAAAACAATAATTATCGAGATATTCGAGGAAATGTAGGAAATTACACGTTTTCCCATAGAGTGTATGTAAATCTTAAAAAAATAATTTTTCTCAGAAACCTTTGTTTCGAAAGGCCGAGATTAACGGAGCGTCAAAATAGTACATGATATTAAGTGAACATCGTAAATGAGATCGATTTCAGTTAATTACCGATTAATTACGGTGACAAAATGGAGAAATGTTACCGAAAAAAAAAGTGCCAAATCCCGCCCCCTGTAATTCCTTAATTTTTGTCGGAATTCAAAAAATAAAAAAAAGAGTTTTAGCAAATTTAATTATATTTAAATTAGCTAGAGTAGTGTTTTGGCGTAGGAGCAAAGATTAACAAGTTGCCAACTGTAGAAGCTCAAAATTTGCGATTTTTTGCCGTACATTTCTGTAGTTATCTCCGAAACAAACAAAAAATCAAAAGTCTGGTGATAGCAAAAGATTCGTAGTGGAAAATACTCGTTTGACCTTATTTTTTATTTCGAGCTAACTCCCACCGTTTTGGAGATATCTGCGAAAAATAGCAAAAAACAGCTTACATTTCGGAGCCGAAAAAATTGCAAAAACATGCAATCTTGACACATTCATATTTTTCGAAAAACACCATTGGGACGGCCGTACGATGTCGCGACGTAAAGAGGAAGTCTTCCAGATAAACCTGATCGTAAATTGCACGGCGAAATTCTAAAATTCGACTCGGCACGGACGAATCAAAAGTAGCATTTTGTGACATTTCAGAATATTGAAGATGTTTTTCCAACGAATTTTAGGTTAGGTTGTGTCCACTGCTAGTTGTTTCTGACAAATGAGCATGCGAAAGCAGAATCGGTGTCGCTTGACGTCGTCATCCGACTTTCACCCTCTGACGTCACGTTTCAGGAGTGGATAAAATCCGGCTGATTTTAATCGCTCATATTTCTGGAGGAATTTTTTTTTTTTAATTTTTTGTTGTCTATGGGGTTTTTAATGATGTTAGTTTACGATTTTGAGTATTTTAATTCAATTTTATTTTTTGGGCAAGTTCCCTATTATATGAGTCCACTAGATGCAAAACTCGCTTATTGCATTAAACGGTAATTTGTAAAAAGTACAAAAACACATTAGGACTGTCATTTTTTTGTACCAATCATTTGGATATTTTTATAATCGCCGTATTAAATTCATCTTTATATATCCCCAGAACAGTTTTAAAATATTAGTTAAGAATATTGTGCAATTTAACAAAATAAAATGAATTTGGCGAGTTTTGTGCTAAACTTTTTCAAAAAGAGAGTTTTGTATAATTCTTAGCGTAAAAATAAAAAACACATTTTAAAATGATACAATTATTTAATCTTCAAAAAAACCAGGTAGATTAATTTCGCATGGCCTTAAGTCGTTGCATCCTACCTCAATATCATTTTGTTGATTGGAAGTACCTTCATTATTATTAGGGTTGATAAGATGTTCACAAAAAAAAATTAAATCAAGATTGTTCTCCCAGGTATCACCGTAATGTGTTTTAAGAAGTGAAATTATTATAGATTTATCACCCTTTAATTTACAGCCAATAGGAAGTATCTCAGGATTAATACTTGATATTTTCTCCCTCTCTTAACAACAGACTTTGCTTCATCTACATCACCGCAATAATTCGGTTCACCCTGTATTAAGGCATTCATTTTACCTTATGTTAAAATAAACCTCTTCGCTTTATTGAATTGAAAATGCCATGACCGAGAAGCTCTGCTGTTTATTTGTGCTTTATTTCTCCAGTCCTGTACCTGCCAATCTACTCCCAATGTGCGAATTATTGAATTATGAGCTATGATTTCATCATAGTCAGAAGGTTTTACAAGCACAGATCTTTTTTTCAATTCCCTTTCAATTATTCCAAATACCCGATCGGATGGTAGAAAAGAATGTCCTACTACTGGAAATATAGTAACTGACTTTATGTGGTGAGGTGCTTTTGTCTGAAGCCAAAGAGAAATCATGGTCATCATTATAAAGTTTTTGTTTTGCCACCCACAGCCGTCGGCAAATAAATGGATAGTATCGATTGTATCATTAAAATTAAAATTACTCAGTACATTCCAGATAGCTAAAGCAATTGAGTTAGAATTTTTAGGGAATGTATGAATAAACATTTTCTGGACTCAAAGATGCTGTTGATAAACCATGGACAACTGTTAAGTTCTAGTAATTAATTTGCTGACTAAAATAACAAGCTTGATCCGGCAATTTCGGCAATGGTAAATTCTTTTGACAATCAAAAGAAAAGACCGCGACATTTTCCGTTGGTCTTTTTAGTAATGTATAAAATGCTTTTGCTTTTAATTTATATACACGTTGCTCAGTCATAATTTTCTGTTTATCAACGTCCGATAGATCTTTGTTATTTAGTTTCCCTTTGGATCTTAAACAAGTTGAGCATACGTCCGATTTAGGCGTACCAAATCCTATGTTATAATGGGTGTTTGTGTAAGTTCTAATGATTTAACGTGCAACTCGTCTTTAACTCTTGAGTTATAAATGTCCCATAATTTCTCAAAATTTAACTCACATGTCAGATAAACACGACTGCTAGTTTTACTTCGGCAATAGTGGCTTGCTACGCATTTGAGAGATTCAATAAAATTCTATATTGATAATTGTTTATCAATGTTTTTAGTACCAACGCGATCACCTCCCCTTCTTTCTTGTGGCATTTTCCCGTATACAATAAAGTTTTTCATGACATGCTCAACTCGATCTCTACTAAGTAGAGTGATTTTTAAAAAGGTAGCCTTGCCAAACTCGAATTTTTTTATCAGCATTTATCGGAACGAAATAATTCTTTTCCTTATTCACTTTCGACCTTTTGCATTTTTTACCTTCGCAACATGCAACTATAAAACTGTCTTGATTAGTTTTTCTTTAGTAGCATAAAGGTTTTCATGAAAAACTTTATTTGACCCATGGTTAAAGTGGAGTAGTAATACGGTTTTCCTGCCTGGCCTTTATGCCCACAAATTGGAAATTCTGGTAATTGTTTTGGCGTGTGTCTAAAATATTATATTCTTGTGTAAATTGTTTTAATGGAATGTTAAAAATATTTATCTACCTTATCTCTTAAGTTTCTGCCGTTTACTTTCTCCTCGGATTTTTTCCTACACTTATTTTTAGGAGAAGGTTGTACTGATGAACTAACACTCATGTCGCCTACGGCCGTTAACATTTCAACGGCTCTTTCCATTTTAATTACTGTTATTATCTTTAATTTTAATTTTATTAATAAGAACAAAATAAAACGTTTATCAACGTTCTGCTTGGAACTGGACATAACACTACACAAACAACAGAACAAATGGCGGGAAAACATACCATAAGTAATTGCGTCTCTTGCTATTGGATCGATAACCATTTTTTTAACGATGATTGGCTGTGGTGTGAAAAGCGAGTTTTGCACCCAGCTTTGCCAATCATAACGCGAGTTTTGCATCGAGTCATACCTAGTTTTTGGCACTGAATTTCTTTATTATTAAGCACCGAAGTCTTCACCTATATTGTAGATATTAACCAGATAAACACAATCGTGTAAATAACTGATATTTTATATCTTTGTCGATTAGCGAGTTTTGCATTTACTGGACTCATAAAATGTTCAACAAATCGGCGAAGAGTGTAACGTTTACTCTAGTTCACTTTTGTCAACATCGCATTTTTAGAACGTTAGTACAAAATATCTCTTTAAAACATTTCTTTTCCTCGTACCAATTGTGTTCTCTCGAACTCGAACCATTGCTACTGGGCAGTTGCAATTTCTATTTCGTAGGCAACTGCTATCAACCGATTTGATTTGATTTAATGTTTCACAGTCTTTACGGAAGGCCATTTTTGCCAAGCTTGGATATGTTTGAGAAACAATTCAATCCGTGTGGGTTTCCAACGAATACTTTTTCACCCATTCATTACAATCCGTTGCATGGTGGCTGGAAAACTTTGTTATCAACTCCACACTGTATTTGCTGTCATTTAAAATTGTAGATAAAGATAACAGTATAATGCATAAAGGATCAATCCGTTTAAACGATTCACTAACATTTTGTTCATACTTCTCCATTTTCAGTAGTTTCTCCCAAAGTAGGGTCAGGGTGTAAACAGTGGCTCAGGTGTACACAGTGAATCAGCGGTATTATGGGTAAATGCATTACTTCTAAATTTCTATAATTCACCACCAGATGGCGGATAAGATACTAGAAGCTTTGAATTAGTCAGCCTATGAACAGTTCATCTGAGTAGGCATGTGAAGGAGGTTATTTAATTTTGTGGTGCCAATCTTTTTTTCCCAAAGTGAGTATATTTTTTTCTTTTTCATTATGCTTCACATATATGTTGTTTAATATATTATTAATATGATTTAAGATTAATTGTCTTTATTTTATTTCGGAAATAAATGTTTTAAGTATATGTGTTTTCTCAGTAGATTGATTTAAAAACAAAATGGCGGGTAGGTACACAGTGGATCAAGCTACTAGGGTCAACACTGACTCGTGAGCCACTGTGTACCCTTGCTAGTTTATGATTTACATATAAAATATAGCGCCCTATTTTTTTGTCAACAGAATGCCACGGAAGCAAAAACTTGTTAGAAAAGTAGGAGGTCATAACGAAGATGCCATGAAGAGGGCATTGCAATTGATAAGAGAGGGCAGTAGTATTAGAAAAACTGCAATGAAGAGGGCATTGCATTTTCTACTATAAGGAGATATTACTCAAAGTTTAAAATGTCTGATGATCCGGAAAATATGCGCCTGGTGCCGAACTATGACGTAAATAAAGTTTTTACAACCCCACAAGAAAACGCATTAAAGAAATATTATGAGGATTGCGCTTTAATATTTTACGGTCTAACACAAGATGATTGTCGCAAAGTGGCATACCTAATGGCGAAAATAAATCAAATAAAAATGTCGGAGAAATGGGAAGAGACACAAAAAGCTGGAATAGATTGGTTCAAAGGATTTCGCAAGAGACATTCACAGTTGTCCCTCCGGAAACCAGAACCTTGTAGTCTTGCGAGGGCGACTGCTTTTAATAAAGCCAACGTGAAAACTTTTTTTGACAACCTTGAAAACGTTGTCAAAAGAAACCCTACAGCTTTCTCCGATGGCACGAGAATATACAACCTGGACGAAACAGCTACCAGTACTGTTCAAAGTTATAGCACCGAAGGGGCACAAAAATGTAGCCAAAGTTACAAGTGGCGAAAAGGGCACCCTTGTGACATCTTGTTGTATAGTTAGTGCTAGTGGGCAAGCATTACCCCCAGCAATCGTATTCCCACGAAAAAAATTCAAGGACAACATGATTAAAGGCGCACTAACAGGAACTTTGGGATTGGCCACTAGTAGTGGCTGGATGAAGAGTGAAATTTTTGTAAAGGTCATACAGCACTTTATCAAACATACAAATAGCACTTCAGAAAATCCAAGCATCTTAATCATGGATAACCATGAATCTCACTTATCCATACAAGCTTTGGATGAAGCAAAGGCTGCGGGAGTTAACATAATCACTCTACATCCCCACACATCAGGAAAACTTCAACCTCTAGATGTGGGTGTATTTGCACCATTCAAGTCGTACTATAACAATACCGCAGATTCGTGGCTAATGAGACATCCTGGAAAGCCATTCTCTATTTATGAAGTTGCTGAATTGGTTGGAATCGCATTTACGAAGGCTATGAATCCTGCAAATATTATCAGTGCTTTCAAAAAAACCGGGATTTTTCCATTTGATAGGGATGTCTTTACCGATGTCGACTTTTTGCCTAGCTCCGTGACAGACCGCCCTTATTCTGAAACAGCGCAACAGCCCGCTGATTTGTTGCCACCACCTCATCCTGCTGCTTTGTTGCCACCACTTCAGCCTAGTGCTTCTGTATCACCGCCTCATCCTGCAAGTTCGTTACAAGAGCCTCAACCCGCCTCGGAACCTAGATCATCTAGATCCACCGACAATTTTATATCGCCGCATCAATTTAGAGAGCCACTCAAAGCTGGACCACAACAAAACAAAAGGAAATTAGGTTAAGAGCATGGTTGCTACAGATACCCCTGAGAAAAATGAAATTGAAATGGAAAGGAAAGCAGCAAAAAGAAGAAAGGAAGCTAAAAGGAAAAAGGTTGAAAACAAGGCAGTCAAAAAAATTTTAAGAAGCGATTCAGAGGACGAAGATGATTGGTATGAGGAAGAAGAAAATGCTGAGAATTTAGACCCGGGACTAACTGAAAAAGATCTTGAACATTGTCTCGAACTCCCAAAGAAGGGGAATATGTGGTCGTGAGTTTTGCAACCAAAAAACAGAAAATTTTCTACGTTGGGAAAATTCTAGAAGCAAGTAATGATTCGCTAGAATATTTCGTCAGTTTTTTAAGGTTGAAAGACAAATCTCGTGAACAGTATTGCATGCCCAATGAACCAGATTTGTCATGTATCAATGAAAATGATTTGAAATATATCTTGCCGAAACCTACTGTTAGCGGCAGCACCACAAGACAGCAGTCTTATTACTACTTTCCCATAAAATTGTCAATGTTAAACATGCGTTAAGATTTTTAAGAATATTTTATTTAGTTTGGATATAATATGATATCTACTTATTATTCATGATTCCTATAGATAAAGAGACCACTTTTAAATTTTTATTTTTTACAACTTGTAATTATTTTCAAAACATTTTTAAAAGCCCAAAGTTTTAATTACAAATACTATGGACATACTGCTTATCTTGAAACAATCATTCTTATTATTTCTTATCTTGATCTTAAGTTGTAATGAAATAATGTTATTTACCTAAATAAATATTACATTTTTATTCAAATTTGGTACATTTATTACTGTAATGGTTGTGTGATCCAGTGTTCCCCTACATGATTCATTGTGTACTTTGGACTGAGCCACTGTATACACCTGCTAGTACACAATGGCTCAATGTTCATTTTTGTTTCAAGTATTAATATATTGCGTCTGGTTATTCTTGTGAGAAGTTTTGATAGGCGATATTAAAGTTCAATAGTTGAGCATGTTAGTTATGGATTTTGAGAGACTTTGGTGGTTTCATTAGGAATATATGAGTCAAAGAAATTTGATTGAGCCACTGTTAACCCTCTTACCCTACACATATATAAAAAATTACACTCACTAACTCATTTATAGGTTAGGAATAAAAACAAACCATGGAGGGAGAATATAAATAAGGAGTAGCCATAAAGCTTATATCCTACAATGAGAAACGGCCCCAGAAGGCGTGGCTTGTGATCATACTCTCACGAACGGCTCGCCAGGTCCTGATTAAAAAAAAGTTTATACAGCATTTGAGGAGAGATACATGTTAGTTGACTTTACACATTGACACTACCATATATCAAGCCAGTAGAGTAATGAATGAGATGACGGTTTGGCATTTCAAGCAAATACAAGCAAATATAATATAATCTAAAACACAATCTAAAATAAATAGAAAACAGTTTCAACACATCTTTTGAGTACAGACCTGTTTTAACCTATGAAAAGTGATTCCAAAACATTTCTTCTTATCGATACTACTCTGATTTATATAGCTACTTGGCGGACACGAAATCATATGCTATGGCGAAAAACACTATTTTCTATCAAAAACATTTATTTTATAAATGTCGCGTTTTGTTGACGTTTCGACGTTTCGATCATACTAAAATGAGGAATATGCTGCCACATTCTGCTTCTTATTTATTGAACCTCCTTGGAACAAACTGCAACCATTAAAATATACTGCATAATGGAACTCTCACTGGATACATCTACCCGGCGCGCGGCGAAGAAGGAGAGGGAAACGATAAAACCCTTATTGTAATTCAATGCCACAGACAATGCTAGCTAACGGGTTGTATCGTTTCCATCTATTTCTGATGGTCACGCAGTTATCATTAGTGATGTGCATAATTGGATGATTTATCAGTGTTCGGATGATTTCCATAACCGGAATATCATCCGATTGTCAGATTCCGGATACACTAATTCTCTATTCTCACGGAGACGCGTTTTGATAATATATTTGAAAAATAAGTATGTTAATTTCGCAATAATATTGATTTTTGAAATAAATGGAGTTTATTAAAGTAAAATATCATCTAGGGAGAGGTATACAATTCAGAAAATTAAGTAAGCGTAAAACATATAAAAAACATATTTCTAGTTATCGAAAATACACGTAAGAAATAAATCAATTTATTCATTTTAATACTTAGTTTTTATGTATCCATATATAAGGTACCTAATATATATTGTTTGCCCTTACATGTGTATTATTGTGAGTCAAGCGAGCAACGATTTCGGAAATGTGAAGTGAAGTGAATAATCGGTAATATCGGCTCACTCGGAACTAGATATCGGTATGTCATGTCATCTATCCTCGCGGTCGCTGGTTGAGCAATAAAAATTATTCAAATGATATTTATTAATCGGATGATTTCATGATAATCGAAATGTTCAATGTATTTCAATACTCGGATACCTCTACAATTTTCATCCGGATAGTCCCATCATTAGTTATCATTCCATTATGTAGTAGAGTTCACTGAAGGGAACACATAGCATACAAGCATACACTTGCTGATTGTATCACCCACCACATGTGAGAGTGTCAAGGTTTTTGAGGGATTGTGCACCGGTTGTTCCTTCAAAAGCTTAGTGGTTCAACACTCCGGTATCAACATCCGATGTCATTAGTATCTGTAAATATGCACATCGCCTAGCAGGGCATCGGTACCTATCGCTTCTAACATCCGTGGCATGTAGTGGATGTAGATATGTCTTTCAATCAATGACATGTCAAAGATAGTTAAATGAATAAATATCATTTAATTGATAATTGATAATTTTGATTCGCAATCAAATGAATTCGAAACACTCATAAGGTTGTATCTATTTTTTTTTTAATTATTTATTTTATTTTGTACTGACAAATGTTTCGCCAACCAAGTTGGTTAAAAATGTCTAAAATTAATATTATTTTCAAAAAAACAGCGAAGATTATCTCATAGAATGTTCAACAATTATATAAAAAGATCAATAAATTATTAATTATCAATTATTTTATTTAATTGCTACTATTAGTGCCAGGTTTTTGCTAGTCAGCCCGGTCATTTCATCAAAGGCATGATGCTAGCAACTTGCATAAAAATTTTCATGATGAAAAAAGATGACGGTATATATCATGCGGCTGGAACTTAGACTATATCTGATATTTAAATTTCATTGCATAATTTTTAGTATTTAACTAAGACTTTTTTAAAGCTGGCAATTTTTTACAAAAAAGTTGCTTTGCCTATTATCTAGCTTCTGCGTAGTGAGAAAAGTGTAATATCAGCATGACGTTCTTCCAAATGAATCGTTATTTCTCGAATATTTGATATATACAATTATTAACGAAAATCATATTATTATGCGGCTAATCGTACCAATCTAGGTATAATCAGTAGAAGTTTATATTGGGCGTGGTCGATTGCGTATATCCATTTAATAATATTTTGCTTAAATACGTCATTATTCATTTGTACGTGATGCCACTGAGATTAAGTACACAACCGATATCTTTTTCTCAGTCAACAACGTCGGACTGTAACTTCCACTTGTTTCGCAATAGTCCAGTTAAAAATACCTTTATTATATTTTAAAATGAAACCTATATATCACTTAATTTGCGTAAAATATGTTCGAACATGAGAGGGGCACTGTTGCAGTTTCGATATCTTGTATAACTTCTCATTTTTGTGTACCTACTTAATTAAAAATCTTATTAGTCCAATCAATGAATGCCCAAAAGGGGATTGTAGAGAACATTTTGGAGGGGAGAATTTTTCTCTTCAGGGATGTATTGGGGGTAGTCAGGAGGTAAACATACTAAAAGTCCCCATTCCTAGCCCCGCCGCTTCAGGGGGGAGGGGGGTGGAAAGGTTCCTTTCCTCGATTCTTCACTTATAACTCGGAAAAGATGCGTCGTATGGGAAAAGGTAATCTATGCAAAATTAAACATAATGAAATTTCCCACAAGAATGTTTATACTCATTTTCTTCCTACGTGTTATAGTTTATGAGATATTCGCCAGCGAAAATCGATAATTAATAAAAAAAAAATTAATTATGTACCTTGTATATTTATATCAAAGTGGTTTACCCCGGTCTGCTAATAAATCACAATCACAAATAATATACAATATTTTACAATACTGGACGTATTTATTAACGTAATATTTTGTCGAAATCTATACATTTCCTTAAATATACAGTGTGACTCACTTAAAATGAAGATACCCTTATAACTTTTTCATTTCGTTTCCGATTTGAATCAAATTTTACTCAACTATAGAATAAATTAGGATCTACTTATGACCAGAAAATCATTCACCTGCTATAAAGGCAAAGCCACCTGCGGTATCAAAATATGATGAAAAAAAATAAAACATTTTGAATGTTAAAAATTCTAAAAAATGCATCCGATCGGCGCCACAAACGTACATATATCAAAATTTGATTTGGCTATTAATGGGGGATATCACATATATAAGCTCATCTGGCAAAGGGGGTCCTCAGTTTCCGCAATTTGTGGTGGTTACGTAAAATTCGTCGTTCGTAAGATTGGAAATCAATATGATTTTTAATCTTTTTCCTCATATTTTGGTACCGCAGGTAGCTTTGCCTTTATAGCAGGTGAATGATTTTCTGGTCATAAGTAGATCCTAATTTTTTCTATACTTGAGTAAAATTTGATTCAAATCGGAAACAAAATGAAGAAGTTGTAAAGGTATCTTCACTTTAAGTGAGTCACACTGTATATTTAAGGAAATGTCTAGATTTCGACAAAATATTACGTTAGTAAATACGTCCAGTGTTGTAAATTAAGATTGTTTTGTGTCTGTGATTTATTAGCATACCACGGTAAACCGCTTTGATAGAAATATTCAAGGTACACAATTGATTTTTTTTTTAAATTAATTATCGATTTTCGCTGGCGAATATCTCGTAAAATATAACACATAGGAAGAAAATGAATATAACCATTCTTGTGGGAAATTTAATTACGTTTAATTTTGCATAGATTACCTTTTTTCGTACGACGTATCGTTTCCAAGTTATAAGTGAAGAATCGAAAAAAGGAACCTTTCCACGCCCCTCTCCCCATGAAGCGGCGGGGCTAGGGGCGGGGACTTTTAGTATGTTTACTTCCCGACTACTCCCAACACATTCCTGAAGAGAAAAATTCTCCCCTCCAAAATGTTCTCTACAACTCTTTCATTGACTGGACTATATGTATCAGTTCGCTTCTGGCGATCAACCTAAATTACGTACATGAATAAATTTTAGATCAGGTATTCTACTACGCTATTTTGCATAGGTTCCAAATTAGAAATAAAAATTGTAGGTCTAATAAAAGTTTACACACAAAGACATGCATAAACACACAAATAAACTGACATTTTTTATTCGATATTCGCAGAAACAGATACTATGATATATTGCCAGACAATTACAATACATATACAATACAAAACCGTAAAGACTGTAGGGAAAAACTTTTCATATCATTGTGTCGGTCATCGAATTTTGAATTCGTTCATCCATTTAGTTTCTTGCAAACATGATAACTTGAGAAGGAAACTTAGTGTTAACTAAAGGAAAAACCCTACCATTCTTAGAAGAAATCAGTCAGTAAATAAAAGTATTTTAATAGAAAAAAATGTACGTGAAGACATTTCCACTTTTGATAAGACTTTATAAAAAATAAAAAATACTTTACAGTATACTAACAAGCGTTTAGCCAGTCAAGCTGGTTCATCGAGAGATAATATAATTAAAAGTAATAATTATCTTATTTAGAAAAACTGCGAAGAGGATCCTATATAATGTTCAACACTTATACAGTGTGAGTAGTGGCAGGCTAGACATAGGAAGTAAAAGTGCAACATCGCGTGTGCCAACTGGCTGAAATAAAATAACTGAGAGCTGGGTTGCTTCAGTGATCTAGCGACGATTCTTTAATCTATGCCGCCGACGGGCGAGTTTGTGGTAGCTAGGTTGTCATATATCTCGTGCTACATAAATGTACATGCCTAATCGGCAATTACACGCACTGTATAAGCACTCAGTAAACCGGCAGAGCATTTTTATATCTAGTTTAATTAGTAATATGAGCCCAATAAGATTTCGTACTTTAAGTCTTGGTTTTGTGATAAAAATAACAATAATTTATATATCAGTCAAATGTTTTTTATGAAGTTATTGCTTGAATAGTTTTTTGCAATTTATTTGCATTCTATACAGCTTTATTATGTACGTATATTACATATTATTACGCTACTGAAAATAAAAATTGGCTAATGAAACACAATATTCAACTAGTCATATAAATATTTTAATAAAAACATACAAAACCATTCGTAATAATAAAAACACTTATAATCGAACAATGTCTCACTAGGGAAGTATATACAACAGTAAAATTATTATAAATAATGTATATCAGTCTCTAACACGTCATAGACGCAATTACCATAAGGCATCTAACAATAAATTATTTAAAAAATTTATTTACGTATCCTGCGTTCTGATTTAAAATATTGTGAAGGAATTGATATCAATGGTATTGGGGTATATTCTGATGCAATACTTAACGACCGAGGTACTACAGTTTTAGCGAAAAACAAAGTTAACAGTGCTGCACCAGAAATCATTGCCAATCCCACTAACAACAAAATGTATTTTAACACTTCTTGGGCAGGTGGTAAAACCGAAATGATTAATGTTATTAAAAAATATATTACAGAAGGCAAGTCTCTACATGTTAGCTCTATCCAGAACAACGGAATTGTAAGGTCGTTAAATGGCTTGGTCTTGCTGTTAAACTTCGTTTTGCCGACACCAAGGTTAACTTGAATTTTTAACGTAGATTCATCTAACGGAACGCCCAAGTCAGGTTGTATTTTGGCAATACTCCCATGATCTGCTTCATTAGGACTTAAACCGTTTATTGTCTCCAATATTGCTGGGTCTGAGTTCAAAAAATGGGGCTGAGACAAAACAATGGGAATTTGGTAGTAACAAGGCGCAATATTTTGAAGGCCCTTTTCAGGACACTTGCCTTTATAACAGAAACACTCGTTATATGGGTTCTCTTTAGGAGAAGCAAACATATCGTCTCTTAATTTATAGTTAAAGGATTTGAAGCCTTGTTTTGTGGTACCTTTTTCTATAAATTCTAGTTGTACGGGTCTACAAAATGCTTTTCGGAATAATGTTATGGTTGTATTTGCTTGTATATGTCTTGGAAATATCGTTCCATCAAATGCACCTTCTACTAGTTCACATTTTTTTGTATTATTCGTTAATTCTTCATCTTGTGATTGCACAAAACCCCATTCTTTTAGTCCTGGAGATCCATTCCACTTAACTATATGGAATTCAGACATCTGTTCTTCTTGGGTGAATAAGTGGCCATATTTAGATGACCTCTTTTCTGGGTCCACACTAATAGTTACTTCATTGGTATTATCTCTATCTATGATCTGCAAAATAAAAAATATTTATAATTAACTGGTAGATCATCGAAATCTTATTGTAGTGATCAATGGAAGTCAATATAAGTAATGATGTGAGCAAATTAGACTCGGAGGGATTCAATAAGATATTCAATTACACATATATCTAAGAAATGTCAAACATTATGAGGTAAGACCACCTTTTCACGGAAGTATAAACTTTCAGTTGACCCCCCCCAAGGGTTATGTAAAAATGTAATATGTACAACAGACAAACTCTGATTTATGCTTTAGGTATTTGACATACTAAAGTGATAATATGTCAACTTTTAATGGGAAGTATGTGGTAATTAAATTGCAGAGAAAAATTATGCCTACCCTTTCTAACAATCCAAATTTTCCAAAATCTATCCAATTTGGAAGAAATTTATTTGCCACAGTTACTAATTTGTCTTCATAACCCCATAAATATTCATCAACGGTAAGGTTGAGGATTGCTTGAGATCCAAGTGTACTGCTTATTGCTGAGAATCCCATATTGGTGATAAAGGAAGAATCTGATAGAAATGATTGAATACCCTAAAAGAGAAAGATATTTTTAATAAATTCACAAATATTATTCAAAATTACGAGTTTCTTTGTCACAATTTATTTTAATTCGAATTTACATGTGTCAAAACAATATACCGACCCATTTTTTTGAACGACTAGAAGTTGCAGTCGGCAAGTGACAATTCACTTGTACTTATTTTCTGTTGAGATTACCAAACACATCTATTCAGTTCTTGAATCGTCCCAAGATTTTAATATAATACATTACAAACATTCCTTGACAAAGGTTGATGATATCGAGTCAAGTCGAAAGTAACTAATTAACCGCTTCATGCAGTTTATAGTATTCGCCTGAAGATGGTGAAATACTATTTTCAAAACGTGGGCGAAATGTATTTTCATGATTGTTTTACTATATAATAAAGTTTACATAACATTTACAACTCTATTCTACTTGTATTATACCTAGTATATTTAGAATTTGTAGTTTCCGTCGTTTTATTAAACTTATAAAAAGAATTTAATAACATTATTTTCGAAATTAGTGAATAGAGAATTGTAATTGTAATTGTAATCGTCCAAAAATTCGACTTCAAGATTTCGACGAATTTTTATTCTATATCACTTCCAGTTTCTGAAAAAGAGGTTTAGAAAAAATGTATTTGTGCAGTCGCCTTAACCTAAGGCCGAAACCAATTGATCGATCTCGTATAAATTCGAAGTCAAGAGTCCAATTACAAATATCTTCAATTTTTTTTTATTTCTCACCTACTATTGAAATCAAGGGTAGCTTATTAAACATATGACTTTAGTAATTTTCCCCGAAATATTCACGTAAGGGTAGTTTACTGATGTAAATCATGAAAAATCTCCATTTCCTCGAAAACGATCTAACAATTTTTTTTCTGTATGTACAAAGCTAACAATGTTAGTTCAGTAACTATACCTTAGCCGAGAAAGGAGGTATAAGCACATTATCAGTGTATGCGACAAGATCCTATTGGCGTTGAAATTTGGAATGGGTGTAATTCAAAATAATTTATACAAGGGCTTAGCACATCAACGTAGCTAAATGACATGTACCGCTTGGTATTATTGTTAGATGTTTATGTCCCCAGAGACATCTGTGGAGATTTACTCTAAGTTCTAATTATAAGGGCAACAGAAAGCTAAGCTGGTTTGGTTAGTTTGGCAGTCGGCCCAGAGATGGCGCGTGGTGTCAGAGCCTGGAAGTTGTAAAGAGCCTTCTGGAAATATCTAGAGTGATGACATCATGACAAGCTATTCTAGACCCCCCATCTTTGGGTATATAAAGCAATGGATAAGCTGTGTATGGGCAGTCTAGTTTGAGATTAGTTGACGTACAGTTCAGATGGTCAGATAGTGAGCAGAGTAGTGATCAAGTGACTGAATAATTGATGTATAGTACTCAATGTGATATTAGTAAAGTAATTAATTGTTGTAATTAGTAGTAGTGAGTTAATCAATCAAGATTTCTGGACTGGATCTGGATCTGGATTGTTTGGCGGGGGGTGAGCTTACGCTCACGTGCACTCAGGCCTCATAAGCGGGCCCATTGTGCTGCCCCCGTAAGTGGTGGCATGTCCACCGAGCCTCTCATTCCTCAAGCCAACCAACACTTGTGATGTATTTGAGGAGAAGACCAGGTGAGAAGCCACCTATGCTGGCCATACTGGGCCAGAAGTCCCCCAGTATGGATCCTCTTTTCGTTGAGAGAGCAGGGTAGTGACAGAGCACATGCTCGGCGGTCTCGTCATCCAGGTTACACCCCCTACACTTGGGGTTGTCTATAACTCCCAGTGTATGGAGGTGTTTGTTTAATCTGCAGTGTCCTGTTAGCAATCTTACATAAATGCGCAGATTACTCCTGGACATCTGGAGACAGTGTTTGCCTAGCTTACGACTGGGTGTGGCCAAAGCCATTCTGCTATGTCTGCAGCTGCTCAGACCACTCCAACAGTCCGCATGGCGTTTAAGTGTATAGTTCTTTAGCAGGGAACTGTAGACTGAATCTGAGAGCGCTATTGCAGGTTCTGGACCATACAGGGCGCTCTCAGATCCCTTGCGGGCTAAAGCGTCCGCTTTTTCGTTACCCTGAATTCCGTCATGTCCTTTTACCCAATGGAGCTGGACACTATTATTTTGTGCGAGCACATCTAGGGCCTTTCTAATATCCAGAACCAGCCCCGAGCCTGTCCTACAATTGTTTAGGGCAAGCAGGGCTGCTCTGCTGTCCGTTAATATGCGCACCGTTTTACCACTGACGTTTGCCTTCGTGGTTTCTATTACCGCTTGCAGGATCCTCACTAGTTCCGCCTGGAAGATAGTGGCATGTGTGCCTAGCGATATTATCGAATGTAGATCTAGGTCTTCTGAGTAAACCCCAGCTCCTGATCCACAGTCCATTTTTGAACCATCGGTATAGATTGATATGTCCGGCTCGTCATTACCGGACACGTTCAAACTCACCTCAAAGTTCTTGTTGAAGTTATATATAGGGGGGATACGGTCAGTTCCCATTCCCAGAAGAGGAATTTGTTTTGTAGCCTCTTCTAGGATGCGGGCATGTCTCGTAGCCATGCCCTTAATATACCATTGGCCTACAGATTGCAATCTCAGAGCAGTCCTCAACGCCACCTCCTCTATGTACAGATTTAGAGGGGGGATGCAGAGTATAGTCTCCATTGCAGCTGTAGGCGTCGTTTTCATCTCACCAGTAACGCAGAGACATGCCAGTCTTTGAACATGCTCCAGTTGAGATGCTGCTGTTTTTTGCCTTACTCTGGGCCACCAGACTATGGCTGCGTAACAAAGCATGGGTCTTATCACAGCAGTGTACAGCCAGAGGGAGATTCTGGGTGAGAAACCCCAAGACCTACCGACCGCCCTGCGACACTGCCAGAAAGCCGCACATGCCTTGTTTATCTTAACTTCCAAATGTCTCTTCCAATTCAGAGTGCGATCAAGTATGACCCCCAGGTACTTGACCTCACTCGCTAAGTGGAGTTGACTGCCCGATAATTTGGGCATTTTCATATTTGGCAGTTTCCTTTTCTTGGTGAATAGTACTAGCTCAGTTTTCTGGGGGTTAACTGAAAGAAAGTGTTCTGTGCACCAATTATCGACCAACTTGAGGGCTGTTTGCATAAGTTCGCATAGCAAGCCCTCAAAGTTTCCATTTAGCAAGATGGTAATATCATCTGCATAACCTATTGTGAAGAAACCAGAGTTATTGAGGCGGTGTACGAGGCTGTCGGCGACCATAACCCACAGTAGGGGTGATAGGACGCCACCCTGTGGACAGCCTCTATTGACCATGCCTCTAGTCTCTATGTTCCCCACATTTATTCGGACGGCTCTCCATTTGAGCATGTTTGTTATCCATTCACTAAGTGTGTTGGGAACACCATGCGTTTGGAGGGCTATCCGTATACTCTCGAAGGTTGTTTTATCAAAAGCACCTTCGATATCAATAAACGCTCCCAGGGTAGACATTTTCATATCCGCCGATCTCTCGATACGAGATACCACGGAGTGAAGTGCCGATTCTGTTGATTTCCCTGGGATGTAAGCGTGCTGATTTGGATGCAGTGGATGTAAAACTAACACTGTATCTCTAATTTCTCGATCACACAGTCTCTCCAGACCTTTCAATAGGAAGGAGGAGAGGCTGATGGGCCGATATGATTTTGGTAGGGAGTAGTCCGTACGTCCTGGTTTGGGTATGAATATTACCTTTATTTCCCTCCACTTTACCGAGGTGTATTTAAAAGCAATACACGCCCGGTAAATATGCACCAGGTGGTGGTGTATGTATTCCAGCCCCCACTGGAGTAGAGCTGGAAAGACACCGTCCATACCTGGTGATTTAAAGGAGAGGAAGGTGTTGATCGCCCAGGCTACTTTTGCATCGTCCACTGTCCCATTCGTGACCTCCCAGTCAGCTGCAGTAGCGACTGGGTGAGGTACGTTGGGCCAGTCCATACAGGACGACACAGTGCTGCCTGGAAACATTGTTTTTAGCAGGAGTTCAGAAGTTTCAGAGAGGTTGGTTGTAAAGGAGCCATCCTCTCGTTTCATGAGTCCTGGTTGCTGTTGGGGATCTTTGGAGAGTAGATTTCTGGACTGTTTGACAGTGTTCTTCTCGAGAATTAGGTGCGACACGAAGAATTGATTTAAGGGACGTTGTGTAAGTACTATTTTTGAACTGAAATCTGTGTGAAAAGTGCGTTTTCGGGAAAGTTCCAGAACATTCTATTTGGAAACTAGTGGAGATAATTAAATTCTTTCAACTAGAGAGAGACAGAAACACTGAAAAAGAGTCATTTGTGTTAGTTCGCGAAAATTTCTAGGACATTCTATTCGGAAACTAGCGAAGATAATCGAATTTTTTCAACTGGAAAGTGACACTATATTAGACTTATTTGTGTTAGTTTAAGAAAATTTCTAGAACATTCTATTTGGAAATTACTAGAGATAGTGGATTTCTAACAACTGGATAGCGGCATAGATTCTAAATAAGACTCTTCTGTGCCATTTCAAGACTTTTCTAGAAAGTTCCATTGGAAGTATCGACGAGATATCCGGATTTCCGTAACATTATTGTGCAATAAACTTGGCTAATGTTATTATATGCCCATAACAACAAGAAGCATGGCAGGGGAGAAACAAATGCAGGACCTACTTGCGGAATTTAGGAAGATGATGAAGAAGCAACGCCAGGAAGATAAAGAAGAACAAGAAAAGCGGCGTCAAGTAGAAAAAGAAGAGCAAGAAAGAAGACATCAAGAGGAGAGAGAACAACAAGAAAAACAACGTCAAGAGGAGAAAGAAAAACAAGGAAAACAACGTCAAGAAGAAAAACTGAACTGAGAAAAATGATGAAGGACCTGGAAATAAGACGACAAGAAGAGAAAAAACAACAACAAAGACAACATCAAGAAAAAAAATCCGAACTGAGAAAAATGACCGAGGACTTGGAAATAAAACGTCAAGAGGAGCAAGAAAGGCGCTAGGAGGAATTAAGGAAAATTCTTAATAAAAAAATAAAAATACAATAGGGCGCTATCATTTCTGCCAGTGAAGAATTAAAAAGTGAAGTCCAAAGTAGAGATAAACAAGGTCGAAGAGAAAGTAAATAAGTTTGAAGAAAAGATGAGTGAGGGCGAAGGAGAAGTAGAGCGCCTGAAATGACAGCTGAGAGAAAAAGGAGAGCAGCTAGTAGCATCATCAAGTCCTCGGTTAAAACCACCTTCCTTTGATGGCAATAGCTCATGGACAACGTACAAAAGACAATTTGAAGCAGCTGCATCTGCAAATAACTGAGATAACGTGTAAAAGGCTGTAGCCTTAGTTCTGGCGCTAAGGAACCAAGCCTCAGAGTTTCTTCAGACCATCCCAGTGGAGAAACAGAAGGACTTCAAAGTTTTGGAAGCTGCTTTGCTCTTAAGATATGGCGACCAACATCTCGCCCAAGTATATTAGTACACAGTTAAAATCACGGACGTAAAAGGTTTGGGAAAGATTGCAAAAATTCGAAGCTGTGATAGAGAGGCTAGCACATCTGGCATATCCTAGTTCGCTAAGAGAATTTCGGGATCAATTAGCCGTGGGAGCCTTTTTAGATGGCATAAGGGACGGAGAGGTCAAGCGAATTCTTAAAATATCGCATCATCAAAGTATTACCGAGGTTTTGGCGTAAACAAGACTCCGAGTAAAGTACTATTGGGTTAATGGTCCCCGGGATGTGAAGGCTTGGTGTCGCAAATGTAAGAATTGTGCTGTCAATAAGGAACCACTTCCTGCAATCAACTATGTGAATGAAAGTCGAGAACAGCCGAAGAATGACCGGGAGCAGATTACCAAATCTAGTGACCGAATGAAAGCTCGTTATGATCGTAATGCCAGTAGAGGAGGATTCAAGGTGGGAGATTTGGTTTGGCTGTATAACCTACAGTGGAAGGAATGGAGATCCCCGATGCCTCAGCCACATTGGGAAGGACCGTATTCAGTCATCACCCGGATCAATGACGTTGTCTATCGAATATAGAGAAATAAAAAGTCGAAAATGAAAATCGTACACTTAGACAGACTGGCTAAGTACGTTGAAGAGACTAAATTGCCCGACCGGGACGTTCAGGCTTAAGGAGGGGGCAGTGTGAGATGTTTATACCCCCAGAGATATCTGTGGAGATTTATTCTAAGTTCTAATTATAAGGGAAACAGAACGCTAAGCTGGTTTGGTTAGTTTGGCAGTGAGGCCAGAGATGGCGCATGGTGTCAGAGCCTGGAAGTTGTAAAGAGCCTCCTGGAAATATCTACAGTGATGACGTCATGACAGGCTATTCTACACCCCATCTTTGGGTATATAAAGGATAAGCAGTGTGATTTTAACTTAATGTCGTATGAATTAAATCTCGTTCATTTTTGGCAACTTCGCAAGGACGTTAAAATAAATAAGGTAAATAAATTAAAAAATACATATATTAAATGCATCAAAGAAAAGTTTCTATATTAAGCGGGGTCTTGTTAATTTATAAGAGGTGGATGCGAACTCAAAAAATTGAATAAGACAACAAAAACATATTTTACTTTACAGGAAGTTTAAATATGTGCTATATAATCCATCCATGCCAGGATGATTATGTTCATTTTTGTTCAAGGTTAGATATGTTAATAAGACTAGTGGTTTGATTTAGTCAATAGATATAATTCAATTGCTTTCATGTCATTAGAGATGCACAACTTAGAAGAGATATAAATGGTAACCAGTTACAATAACTGTGAAGATGTACCAAATAACATGTTTCTTAAGTTTTTTGCAGAATAATAATGAAATTTTTATTTTTGTTCGGTAAATGCATTTGGTAATGTCATTACAGAAAATATACATTTTTCATGTATGCCCACAATCACCTAATTAACAAACCGACTGTTAGCTATTCTCATTAAAATATATAATCTTTTACTAGTCCAAGGCTAGAAACAATCGATTTTAAAATTTCTAATGAAATTATGAAGAAAATATATTTTTATTTTTATTTTCTGTTTACACAATTATTAAAAAACACTATTTTGGGTATTCAGCAGATAACTTTCAAAAGAGAGAGAAGAAAGGAAAGAACGGTTTCCTTGAAAGTTATCTGCTGAATATCCAAAATAATGTTTTTCAATATATTTTTATTTTTCGAATTTGTAAGTTTAAAAAATGTTTTAAATAATTTCATGTCCATATTAATAATTCCTTTAATCTAATCTAACAGCAATAACTTATCTAATAACTATATTACTAATATTTTTACGTAAACGTTATTAATTATCAAACTAGATAACATCAAGCATATTTGACTCTATAGATTATTAATAAAAATATTTATTTCTTATAGCAAATTATTATTTGATACTTACAATTAATGGAATATTTGGAACAAATATTCTATCAATTTTGACGTCCCCTACTGAATTCTCTATATCTACATGAAAGTGTCTTCTAGGTAAATATGTCAATGTACCATCATCATTGTATGTAGCGTTATTGTTCGTTAATATTTCTCTGTAAACAAAAAATATATTATATTATGTACATAGTAGGTTATTTTTGGAATAACGAAATAGTAGAGGTAGGTAAAAATAGTTAAGTACTTACTTGTAAGAATATGGACCGACTTGAGTGACATTCATTTTTTCTTCTCCACTCAGGAATTGTTCGTAATTAGTGATATTGAAAATGAACAACTTCATGACGATATCATATGGCGGTGCGGACCAAAGATAAAAAAATATTGTTCCCGGTGACAACGCAAGAACCTGGAAAACAAAATAGGTTGAAGTAATGTCCGGTACAGTAAGTATACAAAATAAATAGTAATAGGGAATTGGAACATGCATTTCAATTATTTTAGATTTATATAAATAATTTTAAATCAAGGAAAGGAAATTAAAAAAAATGAAACTAGACCATTTTCTTGCATACGGAATGCACTTGAGCCACTGTTATGGTTGAATATTTTTAAATTATTTTATTTAAAGTTATTCAATTTCCCCTACCTACCGGCTGAATAAAAAGTTTTTGAACGGTCAAATATCTCGACAAATATGCATCGGATAGAAAACAGAAAAATGCATTTGAATATTTTTAAAAAGCTATTCAATGATACCAATATCGACCCCCTACCCCCACCCCATGGAAGTGACGTGGGGAGGAACTTTGAAATCGTAAATGGGAACCCCCCATTTTCCATTGTAGAATTAGATTTTACGTGTAAGTTTTAATTGAAACAATTTTTTTCATTCGTGATAGGTAGCGTTGAATTTTTTCAAAAAACTACTTGTAGCATTACCCGGGAACAATGACGTGGACGAAGTAGGTTCCTGTTCCCTCGGGATGCTTGTTTTAGGTGGGTCCCCTCGCCTCTCACTAAACATTACGAAGCAAGTAAAAATGTATGCCATAAGATGTTCAAATTGACCACCTTCCTGCGCTTGGAAGTGTGTTAATGTGTGTTGAGAAACATTTTTCAATATGTCTGGTGTTACTGAGTTTGAAAGATTGCGTATTCTCTCTGTCAGCTCATCAATATTGTCGGGTTTGGTCTCGTAAACCTTACTTTTAAATATTCCCAATAAAAGAAGTCGAGAGGGGTCAAGTCAGGGGACCTTGTTGGCCATTCTAATGCACCTCTTCAACCAATCCATCTTCCCGAAAAAATATTATTCAACGAACTGCATACAATTAACGCAATTTCTTCATTCACTTCTCAGCACAGTTCGCTTGAGCCCCTTCTTGTTAGAACTATATATGGTCAAATGCATGTCCAACAATTTCTTGCATTGCAGGTATTATTTCATCATTTAACATGATGACATGCTTTTGAGCATTCAAATTGCCGTCAATAAAAAGTAGCCCAACAATTACAAAAAGTTCCAGCCCAGACATTGACTTTCTGCGGATATTGGGTATGACATTCCCTCATCCACTGAGGATTTTCATCAGACCAACACTGTTAAGGATTTAAGTAACTAGTTAGATGTTATCAGTTGACTAGGAGTCGTTCTCTAGTTATTATATTGGCACACAACACACTCTCACAATCACAGTTGTTGATATCGGTCATTTGTAATTAATGATTTTCTACCTATATCAAATAAAGGATAAAATGCAATCGATTTATTTCGGTGTATTATTTGTCCGCGATTTCCACGAGCACAATATTTATTAAATACCTCATATTACGCCGATTTAATTTAACTGAATCTTGACTTATTCCGACGTGTTGAGCTATTTTTCTACTCGATGCATGAAAATTATCTTGAAAATCTCTTCATTTGCATCGTTTTTAGGTCTTCCAGATCTTGCTTCATCTTTAACAGAACCAGTTTGTTAAAAACCATTAACTGTTCGAAAAGCAGTAGATTTTGAAACAGGTTCACGGTTACCATTAGTGGCTTTGAATATGATGGTATGATCTTACTTTATCTCTATATCCCCGCATCATAATTACTGTTATTCATTCCTTTTCAGAAAGAGACATCGCAAAAAAATTTTGCAAAACAGATCCAACAAAATAGTGATGGGGATGGATCCTAAAATCAAGTGGGAGTACAAATTGAGCTCTAATCTCCCCAAAAGCTAGAAATGAAATGAATATTGGAAGATGGAACTAGTGAAATGTAATACCATATTGAATCCGATGTGTATTTCTAGAGAATTGCGAAAAATCTTATTTTTTCCGATCACACATCTATCGCGAATCAAAAAAAAAAAACAAAACCTACGTATTTTGTAGCATAAACCTAAGCTGTAATAAAAAATGGAGGTTTCCATTTAAGATTGCAAAGTTGCCCAGGGGTGGGGGGGGTCGAATTTTTGGTATCATTAGATAGCTTTTTTTTAATATTCAACACGTATTTTTTTGTTTTTCGATCCGTTATATGGGACCTGTATTATTGACCCAAAACACAGGTTAGAATTTTCAAATTTCTCCATTCACTTCTCGGTGTTCCCATATCAAGTGTTAGAGGGTCCACACTTCTGGACTTCTTGGCTTCGCATATATATAAAATAACCTTATAACGGGGGAAGGGTTGGAGATATCGAAAAAATATATGGAATATTTCCAAACTTCTAAGTTGGATTGGTCGATTCAAAAATACCACATATAGAACCACCGCTGTTTGGCTGAAAGTGGTAGGTGAAGTGAGAAATCTTAATATAGACGTATTAAGAGAAGCTTCTTTTTTTTATGGGACAGTTGATGATGCAAAATGAAGGACAGTGATATTGGGGATTCTGTATATTTGCCACATGGCTTTGAGAAATTGCAGAAAACGGAGCGCTCCAATGTATCGCTACATAACACGTTATTCCCCATCAATTCATCGATTAGACAAAAACAGCACAAGCCTCTCTGTATACTTGTTTCTTTCTATTCCGAATCTCAGCCCTTGTTACAAAACCGCGGTCCCTTTCTTTAAGTATATCTATCTTAAACTCTTACTTGAGGTATTTTACTAAAACTTAAACATGAAGACTACAAGCGAAGGAAAGAAGAATTACGAAAATGTTTCTCTAGTGAACACGAGTACCCCATGAATATCGATTTGATCTTATAAAAATGAAATAAAATGAGTAGTATTTACGTACAGAAACGAATAAGCAATTCTTAAAATATTTCGTGAAATGAAGCGATTAATATGTAAATGAACATTTAATTTATTTTTGTTCTTATATAATTTAAATCAAGTTATCTTGAAAATATGTTTACATTACTAAATAAATATGTTAATAAAATATTTTACCTTTTTTAGAATTAATTGCAGTGGGTCGTAGACAAACATTAAACATGAGGAACATACCATTACTAAACCAACTAAAGCTAGCGACAGTATTCCTGAAACAAAAAGAGACTTTGTTCTATACATTGTATTGCACAGATATCTGTTTGTTTTTATAACTGTTTTTACTGATATTAAAGCATTTAAATTATTATTTCTTGTAAAATAATGGAATTTGATATTGAGGTCTTTTAGGAGGAGTTTACATTAGTAATTCAGAAGTATGTCATATAAAAAAATTCCTCCGGCTCTCCGTAGGCAACAAAGATACGTGCGCTTAAATTTACTGGCCGAATGTGTTTTTCATTAATAACCTTTAAATGGAGGAGCTGGACGCTGTGGATCTATTATGGCGCACTAAATCTAATTTTATTTAGAATTCCTTTTTACTAGACTCCATAGCCTTGATAGGGGCTCCTCAGTCTAGCTCTTCTTCTTTGCCAAGTAGTGGAATCTCGGTCTAGCTAGACCTTCGCAGTGGCACAGCACACGTACTGAGGTTTCCTCTTCCTCCTGGCAGAATCTGCATGTTGCATCCTCTGTCAGACCCATTAGACTCATATGCCTATTGATCCTACAGTGTCCGGTTAGAAGACCCACTGTTATCCTTGGCCTTTCTGTTTTAGCATAGTAGATCTTCCGTGACTTTCGCCGACTGTTCTTTAATGAACTCTTAAGATGGCTCTGTTACGGGAAACTCTTCCGCCACTTGTGTTGTGCCCATTTATTAATGGATGATCGTATGCATGGTGTAGCCACACCACCAAAGGCTTCGGGTCCTACCAGAGCCTTAGACGCGCCTTTCCGGGCCAGTTTATCAGCCTTTTTACACTAAAATTTTCATCGAACTATATAGAAGTCAGTTTTGACCCTCTTCTAAATAGACAATAAAGGCATTTTAGAAAGTGCTTTAGAAATTTCAAAATAGGTATTTTGGATTTTTTCCTTTATATTCGGAATAATGTTATTCAGATATAGTTAATTTAATATTATTACATTTGGTATATAAATACAACGAAACGAAAATGATTATAGACCAAACAAGTAAAAACCATAAAAGCACATTAAGGATTAGTAAATGTATTATAAACAAGATAGTATACATTTCAACAGATTTGTTGAAAAAATAAGCAGTAAACTACAAACATTCTTGCCATCTTGTAATGGTATACTTTGGAGTCCCTGTTGATAGTACCGGTAAGTGCGACTAAGAGTTTTGTCGGGATAATAAATAGCAAGATTGGCAATTTACCAATTGAGCAAAATTTGGCGTGTAGAAATAATCTAACGTTGTTGTCTGAACAAGAGAAGAGCTGTTGTACTCTCGTCTTGTTTTCTGAAGTCAAGAAGTGCCTAACTCTAAGTACAGTTAAAAGAACTTGCTGCTGCTTTGTCGAGGGAAAAAACTTCAAGGGAATTGTTGGATCAATCAAATAAGATTTATGTTTTCCACAGGTTGGGAGTTACACCATTCGATTCAAACAAACACACAGAATGAGATTTTTAAAAAAAATTATCTCCAAATTTCTGGTCAAGTAATTAAAAATATTGCCAGAACCTGTTATAGTTAAAAAATATCGGCAGCTACGGAAAGCGGCTGGAATCTCCCCACCATATAATTCTTTGTGGACAGCTTCTCTGCTAGCTGTGGCCGGTGAAGTGTTCATGGGACCATTTCAATTTGAGCTGATAAATATTATTTTTCAGATGTCAAACTGACAGATGTCAAAATGTTTCAGGAGAAGAATATTTTTTGACCGCTGTCAAATTTTTTGCCGCTAAACTTTGTTACTTCTAAATCTGTCAAACTGACAGCTGTCAAAAATTCTGGTTCTAAACTTTGCTGGGGATTTTATTTTTTGACAGTTGTCGAAAATTTTTAGGTTGGTATTGCACTTGGTTTGGATTTTAGGTTATATTAATGTTTCTTAGGTTGTGATTGCGTGACGATTGTTGTTTTGTTTTTAATTTCTTTCACGGAAACCAAATCGAAAGGGAGCAAGTGTCGTTGAAATCATAATTTTTACTGCTTTTCAATGGTTCGATTACAAATTGTAAGTAATCATAAAATAAACAACTTGCTGTGCCAAAACGGCACTAAACGTAATCCGATCTCAACCAATACCTTTTCAGGTCTTCTGGAGTACTAAAGAAACCCTCATGCAAAGTTTCATCCAAATCAGTTCAGTAGTTTCTCCGCTATCGTGCTAACATACATACTCAAATACACACATACACATATACACACAAACACATTTTTCAAAAACCACTTTTTTGAGTTCCTGGGACCTCAAAACGTAAAGATTTCATGTTATCTCAATTTTCGATTTTGGACCAATTTCAGTAACCTTCCACAATTTTATTGTGGGGGGGTTAAAATAATAATAATATGAACGCTTCTGTAGAGAATGAAATTTCGTATAAAAAGCATGTTAAAAAGATAATGATGGCATAATATGCTTGTGCTAAAATGATACATTCCATATTGCTATTTATTATTATTAATTGTGTATTTGCTAGTTTAATTATTCTGTAAGTTAAATTAGTGTATAGTGCTATCTTTATTTAACGAATCCACGAGTTCTAAGTTTTAGAGGACTACAAACAAGTACGAATATAAATATTTACTTTAAAGCTTCAAATGATATACCTATATAAGCATATCGCTACTATTAATTATAATATATTCACCTATGCGGGTATTAAAATCTTGCCAAGATACAGTAGAAGAACGGCCAACCTTGCGACAAAGTGAGGGTTCGGAACAATTTCCAGGTCAGTATTTACATAAACACAGAAGAACTTATCTAGTGGATTTCAAAGATTGGCCTTGGTAGAACAAATATACCGTCGTTAAATAATTGTTAAAAAATTTGATATTTCATTAAAGTAATAATAATTTATATCAAGAAATCAGGACCGTCGTGAGCCAGCGTGCCTCGGAAAAAATAAGGACCCTATAAAAGCCTACCACATCTAAGTGGTTGTTTAATTACAAATAAAGTAGATTAGCATTATTGTAGTTATTTTTCTAGTCTGGATCTCGGTAGATACTCGGATCCCGACCTGAAAAAAGTATACGTAATGTATGTACATACATCATTCGTAGAGCCAACTGTGCACCTGTGGACACGTCTGTGTACAGGTCTACAAGAAAAAAAATTTCTGCTCCAAGGACTAAACCTATCATGCCTTATGTATTTTTGTGTGGTGAATCCGAATTTTCAATTTAAAAAATTTTCTACCGCGTAAATTTCGAGTAAATCCCGGTTTTTTATCGTCAAAATACGTTTTTTTTGGCAATTTTTAATGTTTACTCAAAATCTACGCGGTAGAAAATTTTTTAAATTGAAAATTCGGATTCAGCACACAAAAATACATAAGGCATGATAGGTTTAGTCTGTGGAGCAGAATTTTTTTTTTTTTTTTTTTAGACCTGTGTAATTTGCATAAAGGTAATAAGCTATTTATTATTTCCAATTGATGATAAATAATAAAAGAGACATTGAAATGAAACAAGAAGTGAATTATAATATAGGAAATAAGTTATTTTTACTATGCATGATTTAACAAACAGCCTTAAGTTAATTATTTTTATGATGCATTCGTCACCATACTATCAGCAATATCATAAATTCGTTATACTGTACTTGTTAAATAAAATAACATAGGTAAAGTTTACCTTTAACATGCATTCACCTCACTTATAGAAAGGAAATAGCACACACTATCATCGTTGATAAAATTTGTACTGACTAAATTATTAGTAAACATTAATATTTTGTTACATTGTTTTATATTCTAGGGAAATTCGCTTATGATTCTGTTTTCTAAATGTGCAGTTATCAAAGAAGCTTAGTTCTAAAATAAAATGGGTTCATGTCTCTTAAAAAATGGCACCTAATTTAGTATCCGTTCTTTATTTTGATGAATTATGTGTTCACTAGAGTAGACTCATAATGATATGCAAGTTATATCCTACATTAACGACCCGCTAAAGTTCACGGCCAAATATTGTTCACTTTACGTCAAATGTCAAATTTTTATAAGTTATTGGATAAATTATTCAATTTAGCAAAATTTTTTGTCTCTTGTAGTGTAAAAAATATAGGTATGTCCAGAATATTTGATTAAAGTTGAAAAATAAAGGCGGCATCTGTCAGCTGTATAATTTAGGCCAGAATTTGAGTAGGGTATGTCCAGAATATTTGATTAAAGTTGAAAAATAAAGGCGGCATCTGTCAGCTGTCTAATTTAGGCCAGAATTTGAGTAATCATGCATTAGACGAGGTTGAATCACGATCGTCCCATCTTTAATGTAGTTTCAATTAGCAATTATTTGGATGGAAATTTTGCAGGAAGATGGGTCTGAAAGGTACCTCAATACCCTTATACTTGTTGGTCAAGTCTCCAAGTGAAACTCTGACACCTTTTGCACATTATTTGAAAATGGTTGATTGTACGAAAACCGGAAATGAACAAAAAAAGTTGCTAAATTGAGCATGACTATACCCATAATAATTAGTTGAAATGCATTTTACGTGAGACAGAACATATTTGACCTTCAACTATACCTCACCACCCTGTATAGGACACCTTGTATCTCAGAATGGGTTTACACTATTGAGGACTAAAATAAATGGCCGGATACTAAATTTAACAATCGTACGTCAAGCCGTGTTAAGTTTATTAGAAGAAAATTGGTTGTCTGACATCCAGATTGAGGGCCTACAACTCGGTTAGAGGTCTCGCTCAGTGAAATCTCCATATCTCGGATCATCCAATGTAGAGACGAATTTGAAACATCCTATATATAGCTAGTACAAATTTAGTTGATTTTGATATTGGTTTTGTGTAAATATAGTTAGTAATGTAATTTATGAGTTGAAAAAGAGGGAGTACATTAATGCTGTAATTATTCACATTGCCTCATTCATTCTACCTTTTTCTCCCTTTATGCCTATTAATGTGAGTTACGTTTGACACTTACGTCAATCATAGACTCATTAGTGATGTATTATTTACATTACAAACATAATTGTTAAAGATTTAACATACAACTTAAAACAAAAGTTAGAGGTGCCGTTGTATTCATGTAAATATTGTGTTTATTTTCTGATGTTTGGTGACTGATATTGAAGTCTGTTAAAAATACGTTTCATTTTGTTATTTGTTCATTTTTGTTCAAATATTGCGTATTAGATTCCCATTTTTGACATTAGATTCGCTATCAGCTACTTTTAAAATATCCAACTTCCAATGTTAATGCAAATCTGACAGAATTTGAATTTTTTATCACAAAATTAATTTGGATTTAATTAACTTCAATTAAAGTTAATTTTTAATGAAAAAAAAGTCACTGGCGACTAAAAAAAATATTACTGCCGACTTTTGCTCACCTTATACTAGACGTAACTTGATGAAATTAAAACGAGACCACCGCCGGGCCATACCTTACAGTTTCAGAGGATTTCATTGAAATCACTTAAGAGAATATATAATGATTGGAGGAAAAGCATACATACTTTTATCAAGTCGGTTTAAAAGAGATAAACCAAAAAGAGAATAAAAAGAGAACGATTGGTTAATCTCGATTTTTTGTCTAACTTCGAAAATTAAAAGGCATAAAACAAACATTGGGAGATACAAATACAGGAAATATATATTGTAACAATGCGACCAATATTACTAAGTAAATTTGAAATGAGAATAAATAAGGAAACTGATAAAAATCAATATTTACACGTAATATATTATAACACGAAAAATAATATTTTTCAGATAGAAAGTAAATATTGATTTGAACAATAATAGAATAATTATTTTTTGTAAACTGCTGCATTTTATTTACCTTGGCCAATATAAATATAATATTATTCCTTGAATATTGACCGCTATTTCTCCTTACCTGTGACTATATATAATATAAGGAGATATAGGGATTTCTTTGCTAAATTAAATTGTTACACATTACTTACATTTTAATGCTGAAGGTTTTGGTTAATTGAAAATAATTTATTACTAATGGTTATTTCGTGTATTAATTATTTTTTACTTGTTTGTTAGATTAGTAAGCACTCCAAAATAATTATTTAATTTTCCTGTTTATTTTTTATGTTATCTTATAGCGGCAAGTTCCTAGTAGCTATTATACATATATTGCCATGTTGTGGAAAATGCGTTTTAATCGTAAATAGTATGTTACTTAAATCGATAACAAATTTATTTATGATAGCCATAGTTCCTCAGGAAACTATTATTTAGGTATTAAGCAAACGAGAATCTTCAATGAGATTTTTAAATTAAATATAATGTTATTATCTAGGTTTTTATATATTGCTGCATCAGTTAAGAACAAGTTAACATACCAATTAGGTAAACATAATCTAAGAAAATATTTTAAAATTACTGAATAAATTAACAGGTTAATATAAATGCCAAGTTTGTAACGCTCACTATACGGTATTGCAAACTTGCATTGTACTTTTCTACAAACGGTTTCTTTCTCTATCGCCAGTTTCTATTTTAAAGTGTAGAAATACCACTATCACCAGAATGATGGAAGCACAGATAACCGCGGAGAAGACACAGCCGTGCCTAGGGTGGATAAGCTGGTTGTCTGTTCTGAGTGAATGGACACCTGTAGACTTTTTGTAGCATTTTCATATATAAAATGGTAAGTGAATCCTAAGAAGTAGAACCAGGACGTCTCAAAACAAAATGCACACTCGAATTAACAAGCCATCGTATTATATTCAATCATAAATATTGATTAAAATTATGTTAAAAGGTTTCAAATAAATATGTATAGTAAAACAAATATATAACAAACAAGTAACTTAACTACTCAAACACAGAAGGGTGATATGTGGTGTAAATGCTAAGGTAGCAATTTACATGACAGAGAATTCCTGGCATTTCAAAACCAAAAGAATATTTACTGAATATTAGTCATTCACAGCAAATCAACCTAGCATTCTGTTAGAAAACAATTTACTAGAAAAGTTGTACAAGCTTGTTCGAACTTCCTAGTTTCACCAGTAGGGTGTAGAATCTTGGGTCTAACATAGTGTAAATTATCTCTAAAATTAACAAACTGAGAGTTGAAAATTTAAACAAATAGCAAACATTTGTTATCATCATCATCATAATCGTCATCATTATGAATACATTTATTGAAAGTTTAAAGTATCTACATAGCGCGTTGAGATGTAAGATCAGGCATAGTTGGGAAAATTAATCTAATTTATTGGTAAAATCCCAAATTCCGTTCATTATACGTGAAAAAAAAATGATCATCTTAAAACACCATAAAAAGGAAAGCAAAAGTTAAAAGCAAATAAAAAAATTGCAATACCCAAAAATGTTGGTTGCTGAGACAGCAAAATGATAAAAAAGAAACTGCTTCCAAAAATGCCAGAAGCAGAAAATGATACAATTTTACAGAATTTACTAGTGAAAAAATAAATGTTGAATAACAAACAATAACAATAAGAAACGACGGAAAAAGAACGAAGGTAACTTCAATTTTGAATAAAAAGTTACGTTAACAAATTAAATATCTTTCCAATCTTAAGTATCTAAAAAAATAAGAAACAATTAATTATCGTTCCTAATTAGATACACACGTTAAATTCTTGCAGATTTAATGCCGGTACATTATTCCAATTAGTTGCTTTTTGTGTTCACAAGATATATGAAAGATATTAAAAATGACAGCACAGCGTGTTAGATTCATGCCAAGTGGGGGCAACACGGCTATATCTCTCTGTATGTCTCTCCAGAGTAATATCCAAAGAAGCAAATAGCAGTATCGCAGGGAATAACCTATTGCTGTGGGTCCTATTGCGTGGTGTTATAGCTATGGATGAACACTGCCAGAATATTAATATAAGTAAGGAGAAAGATAAAAAAATATGAGATAGGAATTGCTGTTGTAATTTGTTAGTCACGTCTCAGTAACATTTGCAAACTGAATGAAATTTTATTTACATCATTTTAATTCTAAAATTATTCTCTCATACCCGTGTACGTTTGCTATTTTACTATAGCAAATAATAACTGATATTTGACTTGGAGCATTCCAAGCTGGTCTCCGTGGTTAAAAGTGATCTAGGTATGATAGTACACGTATGGTATGGTATTTTTTTAACCATTTTATAGAGTAGAATAATCACTCGGCAAATTCATTGCAGCCACTCCCCATGACCTGTTGAGTTAATGACCTGTGTAAATGCCCGAAATCGATTATTAGGACGACCATCTTGACCGAGTAGTCTAATTATAGCACTTGGAGGTCGTACCAAAGATCACGCGGTATTTGGCTCGTTTTAGACCATCCTCAAAGCGATGTTTGTCTCAACAGAATTTGATGACAAATGACCTCGTTCTGATGTCCAAGGAGGATTATATCAGGTTTGTTATCTTGAATTAGACCGAAGGTATACAGAAAACAAATGCTCGATGTCAGATCCTGTAGTTGATATCAGGGTATGTCCTACAACCATTATGCGGCATTTGTATACCAAGGTGTTAATTACATCATTTTGACAGGCCATAATGAATCCCTCGGTCTAAAACTTGAACCTTAATAAAAAGGGGGATATCGCCCTAGGCGATAGACCTAGATTTTTTTTAGTTCTTAAGAACTATAAAGTACTCAGAGCATAGGCTTATCGGTATGCTATCTAAACAGAATTTTCTGTTCGGCAGCTTTTATTTGGGACTTTAAGCGATTTGTTTAAAGTTCTTTATAGTGATCGTCGAGCAGATCGCCGAGCAGATCATTGCAACCGCTAACTAGGTACGTAGAACGAATGCACATTGGAGTATGTTCGCCTGGGCAGATATCAACAATTTCGTTAACAAATTCGAGCGTGAGTGGTCTTTTAATATGGATTAGAAATACCAATCTATATTTACACATTATTATGAAACATATTTCTCAAGACAAATAATATTTTGTTTATACAGGTATTCAGACACAGAATATCGATTTATCGCCACCAAATAACGCTGTAACCTGTGAAAATTATCGCCAAATTAGTATTAATGGAAGAGCGAGGCTAAAGTCAATAATATTAATTTTCTTTTATTCATTTGCAAATTAAAATTTACTCTTTAAGTAAAGCTTACAAATGCAAATTATTCACTTTAAAAATATTCAGAAACATATAAATAACGTTTAATAATGAGTAAAACTCCTTGAACTTTTTCGCACAATTATTGACCTTAAATGCGTCCTATCTTGTTTAATATTCCGAAATTGTCATCGATATATTATTATCTTTCCTTGTTAGTTTACTTCCGAATTATATTATTTATGAAGATACTTATAAAATGTTTGTCACGTTTAAAACATTTTTTAAAAGAAATTCATGGCCTTTCATCAATGAGAATTACATTCCGTTGTTAAAAATACAAATATTAAAATATCTTAAGCAAGCAAAGAGCTCTAATTCAAATGAATTTCGGCAAGTACTGATTTACGTTTAATTAATATATCAAGGAAATACACCATAGAACGAAAAGACTTGCAAAGTATTAACCTCGGTCATGAAATGAAGTTGATATGTTTATTTTACTTAAAGGCCATTTCATATAATTTTATGACTTTATGTAATATATTAAGAATATTGCAGCCAATAATTGACACAATTATTCGATTAATTTGTTTTGACAAAAATATTGCCAATATGCAATAAATAAAGTACATAATTAATAATTTATATTTTTCGTTTTATTATATTTTATATATTTTTTAGCATTTAAATACACATCTTGCTATAAAAACAAAAACCGAGTCAAAACATTTCGGAATAAATTAATAATTGCCAAGAATTTTCCAGTATGTAAATTTTATAAAAAAATGAAAATTGTATGTCCACTGCATTGCTGACAAATATTTCGAAAGTACTTGAAACGAAAATTTTACGCCGGCTTTGTTAAGGTTTTTGACAAAGTTGATGGTGGGCTATTACAAAATAAATTGAGATCATATTCACCTTCTGAAAATCTAATATTTCTATTGTCAATCAAGCTTAAAAACAGAAAGCAACATTAAACAAGCTAAAAACGTACTCTTCGCCAATTTACTGAGCTTTTTATATATAATTGTTACACATTCTATAGGATACTCTTCGCAGTTTTCTTGTAAATAATGTTAGTTTTTGGACATCCTAAATTTTGTGATATAAACTTTGTTGTGAAAAAAATTGTATGAAAAAAAAATCCAACCTGTGGGATTTGAACACGGGACGTTTGGATTGCAACGAAAATTACCAATTACCAATTATTTAGCCGCTGCGCCACCACCTGTTGCTAGGAAAATTGATTGTCTGTGATATATATCTTTCGACATTCATAAATATTTCACTTCTAAGAAATATTAGTAAAGTTCATACACAAAAAAAAAATTGTTATGGAAATAATATCTCGCGATTTCCATTTTAGTACAAGCCACAAAAATTAACAAAAAAAATTTTTTTTTTAAATTAAATAATTAATAACTTTTTTATTTACTGATCGATTTTCTTCAAAAACAATAGGGTTCTTCCTCTAGCTAACACTAACTTATTTTTTAAATTTCAATACAATCGGACTTTTCTTTCTTAAGTTATCGTGTTTACAACAAACGTGACGGACGGACGGACAGACGGACAGACGGACAGACGGACAGACGGACGGACAGACGGACAGACGGACATTTTGAAAGTTGTTCAGAATTCGTTCACTAACACAATGATATGAAATTTTTTTCTCTACGAGCGATATTTACGATTTTAGAAATGTGCCGATCAAATACAATATACTCTTCGTTTTTGCGAAGAGTATAATAATTATATTATTCAAATTCTTACACAGCGACCTCAGGTGTGCCACGATGATCTAATGTAGGTCTTTTACTTTTTACTCTTTATAGATGACATTATTGATATAGTATATACTGGTGACATTTTTCTCTTTACTGTTGATCTATCAACAATGTTCTATTAAATATTGTCAAGAAGTTAAGCATTGAAATTTGAGAATTATAGGGATATTATCATGGTTAGAATATTATCAGGATCAGAATATTATTAGGATTAGAGTATTTTCAGAAATTTAGAAAAGTTCGTATCTCTTAAAACACTCCTTTTAATATAAATAAGTGCTTTGTTATTTCGAAATTGGAGTACCGGTATTGGAACTCATTTTATGTTAAAAATTTTATTAAAGCGGTTGAAATTTTATTAAACTAAGAACGTTTATATCTACTGGGCAGTAAGTTACTTATTTATTAACTCTGTATGACAACAGAAAGTAATTACTCCTCTATACATTTTACATAAAAAAATCAGAAATGAACTACTATTAAAGAGAATTCAAAGTATTAAATCAGTGATATGCGAAGTATTTGCATTAATAACCTAAAATAAAAATTATGTATAATATATATATATATATATATATATATATATATATATATATATATATATATATATATATATATATATATATATATATATATATATATATATATATATATATATATATATATATATATATATATATATATATATATATATATATATATATATATATATATATATATATATATATATATATATATATATATATATATATATATATATATATATATATATATATATATATATATATATATATATATATATATATATATATATATATATATATATAATACATGGGTTTGAAAATAGTTGAAAGTAACTGATTTCTTTTTCATAGGAAATCATAAAATTGAAAAGACATTGTGATAAGTTTTACAAACAAGTCAACGTAAAGTTCTGGTTCAGTTTTGCATCCCTTTGCCAGAATTTTTTTATTCGGCTAAGAAGTACAGTTAATTCAATCATCCATATGAAGGATTTAACATTTTGTCATGTTTCAATTAAACTCACGTTATTTTTTTTATATATTTTTCATTGAAGGTTTATGTTTAGATAATTACGTTTTACTTTAAGAAATAGCCAAGCATAACCCGATGATTTAATTGGATAGTCAAACTACAATTTTCTATTCCGTTATTATGTCACTGATAATCAATATGTTTAAAATTAAATAGTCAGATAAAAATATTGAACAATTTTGATAGTATTAAACATTTTATAGTATATTTTTTAGCCTAAAATTTATAAAACATATATCTAATGAATCAAATTTTTAAGATATATTATTTTTGCATGTTGTAAACATTTTTAGTTTGGTGATACACTAATGCTTATATTATTTTAAATGATTGAGCAGACTATGAGAAAAAACTAAATACCATTTTCGATACTAATATTAAATCGGGCCCAAGGGTCGAAAAATACAAATCACGCAAAAAGATAAAATAATCAGCCGATAGTACAGAAGAAAAATAATTTTCAGATCAACTAATAAAATAATCACTTTCATTAAAAATTATGTGATATTTATTATAGACAATAGATTAAACAATTCACCATATCATATTTAAATAATTAAAATAGTATTTATCCATTTTCTACATGACATTTTAATAAATAAGATATATAATTAGCGTATCCAAAACTAATACGCTAATTAATAGTGATTGCTAACTATTAATAATTGATTTAAAGTTTTTGTGTTGCCCCATTTTCTAATAACCTCGTGGCTAGGAATAAGGCTGTTTCTTACGATGTTTTTTGTTCCTAGTTATATAATATAAACAATATGAAACTTCTAAAAATCATATCAAATTAACTGCGCGTACGTAAATATTGAGAATAGAGATATAAATTAGTCACTAGATATGCTATGAGAATAACGATTTGCAGCAGAAACGCAAACAGAATTTCAATTAAAAGGTACTGTAAATATTAGTTATCATATAATAATTAAAAGCGATTAACACACAAAATTTAATTTATCGGCGACATAGAGCAAATTCTATTTTAGAAACACTAAGAAATATTTTCAGAAAAGATATTGTGTATAGGTCGAAAAAATAATTAAGGCAAGTCTTGCTAGAGTTTCTCGCCTACGCGAGAATTGAAGTTCTTCCTCCGTAATCAAATATAAAATTTTATAGTGTTGACTTGATACCAAAATTAAATCTTGAAATAAAGATATTTAGGTAACTCCAATAAATATTAAGTTTCTTTAAATTAATAGACAATAATAATCGTAATATAAAGCAATAAAAATATAAAAATAACACTTACGTCCATTTATTTTCGATTTTAGTTCCGTTCTCATATTTACTGTGTAAATCCTACAACTGGACACAAGTATTGTTCACACTATTTGGCACGAGAGTTTTTAAAATAATATCACCTATAATTGTCAATAATATAGGAGAAACGTTAACACAATATACTGTTTTCTTGAATAGTGTATTGAAAACAGTTCCGGACGGTTTTAAACAACGCGCGACGCGATGCGTCCTATTAGGGAAGGGATATGACGTCTTTGGTTGAAGTCAGTACTGATCTGATGACTTCCAAAGACATTAAGCATTGCTTGTCCCCCTAATTATAATCATTCATTTGTTAATTATTATATCACACGTATCGCTCTTAGGAAGTTAATATCGAGACTTAGATATTAGTTTAACATGGTATTTAGCATTTTGATTATACGCTTGCTTATTATAAATTAATTAAAATATTTTTTCTCTTTGCTTTATACAATGACATGGTTTATTTTAGCTACTCTGGTGCAAGATACACTTTAGAACGAGTTGTTTGGCTTTTGTGAAATATGTGTTGTACGTAGATGCTGACCATATTAATGTAATTTAAATGCAATAGTTATGTGGAAATAGTGCCTAAAGGTTTTTGCTCGTTGTACCGGTTATTTGTAATTTTTGGTATTAGAAAGTAATTCATTTTATTTAATTATTGTATTAATTATATTTTGATTAAAACATAAATAATTGATTTGACAAGTAATCTGCCAGACGTACAAATATTTTCATATAGCTCTAAATTAACATTATTTTATGAATATGCATTAAATGTACGAGTGTCCTATAATTTGTTAATAAAATGATTTCAGTGAATATCCCTGAGTGCTTGACAACTTACTAAACTTAATATTCTAATGGTGCTTTAAACCTAAATATATAAAATCCCTGCCCTATCTTTTTGATCTGTTTTAATTCGTGCCAGCTGACTCTAAATGGTATCTGAAACAACAAATTTCGAAAACTGTTATTTCCTATTTAAATTTCAAGAAATTTTATATCTAAGTGTTTTCAAGGTAGGTAAACATGTTTTCGTCATTGATTTCTTAAAATTCAGATCGACTGACCTTTAATTTCTACTCAAATAGTCCGAATTATTTTTTACTGTTTAAATTAAAGTCAAAACGTTTTTTAGGTTAAGACATGAAAAACTGAGACAGAACATTAAGAAAACTTAGCATCAGCCGTTTCGAACACATGTCAGTTTTTCTTGAGTGCAGTTCTGAAGAAATGAGCAAGCCTCGGTGCCAGTCGACGTAAAGACCTAAAGTCCTGACTGAAGCAGCAAAAAGAGCCACTCACACTCATTATACAAAGTCTATATGCAGCCTATTTAGTTCCTCTTAAACTAAAAATACCCTAGACGTTGTTTTTATGTTTCTATGATCACAAATCGTAGCTAATATTCACTTTTTACGACTTATTTTAGTCCGTTTTTTCATCTTCTGTATTTCATTAAAAGCATTTTTGATCTTTTCTTTCTTAACATTATCATTTGGAATATAATTAAATTAAATTACGAATTATCTATTTGGGGCGAATGTTATTCTACTCCTTTAATGCTTTCGTCATGTTAATAAAGTAGTTTCAGATCAAATGGGTATTAAATTAGCGCCCTGTGTATAGAATTTCAAAATCTTCGAGTTGAGCAGCAACGTTCGACTAGTTGGGAATGGTGATCTGAAGAGCTGAGATGGTCTAGGAGATAATGCAATCGAAGCTTCAGATGATCTAATCAACAATGATCCTATACAGAGACTTTCAGAAGCAATTTGTTATCAGGATTACCTCAACAAACTATTCTTTGTCCCCACAATAAACAAGCTCCAAGCCCCAGTAAAGAAGTTCTGACCTTCCTTAACTATTGGACTACTACATATCTGAATATCGATTCAGTCATAACTAGCACAATTTTACCCGGATCATTACAAAGACGTCCTGGCGTTTATTCTCAGAATCAATTTAGCCCACAGTCATCTGGACATCATCTTTATCCTGCACTAAAGGCGGTTTTCAGTTATACAGACATTTTTACAATAAACAAATCACATAGTCAGACCCTGGACAAAATTCTTATGTGTTCAGTCATGGACCACTCTATATCGCCTTCTCAAGGTTTCAACATGCAATTAATGTGAAGGCGAAGGTTAGGGTGAAGAAAGCTATGTTTTTTTAATCAGCTTATTTATGTTACCGTCCTGTTTAGCCGTAGCTATTCCACCATACAACCAGGATACGCACACACAGACAACGACACAACAACCACTTTCTGCGACATTGCCAACTGTAGCAGATGACACCCGAGCTCAGTAGAGGTAATAAGGAGCAGCCGTGCTATCTCACTAAACCATGTACTAGCCGATTCTTGCCGTCTCTATAACACATTAGAAAGGCCTTTAAACATCCATATCCTAACTAGAATTTGGACTCGGAACCCAGTGGTCTCCAGCCTAAGGTGTAAGCACTGCTAATGTCCGATACTAGGAGGAAAATTATCCTCAAGTATAAGCGTGACTGTATTAGATTTACTAAATCAAGACAATAAATATTATGAATAATAAAAAAGGATGTTTAATCAGTGACACAAAAGCGCCTCTTCTGTTAAATACGCTCAGCCTAGTATCAGTTTTCCATCAATCTCTCGGCCGTTGTCTTAGAGATATGCATAAATTAGGCGCGTTATAATATACGCAAAAGGTATTAGGTTTAAGAGGAGTATTATAATGCTGGACATACTTCCGTGAAACAACTAGGCAAGACCTCATTATTATTATTGATTATGTTCAACATATTATTGCTGAAGGCATTCTACTGTTTCAATTTAACAAGTAAAGTCCAAGTAACACTAACGTGTTTATAAGGGTTATGTACATTGCTACATAATAATTTGTAGTATAATTTTATTGATATAAAAGTGTTTTGTAAACACTTATAAATACGGAAAAGGACTAGGTTTACAAAATAATTTTATTTATTAAAAGTTATATAAAGATCACAGATAATATTAATTATGAAACGGTTGAGTATTTTATAGAACTTTTATATATCAGTTTTATGAATATTATCTTAAAATTTTATTACTGAATTTGAAAAAGTTTATTAGATATTAACAAAATATTAATGAAATTATTTCATAACAGTCTTACAAATATTTTAGTCATTACTACTTTGCGTCGGTTAAGATATTTTTGTTGTATATGTTTACAGTTTGGTTTCCCAGTTATCATGAATAAACTATATTCTCGTATTGTACAACAAAGTTACTAATAATGAATGCTGTGCTAATGGATTTATATCCGTAAAAAACATCCCGTAGAATGCTTTTCTACGGCCAAATTCTCCCACCTGGCCACTATTAGTGGCATTAAATATGCATAATGTTGCATATATTTTTACGCGCTTTTATTTCACGAAATTATTGTCTTTACAAAAAATATTTTATTTTCGGGAAATTATCACATAACAATTAATGAAGTTAAAAATCGATGGTATCTGTTGTTATATTATTATAATATTAGTTTATATCTGTTGAAAATTGTTATTTTGAATTCAATTTTATTATTTTATTAGGTTTATTTTGATTCAACAACATGGCCGATCTAAAGTAGAGTTCAGTTTATTATAAAATATTTTGTCAGCTAATGAATTATTTTTATTACTCAAGGAATACTTATAAAACTACACTGGTCCTTATAAAGCAGATATGATATATAATTTGTTGTAAATTGAAAACTTATGAGATAATTGTTTTATTATTTAGAATGATACAGCAATAAACATAAACATTATTTTGGTGCTTGCAATGTTGTCATATTTTTACAGCACATATTTATAACTAAGCCGGTGTTTTTATTTTCTAATACAAGTAGCTACACGAATTGATTTTTACCGCTAATATTAACGAATTTATCGTTATATTCTGCAATTATCTCACCTGTATACATTCTGCATTTTACAGAGGTAAAAATGTATTCTCGTGGAAACCTTTTTAGGACACATTTATGCCTTTTAAAAACACTAATTTACACAAATCTGAAAATATCTGAAAAAAAAGTCACCAAAATAGAAAACTTAGTACACATAAATTAAAAATTGAATACATATTCTAACATGAAATTTTGATATCAGTTTTTCTGCGATACACGACACAAGCATCAAAATACTAACACATTGATCGAAACGTTTGAAATAAAAGATTTAAACCAACTGAAAAATTAAATGGCTTCTTTTTTTATTTTTGACATATACTCCGAAGAAAATATCAAAAAATATCTGATATTGTTCACGAGAGAAATTCTTGAATATGAAAAAGTCTTGATTTTCTCAATTCTTGAGTAGTTTAGAGGGAGGGTAGAGGAGGGTAGAAGAAAAAGAATATATCGTATTCCTCCCCCTCGAAAACGGGGAGAAACCATTCTTCAGCCCTTTAGCAGTATTTTCGGAATGTTTTGTCATTCAGGGAGGGAGTGGTTCCAACTCTCGGGAGTTGTTTTGACGTCTCCTGGTCAAAAGATAACCGATTTATCAATATTCCCTGTGATAACCCCGATCTGTCAAGCCCTTACAAGCGTAGTACGAAGAAATCAGAACAGGGGGCAGTTTTTTTCCATATGGGGGTAGTTTCTTTCCATATGGGGGTAGATTCAGAAGGGTGGGGGAAAAAGTATTGCAACCGTCGTGATCCTCGAAATAAAAAATCTGGGAAAACCGCTCTTCAGTTCGTCAGTCCTTTCGCAGTATTTTCGGAATGTTTCGTCATTCAGGGACGGGGCGGTTTCAACCCCCGGGGTTTGTTGTGACGCTCCTGGTCAAAATATACTCGACTTATTAATATTCCCTGTAATAACCTCGCTCTGCCAAGCCCTCACAAGCGTAGTATGGAAAAATCAGAACAAGAGGTAGTAATAGTTTTTTTGGGCGGAAAAGTACACCACCATCATGTCCGTGGTACGATAGAACGTTGGGAGTATATGACTAGAGCCATTTTAACGATTCAGAAGTTTTATTTTAACGCGTGTTGTTCTATTGTATTTCATAGCCTTTTAACCCCGAATTTAGAGATGAAATGTCAATCTGCGAAAAATTGATCAGTGAAACATATTTTTGACGTGATATTTCGAATCAGCGGCTCAAAAAATATTAGAATAGGTTCCTTTCAGTTGTGAAAATTCTTTTTCTTTTGTGTGTGTGCCTGTGTAATAAATAAGTGCCTTCAAAAGCTCTAATACATCGGATAACACTTTAATCTCATAGTAATATTCCTGTGCTACTTGGGAGCTTCATCTAATATAACAAAATGCCCGGCGAAAGTTAATTTTTAATATTTTATATAAAAATTATAAACTATTTTATTATTATTTTTTACTACCCCGTAAGTGCGAATAACGATGTTAACAGTCGAGTCGGTTCGTTAAACAAAAATTGATTTTCCTTAGCTGCGTGATGTTGCAGGACTCTAGAGGAATCTTTATTTAAATTAAAATTTCACCTAATAATTTAAAAATATAAATCTTATTACTTATAATTGACAAATAGAATGTTGCCCCTCCTCTGTGCTGTACTTAAATTTGAGCATTTTTCTAACTGATAAGCTGATGGAAATTATTCTATGAACATCAAATGACACCGACGATGATTTTTAATAGACCTAAAATAAGAATTTTTAATCAGAACTTAATTTGCTCTATTTTTTGCTCTATTACCTGAACTTGCAACGTATGTAGAGGAAAAACCCCGTAAGATTAACAGATTAAAATTGTTCTGACTTCATCATTACATTACCCCTATTCATATATTTATGAGTTAATTATGGCCGTACAGGATGGTCTTGTTTTATGACGTTAAATAATTAGCTTGTGAAGAATTCTTGTAAACCGACTGTAAGTATTATTGGCCTGCTTATAAACGGGTTTTACCAACATATGGCTAGTCCCGGCTGTAAAATATATCTCGCCTCAAAATATCAAAATGATTACATTTACATGAACTGTAACTAAATTACGGTCCTTTAAAGTGACAAGTTTTTGTGCTTCTATAAATATAATCTAGATATTTATTACTGATATTTGCTCCTTTTGTGAACAACTGAATAGAAAGATGCCGATAGTCACTGTGAAAACAACAACATCTGACTTAAACAGCAAGTGTAAATAATTTTAAAAAAAGATCGCCCTTCATGTCCTTCATACCTGTTAGATACTAAACAAATCTAAAGGTTTCATGTGTGTTGTTTTGAAACAACTGGTATTTAAAATCAAGAAAGCTGATATAGTTATCAAGTTTCATTTGCCTTTTGTTACACTATTACCTATAGCCCTAATGGACCAGAAGCCCGCCGATCACTAATTGGGTGTCATAGGTTTACTCCCAAAATGTGTGAATTGTTGTTAATTTGGGGCAGTAGAGCACAGAAATATCCATGCCAGCCCTTTTTTCTTGGGTACCGGGGCGTACGGTAGGCCCCCAAATGTGTAAGAAATATGACTTGTAATAGTATATTACGTAATGAGTGATGTAAGAAGCATATTACGCACGAATGGAAAAGTGCGTAATTGCCTTTCAACTCGAATTATGTACTATACTTTACCTACGGTCATATTTATTTAGTTATTTAGTAAATTCTGGATTTAGTTTTCTAGTCAACAATATTATTCAACAAATATTATGTCAGTTTTGACAGCGTTTGAAAATTAAGTAGGCGCATTTGTTTTTTTAAAACCCCGCGTCAGCGATGTAAGCCACCTATAATTGCGTGGCCCGTGCGTTTTGTTTACCGTGCGTTTTGTTCACAATATGTAAAATTCAACTTACATTGAAGGCAGGTAGTGTGTTTTTTACTATTTACAGTAGTGATCGTAGGTAAAAGTAAAAAAAGTCACAAATAAGTCACGCATGGGGATTGGAGGAATTTCTTAATTTACCCCCAAAAATCATGAATCCAGATTCCCATTCATTCTGGGTGGTACAAGGAGGCGCTACGCTCGTCCAAATTTGAAAAAAAGTCAGATAAAAAAAATTATAAGTTTATGAATGGTAAACAGGAACCTGGTAACTATGAACCTCCTGAGTGCGAAAAGACATTCGCCATCTTTGAAAAGTGGTGCGAACCTCTTGCCTTTCACGATAATTGACGGCTTATCACCTGTTCCTATCGCATGTACTAGTTACCCTTGTAATTCGATGAGTATCACAAATTTACGACTGGTAATCATATACTTGGTAAGTATCAACTTCCTGAGTGCGAAAATGATTTCGCCATCTTTGACAAGTGGAGCGAAGTTCTTGCCATTCATGGCGTATCAGAGTTTCCTACAGCATGAACTGATTACCACTTTAATTCTTGTCCGCCTTGAGAGGAAACTGTGTTTCGATTTACATGTATATATGTGTGCGTGCATGTGTGCGCGCGTGCGTGTTTGTAGTGTGTGTCCCATATGCGAGTGGGTAATTAAAGAGAGAATAATTAAAACTAGAAGAGAAATTAATCAGAAAAAAACAAGTTTTATTAGAATGAAAATAAATAATTACAGTGGAACCAGGCGCTTAGACGTTTCAGCTCCTCTAACTGGCCCTTGTACCACTTTTCAAAGATGGCGCACGTATTTTCGCAATCAGGAGGTTCATACTTACCAAGCATCTTATTGCCAGTCGTAAATTTATAATATTCATCAAATTACAAGTGTAACCAATATATGCGGTAGGAAGCTCCGATAATACTTCATCAATTATTGTGAAAGACAAGACCTTCGCGCCACTTTTTAAAGATGGCGAATGTATTTTCCCACTCAAGAGGTTGATACTTACCAAGTATCTGATTGCTGGCCATAAATTTATGATACTAATCGAATTACAAGGGTAACCAGTACATGCGGTAGGAAGAGCCGATATGCCGTCAATGATCGTGAAAGGCAAGACCTTCGCACCACTTTTCAAAGATGGTGAATGTATTTTCGCACTCGGGGGTTCAACTTATTAAGTTTATGGTTGCCAGTCGTAAATTTGTGATACTTATCGAATTACAAGGGTAACTAGTACTGTCGTGAGCAAAAAAAAAATAGGACAACTATTTTTTTTTCTAATGTAAATCTGTCTCTATTTGCACACTTGCAATGAATTTTGACAAATAACTGACAATGTCACAAAAATTAAAGTTATGTGTACATAACTAGATTTTAGCAAAAATACGTTATAAGAGTTGTCCAATTTTTTTGCACACGACAGTACATGCGGTAGGAACAGCCGATATGCCGTCAATTATCATAAAAGGCAAGACGTTCGCACCACTTTTCAAAGATGGCGAATGTCTTTTCGCACTCAGGAGGTTCATTTTTACCAGGTTCCTGATTGAAGTTCATAAACTTATCATTTTTTTATCTGACATTTTTTTTCAAATTTGGGCGAGCGTAGCGCTTCCTTATACCACCCAATATGAATGGGAGTTATGATTTTTGGGGGTAAATTAAGAAGTCGCTCCAATCCCCATGCGTAAACTTATGACTTAATTGTGACTTTTTTTGACTTTTACAAGTCATATTTCTTACACATTTTGGGGCCTGCTGTACGCCCCTGTACCAAAAAAAGGGCTGGCATGGACATTTTTGTGCTCTACTGCCCCAAATTATCAACAATTCACGCATTTTGTGAGTGACCTATGACACCCAATTAGTGGTCGGCGGGCTCCTGGTCTATAAGCATTTAAGATAAGTAGCTTTGAAACGTTAAAATAAGTCATGCAAACCTGGATTTGTGTTTGGTGATCCTATTGACCATAGAAAACAACATATTAAAATTTTCGACGTTTCTGACGCCGGAATCTCTAAACCTGAAAACTTGAAATTACAGAGTCTCTTTGCAGTGCCTTTTGAAAGTGAACGACTAGTGCTGAAATACTCAAGTTAATCGTAAAAAAGGAGGTGATATGTAAAATAAAATAATAAACATTTGAACGACGTTTACGCACATCAGGCAGTTGCGGAAATTCGAAAATAAGCACAAACAAATTGTTACATAAATATAAATTACGTTCCCCGTACCGACGAATATGGTTGAATGCCTTTCGTATAGTAAATAAAGAACATATATATATTTAGAAAAATATATTTGTTATATTCCTTTGTCAGAAGTGAGAAGGTTCGGGATTATCTAGATACTCTTCTTAGGTATGGGCTGTAACGCAGTACTGGCATTTCGAGCACATCTCTGAGCAACTGAGCACTGCTAACGAGATGTCCTGCTGGCGCAGCATGATTCGCAACCATACGCAGTAAAGCAGAGCGAGTAGTCAGAGGCTGATGGGTAGTTATGGGCTCCGTCATAACAGTTCCGCTAGAAGCGCGCCAACCACAGACTTCTGTTTTTAGGTTATTGTCCAGTAATTCCTGAACCTAAAATTGAGGAAAGATCAATTTTAAAATATTCGCTGAAATCAGTACTCAATAAGGTTATGAAATAGTTAGTAAAACCAAAAATACTCACCTCTCAAGTTGTTTTATCCAATAAGTGCTATGCATATAACATTATAGCCTATTGATCAATTCATTATAATACTGTTTGCAAATACGAAAAGGAAACGTATATGACATTTGATTAGTACATTTTTAAAACGATAAATGTTGGTTGCCAGTCGTCAGGGAATTCCGTTTAAAATCGAACAAAATATTTTACTGTTGAAACCAGTTCATTATAGGCATCTTTGAGACATACTATTTTTTCCCCCTCGCCTGCCCCTCGGAACACCACCAATTTTGAGACAATATCGCTTAAATATCGTTTTTTTGCCAATATCTCGGTTCTGAACGGTCCTACAAAAAAAAAAGATCTTTATTAAATTTAAAGATAAGTAAATTCCCTACCGAAATGGTTCAGAAACATTTTTACGTAATATTAATATGCCCTATATATCGGCTGAAGCTATTATTGCATGTGAAATAGCAGTGCACTTCGTAGTCCACTTCTTTTTGTCCCCGTGCTTGTTTTTGCACATAGTTGTTTGCATAGGGACATTAATATTGTCCTATATGTCATTCTCAACGTTTTCTAAGAAAGCATCTGATGCGGGGTAACTTTTTATACTTTTTTTTTCGTGATTTTCGTACCAATTCGCTGTTAAAATCTTAAAACCTGTATCCCGAAAACTAATAATGGGATCGTTATTATGCTTGTTAGAAATTATAATAGGCTAGGCATATTAGGATTCTTAGAGGAAAGTTTTGCTATAGTTTTATTTTCTCACCCTCTACGTTTTTTGGGTCGCTGAACACGAATTTGAAGTTTTCAGGCAAAAATTTGGCCCGGAACTTTGTTTTTTGGCACTTTTCTCAGTTTTTGCCTTATATCTCAGAAAGGAAGCGTTTTTTCGACAAGCCCATTCCATACAAAATTAAAGTAAACAAAATTTCCTACATTTTTCATATATCACTTTTTTTGTAAGACTAACCGTTCCACCGCTAGAGTGCGCCAAAAAAAAACATATTCCCGGACCCAGTATACTTTACATGAATAATGAATATAGGGAAAGTAATTGAAAAAATGGAGAAAAACGAATGAAATGGAGTTATGTACAGTGTATTATAGTCAGTAGTATAATATATACTCATATCATTATAATGATAAATGTTGCGAATGATGAATGTCGCTGCCGTCATAAATTGGACAACCTTAATCAACAAACAGCAGATGTTAATTATTCATACTCCGAACAAATTTTTAAAATACAAAAGAAAGCTATGCGTATAATATTCAAGATGCATTTAATTGACAGTTGTAGAGGAGTTTTTCGGAAAAATAACCTGCTAACTTTAGCCGGAATTTATATATTTCAGTGTATTTTATTTTTAAGGAAACATCCAGATAAATTTGAGCATAACCTAATTTGCTATGAGTATTTCACGAGAAGAGTCCATGATTACAATTATCCCGCACATACTTTATCCTTGACTAAAAAAGGACCACAATATGCATGCTTATATCTTTATAACCATCTACCTAGAGACATAAAAACTATTTCATATTTCACAAAGTTTAGAAAAGAAATTTTTAAGTACATCTGTAACATTGAACCCTACACTGTTGATGAATACTTAAGATCAATATAACAATTTACTTGTTATCTGTTTCTCCCTGCATCTTTTATATATGTAAATTATTTTATTTTATTTACAATTTTTAACTTGTGTATGTGTGAAAATTAAAAAAAAAATACTTTAATGTTAGCTTTAAGATTTGCACCTTTTGACTTGTTTCAAACTTTTGTAACACAAAAGTCGTTTTGAAATAAATTTGTCTATCTATCTATCTATATTATGGATTTATTGATAGACGAGGTGAGTAGTAATCTGCACATGTTTACTGCTGAAGATACTGTTGTACATACATTCTTTTTTCAAGGAACTGTCACATCCTCTTCAGACCGTTCACCTATTCTCCTTATTTTTTCAGTGGGTAATGAACAGAAGATATGGGTCAGCTTGTACATTCATATTAACTACTTCAGACAGGTACATTTACGCTCCAAGTGTGTGATTGTCGTTTTTGGGGAAGGATATTACATACCTTCGTCCTCCTTGTTCACACTTTCTTCGATGGTCCCAACAACCGGGGAGAAGGTGAAGCCCAGTTCGTCCTGTACGTCCAATGGTCCGTCCTCAAGGGTATTTGTGAGATCTGTCTCGATTGTCACGTTGTTGCTGGACCCCTCACAGTTGATGCACAGATTGGTGTAATCGAGGCCTGCTTTTTTGCATCTACATTTTTTGCGCAGGTCTTGACGCATCTGCATGACACCAGACGCGGCAGTTCGGGAGGAGCAGGGGCTTGTAGAGAGGTGATCGGTTCCAGGCAATTTGTTACTCGTTTCCAACCCCAATCTTCGGCATTTTTCTCAACTCGCAGCCATTGCTGCACCTGGTGATACACCTTAAAACTGTGCTGTGTGGCTGCAGCAGCTGATGGTGGTAGTGCAACTATTTTTGATGAGGTCTTGAAAGCTGCCTTCTTATAGTTAATGTACCTCAGACGGTTTATCGACGATTCAGTCCTTCCTGTGTAGCCATACACGTTGACCAGGAATCTCTCCCCTGCTGCTGCAATGCTTTCTGGAGTTGCCTCAGGGTTTCTGAACACACTTAAAACATCGGCAAGGTGGGGGTTTTTGGTGAGAGTTTTCACAAACTTCAATTTCCCTCGATTGTAAGGTGCTGAAGTCATAACACACCCACTCATTGCGTGAAGAAACATGATGTGTTCTTTAATGGTTTTGTTTTGCAGAGCATGCACAGGAGAGTAGGTGGTTGGATTAACGTTTCTCTTTCCTGATTTCAGAAAGAATACGTTTTCTCGTTGGCAAAGACCCGTGAGGATGACCAACAGGTCGATGTCCTCTCCAACCACCACCACAGTCTCAGTACGTTCAGCCAAAGACAGAGCTTCGTTCGCAATGACGGTGTCGGCATGTTCTGTGGCCTGTCTTCATGTCATTCTTTGAGAGTGTAACTTGGCTATGATCATAGAAATCAATCTTCTTTTGTTGTTCGTATTGGCCAGGAATTTTTCTCTCTTTATGGTCGAAATCATGTTCTCATCGAGGAGAATGTCAACGGAAATCGTTTCCATAGACCTCTTCAACCGTTCAGCACTTTTTGTTCCATCTTCCGTACCTTCAGGATATCCATCGAAGACAACTACTGTCTGTGGCCCATAGACATTAATGACGCAGTCAACATATCTGTTGCATATTGCACAGAAGGATTGATTCTCTGGCCAGACAACTTTGTGTAATAAGACCCCACCATCGATAACATATTGCACTTTTCCGCTGAACTTGTTTTATGTGGGTACAAATGCTTTGTATAGAGCAGATTTGGTTCTTTTTCTTAAACTATTTTCAAATAGCGAGAAGGACAGTGTGGTCGGATTAACAGGGAGAATGTCGTCGCCTACTTTGATCGCATTGTTCATTATGGCAAGAGGTTGGGATCGATCACTCCTTTGGAATTTGACATCACCAAAGTTGAAGTTTTTAACACATTTTGGAAATTTAGAACTTTATATTCAGCAATCATGACAACTCATACTAAACACGAGTTCATTATAAATCATTTACGATCAACAGTTAAGTATCATAGCAAGGGCGATTTCCGTGAAAACGATGAATTTCGCTAGATATGGGAATATGGCCCTTTTTTGGCGCACTCTAGCGGAGGAACAGTTAATCTTCCAAAAAAAAACGTTATATATGAAAAATGTAGGAAATTGTGTCTACTATAATTTTGTATAGAATGGGCTTCTCGAAAAAACACTTCCTTTCTTAGATTTAGGCCAAAAACTGAAAAGTACCAAAATTTGGGCAAAAAGTGCCAAAAAACCAAAGTTCCGGACCAAATTTTTGCCTGCAAACTTCAAATTCATGTTTAGTGACCCAAAAAACATAGAGGGTGAGACAACTATAGCAAAACTTTCCTCTGAACCCCCATTTTTTTCCTAATATGCCTAGCTTATAATATCAGCGCCATATTTGCTTTCTAGTTTATTGCTGACAGTTCTGTACGGAGGAATGTGACCATTATATTCGTGAAGTATATCTTTCAAGGAAAACTGACATATCAAACTGTCGATATAGAGCGCGAATGCGATACGATGCTTGAGTTCCCATGCCTATATCTCCAAGAATATTAATACTACGTAAAAATGTGTCTGAACTATTTCGATAGAGAATTTACTTAACTTTAAAATTTGATAACCATCTTCTTTTTGGTAGGACCGTTTAGAACCGAGATGTTGACAAAAAAACGATATTTAAGCGATATTGTCCCAAAATTGGGGGTGTTCCGGGGAGCGCGTGGAGGGAAAAAATTAGTACGTCTAAAAGAGGCCAATAATGAACTGGTTCCAACAGTAAAATCTTTTGTCCGATTTAAAGCGATGTTAACTTATCTGACGACTGGCCATCACTGCGTTAGTGAACGAATTCTAAACAACTTTCAAAATGTCCGTTGGTCTGTACGTCCGTTACGCTTATTGTAAGTACGATAATTTAAGAAAGAACAGTCTGATTGTATTGAAGTTTTGACAAGTTAGTGTTGAATAGAGGAAGAATCCTATTATTTTTTAACAAAATCGATCAATAAATAAAAAGGTTCTGGAAGGTGTGATACTCGGTGTGATACTAGGTCTGAAGTAATTTCCAAAACATTTGAACAATAAACTCGAATACTATCACTTTCAATCATCTCCAGATGATACTAGCATAGTTGGCGAAACTCACGTCGAGTGATACTATTCGAGGATAGCGTTCAAGAGTTTTGATGTTTGTGGAAACTACTTTAGAGGTAAATAAAAAAGTTATTAATCACATAAATTTAAAAACAATTGGCTGCTTAGGTTTACTTCCACATCCAGTGGAAGTATAGATGACAAAAATTTTTTTAAAAATTTTTATTGTTCAAATGGGCTTAGAATGTCACGAAACGTCGAGATTTTAAGTTTGAGCGAAAATTTCTGCCTGTCGGTCTGTCTGTCTGTCGGTCTGTCTGTCTGTCGGTCTGTAACTTTTTTTTGTGAGCACGTTTTCTCTGGAACCGTTTGAGATATTGACTTGAAATTTAGTACACACATGTACTTTAACGAGATCTAGAACTAGATTATATTTTCATATTCTTCCGTCGAAGGGTTGGGGGGTAAATTGGGGTAAATTTGGGGTAAATAGGTAAATCAAGCAGTTCATAAAATTGGTATTTAGTATATACAAGAGAAGCTAAGGTCTCAAAAAAAATTTTGGCAGTAGCCACCCCAATTACCACCCCCACCCCATTATTAAAGGGGATGAAAAAAATGTGATTCAGTGTGTGTGCAGGAACCAGAAACCTCAAAATATTTTTTTACTTTATCCACCCCCACTACCACCATCATCACCCCCACCACACTACTGACGTTTTATGGGTTTTTGGGGTAGAGGATTTCAAATATTATATTATTAAAGTTCCATAAACAATTATTTCCACATACAAAATTTTTTCGTTGTGATTGACTTGGATAGAAAATCTGGATGTAGAAGTAGTGATTCCTTGGGCTGTAATGAATAGAAATGTTGTAAAATGTTATTTCCTATTTATTTATATATTTTAATAACATACATTTTATAATAATATAATACCAGCCACCGATAAGATTTTCATTCATATTTAATAAAGAAATTTGGGTTTATTGAAATAACAGTGTGGTGCAGTGGTTACACTTTTGGCTCGCGGGTTCAAGATACAGATAGGTTGAATGGCAGTTACTTTTTTAAATTTTATTTGACACTGACGAGTATTTTAACAACTAAGTTAAAAAATGACTAAAACTAACATAAGTTGTTTTTTAACAAAAAATTCGATCGTTGAGTAAAAAAATATTCATTAGGTATTTAAAATTTAAAAAAATATTTTCTGATTTTTTTTAGTTTTGTAATTGAATTGAAATGTTATAAAATAGTACTTCCTATCACTTATTTATATATTTTACCAATATATACTTCATGACAATATAATATTAAAACGTACTAGTCAACCATTCTAGGATGGCAAGTAGCCGCGCAGAGAAAGAGGAAATATCGTCAGTGTTGAACAGACACAAACAAGCTTCTTAATCTATGAAAGTACAATTGGAGGAAGAAGTTTCAGTAAATCGTGCAGCGTGCGCTCTATTCACCGAGGCTAATTAGTGTTTTCGAATCAACACTTGAAGAATCCTTTGTTTTTTCATTTGATATATTTGATTACAATATTTAATTGTTTTAGTTTTAAGTAAACAATACGATATAGCAAATACACAAAACAAATTTAAATTAAATATAACGAGAGTAATGTTATAAAGATTGAGAGAAGCGCTTACACTATACTTTATTTACCGCTCAATCCAACTTCCGAGGATTAATTAGTTTTATACTAATTAATGAACTGCTTTTGATCAATCAATAGTATCCATAAACAAACAGCGTGAGTTATAATGCGTGAGTTATTATAACTCACTTATAACTAGGTACAGAGCCAATCACCTTTATCTTCAGATTATTCCCGTTAATATCTATACAGATTTTCTGAAATGTCACAAAATGCTACTTTTGATTCGTTCGTGTCGAATTTTCGAATTTCGCCGTGCAATTTACGATCAGGTTTATCTGGAAGACTTCCTCTTTACGTCGCGACATCGTACGGCCAGTTTTTCGAAAAATATGAACGTGTCAAGATTGCATGTTTTTGCAGTAAGCTGTTTTTTGTTATTTTTCGCAGATATTTCCGAAACGGTGGGAGTTAGCTCGAAATAAAAAACAAGAGTATTTTCCATTACGAATATTTTGCTACTATCAGAATTTTGATTTTTTTTTTCGTTTCGGAAATAACTACTGAAATGTTGGCCATGTACGGCAAAAAATCGCAAATTTTGAGCTTCTACAGTTGGCAACTTTTTAATCTTGGCTCCTACGCCAAAAGACTACTCTAGTTAACTTAAATAGAATTTGCTAAAACTATTTTTTTTATTTTTTGAATTGAGACAAAAATGAAGGAATTAGAGGGGGCGGGATTTGCGACTTTTTTTTTTTAATTTATCGGTAATTAACTGAAATCGATCTCATATACGATGTTCACTTAATATCATGTACTACTTTGACGCTCCGTTAATCTTGGTCCTTCGAAACAACGCTTTTTTAATTTTTTCTCCAATATAAAAAAAAGGACTTTTGGCGAAATATGCGCTTCGGGCTATTGCAGCTAGCGGAGAAGTTTTGCATGTTCCGCCGCGTAATATTAATCTACAAAGCTGATTTTTTGTCTGCAAGCTGTTTATGCACTATTTCGATTAAAAATCACATTCTACCTCAGCTTAAAGGTGGCTAAATCTTTGAAGACAACAAATATAAAAGGGTGAACAAAAATTAAATTTTACAGTTAATTTTATTAATAAACAAACTGAGTAATGTAAACAAAATTTTCTCAATTTAAAATTCATTGTTATAATCGTAGATAAAGTATAGTGTTTAACTTGTGGTAATGGTAAACTTTCATCTGCGTGAGTTAGTACCTACATTACCGCTCATTGAATAATGTACTATTTTCTTAATTTGTGATAAAGTAATAAAATTTGTAATATAAATATAAGTGGGATTTAACTCGTTTCAGAATAAAATACGAACACGAATGTCAGAATACAACATTTTAAATTGATAATAGATTTGTACACTTACTTTTGAAAATGATATAATAGGGGCTCCAGCTATAGATTCCTGCTTCATAAATTTTAAGATAGACCTTATAATTTCTCGGCTTTGACCAGACAAAGCTTTAGGTTTTACTTTGCTTTCAAACAGCATGATATATTTTCTTATAAATACTACTAGTGATAATAAACGTAACAATGCTTATAAGTGGGTACTAATAATAGGTACCTAAGTATGTGTTAAATCTAAGTTATATACTGCGAGCATTTTTCTCGAGACTATACAGATCTTTACACAGAGAAGGAACATAAAAAAATGAGCTCCGTAGCGGCGCACTAGTCTTGACCACTGCGCACCCTAATCTCATCTGCCATTCTAGGATGGTCAACTAGTAGAAACATGATTTTCAAATAGTGACATTCTATTAGGCAATATTATCGCTCTTGAGACTATAGTATGGTGGTGTAATGATTAGAACTTTTTTGACTTGAAAGGATTGCGAGTTCCAAACACAGACAGGTTATTATAGGTGTAGTTGCTCATTTTAGTTTTTTCAATACTGATAAGTGTTTCACCAATTATGTCGGCATTTTAAAATTTAAAATGTTAAAAAATTAACATTTACAACAAAACTGCGAAAAATATACCAAAGAATCAATTATATAGAAATTCGAAAGAATGACAATAAACGTTTGATGAGGAGGGTACTGAAAGGCGGAAACCGAAAAATGTGGCAAAGGCGCGTAGCGTCTACATGCAATTATTAGACAAAAATTGGCAAAAATGGTTAAGGCCGGTTTCTTGACCAAACAAATTTAGATTCGTCCAGCGACCTGTTACTTGGACGAGGGCGTTGGAGAATCGGTAGAAAGCTGTAGTAGCAAATCCAATCTTTTAAGGTCATCGCCTTTTGCGTAAGTAAGATAAAAAAGTCATTTCCAAAAAAGTCGCTCGAAAGCGAGATCGTGTCACATATTCTATATTGAACCTATGTGAGGTCGATACAATCCCCGTAAAATAGACAGGAAAACAAACCTCATATATCGTTAAACTCCGTTCTGGTGAATGATATAATTACTGTAAAAAACTTTAAGGCTGAACACAAATGTCCATAAATTTTAGTAAAATATTTTTACATTATTGTTCGTCAGTTCCAAAACCAAAATAGTTTCATACACTTCTGATGAAGTTGTGTCCTTTTATGCCAAATCGATTGCTATTGCACGCACTCCATTGTATGGTGTTGTTATAAACGCGCTTTCTCGAAGAGGCAGTCAACCTTGCTCTGCTTGGGGAGGCGATTCTTAAAAAAAAATGTTTTCTCTAGATACGATATTGCATAAATAAACATTGTTTGTATTGATTTGAATAAACCAATAAGTGGTATTATTTGAACTGTTGCATTTTACTGACTGAATGATTAACTTTAAGTCTCTCCCCTAGAGGGCTTCTGTGTTAGGTCGGCTTTGAACATCGTAATTCTGAAATTCAAAACACCGATCGGATCGCGAAAGCTCGAGAGTGATTTTCTATAAAGGTGATTAGGAGATTTCTAAGTCAAGATCCATTACAGTGTTAGAAATGTAGGCTAAATTTCATTGAAAGAGAGACCAAACTTGGAGAGAAGCCAATTAGAAATCTACGGTAAGTACAGCTTTTACCTTTCTCGTCCATCAAACATTTCATAAATATATAGAACCCGTCTGCGAGTGGAAACAACCTCACATACGGGAGAACGCGGAGAACGTGAATGGCGCAGTTAATGAATAAATTGATGTAGCGTCCATCAGACGCTGTCTATTAGGTTCTTCCACAATAACACGATAAAAATTGGACAGTAATCCATTCTACCGTTTTTGAGTTAGAGCGAGTTAAACGGAAAAATAATTGTTTTCTTGATCCAATAGACACCTAAAACTAGAGAAATGGCCGCAAAGACTCGTGAAGTGTTTAATAATTATTAATAATAATTAAACTAGTTGACGGATATTTATGAAATTCAACAGGGTTCTATTCTGGTAATAGACGAAGTGACTAAAAAACATTCAAGAGCATCCGTTAAGAATTGCGACCTGTAGAGTAGGGTGGAGTGAAAAAATACACTTTTTCACTTTTTTTGGAAATCAGAAATGCTTGGGATTGCAAAAGTTGCTACACCAGATAAGCAATACCAAGATAAAATATTATTAAAATCTAATGTTATTTTGAGGTGCCGCAAAGACCTTAAAGTTTTGGAAAAACCTGCTTGCAAATAATCTTCATATCTTTTTATTTTTTTGGGTATAAAAAGCCGCAAGGCCGCTAAATATTTAAATTTTTAGCATTTTAACCCTTTAATGTAACGCCCCTGGGTTTCGTTTTAGAAAGCAACCTGCACCTGCGCCGTGGGCATCAGTGTGTCAGTACAGTGTGCTGTATAGTTTATGTACAGTAGCGACAAAAAAAATCCTGAAAATTAAAAAAATGATGACCCTTGCGGTAGCTTAAAAAATAAATAAAATTAAAAACATAAATTATGATATGTTTACGTATGCTAAGTGGCAACTTTTGCACACTCAAGCTTTCTGAAAATATTTTTTTTTCACTCCACCCTACTGTAAAGTGTTTCCATACGAACGTACGTACGTACGGACCAACTTACGGTGACCTATGACAACTTTTAATAGCAATTTTAGAACTTAACAAAAGTTCAAATCAATATAAAAATGGTACGAATTTTTAGAATAGCGTCTTCTCTTTTCAAAAAGCTATAATTAAAATCGACTTTGCAGAATTAAGCAAATAAAAATACTTCTATTAGCGAAACAGAGTGTTAGCGAGCTGACCAAGAATAGAGCACATCGGGTATGCAATTAGTTACTAAATAATAACCGGAACAAATTGCTTTTTGGCCAATCCCTGGTAAATTGTGGAAGCTATCTTTTTTTTTACTAATTTGGGGTGCTGAAAACGAATCCATCACCCGTTCTGGAAGACAGGCAACAAGCGGCTTTAATGAGTCTTTATTGCAATTTGAAATACTCTTTAAAATTTATCATGACATTATTGAAACACCGTGTATATTGAGAACACGCAAAGCGAGTGCCGATCGAAGTTTGATAGCTTATTGCTTTAAAACTATTACGTCTATCAGAAATATGAATAGAACCTAATTTGTAGTAAATTTTATATAGAATATTATCAACGTATATAAAATAATTTTCTAAAAATTCTAAGAATTGCGGCGGGTCATGTTGGGGGTAGTTTTTAAAGGTGAAGCGCACGCACACTTGCGCCATGAAAACTCTTTTGCTTCTGAAAACTAGCCACCTTACGTATATAATTTCCAAACGGCAAAATATTGTAATTTATTTCTCTTAATTTTTCTAATATCAATGGACTATTGCAAAAAATAAGAATAAGCGCCCTTACCCACTCAGCTATGGCCAATTACATAATTAACTTATATAAACAGAAACAGAATAAGTTGCGGATTTTCTCAATTTGAAAAGGGATTTTTAATGTTTACCATTGTTTATCTCACTGTTTGTGCCTAATGTGGTTCAAACTCCAGAACAAATTGTTCTTATTCATCTTGCTTTGCTGTAAATAATGCTCTAGGAAGTTGACTGCCAGAATTTGATCAGTTTTACCTCGATAATGGTTGACTTACAAACTTAAATTTTTGTGTTACAAATGGTTACAAATGACAAATTAGTTACTAAATAATGATATGAAGAAAAATGTAAAATTGTAGTGTCGGACGGTTGCTGACCATCATAATTTAATAATTTATTGTTTGGTGAAATTGCAGAAATTATAATTTATGGCTTACTAACAGTTACTAAATATTAATAGGAACAAATTTCAAAATTTTAAGGTTGTGTGGTTGTTATGATTTAATGATTTATTACTCGGTGATGATGCGGTTGCAAATTCTAATTTATGGGTTATAAATAGTTACAAATTAGTTACTAAATGTCGCTCGGGTGTAAACTAAAAAACATTAATAGTTGTGCGCCCCCCAAAAATATATTTTTATATCTACTGATGGGATGAGTTACAAGGTAGCCTTCTTCGCGGACACTGTTCTGTAGTGTGCAGTCATCAATTGGGCCACTGAATAACAATTAATCTTTATATAATTTGTTTCATAATAAAAACCTTATAATATACCCAGACTCCCATGTATGATGAATTTGAAGTCTTCATCTTATGCAAGGGCATATGAATCTTTGAGTTATTCTATAGAGAATCTATCTGCCATAAAAGATTAATATTTAAGGAACTGTCTTTGTAACACGCTTATATATTATGTGAAATAGGCAGAGTTCAACATTCGTGCATATATAAATGGGTTTTGGTCTAACAAGAGCACTGAAAAAAAATGTTAGTGAATAAGAATTACAGTAGGTATAGTATTAACATATATGTTAAAGATTATTATACTGTTAGGTGACCCCTGGATCTTTTAAATAATGAGGACGATATCAATTTCCTTACTCGACTGTATTCAAATTTTTTACATTACATTTTTTGCCTTTTGCGTCAGATATATAGAAGCTATTTTTTTATTGAGGATTGAAGTATATTATTAACCAGTGTGTTTAAAAATAATTAGCTGTCACAAATGATCACTAGATCCTCTATATTTTTAGGATGGTTTAAAGTTCTTCGCATGTTAGTATTGAATTTTTTTCATAATTTTTTTTTGCTTATGCGTCAGATATGTGCGAATTCAATAAAATTTACATATAAACTTAACAATATGTGTATAGTTGTAGGTAGTGGTGTATATACCAGTTTTGTAATAAAGTATTGTCTATACACATAATTTCTACAGCTAAATGTCTTAATACCTGTAACATTTTCCGTAAACAACACAAATTATGTTAGATTTAATTACGTGATATAAATATAGATAGAGTTATTATAATAAGTCATTATAAAATTACAGATTAAAAAAGAGCAATGCCCATAATTTAAATGGAAAAATTAATAGCTTTAGATAAACGGGTTTTCCAATAACGTTAGAACCAAATGCTTTGTAAATTGACAAGAAATATATATTTTTTATTGTTGTTTTAAAAATTAGAAACTTACTGAGATATACTAATATATTTGAAACTAATTATTTTGTAATAAAAAAAAATATATACATAAAATTGTACGAAAATTTGGTATTTCATTGATAGCCCGTCAGGCAGAGCGCGGAAAGCCTTCTCTTTCTTGACCCACCCAATACTGAAGTATAACCAGATTGGACCTTCACTACTTATTAAAGCATGTTATTTTACATAGCAAATCAAAATTGACAACACTCTCCATTGGTCGAGACCGAAGATATAAAAAAAAAGCTAAAAAAAAAAGAAATTTAGAAATTTAAGTTTCAATCAAATATAACTTTGGAACTAAAACAGATAAAAATAAAATTTTTGTTTGGTTTTGACAAACAAACCTTGCTTTTTAATTTGAAGTACATTTTACTGCAATAATAAAAAAATTAATATAAAAAAACTGGCAAAATTCAGAAGGATACACAAATCAGCAACATTTCTCTAATTCTTGCCATAACTCGCTTATACAATGAGCTATTTAATTCTCTTTCACCAAAAACTGCCAAATTTAATAGGCTTCATTTTGTCTCGATTAATGCTAGGTCTAATTTTTTAACTAAAAGCGCTACAGCCCTTTAAACACAACGAAGCACACTACGGCCTCGAAGACGCGAGGCTTCCTCTCTCTCCTCCGCTATTCTCTCGGTCCATCAAGAAACGTATCGGCTGCTGGCCTCATTATTGTCTGAATAAGTATTAATAAGTATACACTAATTATACTATTTTACTTACATGTAGGCTCTTACAGTTTATGTATATTGTAGATTCATTTTTATCAATGAAGAAAAACTACATGTTCGTTTTACGAAACTGCTGAAAGCAGCGAAAATCTAATGGTAAAAAACCAACTGTTACTGGCATAAGGTCTATTATAAATTGTGCAAATGAAAGAAAAGATGTTATTTCATTAAAATTTTTATAAAACAAAGTGGTGGCACTTATTTGCACACCCGATTTCATTATTCTTGTCGGACATCTTTTACTTCCACATCCAGCGGAAGTGTAGTAACGACAAAAAAACTTTTATTGTTCAAATAGGCTTAGAATGTTACGAAAGGTCGAGATTTTAAGTTTGAGCGGAAAGAAAATTTCTGTAACTTTTTTTGTGCGCACTTTTACTCTGGAACGGTTTAAGATATTGACTTGAAATTTGGTACACATATGTACTTTAACAAGATCTGGAACTAGATTATATTTTCATCTTGTTCCGTCGAAGGGTTGGGGGGTAAATTGGGGTAAATTTGGGATAAATAGCTAAATCAAGCAGGTAAGAGTCCAGAAAATTGGTATTTAGTATATACAAGAGAAGCCAAGGTCTCAAAAAAATTTTTGGCAAACGCCACCCCCAGTACCACCCCCACCTCATTATTAAAGGGGATGAAAAAAAATTGTGATTTAGTGTGTGTACAAGAACCAGAAACCTCAAAATATTTTTAAATTCGTAACATATTTGAAACATCCGACGCGACGCACAGTGGTGCAGGGATTCGAAAACGTGTAGTAGGAGAGCTGGCAAACATTATGGTGAACGATAAGATTCAAAATTTTCACTGATGGCAGTCCATTCTTTGGTCTTTGGGTATGTCAAAACCGATCGTCTGCCGTTTCAAAGGGGCAGCATTAACTTGGGGGGGTGTGTTCAAAAAGGGGTGATTTTAGGTTTTAGTGAACCATATTGTTCAAGAAAAATTTTTGCAGGGGTGACTAATATAGTTAGTCTAGACGGCATTTCTACCCAGGCAGACGATTTTTCTGGTAGCTCATAGCAAACGCAACTAAAAATGGCAAAAAATCACATTTCGGTGAACTACATTGTTCAAAAATAATTTTCGCGTCCTTATATTTGTCTACTTATGGTTTAATAAATAACGAATTGGCAGACGAAAAAATCGGTAGCATCGCCCTAGCAGACGCTGTCAAAGTGACAGATCCGGTTTTAATGAACGACATTTATCAAGCAAAATTATGTAAGGAATGATAAATACAACAAGTCAAGATTACATTTTCGTCCGGGCAGACGATTTTTTTCGTAGCTATGTGTATGGCAGACGCCTGTCAAAGTAGCAAAAATCACGTTTCGGTGAACTGTAGTGATCAAAAATTTTTGCGTCTTTCGATTCGTCTATCTATGGTACAATAAATAACGAATCGGCAGAGGAAAAAATCGGTAGCATTTTCCTAGCAGACGCTGTTAAAGTGAAAAATTTTAATTTTTTTTTCTTATATAAATAAGTTTAGAATGTTGCGACGAAATTTTAAGTATGAACAACAAAAATCTGTCTGTAGGTCTGTCTGTAATCTTTTTTGTGCACACAATTTCTCTGGAACTGTTTAAGGTATTGATTTATGGTGTATCTATGTACTGTAACGAGATCTGGAACTAGATTATATTGTCGAAGGGTTGGGGGCAAATGGGGTTAAATAGGCAAAGCAAACAAGTAAGAATTAATAAAATTGGGATTTAGTGTATGTACGAGAAACCAAGGTCTTAAAAATTTGTTGGCATCAGCCATCCCCACCCTATTATTTAAATGAACCAAAGATCTTAAATTTTTTTTTGACATCAGCCACTGCCGCTACCCCCACCCCATATTAAATGGGCTAAAGAAATAAAATTGTGATCAAGTGTGTGTACGAGAAGCAAAACTATCAAAACATTTTGCCATCGACCACCGCCACGGCCACCCCGTTACTTTCATCTCATCATCAAATTACCCTCTTTGATGGTATGTGGAAATAGTGATTCCTTAGACAGCAGTTTTCAAACAAAGAATTTCTCTGCATAAAAAAAATCGGTGACAGTTTGTTCGTTATATTTCCTGTGCGAATAAAACAAAAATAACAATCTGACTTGAAACAACAGATTTATTACTTCTATACAAATAAAAAATAACATAACAAAAAGCCTAGAATACATTATTTTCAGAACATAATAATCTAAAAGTAACAAATAATATATATATAGCCATAAGAATATCAATCTATCATATATGGCTATACCGTAAGGAACATACAAACGACTTATTGATAACAGTAACTTATATTACCAAAAGGAAGATTAAATACGATATCACAAGCAACTTATAACTTAAATATTCATTTTAAAAAAAATCAACATCCTTACTTAACAAAAAACATAAACTCTGATATATAAAAATGCCTATATACCTACAAGGTAGTATCACAATATGGTAATATCGCAATAAACAAATAAATATTATTTAAAAAGTAAAAAAAAGATGGTCTTTTTTTAACTCGCTACCTACAGATTGCATGGAATATGCTTTTGCTTCTGTACCATAGAAACTAATTATGGGATCCGAGGGGAATACATCTTTAAAGTTTCCCAAAATCGATGGACCCTTCGGGATATTAAATATATTTCCATCCTGATAGTTTGAAGTATCAAAATTCTGGGGGACAACTTGTATGACTTTATAATAGATAACCGACCTACAGGCAGATTTTTGTTATTCAAACTTAAAATTTCGTTGCAACCTATTTATATAGAAAAAAAAATTAAAATTTTTCACTTTGACAGCGTCTGCTAGGAAAATGCTACCGATTTTTTCGTCTGCCGATTCGTTATTTATTGTACCATAGATAGACGAATCGGAGGACGCAAAAATTATTTTTGACCACTATAGTTCACCGAAACGTGATTTTTGCCACTTTGACAGGCGTCTGCCATACACATAGCTACGAAAAAAATTGACTGCCTGGGCGAGAATATATTCTTGAGTTGTTGTATTTATCATTCCTTACACAATTTTTCTTGATAAATGTCGTTCATCAAAACCGGATCTGTCACTTTGACAGCGTCTGCTAGGGCGATGCTACCGATTTTGTCGTCTGCCGATTCGTTATTTATTAAACCATAAGTAGACAAATCGAAGGACGCGAAAATTATTTTTGAACAAAATAGTTCACCGAAATGTGATTTTTTGCCTTTTTGAGTTGCGTCTGCTATGATAATGCTACCAGAAAAATCGTCTGCCTGGGTAGAAATGCCGTCTAGACTAACTATATGCAAACATTTTTCTTGAACAATATGGTTCACTAAAACCTAAAATCACCCCTTTTTGAATACACCCCCCCAAGTTAATGCTGCCACTTTGAAACGGCAGATGATCGGTTTTGACATACCCAAAGACCAAAGAATGGACTGCCATCAGTGAAAATTTTGAATCTTATCGTTCACCATAATGTTTGCCAGCTCTCCTACTAGTGGCAATAATTCTAATTTCCGGAACAAACCCTAATAAAAATATTTAGGCAGGTTTTTCAGGGTGTACACTTCTGTGCAATAAAATCCTGTATATCTATTTTTCGCTATATTAAATCATTCCTTATTTATTTGTCAGTGTCAGTGTCATATTCTCGAAATGCCGAAATTAACTGAACATGAAAAAAAATTCTAATTCTCTCTAAAATTGAAGAGGGATGGTCTATCAGAGCAGTTGCTAACCATTATCACTTAAATAAAAGTACCGTTATAAGTGTGAAGAAAAGGTGGGAGGAGGAAGGTATCATAATCAAATCTCGCTCGAGATGAAGCGCTCCTTGGCTATTTGAGGAAAAATCCGTTTCAAACAGCAGTAGACGATGTGTCCATTACAAATTTTTCAGCATCGAGGTCAACAGCTAGCCGAAGGATAGAAAAATCGCAATTAAAAAACTGTGTAAGTGCCAAGAAGGCCATATTAACAGAAGACCATAAGCAAGCCCGCATTTTGTTTTGTTTAAATTATGCCTATCGCCCGTTGGAATTATGGAACAATGTTGTTTTTACCGACGAAAAAGTTTTTCAGTCTTGTAATGACGGAGATATGTACAAAATATAAGGTTACATTATTTACACAATAAATACAGTCACAGTTATGTGTAGTCATATCTGTGAAGTTTTCAACGTCAAGTTTACTTCCACATCCAGTGAAAGTATAGTAACGAAAAAAACAAAATTTTTAAATTTTTATTGTTCAAATAGGCTCAAAATGTCATGAAACGTTGAGATTTTTGAGCGAAAAAAAAATTCTGTCTGTCTGTCGGTCTGTCTGTCGGTCTGTCTGTCTATCTGTCTGTCTGTAACTTTTTTTTGTGCGCACGTTTACTCTGGAACAGTTTGAGATATTGACTTGAAATTTGGTACACGGATGTACGTAACTTAACAGATCTAGAACTAGATTATATTTTCATCTTATTCCGTCGGAGGGTTGAGGGATAAATAAGTAGATTTGGAGTAAATCAAGTAGGTAAGAGTTCATAAAATTGGTATTTAGTATATACAAAAGAGGCTAAGGTCTCAAAAAAAATTTTGGCATTACCACCCCCACCCCATTAAAGGGGATGAAAAAAAATGTGATTTAGTGTGTGTACAAGAACCAGAAATCTCAAAATAATTTTTTACTTTATCCACCCCCACTACCACCCCCTATCACCACCCCCACCCCACTACCGATGTGGGGTATCGTTTTATGGGTTTTTGGGACAGTGGATTTCCAATATTATATTATTACTACCATAAACAATTATTTCCACATACAAAATTTTTTCATTGTGAGTGACTTGGATAAAAAATCTGGATGTGGAAGTAGTGATTCCTTGGGCAGCAGTTTTTACAATTGTTATAAATCGAAATCATTCCCATCGAATGGTGTAAAAAAGTAAAAAAAAAACAAAAATACGTATGTTTCTCTTCTGGATTAACATTATTCAGATACATTACTTATGACGTTTCACAATCAATGCCACTTTTTTATAACCTATATGATAATAAAATATCTAAATTCCAAAAAGACTGATTCACATCACTTAATATTAGTAAAAACTGAATTACTTGATTTTTCAAGTGTACGTGATTTTATTGCACAGAAGTGTACATTTTAAATCTGACGTTGAAGTGTAAAAATATAGACCTGTCCGATATGTAAATGTCAATCTGCCATCTTGCAAAAATAAGAAACACAAAAACTGCCGATAAAATCAAAATAGAATATCTTACAACCGACCGCGGATGCCAGTATGATGTTGCCAAGTCTACTTTTTCCCCAGACGTACGGAAATTCGGCACAATCTGGCAATACCACTTCTGGAGATTCCAGGGTTCACCCCCCAGGGGCGAAGTATTGACTCTCTAGGAGCTTGGAGAAATGTTTAGCAACGAATGATGTTCTTTGTAATTACTGTCGCATTACGATATCTGAAAAACGACGTACTGAACCAGATGAAGAAAGTGAGGGAACGATCAAAGAAGACCAGCCTTTTGTGCCTTCGACATCTTCTAGCACTACGACTAGTGACTCTGACGAAATAATGGAACTACCATTGCAAAGACTCGTTGCTACACATAAATATTGTTGCATATGTGGTGATGATAAAGAACTGACCGTAATATCCACTAATGTGAGACTACAGTGCTATTGAAACAAACAAATATACATCCCCGAGGCAATCGTTGCTGTAAAATACAGTTGATTAAACATCGCTTTTATCAAGACGATATTACACATCTGGAAACATATGCCAATTGCAGCTCGATTCCTAGATCGGATTTATGCATTCTATTAAATTTCTTAACCCCAATAAAAAATCTAAAAGGCTCTACAGACCACTGCGGTTTATCAAAGAAGCAATTATTAACGTTTACAGGCTTAACGGTAGATGCCATTTACGAATTAAAGTCACTGTAGGAAAATTCCAGTACAAGAACTTCTTCTGTTCTTGTTTTTCTATTAAAACTGAAAACCGGTAGTAATAATGATAACAAAATGACCTATTACTAAATTGTGCGATATGGTGCCAGCGTGCAGCGCACTTGCTAGGAAGCTGAACAAATTGACCATCCTCAGAATGGTATCATTGGTATATTATTAAAGTTGTAATTAATAACCATAACCCTAATAAGATAGTCTGATAAACCGCGGTGGTCTGTAGAGCCTTTTAGAGTTGTTATGTTATTGGGGTTAAGGAATTTAATAGAATGCATAAATCCGATCTAGGAATCGAGCTACAATTGGCATATGATTCCAGATGTGCAACGTCTCCATAAAAACGATGTTTAATCAAATGTAGACACATTTCGCGCCCAGGGATCCATCAGGGCGACTTAAGTTTACACAGACTGGACCACGGATAGTAGGTTAAACCACAAAGGTTATAAAAACAAAGGCATATTAGGAATCAATATCACAAGTCAGGATAAGTATTGACAAACGACAACTAATGTTAAATAACTGTACCAAACTGAGATAAAAAATTATCCATCTGCGTAGCTGGCTGATGGAACCCATCCAAGGCCAAAAATGAGAGGAAAAAAATCAAATGTATTTTACAGCAACGATTGCCTCGGGGATGTATATTTGTTTGTTTCGATAGCACTGTAGTCTCGCAGTAGTGGGTATTACGGTCAGTTATTTACCATCACCACATATGCAACAGTATTTATGTGTAGCAACGAGTTTTTGCAATGGTAGTTCCATTATTTCATCAGTCACTAATCGTAGTACTAGAAGATGTCGAAGGCACAAAAGGCTGGTCTTCTTCGATCGTTCCCTCACTTTCTTCATCTGGTTCAGCACGTCGTTTTTCAGATGTCGTAATGCGACAGTAATTACAAAGAACATCATTTGTTGCTAAACATTTCTTCAAGCTCCTAGAGAGTTAATACTTCGCCCCTGTGGGGTGAACCCTGGAACCTCCAGAAGTGGTATTGCCAGATTGTGCCGGATTTCCGTACGTCTGGGGAAAAAGTAGACTTGGCAACATCATACTGGCACCCGCGGTCGGTTGTAGATATACAACAATACCTTGTAAGGCTATAAGTATTAACTGTTACAACTATGAGGCATGTGTAAATATTTTATTTTACTCAATTTTATTTTTTTCCATACTGTTCCACCACAGCAAAAAATCTGACAATTTAGTATGATAATCACGAAGTGTCAAGACATAATATATCATAGAATGGTGATTGTACCAGGAAGGGTAGTCACCCTTTTGTCCTCTAAAAAAAATTTATATTTTTTTTCCGATGGTTAAAATGGTCATAAAATGACCTTATTTTTTGGAGTAAGTTATCTCCACGCAGGCAATACTCGTGCCAAATTTCAAATCGATCGGTTGCATAGAAACCGAAAAAAAATATATAATAATTAAAGACATTTTTTTTTTCCACCTTCGTAGCGGGTTAAAATTTTTACCGTGTAATATACTCTATAAACTGCATCATCTGGAAGCCATTTTAACTAAGTAAGTGCTTGGGCACATTTTCCTAACTTTTCCGGCTATACCCTTTTAAGGAGTACACATAAGTACTAGTTTAAATTTAATTTTTAAACTATAATAGTTCATCTACAATAATACATCAAATTCACAAAATGGATGATTGTGCAAGTAAACTTTTTCTTTGGTTACCAAATATATTGTAGTTTATTGATGTATTTGCATAGGCTTGTTTTTGAAATTATAATTATTATATAACTTAAACAATTATAGTAAAATAACGTTATATATTGAGTACATACCTGACTGCTTTGGATCCATAGTAAATTAATTAAAAATATACAGATATAAATGAGTTTCTCCACTTAAAAGTTCTATCAAAACTAGCGCATCAAACATACGCAAATACTACTTAACAATAACAGTTTCATGGAGGTGGTAGTAGGCGAGGTGATCTTGAATGAAGTTAGATAGTGGCGCACATGATACACTGATACGTTCTCTTGCCATATGTCAACAACATATAGTCCTTTAGCTCATTCCATTTTACGATTAAGTGCCACGTTTTCGAATTCCTGCCCCACTGTGCGACGGTGCAAGTGATGTCATACCACACTACTGGTTCTGAATTATGCGGTTATATTCAGTTTAAAAGCTTTCGTTGTGCACTGTGAGGGTGTGATGTTATTTTACGTTATTTAACTAATTTGATTCTGTTATTTTTATACATAAAAATATGTGTTCTCTAGAAAATGGATATGTTAAGGCTGATTTCAACATTTTGACGTGTGTAGACATTTTCATGGTTATGGAATAATTTAAATATAATCAAGATTATATAAGGGCTGAAATGAGAGGTGACAAATTACAGAGGTAGGTTAACTAGATACATATCTACTTTAATAGGGTCTACCGATTTTATCTGACTTTTAGGTCAGCCAGACAAAGTTACGGCGATAACGACGCTGTTGATTATGTGCAAATAAAAGGTATTTTATAATACAAATAATTTTCCATATCCTTTTCAAGCTTATTATTGTACAATTTTAATAATGACCTATTTCACTAGACTTATGAAATAATCCTCACAACAATACTTAGTCCCTTTATTACTAACAAATTTGTCCCTGTGCATAACTTGCTGTCAGAAATTCCTAATGCTATCATCACTTGGTAATGAAATAAATATTTTATTGGGAGACACTGATGTACTTTTGAAGTCTGGAACTATACAATATTTATATAACCCCCCTTTTTTTATCCATGTTAATAACAAAACACAGAGCACTTAAAAGATATGAACGAAATTAACACGTTCGAGGTACTTGCCGCATGAAACTATATGGGAACCGGTGAGCGGTAGACCGCCGAGTGGTGTGACGTCACACTGCGCTCTCGCGTGCCCTATTTTCATTATTTATTTTGAGGCACATTTACTTACTGCAGGGTGTACTTTCGAAATATGAATTTAAAAATAATGCTAAATGAGCCCATTGAATTTCTCTTTCTTGCAGCTACAACATCATGTCTCCCTTTTTGGTGGCCGTTGTTGGCGTCTTATTCAGTTCCACATTATGGTATGATGCAACACAACTTAACTCAACACAACTCAGAGACGCAAATATTAATAATATAATATAAGACAGGACAACCTCGTTTCCTGAGAGAGACAGGCAGGAATCCAAATTAAACGTTTCGCCGTTCTTTTACACATGCATCAGCAGGCTAGCATTCCTCGACCTCTCTCTGTGAGGAATTCCAGAGATGGATTTTACGTAGGTATATTATATTGTAAACACCGAATGAGATATTTTTAAACAATATAAAAATTACGGAATTATGAAATATTAGTGATAAAATGAGAGAAAAACAAAAATGTCACTATTAAACATGTGAACTACACATATTCCAGTATAACAATAACGCAGTTTAATATTATTATTTACTTATGTGTATATATAAGTAAGTATACATTTGTCTATTTCCTATTATCTAAAATACATTATTACAAAAAATGTCGTTTAAAATATTTTAATTTCAGTTTAAATTTTTTGGGAGTGTGACAATATAAGACTCAAATGCAAAAAGTCAGTGCAACTTGCGTCTGCTCTAACCGCGATCGCAATCACTGAATCAAAATCGCAATCATCGCTGACAGAGTGATCGCGATCTCGCCAATCTCTACTGCAAGCTACCGCCACCGCTGGTGTCGACATTGAATGTGACATAATTCGTTCTCATTGGCTTAGAATGATGGAGTGTACAAACTCGTTTCTGTACATATTTTTTTGCTGGACTCTTCTCATAATAATACTAATCTACTGCCATCTCTAGAAAAGTTCCATATCTGTATATTATTGTTTTTGATGCTACGAAGTTAGTAATATTTACAATCTATTTCAGATTTCGTTTATAATAGCAAAAACAAACAATCAATGAATGAAACATTTCCGAATTAATCGCAAAAATAATACGTTTTCATGCTATTAAAGAAGCTCTGTGTGCTACAACCAAATTAAAATCAAAGTTGATGCCACTCGGATTTTTTTTTACACATTCTTGTATATACAGAACCAATTTCCACGATGTTTAAAATCATTTATCGCAATTTTTTTTTGTATTTTACTTTTTTTGTTTAATGACACAGTCACACAAACAAAGTTGTTCTGGCCCATTATGTATTTGGACCCGCTGAAACCGAATCCGAAGTCAGAATTGTCAGATTGGCTCGTTCTTCACCTTTAACACCCAAAAAAACGCCCCACCCCCAAAAAAAAAATGGTCTGTCCGACAGACCTTACCAGTGTGTCCTTATGTATTTGGACCCTCTGAAACAGAATCCGAAGTCAGAATTGTCAGATTCGCTCATCCCAAATAACATCCTCAAAACAAAAAAAAATGGTCTGGCCTGCGGACCAGACCAGTGTATCCTTATTATTATTATACAGTGTGTGTAGTGGCGGGCTAGGCATAGGGATTAAGAATTACAACATCGCGTATGTCAGCTGGATGAAATTAAATAACTGAGAGCTGGGATGCTTCGCCGACTGGCGAGTTTATTGCTGCTGTGTTGTCATATCTCTCGCGATACGTGAATGTACATGCCTAATCGGCAATTACACGCACTGTATGTATTTAGAACCGGTGAAACTAAATCCGAAGTCAGAATTGTCAGATTGGATCGTTTTTCAGTTTTTCAGACCAGCGAATCTTTATCAAATACATAAGGAGACACTGGTATGATTCACCGGACAGACCATTTTTTTGGGGGGGGGTGGGGCGTTTTCTTGGAGTTAGAGGTGAAAAACAAGCCAATCTGGCAATTCTGACTTCAGATTCGATTTCAGCGGATCCAAATACATAAGGTTACACTGGTCTGTTCCGCAGGTCAGACCACTTTTTTGCGTGGCCGTGTCATTAAACAAAAAAAGTGAAATACTTGTAAAAAAAATTGTGTCATGAATAATTTTAAATATCGTGGAAATTGATTCTATATGCATCCATTAATGTGTAAAAAAATCCGAGTGGCATTAACTTTGATTTAAATTTGGTTGTAGCACACCGTGGAAGTTAAAACTGTTTACTAGGTGACAACAGGAACACGATTTATTTTATTTGTGATAATAATTGACTGGACCAAATTTTAGCAAAATTTTAATTGAAAAAGTTATTTTTAGTAAAATAAATAACAGCACAGGTCTACAAAAAAGAAAAAGGTTTTCTCCTAAGGTTCCCATCTAACTTTTCTAGTATATAAAATTTTTTTGTGTCAAAATCTGGACAAGTAATTTCCATGATGTTTAAAATCATTCATCGCAATTTTTTTTTGTATTTTACTTTTTTTGTTTAATGACAGCCACACAAACAAAGTTGTTCTTGTCTGTGGACCAGACCAGTGTATCCTTATGTATTTGGACCCGCTGAAACCGAATCCGAAGTCATAATTGTCAGATTGGCTCGTTCTTCACCTCTAACCCCAAAAAACGCCCCCCCCCCAAAAAAAAAAAAATGGTCTGTCCGGCAGGCCATACCAGTGTATCCTTATGTATTTGTACCCTCTGAAACAGAAGTCAGAATTGTCAGATTCGCTCATCCCAAATAACATCCCCAAAACAAACAAAAAATGGTCTGGCCTGCGGACCATACCAGTGTATTTAGCTCTTTATGGGGGGAAAATGGAGATGGTAGACTGACAAATGGAAAACTGACACGACATAAAAAGAAATTGTGTCCAAAATTGGCTTCAGCACGTCAAAATAATTCAGAAAAATTAAATTAGAATCTTACGACAAGATCTTTTTTTGCAGTTTTTGGTAGATAAAATGGGGTGGTGGAGGAAAACTGACACAACAAAAATTTTCTTTGTTCCAAAATTGGTTTCAGAGAGTCAAAATACTTCAGAGAAGTTAGACTAGAACTTTAGGAAAAGACCTTTTCTTTTGCCTTTTTAGGGGGTTAAAAGGGGTGGTAGAGGGAAACTGGCACGATAAAATCTTTCCTATCAAAATTGGCTTCAGAATGCCAATTCAGAGAAGTTAGATCAGATATTTTCCTGTCCTTTTTAGGGAATAAAGGAAGTGGTAGAGAGAAACTGACACGATAGAAAAATTTTTTTGTGTCCAAAATTGGCTTCAGAGCGTCAAAATACTTTAGAGAAGTTAGATCAGAACCTTAGGACTTTTTTTGTAAACCTATTATATAGTTGGTGTAATCTTCAAAATTTGTTTTTTTGGTAAGTATATATATTTCCTGTTAAATTTTTTTGTTTCCTTTGAAGATACATTTTTTGGAAAAGTGAAACATAGAGCGTGTTCCTGTCCCACTTTTAATGGCCACCTCCTCCATATCTAAGCCGTATTTAACCAAAGTTGGACCGGTATCAAAGACTTTTATTATGTTCTTTTCAGCAAAACAAAACTTATTTCAGTCATTGGCTTATTTTTATTAAGGAAATAGATTTTTCGAGAAGTCATATTCATTTTCTTTGTTGCAAGACTAATGCAATATTATTGATCAGTATGCTTTAGAATCCCTAGATTCAAAATTTGATAACATTTTGATTTACGGCTTTTTAATTAATTATTTTTTATTTATTGGCTTTATCATGATTAGAGAATACTATTTAGGTACTAGCTGATCCAGCAAACGTTGTTTTGCCATATAAATTATAAATTTTTGTCCAAAAAATAAAAAGAAAATTTCTGGATAGGGCCACCCTTATCACCCAGGGGTATAAAAAATAGCCTACGACCTGTTCTCAGACCTACCAAATATGCACCAAAAATTTCATAAAAATCGGTCAAGCCGTTTCGGAGGAGTTCGATAACAAACACTGTGACACGAGATTTTTATATATTAGATTAAGCAAATTTATAAATAAATAAAAAATAATTAATTGCAAAAGTAAATCAAGAATAGGCTTGTAAATAATGAATGAATGTTTCTATACTCTACTGATGAGAACTAACGAGTTTGAAAAACTTGTACAACTTTTCTAGAGTTGAAATAGAATGTAAGGTTCAATAACACAGGCCCACAAAAAAAGTGGTCTGCGCTGAGGTACTGACCATATCTGTCCTTTGTATTTTGAGCCGCTGAACACGAATCTGACCTTAGTTTTTCCTCAGCACGTCAGGTTTTTTTTTAAACAGCAAATAAATATATAAATATTACGATCCAATAAACTTTTTTGCTTTTAAAGAAAAAACCTGATGTGCTGGGGAAAAACTAAGGTCAGATTCGTATTCAATGGCTCAAAAGACAAGGGATAGATATGGTCAGTACCCCGGCGCAGACCACTTTTTTTTGTGGGCCTGTGTAATTGTTGACTGAATTTCAATAAATGATTTGTTATCTTCAACAAATCTCTGAAATGGTCTATTTTCAGCACCTCAAAATGTTCTTCGTCTCCTGGGTTATATGTAAACATAAAAATAAGTTCTGTTTCGTTTCAATTGAGCAAAATATGGACCCGAGTTTTTTTTGGATTCGGACGCAGTATCATATGTTCCGTAACACTAAAAGTATATTTTTAGTTCCATCGAATTATGTTTGGGGGTGCATAGATTTATGAACAGAAATATACTTCAAATATTCTCTATTTAAAAATTATATAATGCAGCGTCCGACATTTGACAACACCGGCACTAATAAATATCTAGTCATTCTTTCATTCTTACTTGGAAAGCAGGTGAGTTCGGATGAGTGTAAAATTCTTGTGAAAATTTATATAAGTTTACAAGTAAGTGTTTCATATTCAAACAGTTATCTTCTTACTTATAATCTGAATATTTTTATCACAGAAATTTATTTTCACGAAATGAAATTAATTTCAACGGAAAATAATTTACAAATATTTAGTTATATATAATCATAAAAACAATACCTCCTCCAAAATTAAACTGTTAAGCCGTTACTTTGTGGTAATTAATCATGAGATATAATAATGAAACACCAACATTTCTTACCGCCAAATTATTGTAACTTGCACCTTACTGCAGTTCGGCACTCAACGTGACATTTTCAGATGATTAAAGTGAATGAACATCCAAAGGCAGTCAGTCTACAGGACATTATACTAATTTTATGGTTACTGTTTTGAATAAGGAAATGGGAGAATTACAGACAATATTGTCAATGTAAGTAGGATTATAAATATTATTAAGATATTGTAGGTAATATTCTAGGTATGCTAAGTTAGGAGCAACAAAAACCTAATATAAACTACTTTTAGTTATTTTATCTACTCTTATTAGGTTATATACTAATTAATGAACTGCTTTTGAACAATTAATAGTATCCATAAACAAATAGCGTGAGATATAATGAGTGAGTTATTATAAATCACTAGGTTACAGTGCCAATCACTTTTATTTAGCCTGTCCAATCGACGTAACGCGCTTCACGAAGGTGCGGCTCTGTCCGAGAGAAATTCTTAAATTAAATTAAATAAAATTTTAAAATTAATTTTGTTAATAAACAAACTGAATACCTACCTAATTTAAACAAAATTTTCTCAATTTAATATTTATTGTTATAATCGTAGATGAAGTATAGTATTCAACTTGCGGTAATGGTAATAACTCACTTGATGAATTACTAAACTTCATCTGCGTGAGTTATTACCTACATTACCGCTCGTTGAATAATATACTATAAGTTCATCAAATATTGCCAAATAGTGTGATTTATTATAAGTCTAATAACTATAAATAGAGCCATTATTACACTTTTTTGTTGTTTTTCCGGAAACGGTTGGATCTAGATGCATGAAATTCGGTAGAAATAATTTTTGTTGAAATATATTAGATCGTGTAAGACGAAATTTCGATTTTCACTTTTGAAGGGGTGAAAACGGGGGTGGTAGATGGTTTAATGCGCACCTGTATTTTTGAAATCGCGTAAGTGAGAAACATAATTATTCGAGCGATGGACTCTTCTGAGGAAATAAGAAGACACGCACGTATTCGACGTATTTTCAAAAAGAGACCGCCGAACAGGTGAACGGGGAGGGGGTTTAAGCCTTTCGGAAACGGTTAACCCAGAAGCATGAAATTTGGCAGAAATACTCTTTATTGGAATCTATTAGACATAAGCAGGACGAAATTTCGATTTTCACTTTTTGAAGTGGTGAAAACGGGGGTGATATATGGTCTAAAGGTATGGTATCTCTGAAATCGCGTAAGTCAGAAATGTGATATTCCAGCGAAAGGCTTTCCTGAGGAAATAAGGAGACACGTATTCGACGGTTTTTAAAAAGAGACACCGGGTAAATGGGTAAACAGGGGAGAGGAATGTTTTTAAGCATGAAATTTGACACATACCCGCCCTTGTGCTCTGTTGTGGATTAAAATGATTATTTTTTTTGTTTAACTCGCTCTAACCCAAAAATAGAATAATGGATTGTTATCAAATTGCGATGCTCAGTGGGTTTCCCCGAGTACTATGGATGCGTAGAAGTTTTCCTTGAGTACAATGAATGCGCAGTAGGTTTATCAAGGTACCATGGATGCGCAGTGGTTTTCCACGAGTACTATTAATGCGCAGTGGGTTTCCTCGAGTACAATGGATGCGTAGTGGGTTTCACCTAGTACCATGGATGCGCAGTGGGTTTCCTCAAGTGCAATGGATGCGCAGAAGTTTTCATTGAGTGTAATGAATGCGTAGTAGGTTTCTCCGGGTACCATGGATACGCAGGTTGTTGCCGGTAACTAGAATGTTTGTATCATCAACATAACAGACCACATGAGCATTTGGTATTTTTTGTAGATGACTGACCACATAGTTAGTAAATATTATATATGAAAGTGGTCCCAAAATTGACCCCTGTTGAACTCTTAATATTTAATTTAATATCACAAATATTATTTTCAACTCCACCGGCCATTTTTACAATTTGTGTCCTGTTGTCTAAATAGGAGGAAAATATTTGTAAGTTCCTCGAATACCGTATAGTGCTAGTTTGGCCTTAAGCAGCTGATGGTCTACCAAATCAAAAGTTAGCGAGAAATCTTCGAAAAGACCTACAGCTGATTTCTTGTTGTCTAAAGCTTTAATGATTTTGATATGAAAATCACACAACGCAGACTTAGTGCTTTTGTTTGTGGTGAAACTATGTTCAGCAAGAGCCAGTAACATATTCTGATGTAAAAAATCTGATAATTGCTACTTGAGATGAAGTTCCAAAAATTTTAGAGAAACTACATAGTAGACTAATGGCTGCATAATTATTATTATAGTCATTTGCATCTCTCTTCTTGTGTAATAGAGAGACTATGGTTCTTTTAAATTTACTGGGAAATATACCTTTCTCTATAGAAAGATATATTATATAACATAATGGACCGCTTATCGCATATTTGCATTTCTTAACCAAATTATTAGAAATATTATCATGACCACTAGAGTTTGAAGACTTTAATTTATTTACTAGGAGTTCAACATTCTTAGTTGAAACTGGAGATAGATAGATAGATAGAAAATAAATCCCCTCTTTTTCCAATAATATTTGGTTTTTGTTTTAGAAAAGAATTAAATTAAATTAATTAATTAAATTGATATTAAATATGAGCGCAAAAACTTTTATCTTCATAAGAACAATTTTTAAAAATTCTAACGTGGTAAAATGTGGAAACCATCTTTTTTACTAATTTTGGGGTGCTGAAAGCGAATCCGTCGCCGGTTTTGGCGAAAAATCTAGGATGCCATAAAGTGAAGGTTCTCCTTTTCCCAATCAAAAGTCATTTAAATAATTAAAGAATTTTTTAATTTAAAAACAAGTAATATTTTCTGAAGAGTGATATGCACACCGTACACCCCAACCCCAGAAATATTCAGGGTAGAAGAGTAGTTGTTTTGATTGGTTCTCCAATAATGAGTGTTTTAAAGTGTTTTCCTAAGTAGTATATTAGAGTGACCAGGTTAAGAGAAGCAGATAACTTCATATTAATCAATAGAGTGTGAATGACTGAATTTAAATAAATAATTTAAGTATTTTCAACATATTTTTTCTTTAAAATGCTAGGAATCATATCATGTAATTCAATACTTCGTCAGTATTAACTAGAAGAGTAGTTGTTTTGATTGGTTCTCCAATAATGTGTGTTTTAAAGTATTTACCTAACTAGTATATTAGGGCAACAATATACAGAAAGTTCGTGATAAATAAAAAAGTGTGTAAGTTGCGTATTGCCTAATACCTAAATAATATTCTCTTACGATTTTTGAATTACAACACCATTGAAATTTCGAATTTTAAACATTAACATAATTAATATCTTAGAAAAGAATTGTCTTTCGAAAAAAAGTAATTCCTCATTTTCTACTTAAATTCACTTTTCCTACCACACAGCATTGATACCAAAAATTTTCATTGAAAAATTATCAACAATTTTGAACCAGCAGCCCTGTAAGTGACTCGGGCATTAAGGATTGCAGAATTTGAAAGTATTGATGCCATGTATTGGTAGAAAATGTAAATTTAAAGAGAAAATTAAGAATGATTTTTTTTTTTTTCGAAAAAGAATTCTTTTCCAAGTTATCGAATTATTTAATGTTCAAAAATGTAATTTTAAGGGGGCTGTAATTCGAAAACCGTATATCAATCAAAATATTGTTAAATTCTGGATGTAGAGGTTCTAAAACATGCTGATCAATAATATTGCGTTAGCATTTCAGTAAAAAAAAAATGACTAACATGTGTTCTAGAAAAACCTTTCTTTATTAATAAATATGCCCGGTAATAACTGGAATATGTTGTTTTAGTCGAAACGAGTATAATAAAGGTCTTTGACACCAATCCAAATTTGCTTGAAACTGAATAACTAATAACTGAAATATGGAAAGGGAACCATTAAAAGCAGGATACGCTGCGATTAAATTTTAAAATACCTCAAAAGCTGTGAAATCAAATTGCCCTCTAGAATGGTTCACCATGTACCAGTAGTGAAAGTGAAGATTCTTTTTTCTTCTTGTAGTAACTTATCTCCAGAGAACGTTGGATATTTCTATAGCCCACCTAACTTGACTGACTGCTGTTTTGAATAGTTGTATTGATCAGTAGCCTGTCATTATATTCGAAGTCCGAAAACATTCAGAATTCTTCAAAACTTTGAGACGACAAATTTACTTATATTAATTAATAGTGCAGTCGAATTGATTTTTTTCGGCGACAACATTCCACCTGAAACTTTATTGTTGATTCTTTTGTATTATGACCTCCTGATTACGAAAAAAATATTTGCGGCCAAAAATTCCTTGTGAGTCAAAAGTTATGTGCACTTTTTGGCGCTTTCGCGGATTTTCAACTTATCTGTTTAATATATCTTGTACTAGTAATCAGATGGGAATTTCAAAAATACTGGCATATTTGAAATAAAATTCGTAAAAAATTTAGACGTGTCCGATTTGTATTGGTCAAAAATGGTCGAAAGAATTAAAATTGAATATCTTTTCCATAAGAAGGAGTAATTTCACCAAAGTTGGCAGAAATAAAACTCATTTATGGCCAAATATAATTTATTTATTTTTATTTATTTATTTACTTTAATTACATACCCAACAGGCAGAAGCCCAATTACAGGATACAACCAGAACATATATAATGGTTAGAATACAAAAATGTACAAATAATACATACATACCTATATTACTAATCTAAAGAAAACTATGATAATGCACCAATCGCGGACGCCGTATGTCAAACAGAACGATCAAAGATGGCGGACGAAATAAAATTTTTAATTCTTCGTCAATTATCAAGGAGGCACTGTACGTTACTTTTTTTCTTTTTCAAGGGTACGTTATTTTATGTACTTTTAGCAGATAGAGTTCATATTTTTTTAATTTTCAAAAAAAGTGCATTTTTTTTATTTTCAAAAAAGTGCATTTTTACAATTTTCATAAATCCATTTTCTTTCCCTCCTTTTTTTCATTAAATTTTCATCGGAACAAAATGAAATGTAATATAGAAAGTCTCGTATAACTTCAAAATTTATACAAATTATACAAATAACTTGTCTGCCTTATTCCTAAATTTATACTGTTCTGTTTCAAGTTAGTTGAAAACTTGTCTAATTTGCATCAATATCATATATAATATTAAAGTCAGATAATACCATATTCTTTAACTGAAGGCGAATTGAATTGCATTATTTTTCAGTAAATATTATATATTAGTATTATTCTAATTATTATAAAAAATTTAAAAAAAATAGTAAATTTATGTATGTAATAAGTTTTCCTTTTTTTAAGTTTAGATCTTTAAAAACTGTGAAAGTTAAAGTTATTTTTAAGAGGGAATTCATCCCTATTCGGATATTGGGTATGTGTCCCTTGCCTCTAAATGTGTAACCCTCCAACACAAGGCTCCAAGCATAAAGGGGGGGCGTATTATTTTAGGTGTTTATTATTATATTAAAAGGTTTTTATCTTCACCAATTGTTATGACTTGATTGTCTTCGGTTTTCAAATCAATAGCAGCTTTAACGATTGTAGAATCGGCGTCATCTCTGCATATTTTAACGTAAAGACATTATCTATTAACTCTTTGGACAATAATTTTATAAAGCTATCCTTATTTTTATTATTGACTAGAATTTTTTTTTGACTAACCGAGGATTTCATATTGTCACTTGTGGTTTAAATACGTACACAAATATTTTTTTTTATAAACGACGAATGCGCTCGTTATTCTTAGTGCTATTCTGTTCATCGGCATACCCATCAAAAATAATACTACTCTAGTTATGACTGCTTGGTTCCGATTATTGATCATATATTATTATTACCATGCGTATGCTTAATAAATTTCCTTTTCAGATCAATGAAGTTTCATTTTGTATTAAATTTTTGAAGTTATACGAGACTTTCTATAGTAAGTGAATTGGGTGAAGAAAAGAAGGGTAAAAGAAAATTAATTTTTGAAAATTGTAAAAATGCACTTTTTTGAAAATAAAAAAATGAACTCTATCCCTTAAAAGTACATAAAATAACGTACAATCGAAAAAGAAAAAAAGTGACGTACAATGCCTCCTTGATAATTGACGAAATGTTAAAAACTTTATTTCGTCCGCCATCTTTGACTGTTCTATTTGACATACGGCGTCCGTGCATTATATTTCAGCATAAATGAGTTTTATTTTTGCTAACTTTGGTGAAACTACTCCTTTTTATAGAAAAAATAGTCAATTTTGATTCGACCATTTTTGGTGTTTTCTATTTTTTTCTAAGATGGCGGATTGATCATTTTATTTAAAATAAGCCAGTGTTTTTAAAATTTCCATCCGATTACTAGTACAAGATATATTAAGCAGATAAGTTGAAAATCCGCGTAAGCGCGTCAAAAAGTGCATATAACTTTTGACGCACACGTAATATTTGGGCGCAAATAGTTTCTTCGTAAACAGTAGGCAGGGCCGGATTATCCATAAGGCTAAATAGGCTATAGCCTAGGGGCGTCGAAGCGCAAGGGGGCGCTTTGGTAATTCAAAACTAACTAATTTTACCTCCCGGCGGCCGACGGAAGACATTTATTATTTACCATTGACCTTTGGAAAATAAAATGTATTGTAGCGTCATATAGTGCAAAAGGGCTGGCGAAAAGAATAGCCACAAAATCGAGTTGGGATAATGAGTGTAAAAAATTGTTTGTTTAAGGAAGGAAAAGCATAAAATGCTTTTGTACCCGCCGTCTTATCTGGGCCGAAATTAATAAATTTGTATAAGCCTACCCATTATCCATCCTGTGTAACTATTTTATAATTATATCCGTATTAAGAATTAGAAATACCAAAATACCTAACTATTCATTTACTTATATTTAATTTTCAGAGATATCAGGATCTGAGAGAGAAGTAAATAATATGAAATAGAAAATGCGATATAATTTTAAGTAGAGTCCTGTTCATACGTTTAAAGTAATTACACAGGTTTACAAAAAAAAAAAAAATGTCCGACCAATGGGATTCCGAAAGTTTTTGACGTGCTGAACACGATGCCGTAGTCCGTTTTGCGCCATCACGGCAGGATTTCGAAAAAACTTAACCTAAATGTGGTAAAAATACCTTTTTCGCCTTCGTTCATGCACAAATTAATTCACTCAAGCGACCCCAAAAACCTCCAACTAATAAGTTTTGGGCCACAATCTTCAAATTTTGATGAATTTCTGGATTTTAGCATCTGCCATATTGGATCCGTCATCTTGGATTTAGAAATTACTAAATGCTGACTTCAGATTCAAAAACCCCCGAGTAACAAAATTCAGCCCAAAATATTGAGTGAATTAATTTGTGCATGAACGAAAAATGTATTTTTAGCACTTTTAGGTTAATTTTTCTCGAAATTCTGATGTGATGGCGCAAAAACTTTCGGGGTACGGTAATGGGATCCCATTGGTCGGACATTTTTTTTTTGTAAACCTGTGTTATCCATATCGGAAGTTTTTATTGCCGTATCATTCCGGTTATAGTCTGAGGCCTTCGTTATATCTACGTTGGTATTTTTTTTTATACAAGAAAATTATTTATTTATTTGATTATTTTATTTTGATAAAATTGTCGAATTGTATAGTTCAGCGAAGAGATGTTTACATAAACCAGTGGATAGTACAGAAAAACATCCGACCTGCGCTGCACTTTATATAGGATCACTTTATATACGATCTCGATACACTTTGAATATTGCCATGCGAACTCGTAAAAGTGAGCAGGTCTGCTGGAGCCAACATTGTCGGTACGTTTTGAAGATGCTGGAATTCCAGCAGACCAGCTCACTTTTACGAGTTGTCATGGCAATTTTAAAAGTGTACTGAAAAGGTTGGTTGGGTGGTTGGATCGTCTGTACGTATATACCTTCCGCGCCGGTCTCATTGTTCGTCCAAAAGCGTGAAAGCAAAAAACGCTGCAATTTGATCGGCATGCGCCAGCTCAACTTTTGTGCCAATAAAGAAAATTTTATCTCTTCTATGTTCCTTTCCAATATATCAACATTTTACAGAATTATTTATAGGAAAATAGGAACGGAAAGAGAAAGATATTATATCTTTCCGCTCCCATAGTAATGCCGCTGCCTTTATTGTAGCAGCTGGCCACCAGTGCCGGATTATACATAAGGCTAACTATACTATAGCCTAGGAGCGACAATGCGTGAAATGAGGAGCGTCGTGAGTTCTTTGCGCCCTCTGCTTATTAAAAAAAAAATATTTTGTCCTCCTCCGCTAATCAATTTTCGTTTTTGAGAAAAATATATATTTTTTTTAATTTCCTTCTCCCTGGTCATCAATGTTGGTTAAAAAATTTTTTTTTGATTTCTCCCCACTGGGACAAACATTTTTTTTTCATGTATCTCCGCCCCCAGCTCGTCAGTTTTGAATCTGGACAAAAAATGTTTTTTCATTCAGATTGCACCTCCTCGCTCATTAATGTTCTTCCATTATGAACAAGAGGGCGCAAATACATGACTAGCCTAGGGGCGCGCCAATCCTTAATCCGGCCCTGACAGTAGGTCATAAGACATAAGAATCAACAATAAAATTTCAGGTGGAATGTTGTCGCCGAAAGAAATTAAATTAAATCAATTCGACTGTACTGTAAATATGGGCATCCAGTACTCTTGTCGACCTTTATGAAGTCTTGTCTACTGAAAACGCTTAAGAATGAGATATAGCTACTCGACTATATCGCATCGATGGAAATCCACAGTATCGTCTATATGAATTTAGCTGCCTAACTATTTTCAGAGACTCCAGTTGGAGTAATTACGTTCGATGGCAACATTTTCTACGAAGTTTTTCCACCACAGAAATCGATGTTTACCAAAAACGATTTTAGTTTTCGACGAGATTTTCAACGTCCTTCTACAATTATTGAACACCGAGCTATCCTTAGCTATTAAGTGACAAATATACATGTCTCCTGAGTTAAAATTACTAATCGTATTTTATACCATATCACTAATTGCTTTATTTGGTAAATAGTATATAATACATGTAAATGTTAATCCGTCCATATGTCGATTTATTTTGAATACATTAATGTTATTTAAATTTAAGTGAACATATAATGTATAAATTCAACAAGACATAATTCAAATATCAAATATAATATTTACCTATATTAATATTTATTTATATATATGTGTAATTTGCGTTAAAAACCCACGGAAACAATAAATCATCATGAGAAAAAAATTACAATTTCTGACGTCCGAACAGACCGATTAGGTCAAATATGCTTATGTATAAAATTGGTTTCTAATTGAGGTTTCTAAGTGCAAGGAAAAGGAACTACTACTACTTTTGTAGAATACAGTGTTCTCATTATTTTTATTAGGAAAGGTACAATTCTAACCATTATTTGAAACTACTTTTTCTTCTTATTCACAATGTTTTGCAAGATATTTGTGAACCACGCATTATTATTTTGGAATAAAATTTTGGAGAGAAAAACATAAATAGATAACACACAACTACCAAATCCAACGCCACGGCTGCCTGAAAGGAGCTACTGGAGAAAGGCAGAAACAAATCCATTTGTGACCGACATTGTTAATGTCGGATCCGGAGAGTGAACCTAGCACGCGGTGGACAGTAGCCAAGCTTACTACCCATACACCACGCTCTAGCCCACTGCGCTACCATGCCGGTGACATCTGAATAACTATGTAATATTCCTCGATCTGCTACGAAACTAAATTCAACTTTTCCCGCTAAATATTTTTGATAGGATAAGTGAAAAGTAAAATTTGTATTAATTTTGCACATCTTTTAAATCTGAAAAGGGAATATGGAAATGGAAAACCAAAAACGTCTTTAAAAACTTTAAAAAGGTGCTGAATACCTTTCAGACACATGTATATCAACGATAATAATCCATGATGTGAAATCTATAAGTCAAGGATGTTTATATTTAAATATTGTAATTGCGATATCTATTTGTAGTTTTTCGCTTCCATTCTTCTTAAATATAGACGTGTGAATTAAAACCCACAATGGTACGATAATCAATGAATTCATTTAAATATCATTCCGGCAAACTGAATAGATAACCATTTTATGAAATCCTGCAGTTTATATATACAGGGTGATTGGTGAAGAATGTGCCATACCCTAATGGCCGATAGAGCACTTCAAGGCGAGTTTAGATCACAAACGAAAAAAATATTTTTGCCACTGGTTAAGAGGTTTTACGCATTTGGTCTGAAAATTCAAAGAGCTATATCTCTGCAACGCTTAGATGTAATCGAATGAAATTTACCAGTAACATTCCTCAGCTGGGACTTGGTTTTGAAAAATTTAGGGCCGGACTCCTAAAAAATCCGCCCTCCTTGTTTTTGACAAAAAAAATACATTTTTCTATCGCGTTTCTGAAAAACTATTAGCGAATTCGAAAAATACAGAAATAATGCTATCTCACACCTAAACCGTTTCGGCAAAAAAATCAGAAAACAATTTAGCGCATCATGACTAACATTTTGACCAGGCATTATCTATGGAATGGTTTCATGGAGTCTATGCAAATGCTTCAGATCCATATCCCTTTTAAGAGTTCACATAGTACATAGCAAAAAACCTTCCTAACTACTAGTCGATAAGAAGAAGAAAAAACAATAATAATAAATTATAAGCTAAATGATTGTTTTAATTAATATAGATAACCTACACAGTTTGATTTTGAAACTGAAAAGAATAGTAACCTATATATTTATCATTACCTTGGTAACAATAATTATTTTGACAGTTTAGTTCTCTAATCGTGTTTTAAAGAGGCCGTATCAGTTTACTAACGCTGATTATGTTGATATCATTTAAGTGTAAGGGTTTTGTGATGGCAATACAAGGTAATATAAGCGAAGATTTCCTGGTCGACGAGTACCGCTGCGCCAAACCTTCACCAGAGTTTTCCAATACTCTCGGAAACATGGAAGATTTCCTAGAACTCACGGAAATGTAGAACGAGCGATTAGACCGGCCGAAGAAAACATTGTGGAGATGACAGAGCAAAATTTTTCAACAAGCGCTAGAAGAGTAGCATACGCGTTAGGTATTCCTCAAGCCCGTTCATGGAAGGCATTAAAAGCGGAACGGTCGTATCCTTACTACATCCAAAAGACACAGCCTCTCGTATTTTGCTTTATGGAAACCCAGCATCTTAGAAGTGAAAGTTTTTCAAAATAAGAAAAAAGTGAATTTAATTTGAATTCAGGATTATTCAAAAAGAAAAGATCAGTAATAAATAATTTCTAATAATTCCTGTTTTTATGGACCACTATTCAAGACTTTTATTAAACATAAACATAACATAAACCCACCACATATAATAGACATAACACTTTTATTGAACAAGCTTCCATCCTTTGCTAAAATTATATTGATTGGCTCACTGTGATATTATACTAACAAAATCCGTATTAAAAAAAACCAAAACTTTCTCCCATAATGCTAACTTAAAAATTATAGTAAACAGACGCTCATCGACATTTGTAGACTATTAATATGAGTTGAAAAGCAGCGGTAGATTTAAATATATTTCTTAAATTTACATCTTAAACAATCACAACGGTATGCAACCAGAGTTACGTCTAAACTGTACTCAAGCTGGCTGGATGTTCTAACTTAACTTTAAGAGTGGAGAGGGTAAAGAGACGATACGATTTGAATGCGATGAAAGGGAAATCAGAACGATTAGTTTTCCGTTACTTGAAGTTTAGAATTTCGAATAACTTTTGAAAAGTGATGTATCTTCATTAAATTTCTCCTTAAAGACTTCAACATCGAAAGGGTTGATAGTCTCTCTTCTTGAACCTGAAGCAGGCCTAATTATTTTCACCGGTTTAATCCGTAAGTAATTTATAAAGAAATAATTTTTTTTTGTAACTTAGATTTGGCAACGGCCATATTACAGCAAGTCACGCTTACACTTCATTTCTTTCCAGGGTTTTAGTTTTGGATGCAAGTTTTTATTAAAAAATGCAAATCTTCTAAATTTGGAAGCAAGTTTTATCAATTTTGGGATGTACATCGTAGATATGCAATCTTCTTAACGTCATATTAAATTTTGGGTTGGAAACATTATTTTTTTTTAACCATCCCATGGGGTTATCTTTCTTCTCTTCTACGTAATTTGAAGATAAAAATGTATCTATTAGTCTAGAACAACTTTTTACGGAGGACGCGACGATAGTATGGTAGGCTAGTTGGGATTTGTCCTTATGGAATTTCTGGAAGCGTCGAATATGGTACTGGGAACTTCTTAACTTAATCTCGGGCTCATCTGTAAATCAACGATTACGTCACTGTGGATTGGATTTCACCATCATCATCCCTTACTTGGAGTCACTACCTTCATTCACAGAAAATTCCAGATAAGTGTCGCAAATAAAATTTTTATCTAATGTTTTTTTATAAATACCTCATATTTTTATGCTTTAACATTTTTTTAGAGTTCTTTAAAGTATCATGTTGCAAATATTTAAAAAAAAAACTATTTCCATTTTCAATTTTATTCTTAACATGTTTCAACGAACAGTTAATATTTTCTATTTTTATTAAGGTATAAATTATCGGCGTAACGTCTGATCAAATATATAAAAAGTTCTGTAAAGACTTTGTGATCACAATTTCTACGAAACGCTTAGGTATATTTATATAATAAATTTTGACCTTTAAACACTATATTGTCAGTTCATGTTTTAGACAATATTTTAAGTAATATCTATATAACATATTATTGTCCATTCGATTTCTTCTTTGTACATAACTTCGTTTAATATTAAGGCCTCAGTTTAGTCGTTTTCTAATAAAAACACACCTAGTTTGATTGATTTATAATAAAATCAATTTTATAATCACATTGTTCACTTATTTCAGGTATTTTGATACAAACCAAACTATACAAACAAAGTATTTAGATATGATCTACTGAATTAATTATTTAATCTTTTATAGAAAGTTGAACATCTTTTAGTAATATTTAAATTTAAAGAGATAAAACAAATAGTAGTTTTTCTAGTACTTATTGTAACATTATTTCTTCGCTGTTCAATAAATTTTTAATTTTCATTAAGTGTTTGAGATTCTTACTGCACTTTATGTTATTTAAAGAAAAAATGTTACTACCCCAGTAGCTCAGAGACTCGGCAGATGAGTCATGGGTAAGAAAATACTTTACAAATAGTTTTACGTGTTTGGTAGATAGAAATTAATAAATGATATATGTTTTAATAATTTTTCTTAAAGAGATGTTAATTTGACTTATATAAAGATAATTTTCCTAGAAAAGCGGGGCGCCAATCTTTCTATATTTGTAATTTACACTAAAATTGAAGTTTGATTACAAGAAAGATAAACTAATCAAAATTTAAAGAAAGTACTAGTTGTAAAAAAAAAAGTGTAAAGGTACTAATTTAATTTTTACTTGTGCGAAATTTGAATTATTAATTATGTTACATATTCAGGTCTGCGTCCGATAAGCATTTTATCCGGTTTTAGACGGTGCTACAGCTCTTTTGAATATATGTGACGACATTCTAACTGCTATTGACCAAAGACAAGTAACCACTTTAATTTCATTAGATTTTTCCAAGGCATTTGACACCATTAATCATAAACTCTTATGCAGTAAGTTAAAATACTATGGATGCTCTTTAAATATAAAATTAATTAATTCATATCACGAGAAACGATCTCAGACGGTACATATAAATAGGAGAATTTTTTCCGAAAAAAGTGTTATATCTGGTGTACCTCAGGGTTCCATATTAGGGCCACTCCTATTTTTAGTTTACACCAGTGACGTATTGAAATCTGTTAAACATTGTAAAGTTCAGGAATTTGCGGATGATACACAGGTCCAATATAATTTTAGTGTTGACAGTATCCGGGTCGCTGAGGAGTCTATGAATGAAGATCTTAACAAAATTAGCACCTTATCCAATTCACATAATTTAAAACAGAATAATAACAAATGCCAGGTGATATTCTTTGGAAATAAAAAAAATAGAGAGTTAGTAAAAAACAGTATAAACATAAAAGTTGATAACGAAATATTACAGTCTAAATATTCGCTAAAAAAATCTAGGTATCATATTTGATAGTGATCTAAAATTTCATTGTCACGTTAACAGCGTCTTAAAGAAAACTTACAGTGTTCTTAACTCATTATACTCTCATAAAAATTGTTTAAATAGCTCCGTAAAGAAAAAATTGCCCAATTCCTTGATACTTTCACGTTTTAATTATGGAGATTTTGTATATGGCCCTTTCCTTGACTTATTCGATCAAAATAGGATCCAAAAGGTGCAAAACGCCTGCTGCATATTTGTGTTTGGATTGAAAAAATATGATCATATTTCCCATAAAATAGCCGAGTTAAATTGGTTAAATATGACAACTAGGCGTAAACGCAATTCCTGTAATTTACTTTACAATATAATTAGAAAGAAAACACCTCAGTCACTATTTAAAAAATTACTGCGACGTGCCGATTCACAAGATCTAAACCTGAGAGATAACCAAAATTTTGATAATCCACGTCACTCAACAGCTATTTTCAAAAAATCGTTCTCATATTCGGCTGTGATAATATACAACAACATTTTTGATCTGATTCAGTTATCAAAATATTTAGTTAGAACTAAACTAAACAATATACTGAAGTAGGAAGTGTGTAAAGCCAGCATTAATTTTTGTTTTAGTTTAAATTAACTATCCAAACTCTATTTAGTCCAAATTGTTAGTTTTTAGTCTTATATATATATATATATATATATATATATATATATATATATATATATATATATATATATATATATATATATATATATATATATATATATATATATATATATATATATATATATATATATATATATATATATATATATATATATATAGAGATATGCACGGTCATATACAGGCCCGTTTCATACACTGAGCGGTTGTAGTGCAGCCCGATTTGACCCTGTGAAGCCCGGGGTCGGGCTCATCAACGTACCCCCGTGTATATCATCACTAAATGGTCAGAAATCATGTTTGTTTCCTCCCTACAAAATTTTGAGGTGGGCTTCAAAAAGTCATATTTTCATGTTCCGAGATACACTTTTAGTTCAGCATTATTGAGTCAGGCGGCGCTGTTCCTGTATATCCAAGACTCTTATACAGTTGATATCCATCGCTCGTTATATAGCCCGATATTTGGCATCGTTGCAGTGGCTCGATAACCTTCGATTGTTATTTCCTCTTAAATACTTTCTTTATGAAGTCACAATCGTTGAATGAAAGTTCTTTCTTCATATTCGAATAATTTTTCTAAATTCAAAAATTGGTATATACGTTCTAATAATTATAAATTATGTGGTACAGTGCTATGAAAGCAAAATAGTTGTTAGCATCTTAAACATCTTAAAATGTTTTTTGAATTGTAATACATAATTTCAAATAGAGCGATAAAAGAAGTAGGTAGCATTTATATCAAAAGAGAAAAATTATAATAAGAACAAAATATAAAATCGAGTATAAAATACATTGGCTTTGTCCATTTGTTGTACTAAATTAATGTTTCCATGTCCCTAAATTAGGTTTGTGGTTTTTTGCATTCATGATTCAATAATATTCCTCATTTTTATTAATTTTGGTGCTAAAATTTTCATGGAGAAATATCGGGACATTAAACAATAATTACGCAGAATGACGTTTTACCGTATTGTGAGGATAGATAGGCATTGTTCATGACGACTGCTGGTATTACTTCCACATCCACGTAGTTTAGTGGATAGTAACGGTAAAAAAAATATTTTTTTTTTAATAGGCTTAGAATGTCATGAAACATCGATATTTTCAGCTTGATCGAAAAAAATTTCGTCTGCAATTTGTTTTTGTGCAAACAATTCGAACCGTTCATGATGTTGATGTTGTAGAACTCTCCAAAATCGCCCTAAGTTGAAGACATAATCAAAATTCGACTTAGGCAAAAATTTCATTTAAAGACATTTTTGGGAGTCTGCAGAGGCGCAGATCAGTCCACAAGGACCGTTTTGGGTTCTATAAGGCGTTGGAAATGACCAGGCGAAAATTCGAAGAAACACCGAATTTTCACTTAGGAAAAATGTTTTTGGTTCAGAATATCAGAGTAGAAGTATATAATGACAAAGATTTATGAATAATATACTTTTTCAAAGGTACCATAAATTGGACTTTGAAAAATAATATTTTTGGAAGGGCGTCAAAATTTGGCCCAAGAATCGATTTATCGAAAGTACGCCAAAGTTTCACTTGCAGACTAATTTTTCAAAACTGCGTTGAAATTTGGCTTGAAGATCGATTTTTCAAAAGTACGCCAAAATTTCACCCGCAGATTAACTTTTCAAAAGTACCTTGAAATTTGGCTTGAAAATCAATTTTTCAAAAGTACGCCAAAATTTCACCCGCGGATTAACTTTTCAAAAGTACCTTGAAATTTGGCTTGAAAATCGATTTTTCAAAAGTACGCCAAAATTTCACCCGCAGATTAGTTTTTCAAAAGTACCTTGAAATTTGGCTCGAAAATCGATTTTTCAAAAGTACGCTAAAATTGGTCTTAAACTGGATTTTTCAAAAGTACCACGAAGTCAGTTTAAAAAGTACCACGAAAATATACTTTAAATTATTTTTTATTTTTTATTCCTCAACCAAAGACATTGACCTTTGAGGTACGATCATTGAAAGCCCAATTCTAAAGTATGAGCATAAAATTTTAACGATGCACTGCATCCAAAAGGCAAAATAGAAGATTTTGTCAAAGCCGGCGTAGTGCCGATAAGCAAAAATTGATAAAAATCAATGCACATGTACAAGGCCGGTTTCTCGCATGGAAAGAGTTTGGATTGACCCAGCGGCTCGCAATTTGGTCGAGCGCGTTGAGTAGTCCAGACAAAGCGATGGTAGAAAAGCCAATAACGGGGCTTTTCAAATGACAAAGTTATAGAGGAAAACGCCTTGTGCATAAAAATCCAAAAATTCAATTTTGCCTAATAGTCGCTCGAAGGTGAGACGCTGCCAAATCGATATTATTAATCGACTGTGATAAGGGTTAGTAAGTCGTGGACTGATCGAACGCCACTCAACTTATGCAGTAATAAGTCCTCAGAATGTGTTTGAGTACGTGAATTTCCACGATACAAGAACTTTAAAGCTAGGTAGTCTCTAGCGAAACTAAATTCATTTAGTAAAACTTTTTTAAGTTAATTTCAGTCAGCCTTAATTATTCATTTACCCAGAGTCTGAAATGATTCTAAAAGCTCGCATTTTGATTCTGAGAAGGTACGTATGAATCTTTTCTACCTAATCGATCGTTAGCGCGAGCGCTCTCGCTTGTATGGTCTGAAAGTCACTACCTTGATTGGGGAAGGCACGATTCTTTCTTGAGAATTTTGTATAACCAATTCTGTTAAATAAACGGATTCTTTGAACTAATGTTTCTTAATTGATCTTGAGGCCTGTTGACGGTCTATAATCCCTGGAACTTTCGTATAGAAAACCGGATGTGTCGAGTTAATTCGCATTAACGTTCGACCTTCTGGTTGTTGTACGGAGGTTCGATAGGGATTTTTTTATGCGTTTTTTGAGAAATATATTCCGTTATTAATGGACCAAAACGCGATTTTCGCGTACCAAAACTAATCCCTCCGCAGAGAAATTCTTCGGTTGGGATTTTTTTATGCAAAAATTCAGGAAATTAAGAGGTGCCTAAACCCCTAACGAGGGAATTCGGGTCCAGAGAGAGCGTAGTTTCCGATCTGTGGTAGTGCAGCCTTGGTCCCGCTTTTCGGCTACCGAAGTCATCTTATCTCGAACCCGCCTGGGAGGTAGAAGAACGGGGTAATACGCGACTGGCGCCCCCTGAGAAATAAATTGGTGTCGCGTCATTTTGACGCCCGGTAGTGCGTTCTTCTACATGGCGCCCAACGTGGGGCGTTGTTAGTCAGCAGGGCTTTCTGGAAAGGATATGGATGAATCAACGCCTTTCCAGTTTTACGACGAGCCGACATCTGTGATGGACAACGTCTCTAGAGGGTTAGAGAGGCCGTGCGCGGAGGATGTACTGGGTAGTTCGGGGGTTGGCCCGAGTACCACTGAAGGAGTCATACAGCCCTCCTCAGAACAAGTGTTCGCCCAAATGGCAGCAGGTCTTGCCAAAGCTCTAAGCGAAGCCACACACGAGCATAAGTATCGGTCGAAGCATCCAAATGCGGAATTTCATGGCTTCGAACACGAAGACCCTGAAACCTTCATTCATCATATGGAGGAATTTTTCGTCCGAGTACGAATTACGCAGGATAACGACCGTCTGTATAAAATATCAGAACAGCTCAAAGACGATGCTAGGAAATGGTTCGAACAATACCGAACCCTAATTACCACGTATCCTCTATTCCTCGAGCGGTTCAGAAGCCGTTACGATTCAGGTGAAGTACTCACCGAAGCAGTAGCTAATTTATATGGCAAGAAACAAGATGCCGAGGAAAATACGTCAGTATTTATTTCCAGGAAGGTATGCCTCTTCAACAGGATCGATCCGTTTAAGCCGGAGGCGATGAAGGCGGCTACCATCTTCAATCAGTTGAGACCTGATATGAAAATGCTCCTAAAGAGTGCCGTCATACTAGATACAAATACACTAGTGACGATGACCGAACAAATGGCCAAAATCATGGATGAGAATAAAGAATTCGAGATTCTGCAAAATGCAAAGAAAAGCAAAGACCGAGAAGCGTCCACCTCTACCGCTTCAGCTCAAGGGAATCAGCAATCGAGCAGTAACTGGAGAACGGAACCCTCCGCATTAGCGAAGCCGTCCTCCAGTTCCTTTGGTGCATCTAGGACACCATTCAATGGATCTCAAAGAAGAGATAATCCGCCAGCACCAAGGGTGCATTTTGCAAATAATATTTCCTCGCTGCCTAGAGGGGATATACCGAGAAGGGGTACTGGAGACGTAAGGAACTCCCGAGTCCCGTATCGCCCTTGCAGATATTGCCCAACGGAGCAGTGGCATTTTCATGCGGAATGCCCAAACAATCCCTATCGTAATATGAATACGGGAAACCAAGCGGGGGTCAGAGGCGATGGCCCAGGCCGAACTGTACCAGCCCCGCCTACCAGGCCCCAGCAGGCTCGAAGCGACCCTCGGGGAAGCTCCGAAGCAAGAAGTTTAAATTAAAAAACTTCGATGACCTTCCTGACCTTAATTACCTGTTTAAGGATCAAGAAGTCAACCTATCTCCCCACCGATTCACTCCATTAGAATCTATCAATCAAACCAACGACGCTTTCCCTCTGCCTCGCATTAAGATTATAATTAATAATCGAGCGGTTAACGCTTTATTGGATACAGGTTCGACAAGGAATATTATCCAACCGAAATTTTTGAACGACATTGATCAACTTACAGCTCCCCAAACTTTTGTTATGGCTTGTGGCGATGGTTTAGTAGAATCCCTCGGGACTACGACCATAAACGTTAATGTACTAGATGTACCCTTTCAGACCACGTTTCAGGTCATTCAAAATTTAAACGAAGAGCTCATTCTGGGAGCCCCCTTTTTATATGCTCACAATGTCGTATTCGATTATCAACGTAAATGTGTCTACGTCGGCACCGAAGAGCGAATAACCGTCTTCTGGAATCAAGCGGCACATCAGGCAAGGAAGCAATGCCGGCTTCCCGAAGAACTGATCATCGAAAACGATAATTTAAAACCTCTATTCGAGGAATTTGCTGAATTGTTCACCGCGGTGCCTACCCAAGCTACCACGGTGACAACAAAACATAAAATAAAAGTTAAAGATGACCGCCCGTTCAATATCAAACCCTACCCCATGTCTCCTTCTAAGAAAAAAGTTATGTACGATCAAATTGAAGAGATGCTGAAAGCCGGGGTCATAGAACCGAGTACCGCTCAGTACAGTTCGCCTCCCATTATAATTGAAAGGCCCGGCAAGAAGCCTCGCTTCTGCATTGATTATCGTCACTTAAATGAAGTAACGGAAGACGAAGCATCCGTCTTACCAAAGATATACGAGAGTATAAAGGATCTAGGAAACGCCAACATATTTACGGTGTTGGACCTCAAGAGCGGATATTGGCAAATCCCTCTTGAGGAGTCGTCAAAAAACTATTCTACGTTTACAACATTAGATGGAGCATCTTACCGATTTAACGTGATGCCTTTCGGATTGAAGACCGCTCCATGTACATTCCAAAAATTTATGGCAAGAGACGTATTGACCGGCTACTTGCATCATTTCTGCAAAGTATATCTCGATGATATTATCATCTACAGTGAAAATATAGAACAGCATGTAAACCATCTGAGAGCCGTCTTTGAACGCCTGCGTTTGCATAATTTAAAGGTGTCACCGGAAAAATGTGTAGTAGCCACGTCAAGCATAACCTATCTCGGGCATCAAATAAATGCCAACACCACTCAACCATTAGAAAAACACATATTACAGATACAAAATTATCCGGCCCCTACGACGAGGCGCCAGCTTCAGAGTTTCCTTGGTTTATGTAATTGGGTACGTGAATATATCCCTAATGTTGCAATAATTACAAAGCCCTTGACCCGACTACTCTCGAAAGACTGGCGCTTCAAGTGGAATCCGGAAGCCCAAGAAGCTTTTATTTTACTAAAAGAAGTATTGAATAAACCTCTAGGACTGCACCGGCCAGATTTCAATAAAATGTTCATACTGCAGACGGACGCATCCTTAATAGGATTATCTGCAGTATTATATCAATTGGGGGATAATGACCAGAAGCACATCGTCTCTTATGCTAGTAATACGTTATCTCCGACGGAGAGAAAATACCATATTAATGAATTGGAATGTTTGAGCGTCGTTAATTATATAAGGAAATACAAAATATATTTGGCAGACCGTCCATTTATAGTCAAAACCGACAATCGAGCTTTACTATGGTTAAATAAGCATAAGGACGAGAAAACGAAATTTACTCGTTGGTCATTATTACTTCAGGAATACAGCTTCACCATAGAACATTGTCCCGGCAAGGAAAATATATTGGCTGACTATCTTAGCAGGAATCCTCAAGGCCCAAACGTCGAAGCAGACGACGAAGAGGAGAGAATGTACCCACCAAAATTCTCGTACAAGGAACGAATATCAGTAATTACCACATTGGAATTAAACGATCAGGTCAGAGAAGCGCAAACGCACTCCAGAGATATCCAAGACCAAATTGAACGATGGAATACTCTAGTGCGACAAGCAGATAAAACCGAGGCAGAGGTGAAATTCGTCAATACAAGACAAGTGATAGGCGGCACACTTTGGACAAGAGGCGAAAATGTTAAAGAAAAATTATACGTACCAAAACGTATGGTCATGAGAGTAATATCTCATTTTCACGACCGACCGGAAGTAGGTCACCCCGGCCGCGATGAAACTGTTAGAATCATCTCGGGCCGCTATTATTTTAATAATTTGTCGAGACTAGTTAACAAATATTTAAATGAGTGCATTATTTGTAATTCCGTAAAAAGCAGACAATCACAACCGAAGGCTCCTCTCAGAAGCCATGCTCCATCGCATCCGTTCGAAGTTCTAAGCGTCGATGTAATCGGACCGCTTCAGCGAACCAAAGATGCAGATAACCGATATATATTAATGGTAGAGGATGTATTTAGTAAGTGGGTCGAAGCCAAGGCGTTCACCCAAGTCAGTGGAAAAACAATAGCACAATTTATCGAAGAGGAACTAGTGGCGAGATATGGCGTTCCGAGGGTCATCATTTCCGACCAGGGAGGCCACTTCAATTCCGGCTTTTACGATACGTTCTGTACACGTAACAATATTGAAAGATTCTTCACAGCAGCTTACCACCAACAGGCCAATCCAATAGAAAGGAGGGTGCAAGAAGCCAAGAAGATCTTAAAAACCTTATTATATGGTTCACCCAACGACGAGTGGGATCGACATGTTAGTCAGATGGCATATATCTTGAGAACAAGAAAAAACGCCGCTACGGGGCATACGCCCAGTTTCGTAGTGCTCGGCTATGAATTACCGCAGATTGGTGATTGGAATATGTTCGCTTATAGACAAGAACGTCGTAATCAAGCGGACGTTCCCCGCCTTGAAAGAGTCAAAGAGATTCGTAAAAATCAAACAAATTACCAATGGCGTTACGCGCCCAAAGTGGCGGTAACGCCGGTCGTATATAAAGTGGGAGATATGGTAATGACTAAAAGGATCAGGAAGGATCATACCTTCACACCGTCGTGGAGTGGGCCACACAAGGTTTTAAAGAGATTGTCCAATGAAGTTTACCTCATTCACAAGGGGGTAACTTCGACGAGATTACATGTCGATGCCATCAGGCCGGCACCTAAGGGAGACCCCGATGTTGAATTGGAATTGTCTGAAGAATCAGAAGATAGTCCGGATGAAACTCATCTTAGTGACGACGCTTCCTCATCAGACAATGAGATCGCGCCCAGGTCAGAGCGACGTAGCGATACCACACTAGTTCAAATCAATGTTCCCGCAAGTGCTCAAGATGAGCCGGATGTAATAAGTCGAGATCCCGAAGATGCTCGAGATGAGCCAGATATAGAAGAGTCACCTCTAGATATTTCTGAGGTCGACCACGGCTAATAGCCGTTTTCGCTTTTTTTTTATATAATTTCTCAAAATTCTAAGTAGCGATTTTGACCTATATGCGGTCGAATCGAAAATTTAAAGTCTACTCCATGAGCAGACATGGAAAGACGGCGAACCCGACGCAAGAGCGCGATCCGGTAAGCCTAGCTTCTCAAGAGCGAGAGCCGCCAAGTTCGAGTAATGGACGTAGGCATAAGTACGAATCAGTACGAGTTTCGGAAGCTGTTTTTCTTATGCAAGAAGACAACTTCAATTTTAATCATTTTAAGTCAACAAAATTAACGTATACCCCAAATGGAAACTACGAGTTTCAGAAGCCGTTCTTCGCTCAAGAAGACGCTTCAATTTTTTTTTTTTTTTATACTTTTTTCACAAGTCGTGATGACCGCACGAGTATCGTAAGCCGATTTAATCTACCTTACGAAATGGAAACTACGAGTTTCAGAAGCCGTTCTTCGCTCAAGAAGACGCTTCGATTTTTTTTTTTTTATACTTTTTTCACAAGTCGTGATGACCGCACGAGTATCGTAAGCCGATTTAATCTACCTTACGAAGTAGAAACTACGAGACGAGTTTCAGAAGCCGTTCTTCGCTCAAGAAGACGCTTCGATTTTTTTTTTTTATACTTTTTTCACAAGTAGTGATGACCGCACGAGTATCGTAAGCCGATTCAATCTACCTTACGAAGAACCAATTTCTAACCATTATAAGTTAACAAAATTCATGTTAGAAAAATATTTCATTAAAAACAACACATTGTGTTTGTTAGTCGACGCGTCCCAGTCGACGACTTGCTAAAAAGTCAATCTAGTTGCAGAACTGCATTTTCCATGTGCAGAAATGGAAAGATGACCCAGCCTGTCGCAAGGGCGCGGCATGGTGAAGTCTGGAACTCAAAGGCGAGGACCGTCCAAGCTGCGGCATGGAGATATAGACAGACTCTTCTAGAAAGGGCCGAAGTTAAGCAAGAGCGAGACCAGGGCGAAAAAGCGAGTGCAACGAACTAGTGAGAGTGGACGCTAATCAAAATTGTGCTACGCTTCGCACCTCGACGCGGGTGTAATTAAGTTGATAAAAATGTTGTATCAACTTGTCGTATTGTTTAAAAAATGTAACTATTTTTAAGTTAGATAGGCGAATCAGCCGTCTGCCCCAATTAAGGCCGTTATTTTTAAACATCTGTACCATAGGTCAGACCGTCAAATGAAGGCATACAGACATACAAGTGAATATGGAAATTAAAGGCAATCGATGAGTAGAAAAGATTCAACCAAAGGAGGGGAGTGTTGTAGAACTCTCCAAAATCGCCCTAAGTTGAAGACATAATCAAAATTCGACTTAGGCAAAAATTTCATTTAAAGACATTTTTGGGAGTCTGCAGAGGCGCAGATCAGTCCACAAGGACCGTTTTGGGTTCTATAAGGCGTTGGAAATGACCAGGCGAAAATTCGAAGAAACACCGAATTTTCACTTAGGAAAAATGTTTTTGGTTCAGAATATCAGAGTAGAAGTATATAATGACAAAGATTTATGAATAATATACTTTTTCAAAGGTACCATAAATTGGACTTTGAAAAATAATATTTTTGGAAGGGCGTCAAAATTTGGCCCAAGAATCGATTTATCGAAAGTACGCCAAAGTTTCACTTGCAGACTAATTTTTCAAAACTGCGTTGAAATTTGGCTTGAAGATCGATTTTTCAAAAGTACGCCAAAATTTCACCCGCAGATTAACTTTTCAAAAGTACCTTGAAATTTGGCTTGAAAATCAATTTTTCAAAAGTACGCCAAAATTTCACCCGCGGATTAACTTTTCAAAAGTACCTTGAAATTTGGCTTGAAAATCGATTTTTCAAAAGTACGCCAAAATTTCACCCGCAGATTAGTTTTTCAAAAGTACCTTGAAATTTGGCTCGAAAATCGATTTTTCAAAAGTACGCTAAAATTGGTCTTAAACTGGATTTTTCAAAAGTACCACGAAGTCAGTTTAAAAAGTACCACGAAAATATACTTTAAATTATTTTTTATTTTTTATTCCTCAACCAAAGACATTGACCTTTGAGGTACGATCATTGAAAGCCCAATTCTAAAGTATGAGCATAAAATTTTAACGATGCACTGCATCCAAAAGGCAAAATAGAAGATTTTGTCAAAGCCGGCGTAGTGCCGATAAGCAAAAATTGATAAAAATCAATGCACATGTACAAGGCCGGTTTCTCGCATGGAAAGAGTTTGGATTGACCCAGCGGCTCGCAATTTGGTCGAGCGCGTTGAGTAGTCCAGACAAAGCGATGGTAGAAAAGCCAATAACGGGGCTTTTCAAATGACAAAGTTATAGAGGAAAACGCCTTGTGCATAAAAATCCAAAAATTCAATTTTGCCTAATAGTCGCTCGAAGGTGAGACGCTGCCAAATCGATATTATTAATCGACTGTGATAAGGGTTAGTAAGTCGTGGACTGATCGAACGCCACTCAACTTATGCAGTAATAAGTCCTCAGAATGTGTTTGAGTACGTGAATTTCCACGATACAAGAACTTTAAAGCTAGGTAGTCTCTAGCGAAACTAAATTCATTTAGTAAAACTTTTTTAAGTTAATTTCAGTCAGCCTTAATTATTCATTTACCCAGAGTCTGAAATGATTCTAAAAGCTCGCATTTTGATTCTGAGAAGGTACGTATGAATCTTTTCTACCTAATCGATCGTTAGCGCGAGCGCTCTCGCTTGTATGGTCTGAAAGTCACTACCTTGATTGGGGAAGGCACGATTCTTTCTTGAGAATTTTGTATAACCAATTCTGTTAAATAAACGGATTCTTTGAACTAATGTTTCTTAATTGATCTTGAGGCCTGTTGACGGTCTATAATCCCTGGAACTTTCGTATAGAAAACCGGATGTGTCGAGTTAATTCGCATTAACGTTCGACCTTCTGGTTGTTGTACGGAGGTTCGATAGGGATTTTTTTATGCGTTTTTTGAGAAATATATTCCGTTATTAATGGACCAAAACGCGATTTTCGCGTACCAAAACTAATCCCTCCGCAGAGAAATTCTTCGGTTGGGATTTTTTTATGCAAAAATTCAGGAAATTAAGAGGTGCCTAAACCCCTAACGAGGGAATTCGGGTCCAGAGAGAGCGTAGTTTCCGATCTGTGGTAGTGCAGCCTTGGTCCCGCTTTTCGGCTACCGAAGTCATCTTATCTCGAACCCGCCTGGGAGGTAGAAGAACGGGGTAATACGCGACTGGCGCCCCCTGAGAAATAAATTGGTGTCGCGTCATTTTGACGCCCGGTAGTGCGTTCTTCTACATTGACTCCAAATTTGGTATGCTTGTGTATTACAACGAGATCTGGAAATAGATTATGTGTTGATCTTATTCCGTAGCTTTGGGGGGTACAAGGAGGTAGATAGGTAAAGCAAGCAAGAGTCGATAAAATTGGGTTTTAGGGTATGTACGAGAAGTCAAGTTCTCAAAAATTTTTTTTTTGACTGCTTACAATTTCATAAAATATTAGTCTTTAGTATTAAATCGCTTATAAATTTTGAATGGACTGTTTGGCTGTAGCTATTCTATTGTTTTAATTTGTTTTGTGTATAAGTGCTATAGGCAGTTTTGTTTCTTGTATAATTTTAAAAATTTATTTTTCAACAGTGAAATTTTCTGCTATTATCCTTATTATCTCTGATCCTAGTAATCGTGTCACAAAAATAAAAATAGGGAATTGTTGGCAATGAGTTTTGAATAGGACTAGGTGTATAAAAAATGTTTCTGATAATTTGTTAATTTAAAAATAAATATATAAAAATCACAAAAAGTGCTTTTTTGGCTATTTAAAAAACAACGTAATAATGAATCAATTTTAATGAAAGTCCTTTATTGAACTAAACTCTCTTGCGAAATTTTAACCCAAAATATTTTTTCAAACGGCTAAAAGCCAATAATAAATTCGAAATTTCCATCGCTTACTGCTTAAGGGCATCGACTCGTAGGAGAAAATGTTTTTTTTTCAAAATGTAGATGTTTGTATGTTTTTTGCAATGGTATTAAGAAAAAAATTATATCTTCATTTAAACCGTTTATTTGAAATTTGTTTATAATTTTCAAAATTGTAGTTGTAAACAAATTCAAATAACCCTGTGATCTTTTTTATAAAACTAAAAGCGGCAAACGAATTATGAAAATACATGAAATATATAGCATTTCTTTAAAAAAAAATAATGGTCTGCTTGCATTTGAGGTCGAGAGTCGAGATACGTCAGTTTTTGCGTTAAAGTCACTTATAAATAAACCAAAAAATATTTCTTTTTGAAATTTGGAGTGGTTGTTTTTCAAAGCTTACATCGTTGTCTCTGATATTTGAAAATAATCTAAAATTGCAATTTTTGAAATAATATTGAATAGAGTGGTTATGAAAACATAAACCACATTTATTTTTTATAATTTTCTTAATTTTTGTCGCGAAAAGGAGGAACCAATCTAATCTGAACGAATATTCTTATGTCCGTGGACACAGCTTTGTAAAACTTTTAATATCACTGATACAATAAAAAAAAAAACAATATTCGCGGTTAGGAGTTGAACCCTAAACGTCGGCATCTTGGTAAAAACGTGCTATCGTCTAAAATACTAAAGTCTAATTTGTAAAACAGTAATATAACGTTTAGAGCTAATTGGCAATTATCGGATCTCTAACATAATTTCCAAAGGCCCGACTTTCGGGCCTCTATACATTATCTTTTAAAAATTGTGCTTCTGGTTTGTTTTCAACTAAATGAGACAAAAATACAGGTATTGAAGAATAACAGGTCCCAATTTTAAGGAGAAATATTAATTTGTTTATTTATAAGCGACTTAGTTACAAAAACTGACGTATCCTGGCCCCAAATGCAAGTAGATAATTTTTTTTTTAGAAAAATGTTAAATGTTTCATCTATTTTCGTAATTCTTTTGCGTTTTTAGTTTTATAAAAAATCCACAGGATTATTTGAATTTGTTTATAACTATAATTTTGAAAATCATAAACAAATTTCAAAAAAATAGTTTAAATGAAGATTTTTTTTCTTAATACCATTGTAAAATACATTTAAAAACCTACATTTTTAAAAATAAATTGTCCTACAAATCGATGCATTTAAACGCGATGAAAATTTCGAAATTATTATTGGTTTTTAACCGTTTGAATAAATATTGTGGCACGAGGGTTTACTTCAGTAATGGGCATAGTTAAACCAACTTTCGTTAAAATTGATTCATTATTATGTTATATTTCTTAAATAACCAAAAAAGGCAATTTTTTGGTGATTATTACTTTTTATAAATTAACAAATTATCAGAAAGTTTTTCATAGGCCTAGTCTTATTTAAAATTTTATTGCGAACAAATGGCTCTTTTTATTATTGCGATACGATTGCTAGGACCGGAGATAATAAAGAAAATAGCAGAAAATTTCACTGTTTAAAAATAAATTGTTAAAATTTTACAAGCAATGGACCGATTTAATGTAAAACTTCTCATACACTTGCTGTTATATATACTGGCAACAAATTCAAACAATAAGACTGCTGCAGCCAGATAATTCCTTATTCACCTATTTTGATGCTTAATGTGACTCCACCATTAGGGGTAATCAAAAATACCAATATTTCGAAAATAATTTATATCTTTTGAACGGCTGGGCCGATTTAAATTCGAAAAAATGCTCAATAGATATAGATAATTAAAAAAGACATTTGATAATGGGAACATTTAAAATAAAAAATTAATATATTTTTCTCTTTTCACATCACATTGTTCTGACACACTCACTGCATGTCTTTAGTACAATCTTTAACTACTATATCATATTATCACAACATATATTTTTTGGAATCAATAAAATAGATACATCATCAAAAATATGATATATTTATATTTCTCAATTTATTTTGTCCCCATATTTTCTTGTTGCTATTTCCGTAGTTTCCTTTATAAATCTTTAGGCACTAGTTTACAAAATATAATTTTTTGGTGCATATTGGCATGATTCTTCCTACCGTTAGGTACTATACTGTCATATAACTCCATCGTGCTTCAAACAGGCCAATAATTTCAATAATTCTTTTGACACTTGAGACGCTTTGATTGTTTTATTGGGCTGTATTCAAGAAAGCATCATGTGTCAGACATTGTAAGATGTATTTAAGTTGAATGTAGAAAGGTACCAGAGAAAAGGCACCCGCTTAACTCAGCGGGGCGTACGGCAATAAATATAAAACAGGTCGCTTGTAGCGTATGACCACGTGCTCACCGAAATATAAACAATTTTTTAACATCATTGTAACTATTTTTCATGTGAAAATAAAAATTCTGCCAGTTCCAATTTCATATCAAAAGCTCTATTTGTTAATTGACGAATGCATAAACTCATCGGCTAGTAAATTCGCGGATTTTTTTTTGGATTGTTCATAATTTTATGACCCCGTTACGTGAGTAAACATATTTGTTTTTATAAATTGATGGATGATGGTTAGAAATATATTTCTATAAGATTATATCAAGACCCGAAAACCGCAAAATGCGGTGACAATAGGAAACATTTCATTTTTATTTAAATAGCAACATAAATTTTAAAAAATCCGTTGTGTTTTGAAAAATGTTTTCTGGAACCTACAGATGATGTGCTTTTTCAGATTTTTAATTGCATTTTAAATGACTGAGAAGAGTATTAAAAAAATTACAAGCGTCTCTGTACCTCATTTTTTATGATTTGGCGGCCGGTACAGTTTTAAGTAAATAAAATAAATAAATAAATGAACATTTATTGTGTACAAAAGAATTTACACACAAGTATTGTATCATATTCGAACAATTTATCTAAATTCAAAAATTCATATGCCTACTAAGAATTATAAAATACATGGTACAGTGTTATGAAAGAAGAATAGTTGTTAGCATCTTAAACATCTTAAAATGTCTTTTGAAGTGTAATACAGAAATTCAAATAAATGTTCCTAAATTAGGATTGTGTTTTTTTGCATTCAGTATTCAATAATACTATATTTAATTATTATAATTTTAGTACTAAAATTTTCATGGAGAAATATCGGTCATTAAACAATAATTATTATTATGCAGAATGATGTTTTACATATTATAAGGATAGATAGGCATTGTCCATAATCACTATAAGCTGGTACTACTTCCACATCCACATAGTGGAGTGAACGTATAATAAAGGTAAAAGAAATGTTTTAAACAGCCTTAGAATGCCACGAAAGGTCGATATTTTAAGTTTGAGCAAAAAAAAATCTGTGTGAAATTTTTTTTTGTGCGCACGATTACTCTGGAACCGTTTATGATGTTAACTCAAAAGGGACACCTGTGTATTATAGAGAGATCTGGAAATAGATTATGTTTTGATCTTATTCCGTTGAAGTTTGGGATGGGGGGATAAATAGGCAAAGCAAGCAAGTGAGAGTTTATAAAATTGGGATTTAGTGTATGTACGAGAAGTAGTAGTACCTACTCAAAATTTTTTTGACATCAGCCACTTCCACTATCACCACCATTACCATCCCTACCCCATTATTAAAGGACGAAAAAAAATAAAATTGTGATTTTGTGTGTGTATAAGTACCAAAGGCCTAAATTTTTTTTGCATCAGCTATACCTTCCACTACCATCCCCCTGTCGATATGGCATATTGTTTCATGGGCTTTTGTGGTAGACGATTGCAAATATTATATTATTAAAGTTCTATGATCAGTTATTTCCACATAATGGACTGCAAATACAGTATCAACCTTTTTTTCTTTGTAAGAGACTTGGATGTTGAAATAGTGATTCTTTAGGCAGCGGTTTTTTAAGTCAGGTTCCCTTTACTGTATGGTGCACCTAACTGTATGACGTGATCTGTCTTGGTTCCCTGTTAAGCCTACCTGGTCTCTAAAAAAACACAATTTTGATGGGCTAACTTGAATCGTTTTATTCTATTCTATTCCACGTAGTGGAGTTGAAGTATAGTAATCGTACAAAAAATTTTTTTGCTCAAATTATTGAATTTGATTATGGAAGGGAATAAAAAGATAAAATTGTGATTTAGTGTGTATAAAGGAACAAAAGGCCTGAATACTTTTTTGGCACTCGCCACCACCTCTACCACATTATTAACGGGAATAAAAAAATAAAATTGTGATTTATGTGTACAAGAGCCTCTAAATTTTTTGCCAACAGCTTCCCCCTCTACTACCTCCACTACCATTTCAAATATTATATTATCAAAGTTCTATGAACAATTATTTTTACACAGTGGATTGCAAATATAGTATCGACATTTTTTTGCTGTAAAAGGTTTGGGCAGGAAAATCTAGATGTGGAAGTAGTGATTTTTTAGGCAGCGGTTTTTTTTATTAATAAACACACATATTTTTATGATGGTTATTTGAATTTATATTTGTAGTCGGTCTCCCTGCATGGTGCATCTGACGTCATGCACCTACCTTGATTGCATTAGATTCGGAATGACGTCTAGAAAAATGTGCAAAAGTTTCAAACCCGCACATAAACAATTGCAAAAGTTATAAACTAATGAAAATTGAAAAAATAACGAGTTCCGTTTTTTGCAAATAACTCGAAAACTATTAAAAATTTTAAAGAAAGAAAGATTCTTAAAGAGGAAGAAATTTCCAATAAAAAAGTCCCGACTCCCGAAACTCTACATCTATTATTAACGAGATTATTAATAATATTAATTTAATGTTGAAAATAGAGCTCCGCGCAGCGAACACTAAGGCGTTACGATGCTCTGAAACCGTCCGGAACAAGTAAAAATATTTTTTGTTATTAGATATTAATTTTAAAATTCATAAAAGTTATGTTATTATTTAAAAACTTAAAGGAAAAAAATTTTATTTATTAATTTTAATTACTCTTACTTTTTTAATATTCAAAAATACTATAAGATTACGTAAACTTAAAATTTTTATTGCTATTTGTTTAAACAAATTTTACAAACAAATAGATAAATTACGTATTTTTGAAAAATATTTTTCTGCCATTTTATTTGTTATAGAATATTAGATTTAAAAAAATTCTTAAAAATTGTTTTTAATTGTTTATAATCACTTTTGTCTTTTTTCATTATTTAAACATGTTATTAAGAAAAAAATTTATTCCTAAATTTATTATTTGCAATTATTCAAAAGGTGGAAAAAATATTTTTTTTGTTGTGAATTTATTTGTTTATTTAATAAACAATTTGTTATTAACAATCGCCGAATGTGTTTATATTTTTTTTTAGATAGAAAAAAATAACAAAAACAACCGTATACGTAAACATGAAAATTCTTTTGTGAATAATAATTTAAAAATCGAGAAAATACTCGTATCAAGTATACCGTGGAAATTGACAAAAACTAGATTCAAAACATTAATTTTGTCTGCATAACCAAAGCGTTCTGTCCGAAATGTCCATTTTATTTAACACATGTTAGAATCAAAACATAGCCTACTGCTATTCTTGTTTTATTACATGTAGGCAAATAATATACCTACATATTTAGATAAAAAAAGGTATATTTTAATCACAGTTAGAAAACACTAACGAAAATATTAGTGGGAAAAGAGCAGAGCGTTTGCCCTAAACAACTTTATGACAGCATCAAAAAAGGTGATTAAGGAATTCTTTCTGCCGCGATTTTATTATTTTAGTTTGTTTTTGATTTTGGTGTGGTAACAAGTGCAATAAGAAGTCCTGAACTAAATCTAAGCATTGAATAAAAATAGACAAAAAACTTTCTGATAATTTGTTAACTAGCAAGAAAATAAAAACCAATAAAAATTACTGTCTGTATAATTTAAGAAATATAGTGTAATAATGCATAAATCTGTAACGAAAGTGAGTGAAACTATATCTTTTATTGCTTTATTTTTCGAGTTGTTTATAAAATATTGATGTTAAAAATATCACGTGTCTATTCAAAAAATAAAGAACAAAATTTGTACCATTTACAAATAATTCTTTTCGTGAAGTATACGTCATTATCTCTAGGACTGCAGTTTTCGCCATGTATTTTTACGGAATTGAAAATTATTTTTTCTGTACTAGAGCATTTCTTATAAACAATGACTTTCATTTTATTTTAAATTTCCAACTGCTCAGTTAATTTGTTTTAATGTATTCTAATGTTTTGATTAATTAATTTTAACAAATTCTAAAATAATTCTTTATACTTCATTTATACATTTTATTTTCGTCATAGTAATTTAGGACTAATAATTTTTTAGTTCGATTTATGGCTAAATACTGTAGGCGTTGTGTAGCTTTTGTATACCATTGGCAACAGTTCTTTTGGCATTTGAGACGCTTTAATTGTTTTATTGCTCTGTGCAAGAAAGCAACTGTCACCAGATTTAAGTTGAATGTAGGTAGAAGAATGTAAGAAAAAAAGGTGCACAAAAGAGTTTACACACAAAAGGAAGAGGTCACCCTAAACTAGCTTCCCCATATACATTAAGAAAACATATTATGACTGTACGCAGTATTACATTAGAATGAGAAAACTATTAAACAAAATTTTTATACAATTATATATAATTATATAAAATAAAATATAAATATTATATTACCTTTAATAACGATAATTTAACTATCAAATGTACCGTTTTTTATTATAATCATTATACGAGAGAATTTTATGCTCTACCGAAAAGTTACGTATATTGTTTTGCCCTATCTTGCTTAATTTTCAAAGGAAAAAGCATATTTTGTTGCAATTACTGTTAGTAACTTTTGAACCCGAAAAGAAAGAAAAGAAAAGAATATCACACAAATTCCTTTTTAAGAGCATGATCTGCCAAGACTAATTAATGTCGGGCACAAGTATTTTATATGCTTGCACTAATAGTACAGTTACTAGAGGTTTTAACTTCGGAATAATGTCATATTGAACGGATTTAGTTCATTTTTGGAGGTATAATAGTAAATGCTTGACAGAAAAGTTTCTATATTGTGCGGGGGCTTGCTAATTTATAGAGAGTGAATGCCACCCCCTCTCAGGGGGTGGCACTTAAAAAATATATATATACAGTGTGTCTCACTTTTCACCACTACACCCCAATATCTCGGGCATTTGTTGATCGATTTAGATCAAATTTGGTGTACTTCTTTTGCTTCAGATTGTGATTAAAAAATTATTTAAAATTTTTTTTTTCGAAATTAATTACGCCTACTATGATCAAAAGAAATTGGCAAAAATTGGGAATTTATATTAGCGATTGAGATAGGGTTTTTGTTTTTACAGAATCTTGTTCGGCATGACCTAAAACCCTTGTATACCAAATTTCGTTAAAAAATATTCATTCCTTTAAAAAGAACCGCTGCCCAAGGAATCACTACTTCCACATCCAGATTTTTTATCCAAGTCACTCACAACGAAAAAATTTTGTATGTGAAAATAATTGTTTATGGAACTTTAATAATATAATATTTGAAATTCTCTACCCCAAAAACCCATAAAACGATACCCCACATCGGTAGCGGGGTGGGGGGTGGTAATGGGGGTGGCTAATGCCAAAATTTTTTTTTGGACCTTAGCTTCTCTTGTATATACTAAATACCAATTTTATGGACTCTTATCTGCTTGATTTACCTATTTTCCCCAAATTTACCCCAATTTACGGAACAAGATGAAAATATAATCTAGTTCTAGATTTCGTTAAAGTACATATGTGTACCAAATTTCAAGTCAATATCTCAAACGGTTTCAGAGTAAACGTGCGCACAAAAAAAGTTACAGACAGACCGACAGACAGAAATTTTTTTTCGCTCAAACTTAAAATCTCGACGTTTCGTGACATTCTAAGCCTATTTGAACAATAAAAAATTTTTTAAATTTTTTTGTCGTTACTGTACTTCCACTGGATGTGGAAGTAAAAATCATATCTAAGGTTTCAATAAATATCACCCTACTATTCGAGTTATTTATTGTCGGATATTTACATAACTTGGCAGTCGTGTAATAAAGACGCTAATTAAGCATTAGGACACATTTTTTATCCAAAACACTATTATGAAATGAATATTTGAAAAATTGTAGCTATTTTACTTCCACATCCAGTGGAAGTATAGTAACGACAAAAAAATTTTTAAAAATTTTTATTGTTCAAATAGGCTTAGAATGTCATGAAACGTCGAGATTTCAAGTTTGAGCGAAAAAAAATTTCTGTCTATCTGTCTGTCGGTCTGTCGGTCTGTAACTTTTTTGTGCGCACGTTTACTCTGGAACCGTTTGAGATATTGACTTGAAATTTGGTACACATATGTACTTTAACGAGATCTAGAACTAGATTATATTTTCATCTTGTTCCGTCGAAGGGTTGGGGGGTAAATTGGGGTAAATTTGGAGTAAATAGGTAAATCAAGTAGGTAAGAGTTCATGAAATTGATATTTAGTATAGACAAAAGAAGCTAAGGTCTCAAAAAAAATTTTGGCATTAGCCACCCCCATTACCACCCCCACCCCATTATTAAAGGGAATGAAAAAAAAAATTGATTTAGTGTATGTATAAGAACCAGAAACCTCAAAATATTTTTTTACTTTATCCACCTCCCCACTCCCACCCCCTGTCACCACCCTCACCCCACTACCGATGTGGGGTATCGTTTTATGGGTTTTTGGGGTAGAGGATTTCAAATATTATATTATTAAAATTCCATAAACAATTATTTCCAGATACAAAATTTTTTCGTTGTGTGACTTGGATAGAAAATCCGAATGTGGAAGTAGTGATTCCTTGGGCAGCGGTTTTTAAAATACTTAGAACTCAGCATACCAATATCTTTGTTAACATGGAGTGCTTTGGAATAGATTTGACAATTGCATCGAATGTCAAATTAAACTTAAACATGGCTGCACAACAATTAACTATTGCTGATAAAATTGAAATAATAAGAATTATCAAATCATTCCAAAGCACTCCATGTTAACAAAGATATTGGTATGCCGAGTTCTAAGTATTTTAAAAAATAGCCACCATTTTTCAAATATTCATTTCATAATAGTGTTTTGGATAAAAAATGTGTCCTAATGCTTAATTAACGTCATTATTACACCACTACCAAGTTATGTAAATATCCGACAATAAATAACTCGAATAGTAGGGTGATTATTATTGAAATCTTAGATATGATTTTCTTGATATAAATTCCTAATTTTTGCCAAATTTTTTTGATCATAGTAGGCGTATTTAATTTCGAAAAAAAAATTTTTAAATAACTTTTTAATTACAATCTGAAGCAAAAGAAGTATACCAAATTTGATCTAAATCGACCAACAAATGGCCGAGATATTGGTGTAGCGATGAAAAGTGAGACACACTGTATATATTTATTGGAGCTGAAATAGAATCAAACTTTAAGAAGAAAAGGTTCTATGCAAATTTTCACATAAATTGATAGTTTTTAAATTATAACGACTTCAAAATTGCGATTTTAGCTTAAAAAAAGGTATTTCCAAACGGCTTTCGTCAAGTATCTCGAAAAGTATAACTTTATTAAAAAAAAATGTTACAGACCAATTACAGAAAGTACAAACTGGGAAATAATTATATTTTTTTGTTTATTGATGTAGGATTAATAATTTCGGAGATATTTAAGTTTATATTTGGTATCCAAGTGTTTCGAAATTACCTTTAATGTTTAAAATGCATTTTTTTCTAAAGCAAGTGCATTAAATGAGCAAAAATATTTGAACATCTAGGTAATGCTACATCCTAACGAAAAACTGTATTTGAGATAATTTCTTTAAATTACTGGCTAATTAGAGTAACAAAATGGCGACCTTTTTATATAAAAGAATATAAATACGCTCATTTTTACATCATAACTTCTTTACTTCTTATGCTACAGGAACGAGTAAAAAATAATTTGAAAGCGCAATTAATTGTCTTTAATTTCATTTCTTAGTATGCGTGACATAGGTGTCTCAATTTCTGAGATATTTAACATTTAAACTGCATTTTACGACTTATAAACTTTCGGACGCCATTTGTAAACTTTCATATCTCCGAAACTATTAAATCTATGTAAATAAATAAACAAGCTAAATTCATTAGCAGTTTATGAGCTTTATTTTTGGTCTCTACCCATTTTTCAATAAAACTAATATTTATTGAGATACCTATTTGGAAAAGGAAAATAAAATATCTTTTTATCGAAAATACCTTTATAGTTTAAACTGTATTTTTTTCTAAGGCAAGTGCTGTATACAAACTAAAAAATTTGACATCTACGTCATGCTATATATTAATGAGAAACAGTGTTTGAAATTCCTTTTTTTAATTACTGGCTAATTACAGTAACAAAATGGCGACGTTGTTTAAAAAAAAATGTGTAGACGCACATTGCTTCGGTCATAACTTCTTTGTTTTTTATGCTATAGAAACAAATAAAAAAACAGTTGAAAGCTTAATCAATAACCAATTCTACTTACTAGCATCCTTGACGTATGTGTCACAGTTTCTGAGATATTTAACTCTCACTCTAAATAATTATCTTATGAACATTTGGACGCCAAATGTAAACTTAAATATCTCCGAAATTATTAATCCTACATCAATAAACAAAAAATATAATTAATTCCCAGTTTGTACTTTATGTGATTGGTCTGTAACATTTTTTCGATAAAGTAATACTTTTCGAGATACCTGACGAAAGCCGTTTTTTTTAAGCTAAAATCGCAATTTTGAAGTTGTTATAACTTAAAAACTATAAATTTGTGTGAAAAATTGCATAGAACCTTTTCTTCTTAAAATTTGATTCTACTTCAGCTCCAATAAATATATATATTTTTTAAGTGCCACCCCCTGAGAGGGGGTGGCATCTACCCCCTATAAATTAGCAAGCCCCCGCACAATATAGAAACTTTTCTGTGAAGCTTATACTTCCAAAATGAACGAAATCCATTCAATATGACATTATTCCGAAGTTTTGCATATTTTTAGCTCTAGCTACTGTACTATAATAATAATTATTATTTTTATTAGTGCAAGCATATAACATATAATCAATAAAAGAAAATATTAAATTTTTGCTTGCCATACTTAAAAGGGAACTTTATGCTTTATAGTACGTCGGGTACATGGCTATATAAGCCAAAAATCTGCACTTTTTGATTGGGATGTTCCACTTTCTGTGGTCATAGTTGATGCCAAAAGGTAACTTTCCAGATAGGGAGCCACTTTAAAATCCGTGCAACACCAAAATGGCGACCATTAAAGATGGCTGCCATTAGCCACAATGAATGTTTTTTTATCTCAGCTCCTAATGGTTCGATTTCTATTTTCTTTTTTTTTGTTTGAAAGCTCTTGTAAAGAAGACACTTTTTTGTCCCTATACGTTTATCTGTACACTGTAAACATATATTTTTTAATTTTTGAAGAAATTGTTTGCACAGTGGGACAAACTGAATCTGAAATCTTATTTCATATAATGCAACTTTCAATTGATGTTAACTTGGGACAGCTGGTACGTAGTAAAGGTCATTGTAATAACTTTTTCAAAATTAAGCCTATAAGTATTATAGTGACAGTGAAATAAAATTAAATAAAAACTTATAAATACGTCAAAGAGAACTTCATGCTTTGTTGTTATTTGATGGCAATTATTTTTTGCTCATATTTGATCCATATACTCGGAAACACAAAGGTCACTTGCTATCTCAAAATAAGTATATTTTCAAAAGAAAAATTGCATCAAGGGATCCTTTTACTATTATACCTGATGTTACTGTACTATTAAAACAATTCGTTTTATATATCTATGTTAGGTAAATAAACGTAATTTAATTTCTACCCCTGCATATTTTTATTTTACTGTTAATAAGGCAATACTTTAAAAGTGGAAAACAAAAAATGAGGACAAATTCAAAATATTTAAATACTTATAGGCCTACCACGGAGTAATTACATTATCAGTTATTAATAATTAATGTCTATTTGCATAAAAAAATAACCTAATATTTTATTAGGTTCTTCTAATATATCTTCAAATTCGTAACAATGAATAATAAAAAACGTAACTGTTATATTATTTTGGCGTTCAAAGAATGAATATATTTCCTTTAATAACTGGCCCTCCATTAGCGTCTCTACTGTAAACAGTAATAGTAGTGGCGCAGTATAGCAAGTACTCCTATTATATTGTGCTTCGTGACGATGCATGCATCAAAGAAATATATATTATAAAAATATAACCTACTGAGGCCCGATTACATTGGCAACATCGCTGGGACGGAGAACGAACGCTAGCTATATTCTTATATACAGCGGGCTTTGAAAGGATCAGTAAATATATCCGGGCTCTGAAATATGCCATGTATATATAATTGAAGGAAAAATAATAATTAGCTACCCCTAGTGGCTTCCTATTAGAAAAGATTCATAACAATCGCCATATTTAATAAATTTGTTCATTTATACACTCGGGAAATGCCGGGCTTATGAACGACCTGTCGATATATCGGGCTACACAATATACCGTCTATACCTATATATATATATATATATATATAAGACTAAAAACTAACAATTTGGACTAAATAGAGTTTGGATAGTTAATTTAAACTAAAACAAAAATTAATGCTGGCTTTACACACTTCCTACTTCAGTATATTGTTTAGTTTAGTTCTAACTAAATATTTTGATAACTGAATCAGATCAAAAATGTTGTTGTATATTATCACAGCCGAATATGAGAACGATTTTTTGAAAATAGCTGTTGAGTGACGTGGATTATCAAAATTTTGGTTATCTCTCAGGTTTAGATCTTGTGAATCGGCACGTCGCAGTAATTTTTTAAATAGTGACTGAGGTGTTTTCTTTCTAATTATATTGTAAAGTAAATTACAGGAATTGCGTTTACGCCTAGTTGTCATATTTAACCAATTTAACTCGGCTATTTTATGGGAAATTATATATATATATATATATATATATATATATATATATATATATATATATATATATATATATATATATATATACATCCCGCTATCAATGCTGCGTCCTTTCACAAGCCAACCTTACTGCGTCTCTCAGAAATACGTCAGTTAGCTCAAATCTAATGAAGTATATTGAATCTCCTAATCAAATTCAGTTAACATCTGGTTTTAAAATTGTAATAACTCAAGAAATAAAAAAGTTTAATATACAAGACAATACTGCGTCCTTTCAAAAACAGCACGTTATTGCGTCCGAGAATAATTTTATTTTTCTTCAATACAATGCTGCGTCCGAGATGACTACTTTTTGTGAAGCTTAGTATATTACTGCGTCCGGCGCGGTTGTCATATTTACCCTAATAATTCTATTGCACTTGTAGTAGAACAAATCTCTAGCCGTCAGTTATTTCTAAATGTCAGTAGAATTCGAAATATGATTTTTCTGTTGATTATTACTTTAGGATCAGTTTTTCAATTGTGCACTAAAAGTAGCCCTTAAATTTGCAATATAAAATGATATATTTAGGAGATCAATGAAATTTTGCATTGATGTTCATTTTTATTTACTCCTTCAGGAAGCGATAAGTTCACCTTAGAATAGAAGAGAGAGCATATGTTTCTTTCTCTTTCTTTTTGCACATATCTCGAATGATAAGCGTTTTAGTCTGGAAAGTTGAAAACCACGTTTCATGAAGTTTGAAGTACAAATGTGTTTAATAATAAATGCCTTCGGATTTGTTCTTTTGTAAGGAACAATGCTTTTTTGGCCCATCCGTGGTAAAGAGTGGAAGCCATCTTTTTTACTAATTTTGGGGTGCTGAAAACGAATCCGTCACCCGCTTTGGCGAAAAGTCTCGGAAACACATGAAAAACAACCCCTATTTGGATGCCACAAAGTGAAGATTCTCATTTTCCAAATCAAAAGTCATTTAAATAATTAAAGAAAACAATTAATATTTTCTGGATAGTGATAGCACACCGTACACCCCAATAGTGTGATAAATATTCAGGGATGAGAAATATTCATCTGAATTGACTAAATCACCTTATTATGACAAAAAAACATCAAACTGGGTGATTAGGGAATTCTTTTGCAATTAAAACCAATAGAAACTCTAAAAAGATAAAATCCACCACCTTAATTGGTGAGGATGTGTAAGAGTATTCAGAAGTAATCACATAGTAATCACATTATAAACCTGATAATAGCCATTTAATAAGGAGTTTTGTTTTTTTTTTAATAAATAAATAACCGTTTATTACATATTGTAACTTACACCGTTCTTATGGGTGGTGAAGGGTGAGGGAAACAAGGGAAAACTCCTTTTTTGGCCCATCCACAGTGAAGTGTGGAAACCACATTTTTACTAATTTTGGGGTGCTGATTACGAATCTGTCATCCAAATTGGCTAAAAACATCGGGAAGACAGTAAAAAAACAACTCTTATTGAAATTGATATTAGAACTTGCAAGAAAAAGTTATTCTTTAGTGCAGGAAATTCTTTCATACTCAGTTTCATTAGGTAAGTAAAAACCGCTGCCCAAGGAATCACTACTTCTACATCCATATTTTCTATCCAAGTCACTCACAACGAAAAAATTGTGTATGTGGAAATAATTGTTTATGAAACTTTAATAATACAGGGTGTAATCAGTTTCATGTCACTAAAAAAAACTAGTGGTGAGGAACAACTAAACGAACAAAAAACCTTATATAACATGGGGTCTAAAACCCATATAGAAAAAAATAGACAAAAATTTCGAAAGTTTTCAATAAATTGTTTGAGAACTGCTAGAATGTTGGAATAGGCTTTTATTTTCGCGTATGTCGGAGTCTCTCTAACCATCAAATACGCTAATACGGCTTTTTCAAAGTATCGCGCTCCTTTGTTAGAGACCGCGCGTTGGCGAGGATACAAGTTGATAATCATACTTCTTTATGACTTTTTAAAAGTAGGTAAGGTAAGGTCTTTAGCGTTGCGGTAAAGGTGAAAGACGTCGGCGTTTTCTGAGTGCTTAGTAGATCGGAAGAAAACTATACTCCCTCTTGTGCAATATTTTAGTTTCTGTGGGCACTTCATTAAGTACACACGTCGAACCCGTTCATTGTTTTCGTTCTTTTTGAATTTTAGGCCACGTATTTACAGTTAAGATTTATTTTATTGACTTACCCTTCAAGTTGTTAAGTTCTTGATTACGTACAGACAATATTTGTTCGTCCTTTTTGTGTTACTTTTTGGATTTTGGACCAAGTTTTTATTTTTATTATTATTTTTTTTAACAACTTTAGTTGATAGTTTAATGTGGTATTTTAATGTGCATGGAAACCATAAAAAATGATCCTAATTTACCAATTGTGTTGAACGGAGTGCGTATGTTCTTAGTTCGACGTGCCGAAAAGTGTATTGATGCAGACGGAAGCCATTTCGAACTATTTTTCTAAATCAACATAATTGGTAAGTTCTAGACTTATCGAATATTTTAGTTTCAGGTACCTGATCGGCAATTCGTTAAATAAATCAGATTTTTTCTTAACTTAAAATGCACATAATTATTTTCTGTTATCGTATCTCAGACGTCTAACTCTTTATTTCCCAATGTCATGCAATAATTATTCATTCTTTAAGCTTTTAACCCAGAACACTCATTTAGGTTACAAATGTTAATAAACCACATTTAAATCTGATAAATTATAAACAACAATAAAAGCTCCAATATTTTGTTCTAAATTTAAAAAACACATGTAAAGAAATGCTGTGTTTAACTTCTATGCCCATCATTTGCTTTTGCAGTTCTGCAAAAAGAGATAACGAATTATTTACATTTTTACAATTGGTTCGGTTGAGGTGGTCATCAAAGGTGCCGCGCTTCTTTGCTTTGAACCGCCCGGCGAAAACGAGTCGGTCGGTAATCTTTGCACTTTTTTTATGTCAATTTAAAAGTTGTATAATTGGGAACTACTACACGTCCATTGACCCAGAAAGGCAGTGGTTCTCAAATGTTTCCTGCCCTAATATTCAAATTATTGACCTAGGTCAGTTTTTTTTTCAAAGTGCCCCTAGGGGTCATAAAGGTTTTTTGTTTGTCTGGTTGGTCCCCATTACCAGTTTTTTTTTTAATGACATGGAACTGATTACACCCTGTATAATATTTGAAATCCTCTACCCCGAAAACCCATAAAACGATACCCCACATCGGTAGTTGGATGGGGGTGGTGATGGGGGGTGGTAATGGGGGTGGATGAAGTAAAAAAATATTTTGAGATTTCTGGTTCTTATACACACACTAAATCACATTTTCTTTTCATCCCCTTTAAAAATGGGGTGGGCGTGGTAATTGGGGTGGCTAATGCCAAAAAATTTTTTGAGCCCTTAGCTTCTCTTGTATATACTAAATACCAATTTTATGGACTCTTACCTGCTTGATTTACCTATTTACCCCAAATTTACCCCAATTTACCCTCCAACCCTTCGACGAAACAAGATGAAAATATAATCTAGTTCCAGATCTCGTTAAAGTACATATGTAGATTTTTCACCAAAACGGACAACGACAAAATTAGTAAAAAAAAAATGGCTTCCACACTTTACCACGTTAGAATTTTTAAAAACTGTTTTTATGAAGATAAAAGTTTTTGCGCTCATATTTAATATCAATTTAATTAATTAATTTAATTTAATTCTTCTCTAAACCAGAAACCAAATATTATCGGAAAAAGAGGGGATTATTTTCTTTCATATCTATCTCCAGTTTCAACTAAGGGTGTAAACAAATTAAAGTCTTCAAACTCTATTGGTCATGATAATATTTCTAATAATTTGGTTAAAAAATGCAAATATCGGATAAGCGGTCCATTATGTTATATAATATACCTTTCTATAGAGAAAGGTGTATTTCCCAGTAAATTTAAAAGAGTCATAGTCTCTCCATTATACAAGAAGGGAGATCCAAATCACTATAATAATTATTATGGAGCCATTAGTCTACTATGTAGTTTCTCTAAAATTTTAGAACTTCATCTCAAGGAGCAATTATAAGATTTTTTACATCAGAATATGTTACTGTCTCCTACTGAACATGGTTTCACTACAAACAAAAGCACTAAGTCTCTGTTGTGTGATTTTCATCACAAAACCATTAAAGCTTTAGACAACAAGAAATCAGTTATAGGTCTTTTCGAAGATTTCTCACGAGCTTTTGATTTGATAGACCATCAGCTGCTTAAGGCCAAACTAGCACTATACGATATTCGAGGAACTGATTTACAAATATTTTCCTTCTACTTAGACAACAGGACACAAATTATAAAAATGGTTGGTGTAGTTGAAAGTAATATTTGTGATATTAAACAAGGAGTTCCACAGGGGTCAATTTTGGGACCACTTTTATATATTATATTTACTAACTATGTGGTCAGTCATCTACAAAAAATACCAAATGTTCATGTGATCTGTTATGTTGATGATACAAACATTCTAGTTACCGGCAACAACCTGCGCATCCACGTTACGCGGAGAGACCCACTGCGCATCCATTGCACTTGAGGAAACCCACTGCGCATCCATGGTGCTCGGGGAAACCCACTACGCATCCATTGTACTCGAGGAAACCCAGTACGCATTAATAGTACTCCTGAAAATCCACTGCGCATTCATGGTACCCGGAGAAACCTACTGCGCATTAATTGCATTCAAGGAAAACTTCTATGCATACATGGTACTCGGGAAAACCCACTGTGCATTCATTGCACTCGACGAAACCCACTGCGCATCCATTGAAGTCGAGGAAACCCACTGCGCACAGAGCACATGGGAGGGTATCTGTCAAATTTCATGCTTAAAAACATCCGTCTCCCTGTTCACCCGTTCGCGGCGTCTCTTTTAAAAAACCGTCGAATACGTGTCTCCTTATTTTCTCAGGAAAGCCTGTCAAATTTCATGCTTCTGGGTCTAACCGTTTCCGAAATGCTTAAAAACTTTCCCCTCCCCGTTCATCCGTTCGGGAGTCTTTTTTGAAAACCGTCTTCTTATTTCCTCAGAAGAGTCCATCGCTCGAATAATCACGTTTCCACTTACGCGATTTCAAAAATACAGGTGCGTTTTAAACCATCTACCACCCCCGTTTTCAAAAATTGAAAATCGAAATTTCGTCTTACACGATCTAATAGATTTCAACAAAAAATATTTCTGCCGAATTTCATGCATCTAGATCTAATCTTTCCGGAAAAACCTAAAATTTCAACCCCCTTTTTATCAAACTAAAAGGTATAATAATGGTTCTATTTATAGTTATTAGACTTATAATAAACCACACTATTTGACAATATTTGATGAACTTAGTACATTATTCAACGAATGGTAATAACTCACGCAGATGAAGTTTACAGTACGAGCCGCAGGCGAGTGCTGTAATTCATCAAGTGAGTTATTACCATTACCGCAAGTTGAATACTATACTTTTTTTACGATTACAACAATAAATATTAAATTGAGAAAATTTTGTTTAAATTAGGTACTCAATTTCTTTATTAATATAATTGACGGTAAAATTTAATTTAATTTAATTTAAGAATTTCTCTCGGACAGAGCCACACCTTCGTGAACCGCGTTACGTCGATTGGATAGGCTAGGCATGAAGATAAAGGTGATTGGCACTGTAACCCGGTGATTTATAATAACTCACTCATTGTAACTCACGTTATTTGTTTAAGGATACTATTAATTGTTCAAAAGCAGTTCATTAATTAGTATATACCCTAATAAGAGTAGATAAAATAACCAAAAGTAGTATATATTAGTCATAGTTTTTTTTGCTCCTAACTTAGCATATCTAGAATATTATATACAATATCTTATTAATATTTTTAATCCTATTTACATTCACAATATTGCTTGTAATTCTCCTATTTCCTTATTCAAAACAGTAACCATAAAATTAGTATAATGTCCTGTAGACTAACTGCCTTTGTATGTTCATTCACTTTAATCATCTGAAAATGTCACGTTGAGTGCCGAACTGCGGTAAGGTGCAAGTTACAATAATTCGAACTCACCGGCTTTCCAAGTAAGAATGAAAGAATGACTAGATATTTATTAGCCGATGTTGTCAAATGTCGGACGCAGCATTATACGATTTTTGAATAGAGAATATTTGAAGTATATTTCTGTTCACAAATCTATGCGCCCCCGAACATAATTCGATGGAACTAAAAATATACTTTTAGTTTCACGGAACATATGATACTGCGTCCGAATCCAAAAAAAACTCGGGTCGATATTTTGCTTAATTGAAACGAAACAGAATTTATTTCTATGTCTACATATAACCCAGGAGACGAAGAACATTTTGAGGTGCTGAAAATCGACCACTTCAGAGATTTGTTGAAGATAACACGGGAAAACAATACTGCGTCCGGTATACAGACGCAGTATTGTACAGGACGCAGCAGTGTATGGTACCGTGCACATGTACGGACGCAGCATTATTTGCTGGACAAATATATATATATATATATATAACAATCTAAATTTAGTAGGGCTTCCGAAGCCCTACTAAATTTAGATTGTTCTTTAACTAGTCGGACGTGACTATCCTTCATTATATATATATATATATATATAAATAATGAAGGATAGTCACGTCCGACTAGTTAAAGAACAATCTAAATTTAGTAGGGCTTCGGAAGCCCTACTAAATTTAGATTGTTTAGATTGTTCTTTATATATATATATATATATATATATATATATATATATATATATATCCCTTACTATCCGATTTTAATCGGACATCCATTGGATGTCCTCTGCTATTAGGGGTTAAGTAGATACCTAAGAATAAACTAAATAAATAAATTTTATTTGCTTATCCAATACATTTTCAGTTTTATTATTTTTTTTATTTACGATTTTTCCTTTGATGTTGTATGCAACACAGGTTTAGGGCTTGCACATTTCAACGCTGCTTTCAATTACGAAATTCGTTGTAAATTCTGCCCGCTTCCGATGACTTAATTCTGTAATAGTAAAAAAAATTAGATAATTCGACATTATTAAAAATTATTCAAATAAAATAGTTTTTATTAGTTAATAGCTATTTATGTATATGAATTAAAAGTGGTAAATTAAACATAACATTTTAATATATGTTAGATTGAAGTATACAAAATTAAATGTTTGCCCGTACTTTAAAACTATAAATAATAATTTAAATTATTATATAAATGCTTAGAAAAGAAATATTCTTACCTCTGTCCTATAAAGATAGTAGACATAATAAACATGCAAAAGCACAACACCCACTGTGTTTGTCAGAATGATATGAAACGGGAAAAAATGCTTTACAAACATGTAGACCTCCCATTACCTTCGTTCGTAAGGTCAATAAAATATGTTAAAATACATAAATGTCACGAAAATATTTTATAGAACTTGTTCGTAAAAATTGGTAAATGTTTTGTTGTATTCAATGAAGGTGTTCATGGTATTAATAAATAATTCGTTGTTTTAATAAATATTTTATATTGTAAATGTATTTACTAATACAATATATGCCACTACATTGAATCAGCGAACGCAATTATCAACTAATGAAAAACTGTACATTGTGTTAATGAATGGATTCGTGTATTTAGTAAACTTTTGTCAATAATCGGCATTCATTAATATAAAGGAAGGATTTTTTTTTCCAGTGTAGTTGTGGTTAAACGGGACGTGTCCCGCCACGTTTGTATGCAGACCTGAATTGTTCTTTGCCTAACTTTTTATCTTTTTTTGTCTAATACAGGACTCCGGTATCAGGCCGTCTTTTAACAGTGTTCTTTTATTTCTGTCTACGCAATTACTGAAAAATGTTATTTTGGGTATTTGGCAGATAACTTTTAAAGAAACCATTCATTATTATACTCTTCGCAAAAAACGAAGAGTATATTGCATTTGGTCGGCACATTTCAAAAACCGTAAATATCGCTCGTAGAGAAAAAAATTTCATATCATCGTATTAGTGAACGAATTCTGAACAACTTTCAAAATGTCCTTCCGTCCGTCCGTCTGTCCGTCCTTCACGTTTCTTGTAAGCACGATAACTTAAGAAAGAAAGTCTGACTGTATTGAAATTTGGAAAGTAAGTTAGTGTTAGCTAGAGGAAGAACCCTATTGTTTTTGAAGAAAATCAATCAGTAAATAAGAAAGTTATTAATCATTTAATTTAAAAAAAAATATTTTCTTCATTTTTGTCCCTTGTACTTAAATAGAGATCTTTCGAAATGTTATCTCTATAATATATTTTTTTTATACACTTGTACTAATGTTTTACTAATATATATTTCATAATAATATAGTTAATGCGTTGAAATATGATTCTCGTATATTACAGATATTCAATTTTCGTGGTAATCTGTGATGGTCCAGTGGCTAAGCTTTGGACTTGCAATCCAAAGACCGTGTGTTCGAACGGGTTTTTTCGTTTGGTCCGGTTTCCCTTATCAGCAACCAAAAATTTCGTAAAGTGAGTTTAGTCATCTATGGTGTTTATTTCTTAAATTAGTTTTAGGCCCATGTAGGCACATGTTCTCATCTTAATTAGCTCTTAAGTCTACCTATGGCAGACAGGTGCTGCTAACCTTACAATTATTCTTAAGCCAAATCAGACCTACCTCGCCCAGCCCCACACCCACCTCGGCGACGTTCGCCGTGGTTGTCTGGATAGAATCTGATGCGACATGTAATATTGAAAAAACTCTAAATAAAATCTTGTTAAGTTTGAGCTTGTTCGAATCCCACACAGGTTGGATGTTTTTTTTTTTTAATTTTTTTTCATACATTTTTTTTTTCACAACAAAGTTGGTATCACAAAATTTAAGATGTCCAAAAACTAACATTATTTACAATAAAACTGCGAAGAGTATCCTATAGAATGTGTAACAATTATATAAAAAGCTCAGTAAATTGGCGAAGAGTACCTACGTTTTTAGCTTGTTAATGGTTATGTTTATTGTACAATTGGTATTATTGCACAGGTTAAATCCTTTTGGAGTTTCATTTTGTGAAACTGCAATTATTGAAGCAGACTCTTCTCAAATGTTTTGATTTTCTTGAACGAATGATACACTTGTTTTATTTTGCGAGTGAGAAACGTTAAACAGTTTTCGTGATACCTCAATTTTTCTTTGTATGGATTCTTCTATATATCCTTCTGCTACATTGGAAGAACACCATCCTCCGTGCCTTTTCAGAGTGAGTATATTACCTCCGCTTTCCACCAACATGCTTGCCGAAGAACGCCTTAGTCCTTGCCCGGTATATTCTCTGTAATTTTCTAATTTTAGGTATTCTGCAACAATTTTCGGAACACCACTAATGGTATGGCATCCAACACGTTGAGCGTAACACCTGCCGTTTCGATATGCAACAAATAATCTTCTGCTGTTCATATTTTTAGGTCGTAGAGCTGCATATTTACGATAAAATATGCAGGGCTCAAATGTACATCATATACCTTCATTGGTAATGGTGAAACTTCTTGATGTATGGGTTTTTCCATCTAGTAAAAACACGACAAGAATGCGCTCATTATTTACCACATCGTCTAAATTTAAACGTATTAAATCATCTCTTCGACACGCACCAAAGATCCCAAACAGTAAAATTGCTCTTGCTAGTAGATATTGTTCATCTGGAGCTTCACATAAAAATTTCGTTACTTGTTATCATTTACTGTTGATCCAAACGTGATAAGACTTGAATCAATAGTATATGAGAAGAACGAATGGTTTCTTTGAAAGTTATTTGTTGAATACCAAAAACAATGTTTTTTCAATTGGAAGAATTCTCTGAGAGTAAAAGGACACTGTCAAGCACTGCAGGAGGCATGACTAACGCTCTCAATATTTCGTTGTGTCCTTCAGGCGAGCGTTGGTAAGATTTTCTACATAAATACATGTGAGTAGCCTCATTGATGGATTTAGCAATTGTTCTACTTTTATTAATATATAGTCAAACTTATCTCTTGATATTCAAGGAGAACTTTTCTGGATGTATTTTTAACCAAGATATAAATGGTCATTGACCGTTTTTTTAAGTATATTTTTTTGCAATTTTTCAGGTTCTTTAAAATTTTCTAAGCCGCGATATTTATTTGATAAATTGAAGTAGTAGCGCAGTGTTAAATTAGGCCATCCACCACAGCAAGTTTTGCGTCTCTCCGCCGTGAGTTCACGTCTAGACGTCGCTCCAACTTATAATCTGGAGGGAAATTACGTCCTTGTGGATATATAATTCGAAATGCCTGAAGGAATGGTCAAATACCTTCAATAATTTGAAAAAACTTAAGTAGTCGGACAGTTGATTTGGAGATTACTATTTGTAAGCTTGCGCTCACATTTGCTCAGGTCATCACAAGTGTTAGTTGGTTAGAGGAGTGACAGATTCAACGGTACCCTGTCAAAAAATCCTTATAAAAACTTATAAAACAAAACGTATAAGTTTTTATAATTTTTGATGTGCGTATTTGAAATGTGTTTTAATTGTAAATTCTCATATAGTATCTACCAGATATAGTCAGATGGAGAGCGGTAGAAGTGGATGTGGTCCCCCCACTCACGGAGGAGCTGGAGGCAGCATGTGCCAGACTTAAAAGTGGAAAAGCTTCAGGTTTAGACGAGATTCCGCCTGAAATAGTCAAGCTAGTTGCAGAAGAATACCCGGGAGACATCTTAAGAGTAATGAATCGTGCCCTAGAGAGTGGGGATTTCCCGAGCCGATGGAGGAAGGCCAGAGTCGTCCTGATCCGGAAAGGGAATAAGCCGCCGGAGGACCCGTCATCCCACCGACCGCTATGTTTACTTGACGCGATGGGCAAGCTCCTTGAGTATCTGATACTGGGGAGATTAGAGAAGGAGATAGCCGAGAAGTATGGCTTATCTGAAAGCCAGTTCGGTTTTCGGAAACGACGATCAACGGTAGGAGCCATTAGGCTGCTAAAGGAAACGGCAGAGGAAGCCCTAGCCACGAAACAGTTGTGACCCTTGATGTTAAAAATGCGTTTAACACAGCGGGATGGGAGATGATTGTCGGGAAGATGCGGAGCTTGGGGGTAGCTCCGTACCTCGTCAGGGTGATGATGAGCTACTTCCAAGACAGGATGATCGGATTCGAATCATAGGGAGAGATAACCTGGAAAAGCATCACGTGTGGGGTTCCACAAGGGTCGGTGCTCGGTCCGACCTTGTGGAACGTTATGTTTGACGATATATTTCGATTACCTTGGGAGGAGGGTGTAAAGGTCATCGGGTATGCCGACGACTTGGCCATAACGGTGACTGGAAGGTGGACTGTCCAAATAATGGAAGCAGCCAACGAGGCCATCAGAAATATTGAGAGGTGGCTAGGAAGAATGCAGCTCGAGCTAGCTGCCGGGAAAACAGAGCTCCTGGTTATCACGAGGAAAAGAAATCTTCCACCCATGAAAGATAGGGTGGGCCAGGTGGAGATATCCTCAGGGAACCACCTGAAATACCTCGGGGTTTGGCTGAACTTCGGTGTCCATGCCACAAAGATGGCAGAGAAGGCGGGAAAAGCAGCCACAGCCATTGGGAGGCTTATGGCCAATACGCACGGACCAAGAGCGAGCAAGAGGAGACTGCTATGCAGTGTCGTGCACTCTATCCTCTTGTATGCAGCTCCGGTCTGGGAAAGTGCGTTGAAGGTGGATAGGACGAGAGGGAGGATGGCTAGGATCCAGCGATGTGCCGCATTAAAGGTATGCAGTGCATACAAAACGATTTCGTACGAGGCGGCGTTGGTAGTGGCGGAGATCCCCCCTTTGGATCTGATGGCCAAAGAACGGCTGGAAATCTTTGAAGGAGTCGGGAAGGCAGAGGCCAGGGACAGGCTGTTTGAAAGATGGCAGAGGCGGTGGGACACTGTAGACAAGGGAAGGTGGACGAAACGCCTCATCCCGAACATCAGAGCGTGGATGGAACGGAGGCATGGTGAGGTATGCTATTACCTCACCCAAGCTCTGAGCGGACATGGGTGCTTCATGGAGTACTTATACGATATTGGCAAGACTGACAGCAGAGAGTGCGCATACTGTGGAGAGGTCGATGACGTGTAGCACACCGTGTTCGCATTCAACAGATGAAGGGAAGAGAGACGAGACGGTGGGGCATCGTTATTGTTTCCAGAAGATATGATAGGGAGGATGTTAGAAACGGAAGAGAACTGGAGAAGGGGGGAGGAGGCAATAACCCGCATTATCAAAAAGAGGGAAGAGGAGGAAAGAGAGATGGGTTTGAACCCATGGAGAAACGCCAATTAACACCGACAATCTTAAATGACCTGTGGGTCCGATGAAAAGCGAAAGCAGTCCCAGGCCAACAGGAAACACTGAAGAGTTGGAAGGGTTTTAGCTGGTTAGAGTCCAGCACTACCCGTTTGCGATAGACTCTAAGCGACGGGTGTCCATGAGGATTTCCCCTCTCACGAAAAAAAAAAAAAAAATGTCTTGCCTGAGGTCTATCAGCATTTGCATATATTAATAGGAAATGCGAATTTTTTATAATATTTGCTGCGTACAATGGGTTTTTAACGTAAATTACCTATATGGAGTCTATCAGTAGTTATATGTATTAGTATATTTAAGTTTTTATAGTATTTGAAATACAAAGTTTTGATAAGTTCTGAATGTGGTTTGATGTGGTTATTTGAGATGTGTTTTTAATGTAAATTCCTTGCCTGAGGTCTATCAGCATTTGCATATATTAATAGGAAATAATAAGAAGTTTTTATAAGATTTGCTGCGTACAATGGGTTTTTTATGTAAATTCCCTATATGAAGTCTATCAGTAGTTATACGTTTTCGCGGTAATTGAAATATGAAATGATATAGATATTTTATATGTATTTGAAAAATATTTTTAACGAAAATTTTCCATACGAGGCCTATCAGTATCTGTAAGTTCTTATATGGTGTTTGAAATACGAAGGTTTTATAGGTTCAGATGTGTTTAAGTTTTTGAAGTATTTGTTTTGAATGTAAATTTGCGTTTCTGGCATATTCATGGTAATTTCATTCATATATATGATTGGCATACATTTTAAAAACGATGCACCTGACTGGTCATGTACTGCCAGTCTATTGGGGATATACTTTAGAGGGCTGGTGTCTTTCCCTGTATTGTATATGTCAAATTCCAACTTACTTTCACTATTTCTATTACCATATCCTAGGGAAATACTCAAATTCTTTTATCTCTGTAGCGAACCTGCCCATAAAAAGTATGGCAATGAAAAGTGAAACAGGTTTTCCCATTGCAGCCCCCTCATATTTCTCGAAGAAGATGTTATTTAATTAGAAGTAATTTTGATTCATGCAAAGTTAGGTAAGATCAATATACTCCTTAATTACTTCTCGACTAATATTATTCAATTTGAGTAAATCACTCAGATCCTTCACAGTTTGTGGGATTGGTAAGCTTGGAGGCAATGAACAAACGCCAATAGGGATCAAATTATCACCTTATTTCAATTCTCTCTTATTAATTTTGTTGATAAAATCATTGGAGTTAATTATTGAAAAACTAGATTGTGCGTTAGGTAAATTTTTCAACTCTGTTGCATTTCGACAGGTGGTCAGTGGGTGATCCGATTACGGACTCATAAATCTCTAATAAACATATTGATTTCACTTTTATTTTGGTAACATCATTAATTTAAGTTTTATTAAAAGTTTTAATCTTTGGTACAAAATACATTGCTCATTAACTATAACAGTTCAATAAACATCAGAACGTATAAAATGCGTGAAATATATGTTCCAATGGTTTAAAAATGATTTTAGTATAATATAATAATAAGTTCATATACTAGACCACTTTACGATTTAATGTTTTCATTACGTTTACTGAATGTGTTAACTATTTGTATAAAATACGTTGATCACAAACCACTAATAGTCTAACACGCGGCAGCTTTTTTTTTAATGCCTTATTTATATTAACTTTCTAGCGAAGTTTAGCTAATGCTACTCTGTTTGTGCAGATATTGCGTTTTTTAATAAAATTTGATTTAAATTAAGATTAATGATAACATGATACATTACAGCCGGGTTTCCCAGCAAAATCTATCCGCAAGTACCTTTAATTAAATATATTGTAATTAATTTTTTTTTACTATTTTCTTCTATACAGTTTTTAAGTGAATGATAACATAACTGTTCAGTGGCTCAGTGAGTTAAAGCATTGTCTTAACTTATTCACTCTTTCCTGATATGTAGATCGGTGCAGGTCAGGGTGAATAACAAACAATCAACGCGGCGGAATACTAATCTTGCCAAGTACGCCGACGACACGCTCATGTACGCGCATTCATATAAGGCTCAAGCTGCAAATATGCTGCTGAAGGCACCATGGTTCATGCCATGGCGTGTTACGACAAGTGGAAGATCCGGATCAACGCCGAGAATTTCACAGAGAACAGCATATTAACGTCAATTTAGATCAAGAGACAACAAATTCCAGTCAACCGGTGCGTGAAGTATCTGGGGGTTAACTTGGACAAAAGAGCGTCAGCTCAATACGCATATTAACGAAATTGCACGCAAGGTCTACTCCATGTCCAAGAGCTTGTATCCGCTCCTGGCAAAGAGTAGCGGATTTAACGCAACAAATAAGAAATTGTTGCGCATGATGGCGATCAGGCCGGCCATCACATACGCGGCGCCGCGCCGGTGTGATGCAGCATCCGGCTACGACAATGCGAAAATTCAAAGTTCTTGAACATACATTTATGCACCTCATATCTGATTCCAGCAGGCATACCTCCCTCAGAGATCTATACGCACGATGTCACGACACCACTAGCGGACTACGTCCAAGAAATCTCCCAAAAATTCTACACCTTCAAACTGGGCGAACCAGCAACATAACCCAAATTAGAATGTTTAATGCCCTATTCCAGATCAAACACCCCCTACCATACCAGGCGTTGCCTATCTTCCGGCAACCTCTTCCCTAGCCATACTTTCCTATGATCTTTACTCATCTTTATCTTTCCAACTCTACTATTGCCTTTGTTTATATTTTGTTTTTGTTCACGTTCTTATTCTTTTTGTTCTCTTTTTGTCATCAAAAATTCCATTTTGTCCGATAAACCTTTAAAAAATTCAAACATTTTAAACCCTATCTTTTTCCACCACATTTTCCTGGCGTCAGGGAAACCACCAGGTCGGCAGTCCTCGTACGGGTTTTTTCATTTAGCTTTTCACCCGAGTCAACAACCCAAATTTATTCAGTGCCACAACCATTGACTAGTTCTAAGTTTTACATGCATTAGTTTTAGGCCCATGTAGGCAGCATTTTTTTAAATATATTATTAATTTTAAACCCGCGCTAGGTGGGTAGGAATTTTAATTGTCCATTTTGTTATTGTCGTAAAGTCGAATTGAACCTGGGCAGATTCGGCCCAGTCCACACGTATCGCCGTAGTTGTCTGGCTGGCTCTGGGCCAGGCTTTGGGAAGGCGCCATATAGGTACATAACAGAATATTAATTAATTTTATTTGCTTACTTGCTTTGCCTTACGATTCGATTCCTATGCACTCTTGATTTTTTCGTTAAAATCATTGTTAATAGTTGCGGAAAAATATAATTGTAATTTTTCTGACTGTTGAAAAAACTATACTTTTTTCAAAAATAAAAATACCTTTACCAAAATTTTAAATAATAAATTAATTTCAAATTTAAGTTAAGAGGTAAACTAGTTGTTATTGATTTATAAAAGTACAGTCACATACAGGAAGATGGCATCAGTTATATTAGTTTTAAGTTGCTGATCTACTTTGAATCATTTTTATTCAAACACTTTAGAGAGGCACATATATGTGAAAGATGGGTAGCCCTAAGCATAAGTGGTATGATAGTGCTGTAATCAATAAGGCAGTTCCCCTAGGACGAGCGAGGCTTTTTCCATTTCACTGAGGTTGGGCCTGACCTCTGCGATTATCCCTAATGCGGAATAACTCTCATAAGTTTTGGTAACCGGGATTGCGTACGTGCTTTATAGGTGGTTTATGAAATGTCATATACATTGTTAAAAGAACATATCCATAAGATACTTATTAAACGCATTTATAAAACATTTATTAAATGTCGTAATTTAACTAATTTTCTACTTACATACAACTTATAAAATGTATGTGTGGAACGTTTATCAAACGTTTATTAAATGTCATAATTTAATTATATTTCTAGGTATAATACATACAATTTATAAACGTTGATTTGGGCAGTTTAAATTTACCGTTTTTAGATGTATAGTTTTGCAGCATACAAAACGTTTCTTAGACATATTAGTGTTTACTGGGTACGTTGAATCAACGAAACGGCCATTGTGTGCCCCAGTTCTTGTCCCATCGCATTCCACATTCCACCCTTAAACAGTGAATTTGCTGTTTTCTTAGCTTCTAGTTCCATTTCGATGTGCAAGTGAGTGAGTTCAAGGATGGTCTCCATTGCAGCTCTTGGCGTTGGAGTGCTCCTGATTGCTCCTATTATTCCTAGACAGTTGAACTTGACATAGGCGAGCCCTAGTTGTGGAGCGCTCCTGAGATTGCCATCACCCAAGTGCCGCATATGTTATGAGGGGTTTCACCATGATGGTGTACATGTAGTGAGTGATGTTTGTATTAATTCCCCACTTAAGACCGAAGATACGCCTGCACATCCATAAGGATGCGCGGGCTTTCTTCGCTTGAGCTTCCACGTGGTTCTTTAATAACAGTTTGGAGTCTAAGGTTAGTTCCAGGTACCTCACTGTACGGGAAAGACATAGACTCGTGCCCATAATAAGGAAGCTGGAAATCGCTTATTTTTCTTCTTTTAGCGAACAGCATTAGCTCTGTTTTGCCAGGGTTGACCGAGAGCCCATGTCTGTTACACCATAGCTGAACTATATCAAGAAGCCTGCAATAGTTACTTCAAATCGGCTTCTTGTTATGATAGGCAGATCGTCTGCTTGCACATAGAAGCCTGTTTCACTCAATTCGGCCAGTAGCCCGTCGAGCATGAGGTTCCACAATAGTGAGGACAGTTTCCCACCCTACTTTCTGCCTTGGCCCTAACTGTATCGTTGCCAAGCGTGATTTCAATGTTGTGTGTGCAAAGCATGGACGACGTCCACTTAATTATGGCACCGTCCACGCCGCGGTCCGCAACTCTTTGACATAGAGAATTGAAGGTTGGGTAATTGAATGCTCCTTCGATATCCAAGAATGATACCAATGCCAGTTTTTTCTGATCTAGCGCCTTCTCAGCTCTAACAACGATCTGATGAAGGGCCGTTTTTGCAGATTTACCGGCTTGATATGCATGTTGATTGGGGTGAATTGGTGATAACACCAATACTCCATCTGTTATATATCTTTCTATTAATCTTTTCAATATCTTCAAATGAAAGGAAGTCAGGCTTGCCGATCTAAATGCCTCAGGCTACTCATATATGGTACCTGTCTTTGGTATAACGACCACTTTTACCTTTCTCCAGAACACGGGTATGTATCCCAGAGCTAGACAGAATCTAAGATGATACAGGTGCCCCAATAGTACTTCCGCGCCCTTTTGTATTAGAGCCGGATAGGTACCATCAGGTCTCGGCGATTTGAATGAGTCAAATGTCGATATGGCCTATCTTAATTTTTCGTGTGCTTTATTCACCTCCGACGCCTTCTTCCAGTCTGCGGCAGTTGCCTCTGATCTGAATTCCGTCGCCGAGGGCTTATTTTCACAAATCTCTGACTCTGGCAAATGAGCGTCGAGAAGACACTCGATTGTCTCGTGGTCATTATTTGCGTAAGACCATCTGGGAGACTGATATAGTCAAGCCGTGATTTTGGGCTTCTTGAGAGAGTTTTGCGTAGTCTAGCTACTGCAGGTAGGTCCTCAATAGTTCCATAGAAGGCCCTCCAGCTCTCTCTTTTCTGCTTGTTTATCAAGATTTTATACTTTCACTGGGCAGATTTTTAGATCTCCCAGTCAGTCGGTACTTTAGAACGTGTTGCTCTATTGGGCAGCTTACGTGTATATCAAGAAGCCTGCAATAGTTACTTCAAATCGGCTTCTTGTTATGATAGGCAGATCGTCTGCTTGCACATAGAAGCCTGTTTCACTCAATTCGGCCAGTAGCCCGTCGAGCATGAGGTTCCACAATAGTGAGGACAGTTTCCTACCCTACTTTCTGCCTTGGCCCTAACTGTATCGTTGCCAAGCGTGATTTCAATGTTGTGTGTGCAAAGCATGGACGACGTCCACTTAATTATGGCACCGTCCACGCCGCGGTCCGCAACTCTTTGACATAGAGAATTGAAGGTTGGGTAATTGAATGCTCCTTCGATATCCAAGAATGATACCAATGCCAGTTTTTTCTGATCTAGCGCCTTCTCAGCTCTAACAACGATCTGATGAAGGGCCGTTTTTGCAGATTTACCGGCTTGATATGCATGTTGATTGGGGTGAATTGGTGATAACACCAATACTCCATCTGTTATATATCTTTCTATTAATCTTTTCAATATCTTCAAATGAAAGGAAGTCAGGCTTGCCGATCTAAATGCCTCAGGCTACTCATATATGGTACCTGTCTTTGGTATAACGACCACTTTTACCTTTCTCCAGAACACGGGTATGTATCCCAGAGCTAGACAGAATCTAAGATGATACAGGTGCCCCAATAGTACTTCCGCGCCCTTTTGTATTAGAGCCGGATAGGTACCATCAGGTCTCGGCGATTTGAATGAGTCGAATGTCGATATGGCCTATTTTAATTTTTCGTGTGCTTTATTCACCTCCGACGCCTTCTTCCAGTCTGCGGCAGTTGCCTCTGATCTGAATTCCGTCGCCGAGGGCTTATTTTCACAAATCTCTGACCCTGGCAAATGAGCGTCGAGAAGACACTCGATTGTCTCGTGGTCATTATTTGCGTAAGACCATCTGGGAGACTGATATAGTCAAGCCGTGATTTTGGGCTTCTTGAGAGAGTTTTGCGTAGTCTAGCTACTGCAGGTAGGTCCTCAATAGTTCCATAGAAGGCCCTCCAGCTCTCTCTTTTCTGCTTGTTTATCAAGATTTTATACTTTCACTGGGCAGATTTTTAGATCTCCCAGTCAGTCGGTACTTTAGAACGTGTTGCTCTATTAGGCAGCAAACTACGTGTTTCTTTACGCAACCCATTTAGTTCTTTGTTCCACCATAGGCGCTATTTCACCTTTGCTTATTTGCAAGGGGCAGTTATTTTCAAATGTGGAGTTGATGGCAGTCTGCAGCTGTAGAGCTACTGCTTCCACTTCTCGCGAGTTTCTTGGTCTACAGGATATATTCTCTAGATTCCCTTATGTAAGTGAGTAGACCTGGGATTCCTGCACGTGACGGGTTCCGGTTGGTTCCTCTCCAGGGCGAATCTTATATATCGATGGTCCGATAGGGAAGGTTCCGACACCACCGTTGTGGAGTTAAGTCAATCACTTCTTATCTTCCTTGAATTACAAACGTAGCACTGCTTCTGTTTACAATCTCCAGGTCAGAAGCGTATAGAAGTTCCAGTAACGCCATGCCTCTCGGGTTAACGTCCGAACTGCCCCACACTGTGTGATGAACATTAGCATCACATTCGAGAACCAACGACAACTGTTCTTCCTCTGCAAATTGTGTTAATTTCTTGAACTCCTCCAATGGGGGTAGAGTATATTTCATTTGATCGGCACATTTCTAAAACCGTAAATATCGCTCGCAGATACAAAATTTTCATATCATTGTGTTAGTGAACGAATTCTGAACAACTTTTAAAAATGTCCGTCTGTCCGTCCGTCCGTCTGTCCGTCCGTCCGTCTGTCCGTCTGCCCGTCCGTCCGTCACGTTTCTTGTAAGCACGATAACTAAAGAAAGAAAAATCCGGTTGTATTGAAATATGGACAGTAAGTTAGTATTAGCTGGAGGAAGAACCCCAATATTTTTGAACAAAATCTTTAATGATTTACATTTGAATTTTTTTTCTAATTTTTATGTTTTTGTAACTGAATAGAAATCTGGTGGAATGATATTTCACTTTAATATCTAAATATTTATATATTTTACAAATATACATTTCATAATATAATATACAACCGTAAAAATATGGTTTTAGCTCGTGTCTTATAATGTCAAAATTTACATTTTTTACGTGAAAGGTGGTGTAGTTCTTATGCTTTTGACTCGGAATCCAAGGGTCCTGGGTTCGAAACCCAAATGGGGTTTGGTATGTTTTTTTATTTTTACTTTATTTTACACTTTACCAACTAAGTTCGTACTATAGAATTAAAAATGTCTAAAACTAACACTATTTACAAAAAACTGCGAAGAGTATCCTATAAAATGTGTAACAATTATATAAAAAGTTCAGTGAACAGGCGAAGAGTACGTTTTTAGCTTGTTTTTATATAGTTTTAATCGTCCCAAAATGATGCCAACATAGTTATGGAAACGCGCGTCAAGTAATAGTATTCAAGCGTCTTGGTGTTTGTGAAAAGTACTTCAGAGGCAGCTTCACACGAAAAGTTCCAGTCTCCTCCAGGAATTATATTTGTAGCTGCTTATAGTACGGGAGCCAGCGACACTCTCCTTTGAAAGATCTACTTAAAATTAATTTCTTATTTTTTGTATTATAATTAGGCTGTGTTTTCACGAATTCGACTTTTGCCCACGGACCAGCGGGACAAAGTCTAACAGGACTTTTTGCTCCTGTTCCGTCGAATGACCGACAGCATAAATTATTTAACGATTTCAGGTAACAAACTACTGGCAAAAAAAATTAAATTTAAACAATTGTATCAATTGACTTTTTTTTATTACATATTTAGTGAGGAGCACGCCGGCGCCGGTCCATAAATGATGACGGAGGATATAATTTTCCATCATATCGTAGTGTCAATAAAAAACACAAAAAATCTCAGCTTTAAATATGTATAGCATTGACATTTTTTATAACAAAATTGAAACACTGCTCCAAGCGTCGTTGTCCTGCTAATGAAGTGGTAGGACTCTGTTTTGTGGATAAGTTACATTAATATGATAGAAAAAAGATAAACCAATTTTAAACGAATATAGTAACTAAAAGTATCGCTGGCTTCAGTACTAATAAGTTACTCCGTAGTTTTAGTGTACAGTTCTTGCCAAGAAACCGTGAATTGAATCTGAAAGCTCTGTTGATAGAGCGCTCTACGTGAATTTACGTGCTGGGGAATCCTATTCATCATTTATTCCGTCGTATCCTTTTACCCAGAAAAGATGGACACTATTCTTTTGTTTGAGTATGATTCTGATTTGCTCAGTGCCTATTTATATGCAGTTTTCCAAGTTAAAATCTCAGAACCGACCTCAACTTCATCTCCTCTGTGATTAAGTTTAAAAGTGGAATTCAGAGTAGCTTCTATTGCAGTTTTAGGAGCCGTAACACAAAGGCATGACAATGTTTGAAAATGCTCTTGTTCATATGCTGCTACTCTTTTCTTTATTCTGGACCGTCACACAATAGCTGGATGGCAAAGCATGGGTCTTGTTACAGTAGTGTATGACCACAGAGATATTCCCCGGGACCTACCTACTGCTCTATGACACTGGTACAAAAACGGACATGCCTTCTTTATATTTGCTTTCATGTCTCCTCCAATTCGACAAAGTTTGAAGGCACATAGAAATAAAAAAGGCGAAAACGGAAGTCATTTGGAATCATACCTCCTCTATACCTCGTGGATAATGGAGGTAAAACGTATAGTTGAAGATAATGTCGAAATTTTTATAATTATAATTCCTGCGGGCATTATTAATAATATAATATATATATTTTTTGAATTTCATTCAAATAATAGTTAGACACATAAAAACTGACCTATATATGTAGGAATGTAAATTTCTGTGAGAAAAATAAATATAATAAGTATCAACACTTAATTATGAATAAAAGTCAATGGTATTAATGGTTTATTTACAGTGTTTTTACGATAATGTGTTTTTATAAATAACTTAAATAGAATATGAGCGATTGACGCGACTGCGATCACTTACCTACGTGATAGAGTACAGGAAATCATAATTATGTTTTACGATGCACATTATATTTTTCTAAAATAAAAGTGACCCTAGTAGTAAAAGGTTTATCAATCCATGGTCAGCGAGACATAAATAGTAAGCAGGTATGGCAGACTGAGAAAGTTCTAGGCGTGGATCGAGTGACAGAGGATATAAGATATCCTCAATTTAGGGAATCACTTCATGCTACGTAAGGTGCTTAAGTTGTCTGTTATCTACTTAAAAGTGCATATAGAGTACCAGTATAGCCAGTCTTCAAATGGCTCGCTCTAAAAACAAATGCTTATCTGTCATCACTAGATTTATCGGGTAAGTAACATTAATTAAGATATTTAATAATTATTTTCATACACAATCTTACACTTATTTTAAATCAGAAAAATATCTCCTTTTAGAGAATGTAAAAATCTATGCTATTGTCATTAAATAATACACGGGTCTCCTCAAGGAAAAAGATGTTTCGCTGAAATGGCGAAGAAATGGTGAAGAATGGATTGCGCCGAAATTGGTCAAGATAGTGTACCCGGTGCTGGAAGACTATATTTTTTTCTCGAAAACTTTTCAGAAACATTTTTTTATGGGGCCAGAATACCACCACGTCGACGATCGTTGGCTCTGAGTACAACTGAGAGTGATATACTAATAATGCTTATTTTAAATAGCACAACGAGACAAATAAATGCCTAAAATTAGTCACTTTGTTATTCCTGCATAAAAATACAATAATAGCTCCAGACGATCTGTTTCGGCTTTCGGTCATGTTTTTTGGGCACTGGAAACAATTCCTAAACTTTCGGCGCAACCCGATTTTGTAGCCATTTTATCTTTTTCCCTGAGGAAGCCAGTGAATAATAGTTGACTCTTGACTCCATATCTTTAGAGCATTTAGTTAACTTACATAATCTATGCTTTGTAAATGGAATTTTTCCTGACGACTTAAAAATTAGTAAAGTAATTCCACTATTTAAAAACCCGCTGCCCAAGGAATCACTACTTCTACATCCAGATTTTATATCCAAGTCACTCACAACGAAAAAATTTTGTATGTGGAAATAATTGTTTATGGAACTTTAATAATATAATATTTGAAATCCTCTACCCCAAAAACCTATAAAACGATACCCCACATCGGTAGTGGGGTGGGGGTGGTGATAGAGGGGTGGTAGTGGGGGTGGATGAAGAAAAAAAATATTTTGAGGTTTCTGGTTCTTGTACACACATTAAATCACAATTTTTTTTCATCCCCTTTAATAATGGAGGTGGTAATGGGGGTGGCTAATGCCAAAAATTTTTTTGAGACCTTAGCTTCTCTTGTATATACTAAATACCAATTTTCTGGACTCTTACCTGCTTAATTTAGTTATTTACCCCAAATTTACCCCCAATTTACCCCCCTTCGACGGAAGAAGATGAAAGTATAATCTAGTTCCAGATCTCATTAAAGTACATATGTGCACCAAATTTCAAGTCAATATCTTGAACGGTTCCAGAGTAAACGTGAAAGTAAACGTGCACACAAAAAAAGTTACCAGACCGACAGACAGACAGAAATTTTTTTTTGCTCAAACTTAAAATCTCTACGTTTCATGACATTCTCAGCCTATCTGAACAACAAAAATTTTTAAAAATTTTGTTGTCGTTACTATACTTCCATTGGATGTGGAAGTAAAAGGAGATAAAACGTACAATAATTATCGTGTGATTAGCATAATTTCAAGAATGTCGAAGGTTATAGAACAGTTAAGTGGATTATTTCTTAAAAATAACCTTTTATTGTCAATTCAGCACGGTTTCCTAAAAAATAGAAGTGTTGGCACTGCATTAGTAAACTTTCATAGCTCAGTAGTAGACGCCCTAGATAAAGGATTATATGCTTTTGGTCTTTTTATAGATTATTAACTAGCCTTTGATTGTGTAGATTATGACTTACTTATTGCCAGGTTGTTTAGATATGGTATTGGGAGTCCTGCTTTAGATTTTTTATCCAGCTATATTAGAAACCGTGCGCAAGTAGTCTGTGTGAATGGAACAAAGAGCAACAAATAATCTAATAAATGCCGGTATACCACAAGGCTCCATACTGGGGCCATTTATTTACCTTGTCTTTGCCAACGATCTTGCGTTATACATTCAAAGCAAATACAACGTTTGTATTACTTGTATTACTTGTTACGCTGAAGATACTGACTTTTGAGTTGTTCAAAAAAGTCCCGACGCAGTAAAAAATATATCGATAGTTCTATACAGGGACGTTATAATTTGGTCAGAGAAAAACCGGCTTACACTTAATAAAGAAAGAACAACTACGGTATCATTTAGGTACATCATCGAGCAAAATGCTAACGACAAATTTTTAGTAACAGATTCTGCTAAAATCTTGGTGTCATGTTCGATCGAAATTTGACGTGGGCTGCTCACATAGATAATTTATGTGTGAAGCTCGGTAAAGGTTGTTACGGTATGCGCAACTTAAAAAATCACTGCGATAAAGGTTCTCTATTGACATTTTATCACTCTAACATACATTCCCATCTACGGTATAGAATTTTGCTGTGAGAATTGAGTACTACCTATGTTCGTCGGGCATTTATTCTGCAAAAGCGTGTCATTAGGACTATGGAGAGTTTACATCCCCGAGAATCGTGCAGAGAATCCTTTAAAGCCTTAAAAATATTAACTCTGCCTAGTATATATATTTATGAAATATGTTGTTATGTTTTTAAAAACAAATCAACTTTCCTTACAAACCAAACACACCACAATTATCAAACTAGATTTAAAGATCAGCTAATTCCTCACCAGCATATAAAAGCAATATATCACGAAAGTGTGTTTTACAACGGATGTAAAATTTATAATCATTTGCCCATTAATTAAAAAAATTGTAAAAATTGTGCTTTTGAAAAGAGGATGAAGAATTTACTAATTGAAAAGTGCTTGTATGATGTTAACAAATTTTACTCAGTCTGACTATTTATACATTTATGTGTTTATTTATTTATTGTGTTTATATACTTTTGTAGTTTGTTATCATGTACGTGTTATCGCTTATACAATTTTTACATGTATTCTATCCTATATTTTGTATTGTATTATGCTTATGCATAATAGCTCAGATTTTTGACGCACTCCAGAGTTACTTGTATGGTTATTAATTAATTGTACTTGTGATTGGGAAATAAAGGTTATTATTATTATTATTAAATAGTAATGACCCCGATTCCATATCTTTTGAGATAACTGTGATAAAATTTCACAATGTAGTCAAAATATGCGAAACATACCAAATTTACACAGTTTCTCACTGGCATTGTACGCATATATTTCACAAGGATTAATCCATGTATTTGAAACACATCGTGTATATAATTCAAACGAAACTAGGAGAAAGGTTTTAAAAATACTTATAAATTACACAAAAAAATTCTTTATGATATTCAGAATAAAGAAACACTCAGCCCACAGGAATTATTATTGTATAATCTACATTTATTAAGATATATTTATTCAAGCCAGATAAAAATTGATATAATGGTCAAAAGTTTGAAATAATTGATACTTTGAAGTTTAGAATCAGTGATACCGGGTGTGTAGTGGCGGGCTAGGCATAGGGAGTAAGAATTACAACATCGCACGTGCCAGCTGGTTGAAATGAAATTACTGAGAGCTGGGATACTCCGCTGACGGATGAGTTTACTGCGCTGTGTTGTCATATCTCTCGCGCTACGTGAATGTACATGCCTAATGGGCAATTACACGCACGGTATATGCTGCAGAATGCTGCATGAAATACTATAAATGTAGAAACAAATTCTTACTTGTGAATTATCTAACCCATCTTAAATGGAAGATGTTGGTTTTACTGTACCTATAATGCCAAACTATGTAAAGCTACCGGGGAATTGACTGCGGTATACATTCGGATGAATTACACGAGTGTATTACTGATTGCGGTTTAAAGCTACCGGGGAATTGACTGCGGTATATATTCGGATGAATTACACGAGTGTATTACTGATTGTGGTTTAAAATTTATATTATAATTTCAGAAGTAAGCTACGACACACTACGAGACCTGAGAGCTAGAATTTTTTAGCGTGGACTGCCTTTTTTTATCGAGATAGAGTCATATTATTATAAAATTAATGAATACCGCGATCATTTAATTCCTTCGTAACTGTACTTATAGGCCATGCTAAAGTGGCTTAATTCAACAGTAATGCATAATAGTTTATTTATTTTTGTAGGAAGGTGTATCATAGAAACTCCAACAGGTTATTTATTTTCCATAAGGTGAAAGAATCAAAAGAATAAATGCCTTTTGCTAGGGAAACTTGCAACACATGATATAAAACGTAAATATCATAAAAGAAAATAAAATGCTTTGCCGGAATCTCACGCAAGGGACGATAAGATGTCTTCGCTTCCCACGTGGGTTATTCTTGCGAAACACAAAAAAAATAACATAGCCTTACGCATATGCAAACCGTAGATGTTAAATTAGCTTATAAGATCACTTGACTCAATTAATGCCCAATAAAATTCGAAAGATGAAGAAGAAATAGAATAGATTGTAGGTTACATTATTCATTTTTTCCGAAAGTAATCTACTTCTTTTAAGAAAACTATCATGAAATCATTGTTGAACTATCCAGGACAAATATACATGAAACGACATCGTACCTAACATAAACTTGCAAAATTTAATATGAAGTGCCAAAAGCACTAGCACATGATTTGCAAGGTAATAAACGAGGTGTTTTAAGTGTTTAATTTATTTAATTTGGTCAATTTATTTTCCGGTGCTTTGCTTGTGCAACCAATGCTCTGTTGATTTCTATGTTTATTAAGGATAGGATTTTGCAAAGTGAGAGGAAAATATGCGTTTATTTTTGGTTTATTATAAATATTTAAAAAATTATAAATGGTATAATCTTTAAAATAGTTTCAGATACTTCCCATTGCTCTAAGGAATACAACCTTATACAGTTTTTATCATAAATTTTGTATATAGTTAAATGCCATATTCTAATAATGAAATTAGGAACTATTTTCATTGACAAACTACGATATTAAAGTACAACAGAAAGGGTCTCGCCGGTTATGTATATGGAATTGGGCCCAGCGGCTTATTGGCCTATTCATTCACATGAATGTTGCTTATGACTAGGAATGCTCAATAAAATATATAATAAACCTCTAACCCCTATATTAGCAGAGTTATGGGGTTAACAATCCTGAAAATTAATTAATTAATTTTTTCAAAACTATTGAAGATAATTAACTGAAATTAATAGGAGACGTTGATATGAAATAGCTTTATATTTTACATTTTTTTTTACATTCCTATTACGTCATTTAGTATATAAAAAAATAATTTAATTTTTGAGGGTGCTGTTTTTATATCAACCCCGTGAGTGACACCTACCAAAAAAAATCTATATTATTTAACACTAACATAATTATCGTGTGTAAAAATTACTTCAAGGTCAAATTGGGAGAAGATGCTTAAAAATATAATTCTAGATAATGAACACAAGCACACAAAAAAAATTAAAATGCAAAGACCTAGACCACTTAATTCCTACTCATTTGGAAGCTAATAATCAAAAAAATATGCTACTACTTTTAGCTTGGCTCTCAATTATTTCTTTTTCCTTCAGAAGTATTGATTTTATTAGACAATATGGTTAGGCCATTTTAATTATTCCACAGTAATATCTCTTCAGGAAGGGACACTAGCGAAAGATGTTTCAGACAAAAGTTGTTCCACTTAGAGGGGCGCATCTTTTGGGTAGAATAATTTTCCACCTCCCACCCCTGATGAGCTTGGGGTGGGGGTAACTTTTGAATTTTTAATGGCACTCTCCACTTTTGATCGAGTATTCTGATTCTACAAAAAAAAATACATAACTTTTGTACCAAATATTTTTTCTCCCCCCCCACCCTGATGAGCGGGGATGGAGGGTAACTTTCGAATTTTCAAAAACCTGCAGAGAAACATCTCTGAACTAGAGCATTTTTAGGTGAAATCTTTCAAACAAAAGTTGTTTAGTTTAAAGAGGAGCATCTTTGGTTTGAAACATTTTTCCTAAAAATGCCCTAGTTCAGAGATGTTCGCCTGCAGGATTTTGAAAAATTGAAAGTTACACCGCCATCCCCGCTGATCAGAGTGGGGGAGAGAAAAAAATGTTTGGTACAAAAGTTATGCAATTTTTTTCGTAAAATCAGAACACGCGATCAAAAATGGAAAGTGCCATTAAAAATTCAAAAGTTACCCCCACCCCCCGCTTATCACGGGTGGGGGGTGGAAAATTGTTCTGCCCAAAAGATGTCCCCCTCTGAATGGAACAACTTTTGCCTGAAACATTTTTCGCTAATCTCCTTTCCTGAGGAGATATTTCTGTGGATTAATTAAAATGACCTACCTAACCATATTGTCTAATAAAATCAATACTTCTGAAAAAAAAAAATAATTGAGAACCAAGCTAAAAGTAGTAGTATATTTTTTTGATTATTGGCTTCCAAATGAGTAGGAATTAAGTGGCTTCGCACTTAATTTTTTTTTGTGTGCCTATGTTCATTACCTAGATTTATATTTTTAAGCATCTTCTCCCAATTTGACCTTGAAGTAATTTTTACACAATACAATTATGTTAGTGTTAAATAATATATATTTTTTTGCTGGGTGTCACTCAAGGGGTTGATATAAAAACAGCACCCTCAAAAATTAAATTATTTTTTTTATATACCAAATGACGTAATAGGAATGTAAAAAAAATGTAAAATATGAAGCTTTTTATATCAACGTCTCCTATTAATTCCAATTAATTACCTTCAATAGTTTTGAAAAAAATTAATTTTAAAATTAATAACTCTGCTAATATAGGGGATAGAGGTTTATTATATATTTTATTGAGCATTCTTAGTCATAAGCAACATTCATGTGAATAAAGAGCCCAATAAGCCGCTGGGCCCAATTCCATATACTTAACCGGCGAGACCCTTTACAATAAAAAAAATATATAGTTGTATTCGTTAGAATAATAGCAATTATTTAAAACAATTTTAAAGATTATAGTATGTTTGGTTATTTAATTATTTATAATAAACAGAAAATTAACACATATTTTCCTCTCACTCTGCAAAATCCTATCCTTAACTTTAGTTTTTTATTTACATACCAAGGTTTTATATACTAATGTGGAAAATTTTTATTATTGCACTGAATGATAATTTGACAACCAGTTATACATAGCGTGTTATGAGATATTCTACTGTTTGCACACTTGATTTAGTGGATTAATACAAATTATATATTTAAATATAATTTTGCAAGATTGTGACATACATATTGTATTCGAGTAGGATGACGACTTTTCGCACACCCGCTACAGTGAAGTTATGCGTCAACCGCCGTAAATTTATTTCCAGAATGAAAATCTAATATCCTAATTACTGCTATGCATTTTGTCAAAAATGACCAATATTTAATTCGTTTTATGTTTTAAAGGAAATGCACAATTGCAGATAGTGAATAGCTTTGGTTTTTGCTATGTTGCCACGAGTTATTTTCTAATTTCCATCCCCGTTTCATATTCCTTCAGAAGTAAGTGCCATTTAAAAAAATTATTCCATTTATTGAATACTAACCACTTTTAAAAGGACCACCGTCAGTTATCGAACATCCTGTATAGTCTATTTTGAAAACAGCTAAAATACCTTTCCATTAAAAAAACTTGTTATGAACAAATGTAGAATTAGAATCTCCAGGGACCGTCCTATTAATTATAATCAAGTTTATTTGGAATGTATACGAGATTCCAATGTATTTTTAATATGTAATTATACTAGATATTGGCTGTAATCAAGTTGCATACATAATGAAAATTATGTATTAGGCATTCACAGGATGTAAAAGAACGACACGGCACAAATTAAGGAGGTGCCATTACGTGACAACATGAACAAAAATTCGACTGGAGAGGCAGTCCTATATGATAGTAAAAAACATTTAAATTGTTACACAACAAGATTATTTACCATTGAATCATGAACATAATATATTAGATCTAAGTTAAATGCTCATAATAAACGAAGTAAAGGAGGAGGTAATGCGTCGTTCTATTTTTGAAATATTTCATTTTAGAAAAAAATTTTTCGATAAAATTGAAAGTAAATATCTTTGGGAATCTTTAGGAGATCCAAATAAAGTAATATTTTTCCATGTTGTTCTGCTTGAATATTATTATTATTGTAAATTATAAGAATTTTCAAGTAATTGTGAACCTTCTTTTAAGGTTCCAATCGTGGTTGACAACATGGAAATGTAAGAATCTGGTAAGAAAAAGTTCAACCGATCTGTACAATAATAATTGTAAGTTGTGTGCACTTCATTTTGTCACCAAAGTTAGTAGAGCTCAGTTGACCTTAATATGTATTTGCAAACCTAATAATTTTTATGATCTTTTTATTTTTTTAGAGTTCACAATTAGTTATTGGAAATGCTTATAATTTACAGCAATAACAAAATACCTTTGGGGATCCTTAAAAAATCTAAATAACGTAATATTTTTGAATTAGGATTTTGAATTTGAATGTATTCTCCTGCCGTTCTGCTCGAACATTTCCGAATAGCACAAACGGTTCCACCTCGTTCATTCGTCATATCGCTAATAAAAACAAGGAATCACTACTTCCACATCCAGATTTTCTATCCAAGTCTCTCACAACGAAAAAATTTTGTATGTGAAAGTAATTGTTTATGGAACTTTAATACTATAATATTTCAAATCGTCTACTCCAAAAGCCCATAAAACGATATCCCATATCGGTAGTGTGGTGGGGGTGGTGATAGGGGGGTGGATGAAATACAAAAATATTTTGAGGTTTTTGGTTCTTGTACACACACTAAATCACAATTTTATTTTATCCCCTTTAATGATGGGGTGGAGGTGGTAATGGGGGCGGTTAATGCCAGAAAATTTCTTGAAAGCTTCTGTTATATATACTAAATACCAATTTTATGGACTCTTATCTGCTTGATTTATCTATTAACCCCCCATTTACCCCAGAATAAGATGAAAATATAATTTAGCTCCAGATTCCGTTAAAGTACATACGTGTACCAAATTTCAAGTCAATATCTTAAACGGTTCGAGAGTAATCGTACGTACAAAAAAGTTACAGACCGAGAGACAGAGTTTTATTTTCTCAAACTTAAAATCTCGACGTTTCATCATATTCCAAGCCTATTTGAACAATAAAATTTTTCTAAATTTTTTTGTCGTTACTATACTTCCACTGGATGTGGAAGTAATTATTCGTTGACACAACTTTTCACAACGTTTCACTATCACTATCATATCAATATTGGTTAAACTTTATTGAGGAGATATTGAAAATTTATATTATATAATATTTTATTCAAGCATAAATCAATGTTAATTATTATATTGGCTCCAACACTTAATGTACAATTTCGCCCAATACGCAAAAGGTGTCAAACAATATCAACTTATATTGATAAATATAGATACACATATACTGATAAATATGAGTTCCACGAGGAAACAGACATGCTTTAATGACAGATAGAGGAGACCGGGGGTAATCATAATCAACCATAGAAATGCCAGTTGGGCTCTCGTTGCTGAAATAAAAGGTGTTTTATGTATTTTGGTCAAAATTTCTTTTGGTTGTTACTTTGTAAAGGAATGGAATACTAAGTTCATATTTGACACATATAATACACTAGTGATCCTGAATAAGTACTTCTTTCATACACATAAAAAATCCAGGTCCGGACTTGAGAAAAAAATGTTTTTGTTGTTCTTCAAGAAAGAATACCCTGTATATGTTTTTTCTAAAATTAAGTATTAAATTCGAAAAACACATAAAAAGCTGAACAAAAGGGCTTCCTTAATTTTTTTGCCGCACCTCTGCCATCTTCGAAATAAATTCCAGTAAATAATGCAATATGAGACTTTAGAAAATATCGATGAATGACATGCGCAAAAAATGCTTCCACTATTAAATTGGGCATTTACTTTTTTTTCAGCAATAATTATTATGTTGTAATTACCAATTTTTATGGAGGAGGTGAAAATAAATAAAAAAATAAATGTTAGAGGACGACGAATCAAGAATGTATTTCATTCCTCTCATTTATTAAAGAGTGGTAATACAGCAACACAACATACATATTACCAACAACAATAACTGTAATAACAAAGCTGTATTTAAAGGATGACGTCTACAAAATGGACATTTATTGCATGGAGCAATTAAATTCAAAGGATTGTTGAATACCACAAAAAAAATTAGAGACAGACAGTCCAGATGTGATAAGAAGATCAATCGGTCATCTCGCGAAGCACACTAGAAAATGTACTGAAGCTGAGGAGGACATTTTGAACAGAGAATTTAATTATAGTTTTAATTTGTAAATACGTTTTATAACAATATCTGCATTTTTGTTTTTGGCACAGATATTCTGTTGATATTTTGTTGTTATCTTGTTACTATGTGCATTATTAATATGCTTTGTTATTGCAGTTATTGTTGTTGTTAATAGGTATGTTATGTTGCTATATTACTAGTCATTTAATAAATAAGAGAAATGAAATAGGTTCTTGATTCGATTTTTTATTAATTTTAATTTAAAAGTAAATGTCTAATTTAGTAGAGGAAGCATTTTTTGCGCGTATCATTCATCGATATTTTGTAAAGTCTCATATTGCATTATTTAGTGGAATTTATTACGAAGACGTCAAGGGTGTGGCAAAAAAATTAATGAAGTCATTCTGTTCAGTTTTTTATGTACTTTTCGAATTTAATATTGAAATTAAAAAAAAACATATACAGGGTATTCTTTTCTTGAAAAACAACAAAAACAGTTTTTTTCAAGTCCAGACTTGGATTTTTTTTTGTGTGTGGTATAAGTACTTATTCAGGATCACTAGTATAGTATATGTGCCAAATATTAACTTATTATTCCATTCCTTTACAAAGAAACAACCAAAAGAAATTTTGGCAAAAATATATAAAACACCCTGTATTTCAGCAAGAAAGGCCCAACTAGTTTTTTCTATGGATGATTATGATTACTCTCATTGTCTTCTATCTGGCATTAAAACATGTCCGTTTCCTCGTGAAACACCCTGTATAATATTATACCGGGTGGCTCAGCCGATAGAGACACTCTTGTAACTTTTGAATGGGCGAATGGATTTTTTTCAAATTTGGTGTAGTGGCATGATATGAAATTTTCAATTATATTATGCAAAGAAGGCCGCGATTTTGCCAAAATTGTTAAAACTCGGTTTGCAAGCACTTTTACAATATTATTTTTTCAGATACTAACATTAAACACGATTTATTCTTCATTAAGTTCAACGATATTGGTTTTTCAGGGAAATCTATTTTTTTTAAAATGGAAAAACTTGTTATTTAATTAGATCTTTGAATTACGAAGAAAATTATATATGCGTAATGTCTACCTTCTCTGTACTAAATTTATATTTAAAAGAAAAAAATGTTTTGATATTTTTTTGTAGTTTTCTTTTTAAATTAAAATAATGTTTGCTAGTCAAATCATACGTATTTTGGGCAGCAGGATTCAAATATGCAAAAATATGCAGGTTGTCCCATTTAAAAATTTGATTTCCATGTAAATTACATCGAAACCGGAAGTCGGCAATTTTGGTTCTTTACATCATATAATTGAAAACCCATATCACTACACCAAATTTGAAAAAAATCTATTCGCCCATTCGAAAGTTACAAGAGTGTCCCTATCGGCTGAGCCACCCGGTATATAATACATGCATATACAATTACATATATTCTGACATATGGAAGATATTTTATCTGCACCTCTTGTTATAAAAATAAGGACATGAAATAGTCACTTCCTGTAACTTTTAAAAGCACACAATTGCATAATGTATCTTATTTCAAACTATGCTTTAGAAAACAAACGTTACTGTAACATGACGACGCAAAAATATTTATCATGTGTGGTGTATTTGCATACTTTTTGGCATATTGACTATCCCCAATACAGATTTTGTGAATTGTTATTATTGTTATAAAAACAACTTGTAAGGGGAGCCATCTACATCGATAAGATTAAACAACCTAATTTCAAAACGGTCAGCATATTTCATTATTACCAAAGCAATACTTATTTGTAATATGAATTAAAAGATATAATCTCAACATGGAGATTCCAATATTTTAAAATTAATATTTGTCATTTTTAGTGGATGCCTGTGGTACAATGCCAAAAAACCGCTGCCCAAGGAATCACTACTTCCACATCCAGATTTTCTATCCAAGTCACTCACAACGAAAAAATTTTGTATGCGGAAATAATTATTTATGGAACTTTAATAATATAATATTTGAAATCCTCTACCCCAAACCCATAAAACGATACCCCACATCGGTAGTAGGGTGGGGGTGGTGATAAGGGATGCTAGTGGGGATGGATGAAGTAAAAAAATATTTTGAGATTTCTGGCTCTTGTACATACACTAAATCACATTTTTTTTCATCCCCTTTAATCATGGGGTGGGGGTGGTAATGGGGGTGGCTAATGCCAAACATTTTTGAGACCTTAGCTTCTCTTGTATATAATAAATACCAATTTTATGGACTCTTACCTGCTTGATTTACGTATTTACCCCAAATTTACACCAATTTATCCCCCCTTCGATGGAACAAAATGAAAATATAATCTAGTTCCAGATCTCGTACCAAATTTCAGGTCAATATCTTAAACGGTTCCAGAGTAAACGTGCGCACAAAAAAAGTTACAAACAGACCGACAGACAGAAATTTTTTTCGCTCAAACTTAAAATCTCGACGTTTCATGACATTATAAGCTTATTTGAACAATACAAATTTTTAAAAATTTTTTTGTCGTTACTATACTTCCATTGGATGTGGAAGTAAAATATAATAACACCGTGTTACAAATATAGACTTTTCAATATTGTTATGTCAATGTTTATTTGCATTGGAAAATATTATTTATACAATATGATTTTACAGAAAAATTTACCAATATGAGGCAAATATTTGAAAATCATTCATTATATGAATCGATATTAGATGTGCAATATTGACAATTAATATCAAAATAAAAGGAATAAATAAAAAATGTTCAACATTGCAATAACATCATTTATTTATATGGATGAATGTTTGTTAAATAATATAGCCTGGAAAGGACGTCGCAAACATAGGAACATTATAGAGTATACAATATTGTAAATTTAATGTTTATAGATATTTATCAATATTGTCTGTATGTATGTGTGTTTATATTTTATGTGTTTACCTGGGATGAAATGTGGTATACCAATATTTGTAATATATTATTTTTACAATGTTTTAATATCAATATTTATTAATATCAGCAAAATATTTCTTTTGTGGTTTCAATGTATCTATATTGACCCAACGTCAAATCAGGCTCCAGCCAATATTATGTTCTACTTGGGTATGCACAGCACAATAGTCCTAATACGAGGTAAAATATAGTTGGATTATTATATATTATGTCACAGAATGCTATAGTTAAAAGAATAAATGAACTGATGGAAATACCTACAAAAAGATGGCATTAATAGAATTTGGGCGGGAAGCTGTAAATGTTGCTTCTGTTAGTTCTCTTTTCTGTGGTAGTACTTTGGAATTTATTAGGACAAATTCAGTTTAAGTTGACAATTGTTTGTTAAAATATACAAAAAGATAGAACGAACAGTTCCAAAAAACAAGGCTATTGATGACGCAGGCAGTCAAGTTTCTTGCTCGCACAGAACAAATAATTGAGGCTGCTTTAGAGAAAAACCCTGACGGATACTGTGTTGGCCTCGTTGAAGAAGATAACTCAATTAAGATCGAAAACATAACTTGGCAAGAACTTTAACATGGACTACAGACAAAATTCCAGTTAGAGTGGTCAACTCAGTGACACTCAAAGAAGGCGAAGTAATTGGCTCTTATGAACCAGTTACGTGGACTGCAAGGTGCGAGGAGCAAATAGAGGGAAGCTCGTCTACAAATTTAGACGACGAAGTTGTGGCCTTGTTGAGTTTTCAGTTTGAGCATTTATCCAAGGACAACCGTAGGAAGGCAATTATGAAAGAAAGTACGGTATTTGCCAAAAACACAGAGGCCCTTCCAAAAACTGAGATAGTCCAGCATCGGATAAATACTAATGACTCACGCACCATCCGCCAAGAGCCGAGGAGGCTGCCTCTAGCAAAACTGGAAGAAGCTTCCGCAATGATCTAGAAAATGTTAAAAGATGGTGAAATTGAGGAAGTCAACTAGTTCCTGGTCGTCGCCAGTAGTTTTGGTTGCCAAAAAGGACGGGACTTTAAGATTTTGCGTCGATTACAGAAAGCTGAACGATGTTACGAAGAAATACAGGTACCCATTACCACGAATTGACGATACGTTAAGCACGCTGGCAGATTCACAGTGGTTTGTAACTCTAGTTCTCAGGAGTGGGTACTGGCAAGTGGGACTTGCTGATGACAAAGAAAAAACAGCTTTCTCAACAGGCAGTGGTCTTTACCAGTTTACGGTGATGACTTTTGGACTTTGCAATGCGCCAGCTAGTTTTGAGAGATTGGTGGAATTCGTTCTTCGAGGATTGACCTAGAAAACGTGCCTGGTTTATCTTGATGACGTATTGGTATGGGTCGGGACTTTAGAGAACATTTGCGAAACTTTCAAGAAGTATTCGGGAGAGTTAGGAATACACACCTGAAGCTGCACTCACAGAGAGCTTACTGTTCCAGAAATAAGTCAAATTCCTTGGACTTGTTGTATCATCGGATGGAATACAAACAGACCCGGACAAAATTTCAGCTGGAGACCATCAAATGTTCATGAAGTACGAAGCTTCCTTGGACCAAGCACTTATTATAGACGCTTTGTGGAAGGGTTTGTGGGTATTGCAAAGCCACTACAGCGGTTAACAAAGGAAAAAGTAAAGTATCAGTGGACACCAGAATGTAAAACGTCATGGAGGAAGTTGAAGGCAGCATTATGCACCAGCTCTATGCTAGCGTACCCACATTGGAATGGCCTTTATATCATGGACGCTGATGCTAGCAGTTCTTCGGTCGGGTGTGTACTGTCCCAAATCCAAAATGGACAGGAGACAGTGATCGAGTACTTCAGCAAAATGCTGTCTAAACCAGATAGGAATTATTGTGTGACATGAAAGAACTATTAGCCGTTGTCAAATCCGTGGACCATTTTCATAAATACCTGTATGGACAACATTTCAAGATTCGGACCGACCATGCTGCGTTAAATTGGTTATTACAAATGAAAACCCCAGACGGTCAACTGGCTCGCTGGATAGAGAGGTTGCAGCAATATGATTTCAAAATCGAGCATCGACCTGGAAGATATCATAAAAATGTAGAAGCCCTATCCAGAAGACCGTGCAAGGAAGATTACAAACACTGCCAACGTGTAGAGAAACTGTAGGGCATGGTAGTAGTCAACACGTCAAGACAGCTCTTCCAGACGATTGGACAAAGGAAGCTCTATGGCAAGAGCAATTGAACGATGCAGAAATTGGATCTATATTGAGAGCAAAAGAAGGTGGAAAGATGTTTCAGACAAAAGAGTGGGGTTGAAGGCTTTATGGGCGCAATGGATTCGCTTAGTGTCATAGACGGGCTTTTGAAGAGTGCGTGGGAGAGCCCGGATGGCAAGGAAGTTGTTATGCGTCTTCCCAGGTGTCGAGTGCCAAAAGTACTTCAGGAGATGCATGATGGAACGTCTGGCGAACACTTCGGCGTTAATAAGACCCTGAATAAGGTACGGGAACGATTTTGCTGGATCAATAGTCGACAGGATGTGGAGGCTTGGTGTCGCAAATGCAAGATTTGTGCGGCAAGTAACTAAGAGTAAGGGTCATAGTACAGGATCCGAAGAGAGGTCATCCTTAACCCATCTGCTTACCAGATGAAATGTATTTTTTATCAAATCTTATATGTAAATGAATATGTCGTGAATGTATTGCCTATTAAAATATGTTCATAGCTATCTTAATTAAAAAAACTGTAATTAACGTTTTTTCCTATGTTTCACTCACATGCTTACTAAACGAATTCAATACAAATCAAAAGTATAAAGCATAAAGAATATGCAAAAGTTATATTGCCTACTTGTTTCTGTTCACTACTATCGGCAAGCAGGTATAAATAGGTAAGTTGATATAGATGATTGCACTGATCTGCTTGCCTATTGTAATATACATTAAAATAAAAATAATTTTATTACAAACACGATGGTATAGTATTGCCTGCAAAAAACCATTCATGAGTTACTATTACCAGACTTCAAAGTTTAAAAAGCGAAGCAAGAAAAGTTGCGCGACAGAGAAACACTGAGCGTACTATTCAGTGCAATAGAGGAGGACGTAGCATCGCAGCTGCGATTGACGTGCCCGTTGAATGAAAAAGAGTGCGCATGCTCTTTTTACATGTAATTGAGAAGGACAACACTTCTCTGTTGTCGAAAATTATTTTGGAGCTACTGACAGTATACAGTTTGTCCCAGGATAGATGTAACAAATGGACCAAAAATTTTGGAATTTTGGAATGGCATTTGGGGATTGAGTCCTGCTTGTTGTAAAACTAAAGTATACCAAAAATGACTTGATTTGGTGTTCCACAGGGTGTTTTATAAGCAAAGTTGTAAAAATCACCACTAATAAAGTACCTTTATTTTTCAAAATATGAAAAAATTCCACTAAGAAAAGTTATTTAGAATGCAATTTTATACCTCTATACCAAATTTCAGGAATATAAAATTATTTTTTTGGAACTTCCCATTTTTTCAATAAATTACGAGACCAAAGTATAAACAAAGAAAAAAAATCATTTTTTATAACAATTTGTTATGAAATAGTCTTAATAATGCGTAGCACGTGTTGTAAGTCGTTACTTCAAAATGATTTTCGACAACAGAGAAGTGTTGTACTTCTCAATCACATGTAAAGAGAGCAGCCACACTCTTTTTCATTTAACGGGCACGTCACGTGCAGCTGCGATGCTACGTCCTCCTCTATTGCACTGAATAGTATGCTCAGTGTTTCCCTGTCGCGCATCTTTGCTTACTTCGATTTTTAAACTTTGAAGCCAGGCAATAGTAACTCATGAACGGTTTTTTGCAGGCAATACTATACCAACGTGTTTGTAATAAAATTATCTTTATTTTAATGCATATTTCAATAGGCAAGCAGATCAGTGCAATCATCTATATCAACTTACCTGTTTATACCTGCTTGCCCGCTAGTAGTGAACATATACAAGTAGGCAATATAACTTTTGCATATTCGTTATGCTTTATACTTTTGATTTGTATTGAATTCGGTAAGCATGTGAGTGAAACAGGAAAAAACGGTAATTACAGTTTTTTTAATTAAGGATAGCCATGAACATATTTTAATAGGCAATACATTCGCGACATATTCATTTATATATAAGATTTGATAAAAAATACATTTCATCTGGTAAGCAGATGGGTGAAGGATTAGGATCTTAGACTATCAGTTGCAGCAATATAACGTCGGAGCTCCTTTTGAAAAAATTGTGATCAATATTGCTGGCCCGTTCTCAGTGACCACTGATGGCAATAAATACGTCCTGGTTGCCATGGATTATTTTAATAAGTGGCCGGAAGCCTATGCCATTCCAATCAGGAGGCTGTTACTGTAGCTAAGGTGTTGGTGGAAAACCTTTTATGTCGATTTGGAGTTACATTCAGATCAAGGAAATAACTTTGAATCAGGAAATCTGTAAATTTCTAAGGATCCACAAGACACGGACGACAGCTCTTCATCCTCAATCAGATGGAATGGTGGAGCGGCGTAACAAAACTATGAAGGAACATTTTCTAAGATGGTTCATAAAAATCAGCGAAATTAGCACTTGCCGTTCTTCCTCATGGCATACAAGGCTGCCGTCCATGAGACTACGAAACACACACCGGCTTGTGTAGTATTTGGGCGTGAAATCAGACTGCCGTGTGACTTAATGTTTGGAACACTTCCGTGAACAATTATGCAGATGAGATTAGAGTACGGTTAAGAAATGTCCATGAATTGATTCGAGGCCAAATCACCGTAGTCAGTGACTAAATGAAAGCTCATTATGACCTAAAGTCCAGTTCAGGAGGATTCAAGGCGAGAGATCTGGTTTGGCTGTATAATCCTCAGAGAAAGAAGGGAAAGTCCTCAAAGCTTCAACTGCCTTGGGGAGGACCGTATTCTGTCATTACCCGAATCAATGACGTTGTAGTATATCGAATTCAAAGGAGTAAAAATTCGAAGATGAAAATCCTACACTTAGACAGACTGGCTAAGTACGTTGAAGAGACTAAATTGCCTAACCGGAACGTTCAGGCTTAAGGAGGGGCAGCGTTTGATGTTTATACCCCAGAGACATCTATGAGCGTTCCCTCTAAGTTCAAAAGATAGACAGTAAATAAAGAACAATTCAGGTGGTTGGTTCGGCAATCAATCAGGACTTCTGGAAATATCTAAAGAGTTATGACATCATGACAGACTATTCTGTACAGGGGCGGCTAGTGAAATTTCAACAATTTTTTTCTCGTCTGTGGCGCATGGGACCCATGCGAAATATGGGAAATAACATCTAGAGAAGCACTCCTCTAACAACCCCTAAAAAATTTTGAAAAAGCAGTTTGCGAAAAATGTTTTCAAAATTCGATTGACCCCCCTAGGTCTAGGGACTCCTGTTTAAAATTAATTTTTTTTGTCATATACATTTTACTTTTCATAAAAATGCAACAACAGGTTTTGAAGTTTATGAAAATATTTCCATTACTAACTGAGATACAACGAATTGAAATTTTATCATTTGTTAAATTGTAAATTACAAAATTTCAAATTTTTCCCTACGATGCACCGTTTTCGAGATATAAGCGAAAAAAACATAAGTGGGACTTTCTTTGCGCCCCCCCCCCTCCGGCTCACCTCCTAGACGTCAGGACTTTCAGTATGTTCACTTCCTAAGCACCCTGAACAACTTTCTAAAGGAATCGCTTAGGTCCCTGCTCACGCACTCTACATCTCCTTTATTGACTGGAGTATAATCCCCATGAAAGTTATCGTACAAACAAAAAGAGTGAGCTAGCTTTACATATAATTTTAAAATATTCGTTGGGAAAGATGTTTTCGCGTTTATATGGTTAAGACCACTAAGTACACTAAGGGAATCAGATGTGATAATATACTTACGTCGGTCTGTTTTGAGGTTGCAATATTCTAAAGCTTTAAAAATGGCTATAGCGCCTGCTGTGAATACAAAAGTTTGGGGTGGCAGACTATATTTGTCTGAGACTTCAAGTTCAGGCATGCAAATAGCACAACCTCTGTCATTCTCACTTTTAGACCCATCGGTATGAATATGCATTTCGACTGGATATTGTTCAATGGAATTTTTAAATACAACTCTATTGACTATTTGGTTAGCGATAATTGGAGCTCTCATTACTAGTATTTCTAAGAGACTCTCTTATTCTAATATTTATTAGTGAGATTGTGATTGCGATGTGTGATTCAGTATTAAAACGAATTTGTCACCGAGGAATTCTCTTTTAAAATTTAGCTTCAACCCTTACAGCCTTTACTGGACTAGATTTCATTAAACCTAGGAATATAATCCTTTAGGAACATTCATATTATGATGAGAATTTTACTTATTGAATAGATGTGCCAAAGATGAATTCATTTGGTCAAATATACAGGTTTTCAAAAATGCAAAATTTTAATTCTTTTCCCTGGAAAATTGCGTTTTTCTAGTTACCACTTTATTGTTATCTAAACTGAACAAACAGATTGCAGTAGTAGGCTAAACATATTATAGAAAAAAAACAATAACGTTAATTACGCAATTATAACCGTCAAGAACTAAAATTCACCACAAAAACTATATTCATCATTGGTTACGCTGCGGTGCGATGTACGATCCGCTGAGTTCGAGTTGGGTTCCGATTCTACCAGGCATATTTATTTATGGTTCAATTGGGTCCGACCTAGGGCCTAATTGGGTCCCCATAGATATTAAAATAATTGGTTAAAACTGAATTTTATTACAACATTGTTGCCGCTGTAGGACATTTTTTTCTAAATTTTATGGTACTTAGGTAATAAATTAGGGGGTTTAGTTTATTTGCTATTGTCTCAAATTTGTCAGTTGTTGGAAAATGAAAGAAAATGTTCCTTGCCATTCTTGCAAGCAAGACACAAAACCACGTCAAACTAATGACAAACGATTTTAGTACTCCCCTATTCTCTTTTTACGTTGGGTTGAACATAATGGAAAATGAAAGAAAATGTTCCTTGCCCTTCTTGCAAGCAAGACACAAAACCACGTCAAACTAATGACAAACATTTTACTATTCCCCTATTCCCTTAGTACTGTCTTTATAGGTTATAAAGAATTCAATAAAGTTTTTAATTTGTATAGGTAATTTTTTTGTATTCCTGCATACGTCTCCTACATACGTCCCTATATTTTGTCAGCAATTTGAAAGTGCGGCAACAAGGCCAATTTTTTTCAATTTTCAACGTATCTTTTTCGGGACCCAATTCAGCCCACACCTTTTTAAATGCAGCTAATTGGATATGGTTTGCGACCCAACTCGGATACGTCCGTACGATCATAGCTCATGATTATGGTAATTTTAATTATAATTGAATTGTTTGAAGACGTACGTATACCAATACCAGAAAGCAGTAAGATGCAAATGTGAACAGTAGTAGTGTGTTGTTATGTATATTTCCTATAATGGTTATAAAATTGTATTTAATAGATGAATAAATTTTGTATCATTGTAGTTACCAGCGTTAAATCTTGGACAAATCATAGTTTTTATATACCTTCGTAATTGTGTACTTATGTACTAAAAGTTTAAGTTAAATGCAATTTTTATGATTTATTCAGGTAATAATTATATTATTATTCAAGTCATTTCATCACGATAATGCTAATACATTATACAATAGCAAATTTATGACAACTTTAAATTATTTTTGCTTAATACAAAAATTACCGCAACTGTCTGTCATGGAAAATTAGTTGTCAAAGCTTAAAATGAATAATCATTACAGGTATGTTTAATGAAATAATCAGAAATAAATACCCATTACCAATATAAGCTGTAGTCAGTATATTATGAATAATAGTTTTTTAACAGATTTCAAAAAAATGTTAAGCAAGTCCTTCAATTTGCCGATAGCAGTGCCGTAGATATTTATTAGTGATAGGAATAATCGAGATACGATGATCAAATTAGTCGTTTATTAAAATGTATGGAGATAATCGATTATGACTCCGAAATTAGTTTATACCTACTAATATTACTGAAAAAATTAGTTCTATACAATTTCTCGATGAATGCGATGGCGACTGAGTCGATTATTCTCTCGGTTTCTATTGGAATTCTCTATCGACTAAGACGACAAAATATAAAACAAGTCAATTATTAGTTGATATTGCAAGAACACAGCATATTGAACAACCAAAAACATATATAAATAGATACTTATTTAATTTGTGTGTATTTAAATTTATTTAAATAAGTATAATAATTGCTGTTACCCATTTATAAAATAAATAAAACACAAAAAACTAGTATTTAATAATACTATTTATGTATATAAATGCACCAACGATATAACATAGAGATAATAATAAAACTATAATTCGCCATAACAATCAAAAGTAACAAATGTATAATAGGCTTCTTGCACAAAATATAATTTTAGCATTTTTAGAATCTTTATTTAATACAAAACACAGTATGTAAAGGATTTTTTCTTACTTTTTCTCTTATAGACGGTATTCAACATTCAACATTAAAGTTTAAAGGCGCGCAAACAACGTGTGACGTCATACGTCAGGAGACGCACAGCGCTAGCGTACATTTTCAATTAATTCCATTCATGGACGTTGCCCTTGTCATAGCTTGATAGTGGAGCGAAATAGACTATAAAAATCTCTCCGTTCTCGAGAAAAGAAAATCAGCCTAGCACCAGAAAGTGTAGTTTTTATAAAGTGAAAAATTCTAAATAAGAAATTGCTATTTACTATATTTTTTTGTAGTACAGTTATTGTTTATTTCGAAAAAACTTGAGAAACTGATTGATTATAAAAATCGTGTTTTTTAACATTTACACTGCCATATCTTCAAATCTAATTGAGCTACCGATCTGATTTTTTTTTTTTTTAATTCGAGTACACAAATAAGCGCTTCCAATGGTCTTTTTTGTTTGACTATTGTTTATTATTTTCTTTAAACAATAACGAACTTATTGCTTGACTATTACTTCACTAAAAATGTATTCATAATTTTGACAAAGCGACAAACTTTTTTACTTTTGAAAATTTTCATATACATGCAGCTAAGATACAGGAGAATTTTTTGAAAAAAAAAATCATGTAGGACTTATAGTTTTTTATTTATGAATATTTTTGTGACGCAGTAGCATATGGTATACATCCGGCAGGCGTAAGGCGTAAATTATCAGATTGACCCTTGAAAAAGGTTACTTTTTCTGTCATATTTAAAACAATAAATCCTTTTAAATATGGTACAATTCACAGACCGAATACAAATAAATAATTTTAGGAAATAACCGCAAATATGTCCGAATCATTGCACGCATACACGCGCAGAGATATACCTACTGACAGATGACGTCAAGTCCAATGTTTTCAGATATGCCCCTTCTCCCGGACATCAGTCGGTTATTTAAATACTTTCCAGTTAGAAATTATGAAAACAGATTTGATAATTGCTAATGTTCAGTAACACTATATTAATATATATAAATTAATTTAAAATATACGCCACATGCAAGAGGCCTATTCTCAATAATAATTGATTGATTGATTTACCAGCGTGCGGTAGGCATTGCTGCCACTCCCAAGTTATACAGCTGGGCCTGCTACGGCCACGCTGGGTTGGACTAATGTCATGCTTGTTGCCAGCAGCGAGAGCCACATGGCGCATGGTAAAGGAGTGTGGGATGGGAGGTGTAGGTATTTGTGAAATGCGTTACCGCATTGTGTAGTGAGGGAGCGTTTAAGCCCCCTCTTTTTTTGTATTTTTGGTTCTGGGCTTCTGCCTATTCTGGGTCTTCTTGTGAGATATGTTGCCGCGTTGTGTCGCTGCTGTTTGTGCTCCTATTTTTGTACTTTTGTTTCTACAATTCTTCTTCTTCTGAGGCTTCTGATTCCTCCGTTTCTGATTCTGGTAGAGTATATATCGCTCTGATTTCTTTGTGGAATTCATTTTTTCCCCTCGCTTTCCTTTCCCAGTATGTTTGGTCCTTTCCCAGTTTGTTCATGATCCTCTCGATTGTTGTTTTCCACGTGTAACATGGTCTCCCAATTTTTAGTTTGCTGCTGTTCAGTGTTAGTGCTTTCTTCAGTAGGAGTGTTGGTTCCCTTCTTTAGACGTGCCCCCAGTACTTGCGTATATTTCTATCCTTTTTGTGATTGTCTTCCCTTCTAGTAGTGTTGATGTTTTATGTCGTTGTTTTTGCCCTGTTGTTTTTCTGAGTAATTGGATGATGCCTCTTTCAGCTCTTCTCAAACTTCTTCTGTTGGCTTTTGTTGTTGCCGCGTTTTTAACTCCATATGTCATTGTTGGCAGTATGATGGCTATGTACAGCCGTTTGGCCAGGGCCCATGATAGTTTGTTTTTCTCAATGAACGGTATAATTGCTCTTGTGACTCTGTATGCTGTTTTTATTCTCTCCTTCACTGTTTCTCTCCCTTTCAGTTGGTTCGTCAGATATGTTCCTAGGTATTTCAGTTTGTTCGTTGTTCTTAGGGAGTAGTCACCTATTTTGTATTCTTCTCCACTGATCCGACTCTCTTTTGTTGATGGGTCTCGCTCCATTATTAGACTTTTCTTGAAATTCATTTTCAGCCCAGATGTGTCCAAATGCGGTTTCGTGTTTTCTAGGAAGTTGAGAATTTGTTGCTCTTCTTCTGCGACGATTAGGAGGTCATCGGCGTAAGCGAATACGATTGGGGTTCTCAGTGTTTCCGTGTCTTCGTTAAAATTTGGTGTTTCCCTTATTGTGTTTTGTATCGCTTGGTCCAGGACCATGGTGAATAGTCGGGGGGTAGGGGGCATCCTTGTTTGATTCCTCTGTTCTTTTGTCTGGTTTCCGTCATTTGTCCGAACCATTGTATGGCAGTTGTTTCATGAAGGCAGGCCTTTATTATCTTGTTTATTAGATAGTGCGGAACTCCTTTGTTATACAGAGTGTTGACTATGGTTTCGTGACTGATGATATCGAATGCCTTTTGGAGATCTATAGCGGCTATGTGCAGTTTTGTCCCTTCTCTGCATTTTTCTTCCAGTATTCTTCTAGTGGTGTACATGTGGTCGTCCGTTGATCTGCCTTTGATGAATGCTGTCTGGTAGTCTGGCGGTCTTCCAATGTACTTCTCTAGTTGCTCGAGCAGGAATTGTGCGTAGTATTTGTATCCTATGCTGCAGAGTGTTATTCTTCTGTAGTCTTCTATGGTCTGTGGCGAGTTGGTTTTTGGGAGGTATATTTGTATAGTCTTGGTCCATTCCGTAGGTAGAGGTGTGTTTTCTGTCCATACTCTAGTGATGATTTCTAGGGTTTGCTCCTTTAGCTTTTCCGTGCCGTAGAGTATTAACTCGTTGTTTATTTTATCTACTCCAGGTGCGGTGTTTCTTCTAGCTCTGGCTATTATTTCTAGCAGTTGATCTTTTGATGGTGGCTTGTCCAAGGGCCAGTTTTATTAGTTTTGTCCGTTCTTTAGTTGTTTTCTCTTCTTACTCCAGCTTCTTGGTCCAACGTTGCATTGGTATGTATCTTCTCCTGTGGGTACTGTTGTTTCTTCTATATTTTTTCAGATATCTGAAGGTTTGGTTTAGTCGTTGTCCTGTTGGAAGTGTTTCTATGTTTTCGAAGAATGATCTGCATTTTTCCTCGTCGTGGTTTCTCTCCGCCTCTCTTTTTTCCCTCAGTGCTTCTTTTAGTTTTTCGTTTATATTCCCCGTCGGCTGTTGTTCGCCTGTGACCTTCATCTTTTTTTAGCTGTTCGTACTTGTTATTTTTTCCCTTTCTTGTCGGGCTCATAGGTGATGATCTGTCCGTTTTTAGCGTTTTTCTTGCTGCAATTTTTATTTTTGCGCCCATTGACGTCCAGTCTAATTCTTCTCCTGTCAGTTGGTTTTCTATTTCTTCACCGTATTTCTTCAGAAAGTCTTCGTGCTGTAGTAGAGAAATATTCCAGGTACTGTGTAGTGTCTTGTTGTTTCCTTGACTTGTTTTTCCTTCTTTTATTTCCAATTTCCCGTATAGAATTTTGTGGTCTGTATTGATTTCTGCTGCCCTTTTTGCTTTAATGTTCTTGATCCTTTCTCTTATCTCTCTGCTTACCAGGATGTGATCTATTTGTGAGGTTGATCTTCCATTGCTCCAGGTGTCAATGCAGGTTTGGCTTTTGGCCCATGTGTTTCTTATTGTTAGGTCAAACATGTGTGCTAGATTTTTTAACGCGTTTCCGTTTCCATTTGACCATGTGTGGAGTAATGTTTTTCCTATGATGCTTTTATCCTCCTCCGTCTGATCGTCTTTTCCTATATGCGCGTTGAAGTCTCCTAATATTATGATGGGCATTTTTCTTTTTTTCGTTTCTTCTGGTTTCTTGAGTTAGCTGCCTGAATACCCTTCCTGCTCTCTTGTCTGAGTGTACGTGGACTCCTATCATGCAGATGTTGTCCTTTCCATTTTGTATGATTGCCGTGACTATGTTTTCGTTTATATTTTCCGTCTTTTCTTGCCCCCCCGCTTAATTGCCATTTGTAATTTTGTGTGATTGCTGTTCCGTCTATCATGTGCCTTTCTTGTATACATGCAACGTCGATGTTTTCTGCTTGCAGAATTTGCGATTTTTTCCCTTTTAGCTCTTTGTATGCATCCTCTGACGTTCCATGTTGCCAGAGTTATCCAGTCATCTGGTGCTTTCTGACTGTGTCCCTCTTCCGTTCTTTGCGATATTTGGTATCTGTTGATATTCGTCGTTTCCTCCCATTCTGGGCGGGGGGTTATAGCTATGCTTGGGGGGTTTGTTTTTTCTAATTGTTCTAGTTCGTTTCTTTTCTGCATAGTGATTACGCTGTCGTAGTGATTTCTGTTGTTTCCCTGCTTCCTGTATACAATCTCAATTGGCATGTTGTCGTCTTCTTGTTGGTTGTTGAGGTGAAAAGTTATGATTTCGCCCTCCTCTTGGTGTATTATTATTGTCCTCCTTTAAAAGTTTGCTGTTGCTGCTATCGTCTCCTGCCCACCCCAGAAACCATCTTTTCTCAGATCTCCGATGAACGCCTCTATCTTTTCTTTGTTGGTGCTGTGTTGATTGTAACGGGGTGAAATAATCTATGTTGTTTTGTATATAATCCGCTACTTGTTTCCGTAGATTTTTCATGGCGTTGGTGTGTGCCGGGGTTGTTATGTTTTCTCCTTTTAGCTGATGGCTTATTGCTCCATACAGACAGTTTCCGTCGCCGTCGATTTTTTGTACCAGTAATTGATGTGTTTTCGTTCTTACGTTCTGTAGTGGATACATTGTTTCAGTGTTTTCTGGAGAGTTGTTATTTCTTGCTTACTTTTGCTTATTCTTGACCTAAACTTTTTAATAATATAAAATTCCTTAGCCTTACCAGAGCCGTACCAGGCGTAGAATGTAAACAGTCAGTATGTTTTTAGAGCATGCATGAGAATTTTCTATATTTTTAGGCTCTGAAACCAAGCCAATGGGCAACAATTTTATCCAAAATTTTTGTTATTTTTGAATTAATTTAGTTAGGCGCGATGTACTGTTACTCTGATGGTACGCCCCTGGTGCTTGGTCATATAAGTGTAGCTGGACGAGAGATTGTTTATTGACTTATCTAATTTATTGCCCGACCTGTTTACGAAATTCTTGAAGTTGTTTACAAAATGTGACTAGTTTATAAGTGGTAATTTGATACTTAGCTGATTTACGGTTTCCTTTATGGTCCATCCTTTCGTTCGAATACTGGATCTTTGTCAGCTTTTTTATTGCACAACACTGAAGAGTTTAATCACGTATTTATTAATTATTGGCACTTATCATTTAATTGTTGTTATGTTGACACCACCACCATGTGTAGAATTTTTTACTCAATAACTAAGGTAATTTTGCTCTATTTAGGCCAGCTTTTTACCGGTTTTTTTCACGTTTTACTGGCCGTTTGTAAAAAGCGTCTATTCACTTTCAAATACGGGCTTGAACTCCAGGCCTATTCTCAATAATAATGATAAAAAACGGAAAAAGCTATATTTTTTTTATTTTAGTAATACAATGTAAGTATACTTTTTAGTCTATACTATATAATGCGAGATGCGAATGAATCACCGAATCGTTCGGTTAGAATGTTATTACTAAAATTAGTTCTACTAATATTAGTCGATTATTAAAACGAATATTGAAATATCTCGATTATTCCTATCACTAGTGTGTATGATATTTTTGTAAGATATTTTGACATTATTAAAATGTTCTTGGGTGATTCTAGTCCTTTATGCAATAGTAATAATTTAATTTGATAAGTATGGAGACCTTTTGAAACAGAAAACAGTGAAATACCACATGAAAGTATTGAACCAATTAACCAATCAAAACAGATTTATTAAATGTTTAACATACAAATATGCACCCGAGTCGGATTCCGGTTCAGAGCCGACCGCACAACCACGTCGCGAAGGGTCGTGGTAAATGTACGGTCGGATGAAGCGGGTTCGATTCAAGTTGGAACAACAGGTGGAATGTGGAGTTAGGACTTCTATCCAGGGGAAGGGACTTAAACCTAACAATTTTATTACTATAACTAGAACAGTTTTAAAAACACTTAAAGATTAAGAAAATGAGTTTTTGTTAGCACGTGCGCACTGTCGCACACGCGCACTCTTATAGGAGATCTGATTGCTGATACGGGAAAAGCTCAACAAAGTATTGAACCGGTGCCTCGTAGTAGGTATATCCCCAGCTCAGACCACCTCCACCACAACACTTTTTACTCAAGTGTGAGCGAATCGGAGAGCACTAAGCCAATCCCCCTCCTACCTTCGCAGGAAATTCAAACACGGCGTTACAGAGATTCGAACCTTTCGCGGTGACAAATTACTGCTGATGAACCTCAATTCCACAATGACGTGATAAATACAAAACGTCCTTATGACTCGGGAACAATCGAAAAAAAATCTTTTCGTCGGTTCGTCATCCATCTATAAGCATATTGTTTCCAAATTCCATTCTTAATACAAATATCGTTAGACAAATAATGAAACATAAAATAATATTCCTTATGATATCTAAATATCGATGAAATCGCAAAAAAATCATATTAAACGAAGTTTAATCCAATCGTCAGATTAATTGGGCTTCATTGTCTTAGATAGATATTGAGGTCGAGGAAATAATGAGACCAGAAGTCCATTAGACTGACTTCAATATCGATATTGAATATTAGATACCCAAGCAGCAAACAAGCAATATAGACTAACCACTAAGACAAGAATATTTCACGCAGGCGAGAATTACTTAATTTCGTTTTAATAACTGAGTATGAAGTCATAACTGCTTGAAATTATATATATGATTAAGTTATGAAGTACTTATTTTTTATTTAGAAGATTTCTTTTGAATACAATGGCCTTGTGCGTTATTGTGCAAAATTACCTGAAACTTTCCTCAAAAATTTCTTAATACCGTGCGTGTAATTTCCCATTAGGCATGTACATTCACGTAGCGCGAGAAATATGACAACACCGGCAATCGTAAATTCGTCCATCGGTGGAGCATTCCAGCTCTGTTATTTCATTTCAGCCAGCTGGCACACGCGATGTTGCAATTCTACTCCCCATGCCTAGCCCGCGACTACACACACGGTATCATCAACGTTAAGTTATTTTGTAAGTCCAAATTAACGTATGTTCAGTTTTTTATGTACTTTTCGAATTTAATATTGAAATTAAAAAAAAACATATACAGGGTATTCTTTTCTTGAAAAACAACAAAAACAGTTTTTTTCAAGTCCAGACTTGGATTTTTTTTTGTGTGTGGTATAAGTACTTATTCAGGATCACTAGTATAGTATATGTGCCAAATATTAACTTATTATTCCATTCCTTTACAAAGAAACAACCAAAAGAAATTTTGGCAAAAATATATAAAACACCCTGTATTTCAGCAAGAAAGGCCCAACTAGTTTTTTCTGTGGATGATTATGATTACTCTCATTGTCTTCTATCTGGCATTAAAACATGTCCGTTTCCTCGTGAAACACCCTGTATAATATTATACCGGGTGGCTCAGCCGATAGAGACACTCTTGTAACTTTTGAATGGGCGAATGGATTTTTTTCAAATTTGGTGTAGTGGCATGATATGAAATTTTCAATTATATTATGCAAAGAAGGCCGCGATTTTGCCAAAATTGTTAAAACTCGGTTTGCAAGCACTTTTACAATATTATTTTTTCAGATACTAACATTAAACACGATTTATTCTTCATTAAGTTCAACGATATTGGTTTTTCAGGGAAATCTATTTTTTTTAAAATGGAAAAACTTGTTATTTAATTAGATCTTTGAATTACGAAGAAAATTATATATGCGTAATGTCTACCTTCTCTGTACTAAATTTATATTTAAAAGAAAAAAATGTTTTGATATTTTTTTGTAGTTTTCTTTTTAAATTAAAATAATGTTTGCTAGTCAAATCATACGTATTTTGGGCAGCAGGATTCAAATATGCAAAAATATGCAGGTTGTCCCATTTAAAAATTTGATTTCCATGTAAATTACATCGAAACCGGAAGTCGGCAATTTTGGTTCTTTACATCATATAATTGAAAACCCATATCACTACACCAAATTTGAAAAAAATCTATTCGCCCATTCGAAAGTTACAAGAGTGTCCCTATCGGCTGAGCCACCCGGTATATAATACATGCATATACAATTACATATATTCTGACATATGGAAGATATTTTATCTGCACCTCTTGTTATAAAAATAAGGACATGAAATAGTCACTTCCTGTAACTTTTAAAAGCACACAATTGCATAATGTATCTTATTTCAAACTATGCTTTAGAAAACAAACGTTACTGTAACATGACGACGCAAAAATATTTATCATGTGTGGTGTATTTGCATACTTTTTGGCATATTGACTATCCCCAATACAGATTTTGTGAATTGTTATTATTGTTATAAAAACAACTTGTAAGGGGAGCCATCTACATCGATAAGATTAAACAACCTAATTTCAAAACGGTCAGCATATTTCATTATTACCAAAGCAATACTTATTTGTAATATGAATTAAAAGATATAATCTCAACATGGAGATTCCAATATTTTAAAATTAATATTTGTCATTTTTAGTGGATGCCTGTGGTACAATGCCAAAAAACCGCTGCCCAAGGAATCACTACTTCCACATCCAGATTTTCTATCCAAGTCACTCACAACGAAAAAATTTTGTATGCGGAAATAATTATTTATGGAACTTTAATAATATAATATTTGAAATCCTCTACCCCAAACCCATAAAACGATACCCCACATCGGTAGTAGGGTGGGGGTGGTGATAAGGGATGCTAGTGGGGATGGATGAAGTAAAAAAATATTTTGAGATTTCTGGCTCTTGTACATACACTAAATCACATTTTTTTTCATCCCCTTTAATCATGGGGTGGGGGTGGTAATGGGGGTGGCTAATGCCAAACATTTTTGAGACCTTAGCTTCTCTTGTATATAATAAATACCAATTTTATGGACTCTTACCTGCTTGATTTACGTATTTACCCCAAATTTACACCAATTTATCCCCCCTTCGATGGAACAAAATGAAAATATAATCTAGTTCCAGATCTCGTACCAAATTTCAGGTCAATATCTTAAACGGTTCCAGAGTAAACGTGCGCACAAAAAAAGTTACAAACAGACCGACAGACAGAAATTTTTTTCGCTCAAACTTAAAATCTCGACGTTTCATGACATTATAAGCTTATTTGAACATTACAAATTTTTAAAAATTTTTTTGTCGTTACTATACTTCCATTGGATGTGGAAGTAAAATATAATAACACCGTGTTACAAATATAGACTTTTCAATATTGTTATGTCAATGTTTATTTGCATTGGAAAATATTATTTATACAATATGATTTTACAGAAAAATTTACCAATATGAGGCAAATATTTGAAAATCATTCATTATATGAATCGATATTAGATGTGCAATATTGACAATTAATATCAAAATAAAAGGAATAAATAAAAAATGTTCAACATTGCAATAACATCATTTATTTATATGGATGAATGTTTGTTAAATAATATAGCCTGGAAAGGACGTCGCAAACATAGGAACATTATAGAGTATACAATATTGTAAATTTAATGTTTATAGATATTTATCAATATTGTCTGTATGTATGTGTGTTTATATTTTATGTGTTTACCTGGGATGAAATGTGGTATACCAATATTTGTAATATATTATTTTTACAATGTTTTAATATCAATATTTATTAATATCAGCAAAATATTTCTTTTGTGGTTTCAATGTATCTATATTGACCCAACGTCAAATCAGGCTCCAGCCAATATTATGTTCTACTTGGGTATGCACAGCACAATAGTCCTAATACGAGGTAAAATATAGTTGGATTATTATATATTATGTCACAGAATGCTATAGTTAAAAGAATAAATGAACTGATGGAAATACCTACAAAAAGATGGCATTAATAGAATTTGGGCGGGAAGCTGTAAATGTTGCTTCTGTTAGTTCTCTTTTCTGTGGTAGTACTTTGGAATTTATTAGGACAAATTCAGTTTAAGTTGACAATTGTTTGTTAAAATATACAAAAAGATAGAACGAACAGTTCCAAAAAACAAGGCTATTGATGACGCAGGCAGTCAAGTTTCTTGCTCGCACAGAACAAATAATTGAGGCTGCTTTAGAGAAAAACCCTGACGGATACTGTGTTGGCCTCGTTGAAGAAGATAACTCAATTAAGATCGAAAACATAACTTGGCAAGAACTTTAACATGGACTACAGACAAAATTCCAGTTAGAGTGGTCAACTCAGTGACACTCAAAGAAGGCGAAGTAATTGGCTCTTATGAACCAGTTACGTGGACTGCAAGGTGCGAGGAGCAAATAGAGGGAAGCTCGTCTACAAATTTAGACGACGAAGTTGTGGCCTTGTTGAGTTTTCAGTTTGAGCATTTATCCAAGGACAACCGTAGGAAGGCAATTATGAAAGAAAGTACGGTATTTGCCAAAAACACAGAGGCCCTTCCAAAAACTGAGATAGTCCAGCATCGGATAAATACTAATGACTCACGCACCATCCGCCAAGAGCCGAGGAGGCTGCCTCTAGCAAAACTGGAAGAAGCTTCCGCAATGATCTAGAAAATGTTAAAAGATGGTGAAATTGAGGAAGTCAACTAGTTCCTGGTCGTCGCCAGTAGTTTTGGTTGCCAAAAAGGACGGGACTTTAAGATTTTGCGTCGATTACAGAAAGCTGAACGATGTTACGAAGAAATACAGGTACCCATTACCACGAATTGACGATACGTTAAGCACGCTGGCAGATTCACAGTGGTTTGTAACTCTAGTTCTCAGGAGTGGGTACTGGCAAGTGGGACTTGCTGATGACAAAGAAAAAACAGCTTTCTCAACAGGCAGTGGTCTTTACCAGTTTACGGTGATGACTTTTGGACTTTGCAATGCGCCAGCTAGTTTTGAGAGATTGGTGGAATTCGTTCTTCGAGGATTGACCTAGAAAACGTGCCTGGTTTATCTTGATGACGTATTGGTATGGGTCGGGACTTTAGAGAACATTTGCGAAACTTTCAAGAAGTATTCGGGAGAGTTAGGAATACACACCTGAAGCTGCACTCACAGAGAGCTTACTGTTCCAGAAATAAGTCAAATTCCTTGGACTTGTTGTATCATCGGATGGAATACAAACAGACCCGGACAAAATTTCAGCTGGAGACCATCAAATGTTCATGAAGTACGAAGCTTCCTTGGACCAAGCACTTATTATAGACGCTTTGTGGAAGGGTTTGTGGGTATTGCAAAGCCACTACAGCGGTTAACAAAGGAAAAAGTAAAGTATCAGTGGACACCAGAATGTAAAACGTCATGGAGGAAGTTGAAGGCAGCATTATGCACCAGCTCTATGCTAGCGTACCCACATTGGAATGGCCTTTATATCATGGACGCTGATGCTAGCAGTTCTTCGGTCGGGTGTGTACTGTCCCAAATCCAAAATGGACAGGAGACAGTGATCGAGTACTTCAGCAAAATGCTGTCTAAACCAGATAGGAATTATTGTGTGACATGAAAGAACTATTAGCCGTTGTCAAATCCGTGGACCATTTTCATAAATACCTGTATGGACAACATTTCAAGATTCGGACCGACCATGCTGCGTTAAATTGGTTATTACAAATGAAAACCCCAGACGGTCAACTGGCTCGCTGGATAGAGAGGTTGCAGCAATATGATTTCAAAATCGAGCATCGACCTGGAAGATATCATAAAAATGTAGAAGCCCTATCCAGAAGACCGTGCAAGGAAGATTACAAACACTGCCAACGTGTAGAGAAACTGTAGGGCATGGTAGTAGTCAACACGTCAAGACAGCTCTTCCAGACGATTGGACAAAGGAAGCTCTATGGCAAGAGCAATTGAACGATGCAGAAATTGGATCTATATTGAGAGCAAAAGAAGGTGGAAAGATGTTTCAGACAAAAGAGTGGGGTTGAAGGCTTTATGGGCGCAATGGATTCGCTTAGTGTCATAGACGGGCTTTTGAAGAGTGCGTGGGAGAGCCCGGATGGCAAGGAAGTTGTTATGCGTCTTCCCAGGTGTCGAGTGCCAAAAGTACTTCAGGAGATGCATGATGGAACGTCTGGCGAACACTTCGGCGTTAATAAGACCCTGAATAAGGTACGGGAACGATTTTGCTGGATCAATAGTCGACAGGATGTGGAGGCTTGGTGTCGCAAATGCAAGATTTGTGCGGCAAGTAACTAAGAGTAAGGGTCATAGTACAGGATCCGAAGAGAGGTCATCCTTAACCCATCTGCTTACCAGATGAAATGTATTTTTTATCAAATCTTATATGTAAATGAATATGTCGTGAATGTATTGCCTATTAAAATATGTTCATAGCTATCTTAATTAAAAAAACTGTAATTAACGTTTTTTCCTATGTTTCACTCACATGCTTACTAAACGAATTCAATACAAATCAAAAGTATAAAGCATAAAGAATATGCAAAAGTTATATTGCCTACTTGTTTCTGTTCACTACTATCGGCAAGCAGGTATAAATAGGTAAGTTGATATAGATGATTGCACTGATCTGCTTGCCTATTGTAATATACATTAAAATAAAAATAATTTTATTACAAACACGATGGTATAGTATTGCCTGCAAAAAACCATTCATGAGTTACTATTACCAGACTTCAAAGTTTAAAAAGCGAAGCAAGAAAAGTTGCGCGACAGAGAAACACTGAGCGTACTATTCAGTGCAATAGAGGAGGACGTAGCATCGCAGCTGCGATTGACGTGCCCGTTGAATGAAAAAGAGTGCGCATGCTCTTTTTACATGTAATTGAGAAGGACAACACTTCTCTGTTGTCGAAAATTATTTTGGAGCTACTGACAGTATACAGTTTGTCCCAGGATAGATGTAACAAATGGACCAAAAATTTTGGAATTTTGGAATGGCATTTGGGGATTGAGTCCTGCTTGTTGTAAAACTAAAGTATACCAAAAATGACTTGATTTGGTGTTCCACAGGGTGTTTTATAAGCAAAGTTGTAAAAATCACCACTAATAAAGTACCTTTATTTTTCAAAATATGAAAAAATTCCACTAAGAAAAGTTATTTAGAATGCAATTTTATACCTCTATACCAAATTTCAGGAATATAAAATTATTTTTTTGGAACTTCCCATTTTTTCAATAAATTACGAGACCAAAGTATAAACAAAGAAAAAAAATCATTTTTTATAACAATTTGTTATGAAATAGTCTTAATAATGCGTAGCACGTGTTGTAAGTCGTTACTTCAAAATGATTTTCGACAACAGAGAAGTGTTGTACTTCTCAATCACATGTAAAGAGAGCAGCCACACTCTTTTTCATTTAACGGGCACGTCACGTGCAGCTGCGATGCTACGTCCTCCTCTATTGCACTGAATAGTATGCTCAGTGTTTCCCTGTCGCGCATCTTTGCTTACTTCGATTTTTAAACTTTGAAGCCAGGCAATAGTAACTCATGAACGGTTTTTTGCAGGCAATACTATACCAACGTGTTTGTAATAAAATTATCTTTATTTTAATGCATATTTCAATAGGCAAGCAGATCAGTGCAATCATCTATATCAACTTACCTGTTTATACCTGCTTGCCCGCTAGTAGTGAACATATACAAGTAGGCAATATAACTTTTGCATATTCGTTATGCTTTATACTTTTGATTTGTATTGAATTCGGTAAGCATGTGAGTGAAACAGGAAAAAACGGTAATTACAGTTTTTTTAATTAAGGATAGCCATGAACATATTTTAATAGGCAATACATTCGCGACATATTCATTTATATATAAGATTTGATAAAAAATACATTTCATCTGGTAAGCAGATGGGTGAAGGATTAGGATCTTAGACTATCAGTTGCAGCAATATAACGTCGGAGCTCCTTTTGAAAAAATTGTGATCAATATTGCTGGCCCGTTCTCAGTGACCACTGATGGCAATAAATACGTCCTGGTTGCCATGGATTATTTTAATAAGTGGCCGGAAGCCTATGCCATTCCAATCAGGAGGCTGTTACTGTAGCTAAGGTGTTGGTGGAAAACCTTTTATGTCGATTTGGAGTTACATTCAGATCAAGGAAATAACTTTGAATCAGGAAATCTGTAAATTTCTAAGGATCCACAAGACACGGACGACAGCTCTTCATCCTCAATCAGATGGAATGGTGGAGCGGCGTAACAAAACTATGAAGGAACATTTTCTAAGATGGTTCATAAAAATCAGCGAAATTAGCACTTGCCGTTCTTCCTCATGGCATACAAGGCTGCCGTCCATGAGACTACGAAACACACACCGGCTTGTGTAGTATTTGGGCGTGAAATCAGACTGCCGTGTGACTTAATGTTTGGAACACTTCCGTGAACAATTATGCAGATGAGATTAGAGTACGGTTAAGAAATGTCCATGAATTGATTCGAGGCCAAATCACCGTAGTCAGTGACTAAATGAAAGCTCATTATGACCTAAAGTCCAGTTCAGGAGGATTCAAGGCGAGAGATCTGGTTTGGCTGTATAATCCTCAGAGAAAGAAGGGAAAGTCCTCAAAGCTTCAACTGCCTTGGGGAGGACCGTATTCTGTCATTACCCGAATCAATGACGTTGTAGTATATCGAATTCAAAGGAGTAAAAATTCGAAGATGAAAATCCTACACTTAGACAGACTGGCTAAGTACGTTGAAGAGACTAAATTGCCTAACCGGAACGTTCAGGCTTAAGGAGGGGCAGCGTTTGATGTTTATACCCCAGAGACATCTATGAGCGTTCCCTCTAAGTTCAAAAGATAGACAGTAAATAAAGAACAATTCAGGTGGTTGGTTCGGCAATCAATCAGGACTTCTGGAAATATCTAAAGAGTTATGACATCATGACAGACTATTCTGTACAGGGGCGGCTAGTGAAATTTCAACAATTTTTTTCTCGTCTGTGGCGCATGGGACCCATGCGAAATATGGGAAATAACATCTAGAGAAGCACTCCTCTAACAACCCCTAAAAAATTTTGAAAAAGCAGTTTGCGAAAAATGTTTTCAAAATTCGATTGACCCCCCTAGGTCTAGGGACTCCTGTTTAAAATTAATTTTTTTTGTCATATACATTTTACTTTTCATAAAAATGCAACAACAGGTTTTGAAGTTTATGAAAATATTTCCATTACTAACTGAGATACAACGAATTGAAATTTTATCATTTGTTAAATTGTAAATTACAAAATTTCAAATTTTTCCCTACGATGCACCGTTTTCGAGATATAAGCGAAAAAAACATAAGTGGGACTTTCTTTGCGCCCCCCCCCCTCCGGCTCACCTCCTAGACGTCAGGACTTTCAGTATGTTCACTTCCTAAGCACCCTGAACAACTTTCTAAAGGAATCGCTTAGGTCCCTGCTCACGCACTCTACATCTCCTTTATTGACTGGAGTATAATCCCCATGAAAGTTATCGTACAAACAAAAAGAGTGAGCTAGCTTTACATATAATTTTAAAATATTCGTTGGGAAAGATGTTTTCGCGTTTATATGGTTAAGACCACTAAGTACACTAAGGGAATCAGATGTGATAATATACTTACGTCGGTCTGTTTTGAGGTTGCAATATTCTAAAGCTTTAAAAATGGCTATAGCGCCTGCTGTGAATACAAAAGTTTGGGGTGGCAGACTATATTTGTCTGAGACTTCAAGTTCAGGCATGCAAATAGCACAACCTCTGTCATTCTCACTTTTAGACCCATCGGTATGAATATGCATTTCGACTGGATATTGTTCAATGGAATTTTTAAATACAACTCTATTGACTATTTGGTTAGCGATAATTGGAGCTCTCATTACTAGTATTTCTAAGAGACTCTCTTATTCTAATATTTATTAGTGAGATTGTGATTGCGATGTGTGATTCAGTATTAAAACGAATTTGTCACCGAGGAATTCTCTTTTAAAATTTAGCTTCAACCCTTACAGCCTTTACTGGACTAGATTTCATTAAACCTAGGAATATAATCCTTTAGGAACATTCATATTATGATGAGAATTTTACTTATTGAATAGATGTGCCAAAGATGAATTCATTTGGTCAAATATACAGGTTTTCAAAAATGCAAAATTTTAATTCTTTTCCCTGGAAAATTGCGTTTTTCTAGTTACCACTTTATTGTTATCTAAACTGAACAAACAGATTGCAGTAGTAGGCTAAACATATTATAGAAAAAAAACAATAACGTTAATTACGCAATTATAACCGTCAAGAACTAAAATTCACCACAAAAACTATATTCATCATTGGTTACGCTGCGGTGCGATGTACGATCCGCTGAGTTCGAGTTGGGTTCCGATTCTACCAGGCATATTTATTTATGGTTCAATTGGGTCCGACCTAGGGCCTAATTGGGTCCCCATAGATATTAAAATAATTGGTTAAAACTGAATTTTATTACAACATTGTTGCCGCTGTAGGACATTTTTTTCTAAATTTTATGGTACTTAGGTAATAAATTAGGGGGTTTAGTTTATTTGCTATTGTCTCAAATTTGTCAGTTGTTGGAAAATGAAAGAAAATGTTCCTTGCCATTCTTGCAAGCAAGACACAAAACCACGTCAAACTAATGACAAACGATTTTAGTACTCCCCTATTCTCTTTTTACGTTGGGTTGAACATAATGGAAAATGAAAGAAAATGTTCCTTGCCCTTCTTGCAAGCAAGACACAAAACCACGTCAAACTAATGACAAACATTTTACTATTCCCCTATTCCCTTAGTACTGTCTTTATAGGTTATAAAGAATTCAATAAAGTTTTTAATTTGTATAGGTAATTTTTTTGTATTCCTGCATACGTCTCCTACATACGTCCCTATATTTTGTCAGCAATTTGAAAGTGCGGCAACAAGGCCAATTTTTTTCAATTTTCAACGTATCTTTTTCGGGACCCAATTCAGCCCACACCTTTTTAAATGCAGCTAATTGGATATGGTTTGCGACCCAACTCGGATACGTCCGTACGATCATAGCTCATGATTATGGTAATTTTAATTATAATTGAATTGTTTGAAGACGTACGTATACCAATACCAGAAAGCAGTAAGATGCAAATGTGAACAGTAGTAGTGTGTTGTTATGTATATTTCCTATAATGGTTATAAAATTGTATTTAATAGATGAATAAATTTTGTATCATTGTAGTTACCAGCGTTAAATCTTGGACAAATCATAGTTTTTATATACCTTCGTAATTGTGTACTTATGTACTAAAAGTTTAAGTTAAATGCAATTTTTATGATTTATTCAGGTAATAATTATATTATTATTCAAGTCATTTCATCACGATAATGCTAATACATTATACAATAGCAAATTTATGACAACTTTAAATTATTTTTGCTTAATACAAAAATTACCGCAACTGTCTGTCATGGAAAATTAGTTGTCAAAGCTTAAAATGAATAATCATTACAGGTATGTTTAATGAAATAATCAGAAATAAATACCCATTACCAATATAAGCTGTAGTCAGTATATTATGAATAATAGTTTTTTAACAGATTTCAAAAAAATGTTAAGCAAGTCCTTCAATTTGCCGATAGCAGTGCCGTAGATATTTATTAGTGATAGGAATAATCGAGATACGATGATCAAATTAGTCGTTTATTAAAATGTATGGAGATAATCGATTATGACTCCGAAATTAGTTTATACCTACTAATATTACTGAAAAAATTAGTTCTATACAATTTCTCGATGAATGCGATGGCGACTGAGTCGATTATTCTCTCGGTTTCTATTGGAATTCTCTATCGACTAAGACGACAAAATATAAAACAAGTCAATTATTAGTTGATATTGCAAGAACACAGCATATTGAACAACCAAAAACATATATAAATAGATACTTATTTAATTTGTGTGTATTTAAATTTATTTAAATAAGTATAATAATTGCTGTTACCCATTTATAAAATAAATAAAACACAAAAAACTAGTATTTAATAATACTATTTATGTATATAAATGCACCAACGATATAACATAGAGATAATAATAAAACTATAATTCGCCATAACAATCAAAAGTAACAAATGTATAATAGGCTTCTTGCACAAAATATAATTTTAGCATTTTTAGAATCTTTATTTAATACAAAACACAGTATGTAAAGGATTTTTTCTTACTTTTTCTCTTATAGACGGTATTCAACATTCAACATTAAAGTTTAAAGGCGCGCAAACAACGTGTGACGTCATACGTCAGGAGACGCACAGCGCTAGCGTACATTTTCAATTAATTCCATTCATGGACGTTGCCCTTGTCATAGCTTGATAGTGGAGCGAAATAGACTATAAAAATCTCTCCGTTCTCGAGAAAAGAAAATCAGCCTAGCACCAGAAAGTGTAGTTTTTATAAAGTGAAAAATTCTAAATAAGAAATTGCTATTTACTATATTTTTTTGTAGTACAGTTATTGTTTATTTCGAAAAAACTTGAGAAACTGATTGATTATAAAAATCGTGTTTTTTAACATTTACACTGCCATATCTTCAAATCTAATTGAGCTACCGATCTGATTTTTTTTTTTTTTTAATTCGAGTACACAAATAAGCGCTTCCAATGGTCTTTTTTGTTTGACTATTGTTTATTATTTTCTTTAAACAATAACGAACTTATTGCTTGACTATTACTTCACTAAAAATGTATTCATAATTTTGACAAAGCGACAAACTTTTTTACTTTTGAAAATTTTCATATACATGCAGCTAAGATACAGGAGAATTTTTTGAAAAAAAAAATCATGTAGGACTTATAGTTTTTTATTTATGAATATTTTTGTGACGCAGTAGCATATGGTATACATCCGGCAGGCGTAAGGCGTAAATTATCAGATTGACCCTTGAAAAAGGTTACTTTTTCTGTCATATTTAAAACAATAAATCCTTTTAAATATGGTACAATTCACAGACCGAATACAAATAAATAATTTTAGGAAATAACCGCAAATATGTCCGAATCATTGCACGCATACACGCGAAGAGATATACCTACTGACAGATGACGTCAAGTCCAATGTTTTCAGATATGCCCCTTCTCCCGGACATCAGTCGGTTATTTAAATACTTTCCAGTTAGAAATTATGAAAACAGATTTGATAATTGCTAATGTTCAGTAACACTATATTAATATATATAAATTAATTTAAAATATACGCCACATGCAAGAGGCCTATTCTCAATAATAATTGATTGATTGATTTACCAGCGTGCGGTAGGCATTGCTGCCACTCCCAAGTTATACAGCTGGGCCTGCTACGGCCACGCTGGGTTGGACTAATGTCATGCTTGTTGCCAGCAGCGAGAGCCACATGGCGCATGGTAAAGGAGTGTGGGATGGGAGGTGTAGGTATTTGTGAAATGCGTTACCGCATTGTGTAGTGAGGGAGCGTTTAAGCCCCCTCTTTTTTTGTATTTTTGGTTCTGGGCTTCTGCCTATTCTGGGTCTTCTTGTGAGATATGTTGCCGCGTTGTGTCGCTGCTGTTTGTGCTCCTATTTTTGTACTTTTGTTTCTACAATTCTTCTTCTTCTGAGGCTTCTGATTCCTCCGTTTCTGATTCTGGTAGAGTATATATCGCTCTGATTTCTTTGTGGAATTCATTTTTTCCCCTCGCTTTCCTTTCCCAGTATGTTTGGTCCTTTCCCAGTTTGTTCATGATCCTCTCGATTGTTGTTTTCCACGTGTAACATGGTCTCCCAATTTTTAGTTTGCTGCTGTTCAGTGTTAGTGCTTTCTTCAGTAGGAGTGTTGGTTCCCTTCTTTAGACGTGCCCCCAGTACTTGCGTATATTTCTATCCTTTTTGTGATTGTCTTCCCTTCTAGTAGTGTTGATGTTTTATGTCGTTGTTTTTGCCCTGTTGTTTTTCTGAGTAATTGGATGATGCCTCTTTCAGCTCTTCTCAAACTTCTTCTGTTGGCTTTTGTTGTTGCCGCGTTTTTAACTCCATATGTCATTGTTGGCAGTATGATGGCTATGTACAGCCGTTTGGCCAGGGCCCATGATAGTTTGTTTTTCTCAATGAACGGTATAATTGCTCTTGTGACTCTGTATGCTGTTTTTATTCTCTCCTTCACTGTTTCTCTCCCTTTCAGTTGGTTCGTCAGATATGTTCCTAGGTATTTCAGTTTGTTCGTTGTTCTTAGGGAGTAGTCACCTATTTTGTATTCTTCTCCACTGATCCGACTCTCTTTTGTTGATGGGTCTCGCTCCATTATTAGACTTTTCTTGAAATTCATTTTCAGCCCAGATGTGTCCAAATGCGGTTTCGTGTTTTCTAGGAAGTTGAGAATTTGTTGCTCTTCTTCTGCGACGATTAGGAGGTCATCGGCGTAAGCGAATACGATTGGGGTTCTCAGTGTTTCCGTGTCTTCGTTAAAATTTGGTGTTTCCCTTATTGTGTTTTGTATCGCTTGGTCCAGGACCATGGTGAATAGTCGGGGGGTAGGGGGCATCCTTGTTTGATTCCTCTGTTCTTTTGTCTGGTTTCCGTCATTTGTCCGAACCATTGTATGGCAGTTGTTTCATGAAGGCAGGCCTTTATTATCTTGTTTATTAGATAGTGCGGAACTCCTTTGTTATACAGAGTGTTGACTATGGTTTCGTGACTGATGATATCGAATGCCTTTTGGAGATCTATAGCGGCTATGTGCAGTTTTGTCCCTTCTCTGCATTTTTCTTCCAGTATTCTTCTAGTGGTGTACATGTGGTCGTCCGTTGATCTGCCTTTGATGAATGCTGTCTGGTAGTCTGGCGGTCTTCCAATGTACTTCTCTAGTTGCTCGAGCAGGAATTGTGCGTAGTATTTGTATCCTATGCTGCAGAGTGTTATTCTTCTGTAGTCTTCTATGGTCTGTGGCGAGTTGGTTTTTGGGAGGTATATTTGTATAGTCTTGGTCCATTCCGTAGGTAGAGGTGTGTTTTCTGTCCATACTCTAGTGATGATTTCTAGGGTTTGCTCCTTTAGCTTTTCCGTGCCGTAGAGTATTAACTCGTTGTTTATTTTATCTACTCCAGGTGCGGTGTTTCTTCTAGCTCTGGCTATTATTTCTAGCAGTTGATCTTTTGATGGTGGCTTGTCCAAGGGCCAGTTTTATTAGTTTTGTCCGTTCTTTAGTTGTTTTCTCTTCTTACTCCAGCTTCTTGGTCCAACGTTGCATTGGTATGTATCTTCTCCTGTGGGTACTGTTGTTTCTTCTATATTTTTTCAGATATCTGAAGGTTTGGTTTAGTCGTTGTCCTGTTGGAAGTGTTTCTATGTTTTCGAAGAATGATCTGCATTTTTCCTCGTCGTGGTTTCTCTCCGCCTCTCTTTTTTCCCTCAGTGCTTCTTTTAGTTTTTCGTTTATATTCCCCGTCGGCTGTTGTTCGCCTGTGACCTTCATCTTTTTTTAGCTGTTCGTACTTGTTATTTTTTCCCTTTCTTGTCGGGCTCATAGGTGATGATCTGTCCGTTTTTAGCGTTTTTCTTGCTGCAATTTTTATTTTTGCGCCCATTGACGTCCAGTCTAATTCTTCTCCTGTCAGTTGGTTTTCTATTTCTTCACCGTATTTCTTCAGAAAGTCTTCGTGCTGTAGTAGAGAAATATTCCAGGTACTGTGTAGTGTCTTGTTGTTTCCTTGACTTGTTTTTCCTTCTTTTATTTCCAATTTCCCGTATAGAATTTTGTGGTCTGTATTGATTTCTGCTGCCCTTTTTGCTTTAATGTTCTTGATCCTTTCTCTTATCTCTCTGCTTACCAGGATGTGATCTATTTGTGAGGTTGATCTTCCATTGCTCCAGGTGTCAATGCAGGTTTGGCTTTTGGCCCATGTGTTTCTTATTGTTAGGTCAAACATGTGTGCTAGATTTTTTAACGCGTTTCCGTTTCCATTTGACCATGTGTGGAGTAATGTTTTTCCTATGATGCTTTTATCCTCCTCCGTCTGATCGTCTTTTCCTATATGCGCGTTGAAGTCTCCTAATATTATGATGGGCATTTTTCTTTTTTTCGTTTCTTCTGGTTTCTTGAGTTAGCTGCCTGAATACCCTTCCTGCTCTCTTGTCTGAGTGTACGTGGACTCCTATCATGCAGATGTTGTCCTTTCCATTTTGTATGATTGCCGTGACTATGTTTTCGTTTATATTTTCCGTCTTTTCTTGCCCCCCCGCTTAATTGCCATTTGTAATTTTGTGTGATTGCTGTTCCGTCTATCATGTGCCTTTCTTGTATACATGCAACGTCGATGTTTTCTGCTTGCAGAATTTGCGATTTTTTCCCTTTTAGCTCTTTGTATGCATCCTCTGACGTTCCATGTTGCCAGAGTTATCCAGTCATCTGGTGCTTTCTGACTGTGTCCCTCTTCCGTTCTTTGCGATATTTGGTATCTGTTGATATTCGTCGTTTCCTCCCATTCTGGGCGGGGGGTTATAGCTATGCTTGGGGGGTTTGTTTTTTCTAATTGTTCTAGTTCGTTTCTTTTCTGCATAGTGATTACGCTGTCGTAGTGATTTCTGTTGTTTCCCTGCTTCCTGTATACAATCTCAATTGGCATGTTGTCGTCTTCTTGTTGGTTGTTGAGGTGAAAAGTTATGATTTCGCCCTCCTCTTGGTGTATTATTATTGTCCTCCTTTAAAAGTTTGCTGTTGCTGCTATCGTCTCCTGCCCACCCCAGAAACCATCTTTTCTCAGATCTCCGATGAACGCCTCTATCTTTTCTTTGTTGGTGCTGTGTTGATTGTAACGGGGTGAAATAATCTATGTTGTTTTGTATATAATCCGCTACTTGTTTCCGTAGATTTTTCATGGCGTTGGTGTGTGCCGGGGTTGTTATGTTTTCTCCTTTTAGCTGATGGCTTATTGCTCCATACAGACAGTTTCCGTCGCCGTCGATTTTTTGTACCAGTAATTGATGTGTTTTCGTTCTTACGTTCTGTAGTGGATACATTGTTTCAGTGTTTTCTGGAGAGTTGTTATTTCTTGCTTACTTTTGCTTATTCTTGACCTAAACTTTTTAATAATATAAAATTCCTTAGCCTTACCAGAGCCGTACCAGGCGTAGAATGTAAACAGTCAGTATGTTTTTAGAGCATGCATGAGAATTTTCTATATTTTTAGGCTCTGAAACCAAGCCAATGGGCAACAATTTTATCCAAAATTTTTGTTATTTTTGAATTAATTTAGTTAGGCGCGATGTACTGTTACTCTGATGGTACGCCCCTGGTGCTTGGTCATATAAGTGTAGCTGGACGAGAGATTGTTTATTGACTTATCTAATTTATTGCCCGACCTGTTTACGAAATTCTTGAAGTTGTTTACAAAATGTGACTAGTTTATAAGTGGTAATTTGATACTTAGCTGATTTACGGTTTCCTTTATGGTCCATCCTTTCGTTCGAATACTGGATCTTTGTCAGCTTTTTTATTGCACAACACTGAAGAGTTTAATCACGTATTTATTAATTATTGGCACTTATCATTTAATTGTTGTTATGTTGACACCACCACCATGTGTAGAATTTTTTACTCAATAACTAAGGTAATTTTGCTCTATTTAGGCCAGCTTTTTACCGGTTTTTTTCACGTTTTACTGGCCGTTTGTAAAAAGCGTCTATTCACTTTCAAATACGGGCTTGAACTCCAGGCCTATTCTCAATAATAATGATAAAAAACGGAAAAAGCTATATTTTTTTTATTTTAGTAATACAATGTAAGTATACTTTTTAGTCTATACTATATAATGCGAGATGCGAATGAATCACCGAATCGTTCGGTTAGAATGTTATTACTAAAATTAGTTCTACTAATATTAGTCGATTATTAAAACGAATATTGAAATATCTCGATTATTCCTATCACTAGTGTGTATGATATTTTTGTAAGATATTTTGACATTATTAAAATGTTCTTGGGTGATTCTAGTCCTTTATGCAATAGTAATAATTTAATTTGATAAGTATGGAGACCTTTTGAAACAGAAAACAGTGAAATACCACATGAAAGTATTGAACCAATTAACCAATCAAAACAGATTTATTAAATGTTTAACATACAAATATGCACCCGAGTCGGATTCCGGTTCAGAGCCGACCGCACAACCACGTCGCGAAGGGTCGTGGTAAATGTACGGTCGGATGAAGCGGGTTCGATTCAAGTTGGAACAACAGGTGGAATGTGGAGTTAGGACTTCTATCCAGGGGAAGGGACTTAAACCTAACAATTTTATTACTATAACTAGAACAGTTTTAAAAACACTTAAAGATTAAGAAAATGAGTTTTTGTTAGCACGTGCGCACTGTCGCACACGCGCACTCTTATAGGAGATCTGATTGCTGATACGGGAAAAGCTCAACAAAGTATTGAACCGGTGCCTCGTAGTAGGTATATCCCCAGCTCAGACCACCTCCACCACAACACTTTTTACTCAAGTGTGAGCGAATCGGAGAGCACTAAGCCAATCCCCCTCCTACCTTCGCAGGAAATTCAAACACGGCGTTACAGAGATTCGAACCTTTCGCGGTGACAAATTACTGCTGATGAACCTCAATTCCACAATGACGTGATAAATACAAAACGTCCTTATGACTCGGGAACAATCGAAAAAAAATCTTTTCGTCGGTTCGTCATCCATCTATAAGCATATTGTTTCCAAATTCCATTCTTAATACAAATATCGTTAGACAAATAATGAAACATAAAATAATATTCCTTATGATATCTAAATATCGATGAAATCGCAAAAAAATCATATTAAACGAAGTTTAATCCAATCGTCAGATTAATTGGGCTTCATTGTCTTAGATAGATATTGAGGTCGAGGAAATAATGAGACCAGAAGTCCATTAGACTGACTTCAATATCGATATTGAATATTAGATACCCAAGCAGCAAACAAGCAATATAGACTAACCACTAAGACAAGAATATTTCACGCAGGCGAGAATTACTTAATTTCGTTTTAATAACTGAGTATGAAGTCATAACTGCTTGAAATTATATATATGATTAAGTTATGAAGTACTTATTTTTTATTTAGAAGATTTCTTTTGAATACAATGGCCTTGTGCGTTATTGTGCAAAATTACCTGAAACTTTCCTCAAAAATTTCTTAATACCGTGCGTGTAATTTCCCATTAGGCATGTACATTCACGTAGCGCGAGAAATATGACAACACCGGCAATCGTAAATTCGTCCATCGGTGGAGCATTCCAGCTCTGTTATTTCATTTCAGCCAGCTGGCACACGCGATGTTGCAATTCTACTCCCCATGCCTAGCCCGCGACTACACACACGGTATCATCAACGTTAAGTTATTTTGTAAGTCCAAATTAACGTATGTTTTACTTAGAAAAGTACCTTTAAAGTCCATGGGCCTTCCCCTCCGGGGAGCTGTGAGACCTTGACGCAGGTGGAGGGGCTTAATCCGTCACATTTTCGGGTGACATGCTGGTGGGAGCCCTGCTCTCGTAGGGTAGCAGGTTGTAGGGTCTCGTAGGTCTCTTTGGGGTCCCGCGGGGCTCCCCGCCGGCTCGACCTCGGCACTGTGACGGAAACTAAGGACAGCTCAACCCTCAGGATCCACGCCGTAGGCGTGGCTTCGGGAACTGGCGCACCCGAGGTATCCGAGCTCCGAGTGAGCCGTGCCACTCATTCGCTGAATACCATAATCTCAGCCCACGCTTCAACGACCTCTGCGGAAAAGAAAAAAATGGCACCGCAGGGAAATGTCGCGTGGTAACTGAGACTGGGGAGCTTGCGTTAACCGGCCGGCTTGCGAGGAGGCAACCTCTATAAAACAACCGACAGCGAAGTCGTAAAAACCTGTGGGGCACCTGGCGCACCCCACAGTATAAATGCCTTGCTTTCGGGATGGGCGTCACCCGGGAGTCGACCTTTAGTTCGACCCTACTCGTGGGACATATATGGAATCTACCAATATACCTAAAACGGACGGAAACACCACGACGGATACAGGCACGAACAATGATATTCTTATTGACTTTGTTAGCATGGACGAGAACGAGGTCTTCGCGAGAAGGAGCTCACTCCAACATAGCCCGACGAGGAGCAGATGCTCCTCAACAGGTACGGCAGACAGACCAGAGGTGATTGCAACGGATGGAACCAATGACGACAACAGCGCGAAAGTGGCCCCCCGCCATAGTAGGATTAACGTATTCGGCCAATTACAAAGATCCAACTCTGCCAGTTATAAAAAGAGGAAATTCGACAAGACCGTCGAACATGATGTGGGCACAGTGGACCCTGTGGCAACCATCCTCGAAGAAGTAATCAAGTCGGTAAGGAGCTGCAGTCAATACCTCGACCAGAAAATAACGGAGAACCCCAACACTAAAAGGGAGATCAAGGACATTGCAGCAAAACTGAGAAATGGAACAGCCACGCTAGGGGGTACCGTTATCAAGGCATGGATTGACAAACATAAAGTGATTGCCACTGAGGCATTCATGACAGACACGAGGCTGCCAACAAAGCCTTCAACCAAAGAGGCCGGGACACAGACGACACCATGGCATGGTGCAAAATCGGTGTTGTCATCCCTTGAAGGGATCGACACACTAGAAGCATGGAAAGAGGCTGATAAGAAGGACTGGAGCGAAGAAGTGTTTACCAACACCGAGGAGAAATCAGGCAGCCCACTGGACACCAAGGACAATGTAGTTAAAGTGGTTCTGGTCGAACCAGACGACACCACAATGGACAAAGGCGTACAAAGGGAATATAGAGATAGATTCCCGGACCTAGTCGGAGTAGAGGAGAAGTTCGAGGTGATCGAGCAACGCACTAAAGTACGGTCCCAAACGCAATGCGCTAATAGGAAAGTGATCAGGGTAGCCCTCGATGGCACAATCGAGGACACCTGGGAGAAGTTACAACTGATCAAGGCAGAAACTAACAGAGACGAATGGGTGGCATTACACCATATTAACGCGATAGGCCCAAGGAGCTTCCGAAAACTTGTAGAAGCGACATTTCATAACACAGACACCAAAGCAGAAATCTATGCGACTAAAAAATCGCAAAGAGGTAGCAAAGACCAAAAGAGGAATCGGAGCACGTATGCGCTCATCGTAGAACAAAAAGGAAAAGAATACAAAGAGGTCCTAAGCAACGTCAAGGACTGCATAAAAGGAAACGCTGCTACTAACAGCATCAGAGGCATCAAGAGTACCAAAGATGGTAAGCTTGTGATAACACTGGACAAAAATGAGGAAGCTCTCAACGAGATCCAGAAAGCAATCAAGACTCCGAACGAAGAGGTTAGCCTACACACCATGGGGCTGGATGAGGACATGGAGACACTCCATATAAGGGGCATCGACGCGGCCACCGCGAGGGACGAAGTTATTAACGCGATCGAGTGTAAGGTCGGTAGCCTGGACAAAATAAGGTACAAACTTAGCGAGCTTAGAGCCAACGCGCGTGACACCCAGGCAGTGACTCTCCGAATCAATAAGAGCGACGCGGCAAAACTACTTGCCAGCAAACATATAAGGATCGGGTACGTCAAATGCTCAGTCGAGAAGAGGGTGGCGCTAACCAGGTGCCATAAATGCTGGGCCTATGACCATGCAGTCGCGGACTGCAAGGGCCCAGACAGGTCTGGCATGTGCTACAAATGCGGCTCAGATGGACACCTCTCTAAAAACTGTCCCAACCCTGAACGTTGCCCCACGTGCTCCGAAGAGGGGCATAAAGCCGGAGACGGTAAATGCCCTGCATTCAGGCAAGCGCTAACACTGGCACGAAGGAAACTTAAGCCCTTTCGGAACGCCGGAGGGACCACAAGCGGTAGAACCCCCGCAGAAAACCGCAATAGTGAGAAAGCCGACCTGCTTCCTGCAGGTCAACTTGAATAGGAGCCGTGAAGCTCAGGACCTCCTCTACCATGCTAAGGAGGTCCATAAGGCAGATGTCCTACTGACTACCGAGCCCAATAAAAGGCACGTCAGCGACGATGGCAGATGGATTAAAGACAACAGAGTGGATACGGCAATACGAGTCTACAACAGCAGCGTCTGCAATCCCGGCGGCGCCGACGGCATCTCTTGGTGCATCGTCGACGGTGTTGGGATTTTCTCCTGCTATAAGACCCCGAACTGTACCATCGAGGAATTCGCGAACTTCCTAGATGAACTCACGACGTGCGTCAGGGCCCTTGGGCACACACGGGGAGTCATTATCACGGGTGATTTCAATGCAAAAAATCCGTTGTGGGGTTCTGTCATACAAGATGCAAGAGGTCAAATGCTGGCCGAATGGCTGGCGGGCCACGACCTCATTGTGGCAAACGTAGGCAACGAGGCCACATTCAGAAGGGGTGATGGCGAGAGCGTAATCGACATCACGCTCGCCAACGCCGAGCTGGCGGGAAAAATTCGCGATTGGCGCGTACTGGAAGATGAAACTCTCAGTGACCACCAACTTATCACCTTTCGACTCCTTGAGGAGCATCCGCTAAACGCCCCAACACGGGAACCCCCCACCAAGGGAACTAGGTGGCGCTATAAGCCCGACAAGGAGGAGGCGGTCACTGAGAAACTACGGCACGAGCTGGGTCAACCCCACGACCCAAACGCCGACAACGTAATCGAGGCCCTAACTAGGGCCTGCAAGGCCGCGTTGCCGGCCGTGGGCCATCCACGCGGTAAACCAGCATACTGGTGGAACCGCGAAATTGCGCAACTACGCCAAAAATGTCTCAAACTAAAAAGGATCTGGACTAGATCCAAAACAGCGCGTTTCGTCGACGTAACCGCCAGGAACTATACGGCCTACCGAGAGGCCAGAAACGACCTACGTGCCAGCATCAAAGCGTCCAAGCGCAGATGCTGGAATGAAATCATCGAGAGCGTCGATAACGATATCTGGGGAGACGGCTACAGAATTGCATGCAAAAGAACTGGCGTCCGCGAAAAACTAGTTCTCAGTACGGACTGTAAATTGGAACTAGCGAGTGAGCTCTTCCCAGTACGCCCAACAACGAACTGGATAAGGGCAATCGGGGCCCCCCCACCACCCCCAGTTACAGCGGAGGAAATTAGCAACGCGGCTGTTAAGCTAAAATCCAATAAGGCCTAGGGGCCTGATGGAATACCCCCCGAGGTGGTTAAACTAGCGGTTACCCACCACACAGCCTACTTCGAGAACGTCTTTAATGGCATCTTTGTAAACGGAGAAATCCCCCACAGGTGGAAAAGAGCAGTATTAGTGCTTGTTCCCAAACCGGGCAAGCCGCCGGGTACGGCACCCAGGCCTATCTGCTTGATCGACACTACGGCGAAAGTCCTGGAACGCGTCATTGCGACTCGCCTCACCGCGGAACTCGACACGAGAGGGGGCCTCTCTGACAGCCAATTTGGCTTTAGAGAGGGTTTCTCCACGACCGACGCTATCCAGGAGGTCATAAGAGTAGCACGCACCGCGAATGCGGGCAACTGGAGGCAAAGAGAGATCTGCTTAGCTGTGGCGCTCGACGTGAAGAATGCCTTCAACACGGCCCCCTGGGGCCCAATTGTTGAAGCGCTAGAACTCAAAGGGGTACCAGCGTACTTGGTACAACTTGTGAAGAGCTACTTCACGGAAAGATCTTTAATCATCGACGACCACGTCCGCGATGTCACGTGCGGCGTTCCGCAGGGGTCGGTCCTGGGACCACTCCTGTGGAATGTTTTGTACGATGGCATCCTCGCACTAAAAAGCCCCGACATCCCTGATGACTGTCGACTCATTGCATTCGCGGACGACCTTATCGTTATCGCCATAGACAAAACGGAGGAGCGCGCTATGACCAAGGCCGAAGCCGCCATACGTGCAATAAACAGGTGGATGGACAACCACAGCCTAGAAATTGCCCCTGAGAAATCGGAAGCAGTTGCGATGACCGGGCACAAACGTGTGAACAACATGAGCGTCAATGTCCTTAATGCGGAGGTGACCGCTAAACCAGCTATAAAATACCTAGGGGTTTTCATCGACCAAAAGTTGTCGTGGAACCGGCATGTTGATTACGCCACCGACAGAGCAGAGAAAGCGACCATGGCCCTCCGCAAGATCATGCCACGAATTGGAGGGCCCAAGACCTATGCCAGGAAACTCTTGAGCTCCGTGGCAAACTCCATCTTATTGTATGCCGCTCCGGCGTGGGTCGACGCGTTAAAGACCGCGCGTAACCGCAACCGGTTACTGAAGACACAACGTCTCATGCTAATAAGGGTGTGCTGCGCCTACCGGACAACCTCCGCCTCGGCTCTGCAAGTCATATCGGCGGTGCCACCCGCCGACTTGCTCGCTAAAGAGCGTGCATACGGCCACGGCGCAGACAAAGCTGCGAAGATTGTCTACAGGAACCATCTGATGGAACGCTGGCAGGAGCGATGGGACACCTCTGAAGACGGCAGATGGACGTACCGCCTTATCCCGGACGTAAGAGCCTGGACTGCCCGAAAACATGGAGACCTAAATTACCATCTAACCCAAACGTTAAGTGGCCACGGCAACTTCGGCAGCTATTTATATAGAATCGGCAAGCGGGAAGCAGACACGTGCATTTACTGCCCAGCACCCGATACTCCGGAGCACACCATGTTCCACTGCCCTAGGTGGAATGACGAGAGGAGCACGGCAAACAGAGACGTTGGCCTTATAATCACGCCACAAAATTTTATGGTAAACATGCTCACCGCCGCTGAGAAGTGGGGGGCTATCAACACCATGTGCTGCAGCATCATGAAGGCAAAAGAAGAAGAAACACGGATATTAATTCCATAGAACTCGTTAGCCTCCGAAGTAATGTTTAGCTACAGTTCCGGAGAGGAAGAGGGGGGTTTTTTAGTGCGGTAAGAATCCCACATATCCCTGCACGCTTGGACACCAGTGCAGGTTGAACCTTTTGAAGGTTTTTCCCCTCGGAAAAAAAAAAAAAAAAAAAAAAAAAAAAGGGCCTAATGGGGCTTTTTGCGAGGTAAAAATTTACTTAATACTGTCCATAAAAACGACCTCTTAGTGATGAACTAAATAAGTAGTTTGACAAGTTATAAAATACTTAATTCTGCCCTATTAAAACTGTAGTGAAGCCACAGGCATACTTTAGAAAATATTGGGCACAATTGTGATCTTTGAGGATAGGATTTTGCCGAGTGAGAGAGAAATATGCGTTTATTTTCGGTTTATTATAATTATTTAAAAAACCAAACATAGTGTATTCTTTAAAACTGTTTTAAATAATTGCTAATTGTTCTAACGAATACAGGTGGCGGATAGGAGAACGTCCAGACTCCGGAGGGTCATACTGCTGGGGGACGGCACCTCGGCTAATTTCAGCCCGGCTAAAGCCACGTTGCGGACCAACCGTAAACCGCTCGGAGTGGCAACGACCCCCCGACCCAGGTCGGGGGCATGTCTCTCCAGGGGGTACGGGGGTCCTCGCTTCACTGCCCGGACCGCGTGGATGAAACACCACCATAAAAACTTCCCCAATCCCAAGGTATTGTGCGCCTCCGAAGAGATGCATGGTCGAGGGGGAGCCCGGCCGCTAGCGACAAACCTCGGGGCACAGGACGCATCCCATTGTAACAATGTCTTCCACTCACGCAGTGGGCTCCGTGCGTGGTGACCACCCTTTTCTCCTGACTCGTGGGATCAATATGGACCATCTAGACAAATCAAAACACAAAAGGGGAACTCCTCAGGGAGCGTCCCCTCTACAGTGCGGGAAGTAATGGACTGCACTGCAAATGAAAGAGCTGATACCAGTCAAGAAGCTCAGGCAGACTTGACTAGGGACAGCTCTGCCAATAAAAGACTTTCGGGAGCTCAAAGAAAGCTAAAAAGGCGGCTGCTGACACGTAGACGGCAAAAAGACCACGGCCACAGACAAAAATCGATAAGAGTAAGGGAACAGTTCCGGTCTCTTCCAAGAGACCAATGTCAGACTCCCCTGCCAAACCGAATCCCAAAAGGGCCAGGAGCGCAGCAGCGCCGTCTGGCTCCTACAGGGATGTTATGACGGGTATCAGAATGGCTGTGATCAATGTCAGCTATCCTGATACCATTCTGAATCAAGCGGAGGCGGACCTGATTCAGAACAAGCTGGTGGCCGCCATAAATGTCATCCCCTTTGGGGAGGCAGCTCCGCGGTTCCAGCGTGTTCCAAAATTTGAGGGGGGGATCCTCAGTATCACCTGCGCAGACCCTGCCCACAGAAAATTGGGTCGTGAACGCAGTGCGGGGGATGGAGGAGCTGGGAGAGGCAATGTCTCTGACCGTGATCAACATCAAGGACCTCCCGAAGCGCTCTAAGTTCCTCGTCTGGGTTCCCGAGCCAGTTGAGGAAGCAATAGTCAGGAACTGGCTCAAGAAGCAAAATGCAGGCTTGACCACAGAGAACTGGCTATTGATGAGTCGTAAATTAAAGGAGAAGGAGCAAACGCTGGCCTACTCCTTGGATGAAAAATCGGCTAAAGTGCTCGAAGGTCTGGACTTCAAGCCATACTATAGCCTGGGGAGGGTAACCTTCAAGAAATTGAAAGAGGGGGAGAGAAGACCCACTCAGAATGGTGGTGCAGATCAACCTGCAACATAGCAAGGCGGCCACAGCGGTCCTTGCTAAGGTGATGCAGGGGTGTGATGTGGCACTGATCCAGGAACCTTGGGTTCATAAGGGACAGGTAAGTGTCTTGAAGGGTGTCGGTGGAGAACTGATTTACAGTAGAACCACCGAGACTCCTAGAGCATACATAATTGTTAATAATAAGTATAAGGCGATGTCATTAACTAATTTCTGTTCTAGGGATTTAGTGGCCGTTAAAATTAGGGCTTCGTGCGGGGGTATGCCGAGAGACTTAATACTGGGCTCGGCGTACCTTCCATACGATGACCCTGAACCACCACCAACCAGGCCCGTGGATGAACTGGTGATGAGCTGCAGAGGAAGAGGAGGGTGTGATGCAAACGCGTATCACACGGTCTGGGGGAGAACCAACACCAATCAAAAAGGTGAGTCACTTTTTGAATTCATTATGGAATATAATTTAGGCATAGTAAATGTAGGGAATACTCAGACCTTCTTCACCGGACAAAGGCAAGAAGTGTTAGATATAACGATAGGAACAGGGTTGCCAACCCTACTGTTTTTTCAGTAAATCTACAGTTTTTTGGTTTTCTTCCCAGTTCTTAGTCCGACCTGCTAAATCTACAGTTTTTTTTTTGCATTTGGATCAATTATTTCATTACGGTATTACCTAAATTTATATATAATTTTTTCTAATGAATTATTTGAAGAATCCTCGATTTTTTAAATTTATTCTTGAATTTTGTACTTATTGCTCAATAAAACGAAAATGGTTTCAATTAGCCATAGGGAAGTACTTATTTTAAGAACTGTTCGTTTTTCATTTCTACATCACATCGTCGAAAAATATACAGGGTGTTCCATTTGGAAACATTGAAAAAATTCAATTTAAAAAGTTCTTAATTGAAATATAATTTTTGGCCACCCTGTATAAGTTTAAAAAGTGAAAATGATTCAAAAACATTAACTAAATGTCTCATAACTAGTTTTCACATAAGTTTTTCTTGAAACTCATAATTGTGATTTTGGTGGATCTTTTCAATATATGCATCTGCGGATAGCATTATTTCAACAAAAAAAATCCAATTGGTTGGGAGATAGTCAATAATAAAATATAGGAATGAACAGAGTCTAGAATGAGGCTTCAAAAAATGTACTGATACATAGCATTCCATTTAAAAAAAGGCACTTGATCCTGTAATTTCTTCTTGGCCCTGTATATTCGAAAATAATTTCCGGTTATACTTTTTTATCATGTCTACTTGCATTTTTTTTTATTTCCAACCATCATAGAAATCGGGATATCGAAGTTCGACGCAATATTGCCCCACCCTGTATAATAAAAAAAACAGTAGATTAACAGTTTCACTAAAATAAATTCCCAGTTATCTGTTTTTTTTTCTGCTTATCTACAGTTTCCTCGTCTAACAGAGTTGGCAACCCTGGATAGGAACAACATATGCAACAACATAGTCTGGAGCATTCCGAGATACTTTCTATACTCTCACAATGCCTCCTCTAGAAATCTCTCTTGGCCTTTCTCAGTGCTCGGCTATACTCAGTCAAAGAGGTCCTGTAGTAATCCCAATTTGCTGATATTTTTGCAATGTTGAACTTCTTTCTGATTTGCCTTCTCATTGTGTTGAGGTTCTTGTTCCACCAGGGCACATTCCTGGTGGATTTCCTCACCCCAAGAGGGCAGTTGTTCTCATATGCAGAGATAATTGCGTTCTGTATTTGTTCCCCAGCTACTTTCACATCCTCCTCCCTTTTGACATTAATCGCAACCCCAGTAAGTCCTCCCTATATCTCTCCCAGTCCGTTCTGCGTGGGTTACGATATGTTTCGGTTACACGGTCCACTCCCATTATATCGAATTTTATGTGTCTGTGGTCCGAACAACTCTCTTCCTCAAACACATGCCATAGTAATTGGCATGTGTTTGAGGAAGAGAGTTGTTCGGACCACAGACACATAAAATTCGATATAATGGGAGTGGACCGTGTAACCGAAACATATCGTAACCCACGCAGAACGGACTGGGAGAGATATAGGGAGGACTTACTGGGGTTGCGATTAATGTCAAAAGGGAGGAGGATGTGAAAGTAGCTGGGGAACAAATACAGAACGCAATTATCTCTGCATATGAGAACAACTGCCCTCTTGGGGTGAGGAAATCCACCAGGAATGTGCCCTGGTGGAACAAGAACCTCAACACAATGAGAAGGCAAATCAGAAAGAAGTTCAACATTGCAAAAATATCAGCAAATTGGGATTACTACAGGACCTCTTTGACTGAGTATAGCCGAGCACTGAGAAAGGCCAAGAGAGATTTCTAGAGGAGGCATTGTGAGAGTATAGAAAGTATCTCGGAATGCTCCAGACTCCAGAAAATTCTCTCTAAGGACAATCGATGCGCAACAAACCCTCTCTTAACTGAGACGGGTCAATATACCAAGACAGGCAAGGAAACAATGGAGGAACTATTCCTCGTGCACTTTCCTCGATCCACAATAACTGATCAATCACCTGAGGAATGGCTAGGAACTGAACTGGAAGCTACTGGAAACGGGGCTACTAGGGTAGACTGAACAGTGACAAAAAAGGTGATAGATCAGTCCAAAATCAGATGAGCAATAAACTCATTTGAGAAATACAAATTTCCGGGACACGACGGAATTTGGCCAATAATGCTACAGCAAGGCATAGACTTGCTGGCGTCAAAACTCTGTACACTCTACAGGGTCAGCCCTGGCGCTAGGTTACATACCAAAAATTTGGAAGCCAGTTAGGGTGGTATTTATACCAAAGGCTGGGAGAAACTCCCACAATGAAGCCAAGTCCCTAAGACCCATAAGTCTTATGTCATTCCAACTTAAGACAATGGAGAAAATGTTTGACAGACATATCAGGGATGATGTACTGGTTAGAAGCCCACTGCATTAAGGCCAATATGCATACAGAGCAGGCATGTCGACGGAAACGGCACTCCACTATCTAATTCAGAAGGTGAAAAAGACGTTGGAGCACAAGGAGGTGGCATTGGGTGCCTCCCTCGATATAGAGGGGGCATTCGACAACACCTCCTTTAATTCAATCATTAGAACTGCAAGAGAGCGGGGCGTTAAGGACACCTGTTGCAGGCGGATAGGCGCTATGGTCAAAGGCAGGATGGTATTTATCACAGTGATGGATGAAACCTTAGGCGCGTCAGTTGCGGGGATGCCCGCAGGGGGGTGTACTGTCCTCTCTGCTATGGAATCTTGACGGCCTACTAACAAATGAGGGATTCGAAGCCCAAGGATATGCCGATGACATAGTCAACATAGTCAGGGACCATCTACAAAAGGCCCTGAATATGGTGAAGAACTGGACCGATGAGGAGGGGCTGAAAATCAGTCCACAAAGGACAAGCATCGTTCCATTCACCAGAAGGAGAAACTTGAAGGGATTGGGTCCCCTAGTTCTCCAAGACACACAATTACAGATGTCGGAGGAGGTAAAATACCTTGGAGTCATTATAGACTCCAAGCTTACCTGGAACCAACACATGGACAGAGAAATACATAAGTCTGTTACCATACTGGCAACATGTAGATGATTGTATGGCAAGACATGGGGGCTTAAGCCTGGTATGGTGCACTGGCTCTATACCAGCGTAACAAGACCCACCATCACATACGCAATCCTGGTTTGGTGGCCTAAGGCCACTCAAACCACAGCAGCTAACAGGCTGAGCCGGGTGCAAATACTGGCCTGCCTGGGAATCACAGGTGCAATGAAAAGCACCCCAACAGCAGCCATGGAGACCATACTAGACCTTCCTCCACTGAGTCTTGTGATTTAGGGGGGGGGAGGGGCGAATGGGAGCTTATAGGCTACAAAATTCTCAGAACCCGACTCCTCTCGGAGGCAACTCGGGGTACATGAGGATAATAAACATTGTAGCGGATCCTCTATTGAGCATGAGGTCGGACTACATTCAACAAGCCCGTCACTATTACTATAGGAGATAGGAAGGAATGGATGACAGGTACTCCTGATGCTTTACGCAGAGGCCTGGCCTGGTGTACTGACGGGTCCAGGATGGAATCAGGAGCTGGAGCAGGAATATATGGTGAAAGGCCAAGAGCGAGTATAAGCCTCTCTCTTGGACAGCATTCCATTGTATTCCAGACAAATTCTGGCTATTCTTGAATGTGCACGCGAGAATGTTAAACGACGATATGTGAACCAGCAGATCTCAATTGCATCGGACAGTCAGGCGGCACTTAAGGCACTAGTGTCTAACAAGGTGTCTTCCAGACTAGTTTGGGACTGCCACGAAGAGCTCAAAACACTGGGTGAACAGAACAGAGTAAAACTACTCTGGGGCCGGGACATACCAGTATAGAGGGCAACGAGAAAGCGGACGAACTTGTTAGACAAGGAGCGGCTGATATATTCTATGGCCCAGAACCCGCGCTGGGTATCACAAAAGGCTCAGCTAGAAGACTGGGTCAAGGATAAACACAACCACCACTGGAGAAATATTCCAGGAAATCTACATGGAAAAACACTCATCAATGGACCATGTTCAAAACAAACTGAAGAACTGCTCACAAGGAACAGGATCCAGTTGAGAACTATAACAGCTCTTTTGACGGGACATTTTCCCGTTAAGAAGTACCTGCATCTAATAGGAAAATTTGCTGCTATATACAAAATCTATGATAAAAACTGTATATGTTTGTATACCTTAGAGCCATGGAAAGTATCTGAAACTATTTTAAAGATTATACCATTTATGATTTTTCAAATATTTTTAATAAACCGAAACTAAATTCATATTTCCCTCTCACACTGCAAAATCCTACCTTTAAGAAACCATAGAGTCTAAATTACCATCAAAATTCATTTATTAAAAACACTGACAACATACGGGTCTAAACTACCAATAAAATTTACTAAGACTACCTAATCAGTCTTCAGAGGCTAGAGCTATATATCTTTTAGTTCCCGCTTGTACTACTCTAAGATTGTTCTCTTCATGCTCAAATTAGTTCCTGTCATGCGAAAGTTGGAAATCGGCTCGGTTATTACTATTAAGCGTATCTTGTAACCTCAACTCAAGAATGGAAATAGTGCAATTGTCAATAATAAAGTATGAAGCAGATTAAAATGTGGTTCAAACCACATAAATATTCTACTATCTATTATAGAGTTGTAAAGAAAATTGCTGAGTGTAAAAGAATTTGTATGATTGATATAAGAGAATGTGAAAAGCAAATAATAGTTTATCCAAAAATACTAATTTTCTGGAAGAAAATATCAATCCGGAAGTATGTGATCATTTATTGCATAACTATAATATTTTTTAGTGATGAATTTGATTCAAATAATGTTCCAGAAGACGTGTTTGATGAAAACAGGGTGACAGTCATTCTCTGGGCGCCCACTATCGCTAATGTTTAAGCAGTGTATCAAATTATTACACATATAGGTACCGGATGTCATGAAAATTACCAAACTAGGACATTTGATCTCATGGTAAAAAAAAATAGAGTTAATTGCCCTGTTATATTGGTTTTATTTACTTTAACACCTATTTTCCTTATTTAGGGAATGTGAATCTCAAAGTCAAAAACATTTGGTAATTTCGTCTTCGAACGAAATTTAATTTATAGGTTCGTAATTGAAGATTTATTAGACTTTCAAGTTTCAATTGAAACATACTTCATATTAGAATTTATTCCGCAGATTGATGTAACATCGGTACGTATAAACGTACCGATGTTATCATGTTGTTTCGATGAAAATTGGGGAAAAAAAGAGGGTCAAATAAAATGCATTTTTGAAAATTGTAAAAAATTGCACTTTTTTGAAAGTAAAAAAAAAATGAACTTTATTTATCCCCTTAAAGTACCTAAAAGAACCTTCAATTGAAAAAAGTGACGCACAATGCCTCCTTGATACCTGACGAATAATTAAAAATTTTCATTTCGTCCGCCATCTTTGACCGTTCTATTTGACTTACAGCGTCCGGGTTTGGTGCATTATATTTGACTACAGATGAGTTTTTTTTAGATTTTTGCCAGCTTTGGTGAAATTACTCCTTGTCAAAAAAATATTCAATTTTGATTTCTTCGGCCATTTTTGGTGTTTTCTATTTTTTCCAAGATGGCGGATTGACCTATACATATCGGACAGGTCTATATTTTTTAAGAATTTTATTTCAAATAGGCCAGTATTCTTAAAATTTCCATTCGATTCTTAATTCAAGATATATTAAGCAGATAAGTAGAAAATCCGTGAAAGCGCGTCAAAAAGTTTATTGTTATCCTTTTTGAAAAACGCTGAAGTTGTTTCACATCCAGTTAATGCACGTAAAAACAAAATATACTTCTTGCCGTTAACAAAAAAAATCAAAGTTTATGATGAAGTCATTCCAATAGTTGAATTGTTGCTCTTTCAACGTATTTGTGTTTTAAAAAAATCAGAAGAACTTCAAAGATACATAAATTTTGAGTTAGCTTCATATCCTGTAACTCTGTTCGATCAAGGTTTAATGCGATAGACAACTAAATCAAATTTTCATGATTTATTTACACAGCTCAATGTTAGTGTAAATGATAACAGTACATTTTCGTATGTTATTTATTGATGGCGGAATGTTATTACATCGTTGCAAATAGCAATTAGAAGGAAGTTCGAGACGATATGCAATCATTACATACGATATTTAAAAAATAATTATGGAAACAATGATTTTGTCGTTTTTGACGGATATCATGTAAAACTGGGTGTGGCTCGGCTTGTGGATGTAGAAAAACTGGCTTAAATTATTCTGTAGCATGTTTACTTTGTGAAAGACTTAGCTGCTTCAATACTCCACATAATATTAATGAATGACATCGAAAACGAAAACGTCGGAGACAATTATTTTACATGAGAGATGTCATAAGAATTTATAATCTATATATATAAAAGTCTAGGTGCCCGCGTACATAAATGCAATTTATACATATCCTCGAATAACTTCTTGTACGGTATAATTGCGCCTAGTCTATCACTTTTTTCCTCTGTGAGAATTTTTGTAAAAGCGGCGTTCCTCCTCGGCATGAAAAAGACGATTTCCACACGTCGGACGGGAAAATCGGCAAATATATTTTGTCCGACAATTGGAAAATTGGATTCTACATATTTTTATTAAGCAATCTTTAAAAAATCAGCTGGTGATCAATAAATGTTTTAAAATTAGGTTATGTTATGTTTAGCGTGGTAGACACCCTTAATGTTCCAAAATTTTTGTCGGACAGTTTGTAGATATATATAGAATTCTACATATATATTCTCAAATTGTCCGACAAAATTGTCCGATTTTTCAGTCCGACGCGTGGAAATCGTCTTTTTCATGCCGAGGAGGAACGCCGCGTTTACGAAAATTTTCGCAAAGGATAAAAGTGATAGACTAGGCGCAATTATGTCATACAAGAAGTTATACGAGGATATGTATAAATTGCATTTATGTACGCGGGCACCTAGACTATAAAAGAATACCCTGACTGTTTGACTGACTGATCTATCAACGCATAGCTCAAACCGCTAGGTCTAGAAACTTCAAATTTTGCATAGAGATTCCTCGAATGGCATCCACTAAGGAGGGATTTTTCGAAATTCGACCCCCAAAAGGGGAAAAGATGGATTTGAAATTTTAGGCTTTTTTGGAAACGGTTATACCTAGATGCGTGAAATTTGCCAGAAATATTTTTTGTTGAAATCTATTAGATATGTATAAGACGAAATTTCGATTTTCGCTTTTTAAAGGGATCAAAATGGGGGTAGTAGATGGTTTAAACACATACGGTGCAAACGGAAAAGTATATCATTTTGACACTAAAATGGATGTCTATAATTAAGTCATTTTGACACGTCAGAAGAAAAAATATTATTATTGTGTTTCACATATGGTGTTATCATTTACAATGTCTCCAATGGTTGCAAGGATTGGGGAATCTGTGAATTTTTACTTTTTTTGAAGAAATGGCTAAAGAAAATCTAAGTATTAATGGAGAAGTTGTACAACATACTGTTGTCCCAATTGTAGGTGACGGAGCCTGTTTATTCCGTTCCCTTTCATTCTTAATGTAACGGCTCACAAGAAGGTTAGTAAACAAATAGTCAGCTTTGTGTTAGACAATTGGAACGAATTTTTAATTATGTCCCATAACAGTGAGGGCGAAAATTACTCCACATGAGCGACTCCACATCTCTGAAATCGTGTAAGTCAGAGTGACGGGATCTTCTGAGGAAATAATGAGACACGTATTCGATGGCTTTCAAAAAGAGACCCCCCCCTCCCAAACGGGTGAACAGGGAGAGGGATGTTTTTAAGCATGAAATTTGACACGTACCCACCCATGTACTCTATTGTCGATTAAAATAATTATTTTTTTCGATGGGAAGACGGCTTCCTTAAATGCAATGAATGTGCAGTAGGTTAGTATCTCAATGTTCTTAATTCCACGCAGATGAAGTTCCACCCGAACGAAGTTCCATGCGGACGAAGTCGCGGGCATCAGCTAGTTATTTATGTCATTAAAATTTATAATAATTATTATTATTTAGCATAAATTGTTAATAAATTATTTTCTTAAAAAAATTGATGTATTTGTATTATTTATCGTTTCTTTCATTTATTACGCTTTTTGGAGCTTCTGCCATATTCAAATTAATTTTAAAACGTTTCTTTTTCTTACAAATTCTTTATAAACAACCTCGAAAACTATAACAATGATTATTTTCTTAAAATAAATATTTAAAAACTCCGATAATTGTATTTTTCTTTGAGATTTCTAAAAATTTTATTATTTTTCTTTAATTTACGGATTTTCGAAATTTCGAAAATTTTCAAAAGGTAAACTTTTTAGTTTATGGCATTATAAACCCAAAAAAAGAAAATCATTCAAATTCATTCATTATAGCTGGGTTGCGTCATTTTTCATTTATAATGACTAATTGCACTGGACTATGCACTCTGTAGGCTATACTATGATATATGCCGAATGGTAACCATGCAAACAAAACTTCAATAGCTTAATAAACTGTCAGTGTTTATTTTGATGTTTAGAAAAAAAAACAAATATTAAATACAAAATATGTAGATATTACCAATTATTATCAATACAATACAATTATCTTGGACCTTAAATTGAAAAAATTGCAATTGTACATTATTATACCTATAAGAAGGAAAGTAAATAACTAGCAACTTAGAACAATTATATTATCACAATGGAATTGGAACTGTTAGAGAGAGAAGATGAATTTTACAAAGAAAATGAAATGCTTGAGCAAAGAACCAAGGAACTCATGAAGAAAGTGAATGACGTAATGAGAATTCAAGATAATTTAATAAACGAATCTTTTAAAACTAAGACTGAAATAAGCAGTGCTAAAATTAACAACTTTAATTTAGATTTTGGTAGTAATCATGAATATTTTGAACAAACTGGAGACTGCATCGAAAATGACGAAAATTTAGGTATCCCTAAATCCGTTACTCAAATGGGACCAAAGGGAGCAAGTCATTTTTATAGAGCAAGAATAAAATGTTTGCAGGCTGATAACGCGCTATTACAAAGTGAAAATAAAAAAGGAAATGAAGAAATAAAGAAGTTACGAAAAGAAAATAAAACTCTCTTCAATGAGAAAGGAAAATGGTTTACTCAATATAATTCTGCTAAAAATACCATCGGAAAGTTAGAATCTCAGATATCTTCTCTAAGTTTAAAATTTCAAAGTAAAGATAGTGAAACAGTGTTAATTAAAAAAGAATTGGAACAAATCAGGAAGGAACTGAGAAACTCAAATTCCAGTACTGCTACCTTTGAAGTTCGGCTAAATAGAGCTTATGAGGAAAATGAAAACTTGAAAGCAGCCTTGAAAATTGCCAGGGATGAAGAGAAAGAATTAAAAGACTCCTTCAGAAAACAAATTAACGATTTGACTACTACTGTAAAGCATATAGAAAAACACAAAACGGAACTTCTCGATGGTTTTCAAACACAATTACAACTTATTGACAATCTTAAAAAACAACAATTGTATCTAGAAGGACATAAAGTAACAGAAATATCAGAAAGTGAATATATGAAACTATTGGATTTGAAACTGGATTGACTGGACCAATTAGAAGAAACAACCTACGTCATTAATAATTTTAACTTGCTGTGCTTCTAATATTTGTGTTTTCTGTTTTAAGTACAGTAAAATATTTATAAAAACCTTTCATTAATTGCAGGAATAATATGTTTATGCTTAGTGGATATAAATTCCTTTAACAGTGGAGTTCAACCAAAATTTGTATGGAATTGTCTTGCAATGGCAATCTCTCGCTGGAACTTATAACATAAAAGAAGCTTAGCAAAAGTTTTGTTTAAAGAAAAGAATTTTCAGAATTGAGATTTTCCACCGTTTATCTTAAATATCTCTGGTTTTAAAACTGTATCGCAATAAATAAAAAACTATTATTTCAAATAAAACTAGACCATTCGAATTTTATTAAGATTGCCCATTTCTACGATGACTTAAATAATAATTCATTTTTGAACAAAATTTTGATGAAAAAAATGTATTTTTCTGAAATCTATCAAGAATGTCTACTTTTTCGGGTCAATTTCAGGTCCCTGAATAGGCGATTCTAGTATTTTAGTCCGTTTTTAAGCAACTATCAGAAAATATTCCTGGGAAGTTACTTTCCCGGACTGTTTTTCATATACAGTGTGTTTCAGTTGACATTTCCACAGCCGATATTTCGGAAACTAAGAAATATATTTTTATTCTGTAAACGGTAATAGATTTCTATGGTTAATGCCTTCTTCAGAAAGTACAATTTACTATTATAACATTATCACCAGAGATGGCGCTGCAGTTTAAAAATATTTTCGATCGAGGAAGGTTTGAAACATATGCCATTCCATTAAGAATTAAATTTTAAACAAAATTGTTCTTATTCCAAAAAGTCAGATCTGCAGTAGTTTTTGAGTTATTTTAATTTTATTGTCTAATTTTTAAGTGTTTAATTTATTTTTTTAATTGCTGTAACATTTTTAATCTTGATATTCGGATGTAGGTTCTTAGTAATTTTTTTTCCTACTATGAGAGGATTACTTACTGGTGGGATTTTTTTTAATAGCACTTCCGATTTTACTGGAAATTACTTTAAATTGCGAAATTTAAATTAAAATAATTGAATAATTTGCAATTGTTTATTTATTAACTGTCAGAAGTTTAATATTGGTTTGCGTGTGTCATTTTAAGAATATGTTAGTAAAATTTGTCCAAAATATGGCCCACACCAATGTTGACAAAGTTAATATGTTATTAATTTACGGAAAATGCAATAAAAATGCAAAAGCAGCCATATATATATATGTATCAATTACAATTTCCAAACAGACCACAACCCGATCGCAAGACTTTTTCCAATTTGTGTAACAACTTATTACAATAATATGGTAGTTTTAAACAGTTGAAACCTGAAAGAATACCAACAGCATGAACCCAGGAGAATACGGCTTTAGTTTTACAAACCGTTAACAATGCGACAAATAAGGACCTCCACCAATGTATCACTATCGTAATGCCAAAAAATCTTAAAAGAAAATGAGTACTTTCCATATAAACCACACTTATTACATCATTTGCTGCCTACGGACTATAATCGACGCTTAACCTTTCTTGCTGAGTTTTCTGTTCTTTCTCTGAACTTTTTCTTGTGGGGATATTTGAAAAGTAAAGTATATCAAGAGCCAATAGAAGATATGGTAGATTTATACAATAAAATTTACTCTTGCGCTGGTGCAATTAATAGACATGCATTATTAAGGATTGTCAAGATATACTGTTCAAAAATAAAATTACCTTGTTTGTTGTTTTTCCATTTAAATTTCTCAATTTAAAATAATTTCTGGTAAAATCGGAAGTGCTATTAAAAAAATCCCACCAGTAAATAATTCTCTTATAGTAGGCAAAAAATTATTAAGAACCTTCATCCAAATATCAAGATTAAAGAAGTTACAGTAATTAAAATAAATAAATAACACTCAAAAATTAGACAAAAAATTAAAATAACTCAAAAACTACAGCAGTTGTATCTTTTTGGAATAAGAACAATTTTGTTTAAAATTTAATTCTTAATCGACCTTCCTTGATCGAAAAATATTTATAAACTGCAGCGCCATCTCTGGTGATAATGTTATAATAGTAAATTGTACTTCTTGAAGAAGGCATTAACCATAGAAATCCATTACCGTTTACAGAATAAAAATATATATTAGTTTCCGAAATATTGGCTGTGAGAATGTTAACTGAAACACTGTATATTTTAATATACATATGTTTTTTATTTTTTAAAATTTTTATGCTAGTTTATAATAATATTGACTGTGATTTCAAAAAAAAAAAAATAGTATGTGTACCTCATAGTAAAAGCACATTCCCGGACTTCAATTCTTGCTGGTTCGGCTAAAGCCTCGGCCAACAATTTACATTGTCGTCCGGGAATGTATTGCTTTTACTACTAGATACACAATGTACTATTGTTTAAAGAAATTCATAAAAAAATGGTTTTATTAATTTGAAAAACTGAAAATTCCAGTAAGAAACTCACATTATAAAAAAAAGTTGTTAGACGACTTGATTCACTTAAACAATTCGATTCAATTTTTTACTGTTATTGTTTTTTAGGTGTTATTATAAAAATTTCGAGTTGCTAAGGTAACAATGCCTTTTTACCTGATTTGGAGTCTTAGACTCCAGACGTAAAATGGTAATGCATTAGCAATTAGGTCCACTAGGGTAGAATAGAAATTATGAATGTTTCCCACGATAAATCAAAAATTTATGTTAACCTCATTTTAAACAGGGATGTTAGAATTATTGATTTTAACAGACATAGTCCTTAAGATGTATTCTTCAGTCTACACTTCGGCATTATCTGACTTGGCGAATACCTCCAGAGCAAGCGTGTTTTGTTGGGATGCGATACTTGAGAACAAACATCAATTTACGACAACTTATCAAGAAGGCAAGAGAATATTACGAGCCTATACCTTCCTCATGTAGAGTGTCGTAAGGTTTTTGACAATGTTGAATGGGACAAACTGTCTGTGGGCTGTATTATTTAAGATGAAATCCAGTAAACTTGGATGACATCTGATGTTAAATCAGGTATCTATGCTTTTTTCATATGTTGTATTGGATTAAAAATTAATATTAAATCCAAGTTTACGACCTCGGCAGACCTACGGGTCTTGGTCAAAAATCTAAAAAAGTTTTTGTGGATTTTGACACCCAAGGCCTACCTTTTTGGTAAAAATAATTTAGTTTTTTTTAAAAGTAGACTAAATTTGCTACAATTGGTATCAGAGTGGAGTGTAGATCAAATAGTATCCAACATACAGATGTTCAAAGTTTTGCAAAATTTTCATTTCTCGACATTTTTAACAATTTTTAACTTAAAAATCTGTGAAACACGTACTACTACTATAACTAGGTTCAGAAAATTCATCGATCCCAAGCCCCAAATGGGGTCAAAGAAGGCAAAAAATTGCCCCCCCCCCCCCCAATACATATTAATATTATAGTGAATGGATCGGAAAATAGGAAGGAATATTTAAAAAGTGTATAAAAAAAAATCAATTAAAAACAAATATTAGACTTTTTAAACAACTTTAGCTCTCTTGGACGGTCCGGGAGTGTCGTCCGTGTCGACTGTCTTGCTGTTCACTCATATCCTTTTCTCCTTCTTCTTAAGCCCAGAAGAGATTATCCAACGCCTCGTCGTCTGATTCCACTTCGAGGTCTGGGGAGTGTATATTATACTTAAATCAGAAGCATTGTTGCATGACTGTCCACTGCAATGCGTGCAAACCGTCGAACATTTTAATTTAGATTTTTTGCAACTAAATGCATTGCTACAGCCCCTCTTGCAGCTGCATGATATCAACCGCAAGAGTTGTTGCGGTGCTGCCTCCCTGGACATTATTTTGGGAGTGAGGCCTTGGGACGTGCGCACCCAGCTTTAATCAACAGAATTCTTTTCCGCACCCAGTCACTTCTGTACCTGAAAGGTAATATATAAGAAATAATATTAAATATTAAAGAAGTATTATTACTTCCACATCCAGTGGAAGTATAGTAACGACAAAAAAATTTTTAAAAATTTTTATTGTCCAAATAGGCTTAAAATGTCATGAAACGTCGAGATTTCAAGTTTGAGCGAAAAAAAAATTTCTGTCTGTCTGTCGGTCTGTCTGTAACTTTTTTGTGCGCACGTTTACTCTGGAACCGTTTAAGATATTTATTGACTTGAAATTTGGTACACATATGTACTTTAACGAGATCTAGAACTAGATTATATTTTCATCTCGTTCCGTCGAAGGGTTGGGGTAAATAGGTCAATCAAGTAGGTAAGAGTCCATAAAATTGGTATTTAATATACACAAGAGAAGCTAAGGTCTCAAAAAATTTAGCCACCCCTATTACCACCCCCTTATTAAAGGTAATGAAGAAAAATTGTGATTTAGTGTATGTACAGGAACCAGAAACCTCAAAATATTTTTTTACTTCATCCACCCCCCACTAACACCCCCCTATCACCACCCCCCACCCCACTACCGGTGTGGGGTATCGTTTTATGGGTTTTTGGGGTAGAGGATTTCAAATATTATATTATTAAAGTTCCATAAACAATTATTTTCAGATACAAAGTTTTTTCGTTGTGAGTGACTTGTATAGAGAATCTGGATCTGAAAGTAGTGATCCCTTGGGCAGCGGTTTTTAGAATTGTTATTTTTACCTGGTGGTATGTCCGTAAGGCGTGAAATCGTGCAGCATCTTGGGTTGGAGGCAATTTAGGAAGATTGAAATTAATTTTTGCTGCAGCCCTCGCAAACAACTGGAAGCGTAAATCATTTAGATTCTGGCTTGAATGTTTATCTCCATATAGCGCAACTATGATCACTTCGCCTGCTTCAGCAATTTGCTCAGGTGTGGTATTTGATTTATAAAATACAGCAAACTTATCCTCAAAGTCTGGATCTTTGATTATAGCAAATAATTTCATTGTTCCTTGCTCGAACAGTGCTGATGTAGAGCCACATCACTAAAGGTATGCAAAAATAGAAAGGATACAAGTCGCGTCCGGTTTTTTTCTTCTCCCACATTTTTGGAAAAATATTGTATGTTTCTTTGTAATGTCAGTGAGAATGACTAGAAGATCTATGTCTTCACCAGTAATCACCACAATATCATGCAGCTGCAAGAGGGGCTGTAGCAATGCGTGTAGTTGCAAAAAATCTGGATTAAAATATTCGACGGTTTACACGCATTACAGTAGACAGTCATGCGACAATGCCTCTGATTTAAGAATAAATATACACTCCCCAGGTCTCGAAGAAGAATCAGATGACTAGGCATTGGATAATCGCTTCTGGGCTCAAGAAGAAGAAAAGGATATAAGAGAGACCAGCGACACAGACGACTCGGACGAGACGAATGAGACGGACACGGAATTGATTTTTTCTTATAAGTATATATTTTTTAAATATTCATTCCTCTTTTCCGATCCATTCACTATAATAGTACTATATATTGGGGCGGGGCCATTTTTTGCCTCCTTTGACCCCATTTGGAGCTTGTGTTCAGGGCAAAATGAATTTTCTGTACCTAGTTATAGTAGTAGTACGTATTTCACAGATTTTTAAGTTAAGAATTGTTAAAAATGTCGAAAAATGAAAATTTTACAAAACTTTGAACAGCTGTATCTCGGATACTATTTGATCTACAGAGTCTGCTCCAGTACCAATTTGTAGCAAATTTAGTTTACTTTTAATAAATACTAAATTATATTTACCAAAAAATACCTTGGGTATCAAAATCGACAAAAACTGAGAAAAACTGAAAAAAAAAAACAAAAATCTCGCAGTTTTTTGGATTTTTGACGAAGACACGGTGGTCTGCAGAGATCGTAAACTTGGTTTTAACATTAATTTTTAATCCTATACAACATATTTAAAAAGCATAGATACCTGATTTGACATCAGGTAGGATGTATAAAGTTACTGTAATAATGGGAATACCTAAATAATTATTTTTTATTGTTCGTTGACGGTACGAAGAAAACTCTACTTTGGTGAAAACCGACAACATTAACTCAAAAGAGTTGTTTATAAAAAAGGCACATATCTTTATTTTCATCTGCATACCTATATTGCACAATCATCAATGTACCATGTTGAAAGTGATTTTTTGGTTGGTTGTGGAACAAAAACTTTGCTCTGTATCGTTACTGTTATTTTATGAATTACAATTCTTCTCGTTTAGTACAGTAACTAGAGGTTCTAACTTCGAAACAATGTCATATGAATTAGATTTTGTTCATTTTTGGCAACTTAATAGTAAATTCATCAAAGAAAAGTTTCTATCTAATATTATGCTAATTTATAGGGAGTTGAAAAAGAAGAAGAGAAGAAAATGTTGTATACAGCTTTTCATATAAATTGATAATCTTAACTTATAACGACTTGAAAATTAGGATTTTAGCTTGTAAAAAGAGGTGTTCAAAAAGTATTTTCGTCAAATAACTCGGAATGTATTGCTTTGAACGAAAACATGCTAGAGATAAATAAGAAAGATACTAAATTGAGGATAAATTTAGTTTTTTTCTGCTTTCTGTGGAATTAATGGTTTCGGAGATCTGGAAGTATAGAGTTGGAATCCGAACGTTTATAAGACATTTTGTTAATGTAAGTAGTCAGTAATTAAGAAAATATATTCTCATATTCTGTTTTTCGTTATCACCTAATATGACCTAGAGCTCAAATTTTTCGTCCGTTTGCAACACTTGCTTTAGAAAATAATTGCAATTTAAACTACACAAAGATTTTCGAAAAAACATAAAATTTTTGTTTTTTTTGCAAATATCTCAATAAATATTAGTTTTAAAGAAAAAAATGGTGGACACAAAAAATAAATCCTAACAACTAAGAATGAATTTATTACTTCCACATCCAGTGGAAGTACAGTAACGACAAAAAAATTTAGAAAAATTTTTATTGTTCAAATAGGCTTAGAATGTCACGAAACGTCGAGATTTTAAGTTTGAGCGAAACAAAAATTTCTGTCTGTCTGTCGGTCTGTAACTTTTTTTGTGCGCACGTTTACTCTGGAACCGTTTGAGATATTGACTTGAAATTTGGTACACATATGTACTTTAACGAGATCTAGAACTAGATTATATTTTCATCTTGTTCCGTCGAAGGGTTGTGGGGTAAATTGGGGTAAATTTGGGGTAAATAGGTAAATCAAGCAGGTAAGAGTCCATAAAATTGCCATTTAGTATATACAAGAGTAGCCAAGGTCTCAAAAAAAATTTTGGCATTAGCCACCTCTATTACCACCCACCCCATTATTAAAGGGGATGAAAAAAATTTGTGATTTAGTGTGTGTACAAGAACCAGAAACCTCAAAATATCTTTTTACTTCATCCACCACCACCCCCTATCACCACCCCCACCCCGCAACCGATGCGGGATATCGTTTTATAGGTTTTTGGAGGATTTCAAATATTATATTATTAAAGTTCCTTAAACAATTATTTCCACATACAAAATTTTTTCGTTGTGAGTGATTTGGATAAAAAATCTGAATGTGGAAGTAGTGATTCCTTGGGCAGCGGTTTTTAAAGCACTGAAAATATATTTATTGGACTATTATAGTTAATGAACGATGCATTTTATGCCAAAGATTAAAACTTGTAATAAAATTTAGATTAATAATGATATTACCGAAATAAAAGTAAAAGAGCTTATAATCAACATATTTTATACAAATGATCAATATATACCGCAAATATGAAGTCTTTGCTAACTGTTGATTTAACCTATATGGCGTATAGTACAGTACCTAGAGATAAAAAATATGAAAAATTTCGGAATAATTTCATATGTAATGGTAATTTTACTTCCACATCCAGTGGAAGTATAGTAACGACAAATTTTTTTTTTAAATTTTATTGTTCAAATAGGCTTAAAATTTCATGAAACGTCGAGATTTTAAGTTTGAACGAAAAAAAAATTTTTGCCTGTCGGTCTGTCTGTCGGTCTGCCTATCTGTCGGTCTGTCTATAACTTTTTTTGTGCGCACGTTTACTCTGGAACCGTTTAAGATATTGACTTGAAATTTGGTACGCGTATGTACTTTAACGAGATCGGGAACTAGATTATATTTTCATGTTGTTCCGACGAGGGGTTAGGGGTAAATTGGGGTAAATTTGGGGTAAATGGGTAAATCAAGCAGGTAAGAGTCAATGAAATTGGTATTTAGTATATACAAGAGAAGCTAGAGTCTCAAAAAAATTTTTGGCATTAGCCACCCCCATTACTACCCCCATCTCCTTATTAAAGGGGATGAAAGAAAATTGTGATTTAGTGTATGTACAAGAACCAGACACCTCAAAATATTTTTTACTTCATCCACCCCCACTACCACTCCCCCATCACCACCCCCACCCCACTACCGATGTGGGGTATCGTTTTATGGGTTTTTGGGGTAGAGGATTTCAAATATTATATTATTAAAGTTCCATAAACAATTATTTCCACATACAAAGTGTTTTCGTTGCGAGTGACTTGGATAGTGAATCTGGATGTGGAAGTAGTGATTCCTTGGGCAGCGGTTTTTTTTAAATATATTTATGTAGAACTATTAATTTCGGAGTCAATACGTGCCATCTGGACGTTTATATGATGAAGTATTTAGTTTAAATGTTGAATATCTTAGAAACTATGAGACCTGCGATAAAGAAAATCTAAGAAACAGAATTAAAGATTATTATTAATCATTCTTTAAAATAATTTTTTGTCTGTTTCCATATCATAAAAAAATAAAGAAGTTATGGCCGAAACAATTTGCGTTTTCACATTTTTTTTAACAAAATGTCACCATTTTGTTACTGTAATTCTCCAGTAATTAAAATTGTGTTTCAAAAATACTATTTTTAGTTAATCTGTAGATAGCATCTTCTAGATGCTCAATTTTTTCTCCGTTTAAAACGCTTGCTTTAGAAAAAAATTCCATTAGCCATATTGGAGCTACAAGTTTGAATCTTTTATTTTTGACTTCAGACTCGTGATCATCGATCCCAAAAATATAAATAACCTACGTTTCAAAAATAAATCAGTAATATTTTTTCAAATGTTCAATATCTAAATTTAAGGGTGGTTTTATTCCCCCATGAGAATAAGTGGAAGAGTCTGAACCATATAGAAACTCAAGATGATACCTTTTACTACACTAATAACCCATAAAGAAAAATTTTCATTACATATGCGATTATTCCCAAATTTTACATATTTTTTACCACTAAGTACTGTACTATTTTCTTCATTCAAACTATTGATTAAATAATTTATAGGCATAACCTTTACGTCAATTTTGTTTAATAAATTGTTAATACCTGGCCAAGATATTCATTTATTTATCACTTCATTAAAGACTTTAAATTTTCCTAGTTTGCCTATTAGTAATCAAATCAAATTAATGTTTTTTTTTAGTTAATAGTGCCCAGTTTAACTCAAATCATCAGGCAAGTGTTGTATGAACTGGAATTATATAAATGATAATTGTCAATGAAAATAATCTACGAAAAATGCGGTAATATGCAATTCTTTTTTGATACTGTTGTTAACTCTTGATTGAAGCAAAAGTGAATACTTAATCACAGAAAATAACTAGCTTTCCAGCGACATGCTCGAGAAAAGCCGTAAAAATATTTGAGGCATCATAGCGCCCAACGTCATAAGTTAATAGTTATTTGTTATAAGGATCATAATGACAATCATTATGGTACTAGCCGTGAATATTATCAGGCGAGGCACTAACCGAGCCTGATAACACGGTGTGCACCATAATGATTATTTATGATCCAAATTTCATACAAAATTTTATCTTCTGGCGTAAGTTAATTAAAATAAAAAGTAATATGTATCTCTATTGTATTTTGAAGCTTTGGGCAGTAATTATTTCAAATTGACTTTCAAGTAGGCTACTGTCATGCTACTGTCTATGATGTATCCAAGTTACTGAGTAATTGTTTAGAGGTTGTTTATATTCATAACTGAAAATGTTCAAAGAAATAATCAAACCAACGCAACCATTTCGACAACCAACGAGCAATATCAGTATATCTAATTGTAATAATTGTGTTATAAATTTCAATCATTAAATGTTCAGTTACATTTTTCAAATAAATATTCTCGTAAATATTTAATACTTTTTGCCTAATTTTATTTTTTTTTTATCATTATAGTACTGAGTATTATAATGAAATCATTATAGTACTCGGTCCGATAAAGTATATCATTTTGGCACTGAAAATTATGTCTATAATTAAGTCATTCTGACACGTCAGAAGATAAACTTATTTATAGAACTACAGGTTAGTTTAATGTGTTGTATAAATTATTTTTTGAGCAATTGCTTCTCGAAATTGTGGGCTTCTGATCTGGATTGTTTGAAGGAGGGTAGGCTTGTGCTCACGTCACCTCTGGCCTTATGGATGGACCTATTGTACTACCCCATTAGGTGGTGGCATGACCACCGAGCCCTCATTCTAGAAGCCAACCAATACTTATGATGTACTTGAGGAGAACCCGATGGGGCGCCATTTATGCTGGCCATACTGGCCCAGAAGTTCTCCCTGCATGGATCCTCTTTTCATTGAGAGAGCAGGGCAGTGGTACAGTACATGTTCGGCAGTCTCGTCCTCCAGATTACACACTCTACATCAGGGTGTATTAAATAGGTGATGCGACGACAACCCTCACAGTGGCTTCATAAATGCTTACTTTGTACATAATGTAATAGATGGCAGGACCAATAAGATCTCATTACTTACGCATAAAAAGATAATTTTACAAGTTCTGTGCATACGTGCATACAGTGTTGCATACATTCCCGGTCTTTTGTTTTTTTTTAGTGAAACAAGAGTCCAGTGACATCTGACATTAAGTAGCTAAATTAAAACATTGAAAGAATATAATATGCCACACTACATGCCGTGTCGTCACAGCTAACCTCAAAAATATATATTTCTTAAGATTTACAAGTATTACGTAGCTATTATTAAAATTTCTGCCTGGTTCCTGTACTTTCAACCAAAATCAAGTTCAACGTAATATGTATGAAGTTTTAAAGAGTTTGTCATAATAAAATAAGACACATTCGGAGGGTTAGGAATCTAACCTACAATTAGCAGTCTATTTTTATTAATCAACAATATTGAAAAATTATTTGCGTGAACTTTTAAATATTTGCTTGGAGCCAGTATGGCTCCAAGCTAAAAATGCCTATACAAACATTAAAAATGAGAATAAACGAAAAAACCTTAAAATTTGAGGTTATGTTAGTTATACGATCCACATGCCCAGGTAATTGTAGGACCTTATAGCTCCCGCCATCTACTAAAGTAAATAGAAACCATGCACTTATGAAGCCATTATTATAATAGGAAAGTGCCGTATGTCGGACCACCTATTTAATACACCGTGCTCTACATTTAGGGGGGTTATCTACAACTCCCTGTGTATGAAGATCTTTGTTTAATCTGCAGTGTCCTGTTAGTATTCCTACATAGATACGAAGATTTCTCCTGGATATCTGGAGACAGTGTTTTCCTAGCCAAAATAGTGGATTGTGTGAATCGGACGAAAATCCGACTATCGTCTGATGCAACCAGATTAGTTCTCCTCCCTCGTTTTCGTGGTTGGCAGAATTTCTCGTTGGGGTGACCCACCCCCGCAAACGGCCAAAAACCATCCCCAAATGAGGATTAACGCGTATTATAATTGTTTGAGGGACTCTTACTTGGCGATCCTCCGTTTTCGAGGATTCTGAACACCGTGGTGATGGTGGAATTCCTCCCCGGGGTGACCCACCCGCATAAATGGCCAATGACAACCCTCCAAAAGTGCGTTCTCAGCATACCATCGGGCAAAGCTCCCGCCCCCTCCCCCGTGAGGATGCTACACAGGAAAAAACCGCTGCCCAATGAATCACTACTTGCACATCCAGATTTTCGATCCAACTCACTCACAACGAAAAAATTTTGTACGTGGAAATAATTGCTTATGGAACTTTAATAATATAATATTTGAAATCCTCTACCCCAAAAACCTATAAAACGATACCCCACATCGGTAGTGAGGTGGGGGCGGTGATAAAGGTGTGGATGAGGCAAAAAAATATTTTGAGGTTTCTGGTACTTGTACACACACTAAATCATAATTTTTTTAATCTCCTTTAATAATTGGGTGGAGGTAGTAATGGGGGTGGCTAATGCCAAAATTTTTTTTGAGACCTTAGCTTCTCTTGTATATACTAAATACCAATTTTCTAGACTCCAACCTGCTTGATTTAGCTATTTACCCCAAATTTACCCCAATACCCCCCAACTTTTTGATAGAACAAGATGGAAATACGATCTATTTCCAGATCTCGTTAAAGTACATATGTACCAAATTTCAAGTCAATATCTTAAACGGTTCCAGAGTAAACGTGCGCACAAAAGAAATTACAGATCGACAGACAGAATTTTTTTTTCGCACAAACTTAAAATCTCGACGTTTCATGACATTCTAAGCCTATTTGAACAATACAAATTTTTAAAAATTTTTTTGTCGTTCCACTGGACGTGGAAGTACAACATTAAGATGTCATCTTGATCTCGTCAACAAAGTAGTCATCTTCATTTACTGTGGAGCTGAAAAAAGATGAATGTATATTTTGTGTACATATTTTTTGGAAAAAATAGGTTTATATAATAATTAAAACATCTGATTTATTTAAATTATGCGAGGGGGTTTTTGCCATTGAGAGGGGCTTGACGAGTGTCAAGCACTCAATTCGTGGTCCTTTCCATGTTCGGCATGCTCGAAACTGGGAGTAGTATGATGAGAGAGCTCTCTCGCCCCTTTGGAGGGTGGTTGTTGGCGGTTGAGAGGATGTGCGAGTGTCAGGAACACGTTCCAGGGTCCTCCCCATTATTAGCATGCTCAAGAACGGGGAATCAATAAGTTATATTCCGTGAAACATGATCAATACGCATTTGACCACGTTTGGGGATAGTTTTTAGCCATTTGCGGGGGTGGGTCACCTCAAAACGGGAGGGAAAACTACTTTGTTTACATCAGACAATAGTCGGGTATTTCGGGTCCTTTTCCGACTCACACAATTCACTAAAGCCAGTCTGCTGTATCTGCAGCTACTTTGACCACTCCAACAGTCTGAAATTTGAGTGTATAGTTCTTTAACGGGGAACTGTGGGCTGAATCCGAGAATTTTATAGCAGGTTTTGGACCATGCAGAGCGCTCTCTGATTCGTTGCAGGCTAAAGCTATCGCTTCCTCGTTACCTCGACTTCTAGCGTGTCCTTTCAGTTATCTAGAGCCAGCAGGGACGCTCTACTGTCCGTTGATATGCGAATTGTCTTACCAATGACGTTTGTATTCGTGGTTTCTATTACTACTTGCAAAATTTCTACTAGTTCCGTCTGAAATTGTAGGGTTAAGGTGTCGAATTTTTACCGTCTATGCAGTTGCCAAATGAAAATGATTTAACCTAACAGTCAATTTCTCTTTATAATAATTACTGAAATAAATGGACAGTATTTCTTTTTCGTCAGATCAATACATAAAGATTATGTTATTATTTATATAATTTAATAATTCATTTTAAACTACAAGTTCCCTCATTTCGTTAACGGCAATGAGGAAATTTGCAGGTAGTCGATAATTTAGATAATATTGGGTCTATACATTTACACTTTGGCTTTGTTACAGTTTATTAATACTTTTATTAACATTTAATTAAAATAGTCAAAAAATATAAATTTCATTCTATTTTTTTTGTTACAATTATTCTATTAGTGTAATAATATTAGTCTTAATATAAATTCTTTCTAGTATTTTAATATATTTATTGAGTGGTTTTGAAATATTTTAAATGATTTATGTGAATGATTGTAGACAATGGTTTATTTTATATTAATATCATATAGTAAAAAATAATTTATTTGTTAAGTCAAGTGCGTGTATGGTATTATTAAATGGAAATATTTTGCATTATTAGGTAAAGTCAATTTGAAAAGATTAATTAGAGACGCTAATAATTGAATTTCATAATATTTTAGAACGGCAAGGAAACAGTTTTATTTAAGACCGAAATTACTTAGTAATGATAGTTAACATGTCTTAAAGGTTAATTATGCGATGAACAAATACGATGCAAATTATGGTATTTGTAAATGAATGACAAAACTATAAAAAAACGAAAAAATGCTCGTACCAGAGAATAGGTATCAAAGATACAAACAAATGTCATTAGTGCAACGGCATAAACCGTATAATTCTCATAGATGATGTAGAGGGAGTCGATGAAAAATTACGTCAACAACAATTTCCCAAATCCAGGATCACCCTTCCTCTGTATCTGAAACAGAGGATATACAAGCGAATCTTCATGTATCATTAACTATTTAATATAATATATGTAAATATTTTGATGTATAAATTTTAAGTTCAACAAAAGTTATCGTGTTCAATAGACATTCGCAGTCGATAACACATGACTTTACCTTTTATTTATTTCATAATAGCCTCCTTATACATTTAAAATAAAAAATTAATGTCAGAAGGCATCATTTCTATTCAACATCGTCCGACTGCAAATCTCTTTCGTTTCGCAATAGTCTTATTAAAAATGTAACATTTTAAGGTAATATTAAAATTAGCTCAAACCTGAAAAACGCACTGCATATTACAGTTTAGGTATCTTTTACAATTTTGTATTTTTTATGTTCTTAATAAAACCCTTTTTTTAAATTTTGATCCAAAATCGTAACAAACCGTAGTTTATATAAAACATGGTACTTTACACGCCACTGGAGAGCAATCTATATGACTAATATAATCCAATTTCAATAGGAAGTATTATACCATGCTATTTTATATATGTTCCAAATTCAAAACAAAGATTTTAAGTCTAACAGAAAATAACATATTTAATAGATATTTGTAATCGGCAACGCCAGACTGCAACTTTTAATCATTTCATAATAGCCGGATTAAAAATACATTAATGACATTTCAAGGTAAAATTGATATCCGATCGAATATACAGAAAGTTGGATCCAACCTCTGTATATTACGGCCTAGATATCTTGTAAGTATTCATATTTTTGTGTATTTAATCAAAAACAATTTGCTCTAAAATTGTAATAAATCATAGTTTATATAAAACACAAAAGTATACACACCTCTGATGATCGCACTATATGGCGGATATGATCAAACTTCAGTAAAAAGTATTCTACAATATATTATTTATGTATTAAATTTGAAATATAAATATTAAGCTCAACAGAAGTTATCGCCTTTAACAGATATATATCGTCTAATATACACAAAGGGGGTACCAATCTTAGAGGCATCCTGTATATTACGGTTTAGACATCTTGCACATCTTCATATTTTTCTTCATATAAATTCGAAATAAAAATTTTAAATCCAACGAAGATTATCCTTTTTAACAGATATTGGACGTGGGCAACGCCCGATTGCAACTTTTATTCACTTCATGATAAACTTATTAAAAATACCTGAATAATGTAGCATTTTGCTCTAAAATTGTAATAAAACATAGTTTATATAAAAATGAGAGTTCACACGCCTCTAATGATCGCCCTGTATTACGGATATGGCCGAATTTCAATGGGGAGTATTCTACTATGCTATTTTATGTATAATCAAAATTTGAAGTAAAAATATTATGTCTAATAACAGAAGTTATCGTGTTTACAAAAAATTAAAACAGCCAAAATGTAGGGGTCCAACATTTTCCTCCCCCATTGCCATATCCGTAATCGTGGAACCCCCGACCACCTTTATGTGATGCAGTAAGGCCCAACCTACACAGCGATACCAAAATCACCCCTACGGTCCCCTATTAGATTCTACATATTTTCCTAACATCTAGCGTTACACAACAGATTCCTTAAACATTGCAATATAGACACTATATCTTCAATTACAAAATCAAAAATAGAAAAGTAAAATTTTGTATTGTTGCAATAAATAATACTTTATAAAAAAATTTGAGAGTGAAACTAAAATATTCCAGAAAAAAAAACATCGCGATGCGATGAAAATGCATCGCGAGGGTTGGTGAAAGAATGGTTGAAGGGGTGAATTTGATTCTTTTACTTCTTTTTCTTCTTAATTATCGAAACTTAGTATTTTAAGAGAATTTCCTGCAAAATTCCAATGTCACCCCAAATAACGGTGGTTTTTTAATGTGTTCCGGAGATTTTTCGCCAAATCAGGTGACGGATTCGTTTTCAGCACCACAAAATTAGTAACAAAAGATGTCTTCCACACTTTACCACGGATGGGCCAAAAAAGCCCTTTTTTTAACATTGTTCTTTCGCGTCAGTTTTTTTAATTTAATTTCATTTCCCTTACTTTTGATGTTTCCTAATAATTTTACTTCCACATCCAGTGGTAGTATAGTAACGACAAAAAAATTAAAAAAAAATTTTATTGTTCAAATAGGCTTAGAATGTCATGAAACGTCGAGATTTTAAGTTTGAGCGAAAAAAAAATTTCTGTCTGTCTAACTTTTTTTGTCTAACTTTTTTTTGTGCGCACGTTTACCGGCACGGTAGCTCAATCGGTTAAGGCGTATTGAGTGGCGAATACGCTGATCGACTCGCTACCGCGCTCTGGGTTCGACCCCCAGCCCCGGTATTGACAACACCGGTGGGTGTGGATGTATGTCTGCGTTTTTCCGAATGTGTAACCCCCTTCCGGACAGCCTTGGCTTTGGATTTGGGGGTTGTCTACTATCTGTGGTGTGTTTGTTTAACTCTGGAACCGTTTGAGATATTGACTTAAAATTTGGTACACATATGTATTTTAACGAGATCTAGAACTAGATTATATTTTCATCTTGTTCTGTCGAAGGGTTGGGGTAAATTGGAGTAAATTTGGGGTAAATAGGTAAATCAAGCAGGTAAGAGTCCATAAAATTGGTATTTAGTATATACAAGAGAAGCTAATGTCCCAAAAAAAAATTTGGCATTAGCCACCCCCATTACCACCCCCACCCCATTATTAAAGGGGATGAAAAAAAATGTGATTTAGTGTGTGTACAAGAACCAGAAACCTCAAAATATTTTTTTACTTCATCCACCCCCACTACCACCCCTATCACCACCCCCACCCCACTACCGACATGGGGTATCGTTTTATGGGTTTTTGGGATAGAGGATTTCAAATATTACATTATTAAAGTTCCATAAACAATTATTTCCACATACGAAATTTTTTCGTTGTGAGTGACTTGATAGAAAATCTTGATGTGGAAGTAGTGATTCCTTGGGCAGCGGTTTTTATTATTGAAGGAAGTTTTGTGGACAGCATTGGCATTTGCTCGAAAGTAAATATATTTATATATTTACTTTCGAGCAAATGCAATTCTTGTCAAAATATACCGGTTTTAGAATCTGGCTCTCTCTCGAAAATGAAAGCTTTTAATACGTATTTTTCACATTGACTTTTCTGCATGAAACAACTTAAAGGAGCAGTTTTTCAAATATTCTACTTTATTTACATTCTAGTAGACTTTTAAGCTAATCAATGATTGGAAAATATCATTGCGGTTGCAGTTAAAACGAAAATATATCAATCTGAAAACGTTTTATTTTGTGATAACCTAGAATACATTTTTGTAAAATATACAATAAAACATGATAAATATTTGTTTAATTTCAAATATAAATATTTGAAATAATTTAACTATTGTCACAAAAAAGGTATTATTATAAAAATAAAGTCAATGGAGCAAATCATGATTACACATAAAAATTTGTAAATATATCAATGAAGCATCAAATATTATTCAAAAAATTAATCAATGAAAGTATTACAAAAAATGATGACTTGGAAATATTACTAACACATAAAAAGTAAATTTGACGAGTCATTTTACTAAATTTGAAAAAATATATTTCATATGATCATCTTCTATCACTGATCCTAGAGGACTTTTAATGGGCAAGTATCACAGTTATTCATACATCAGGATATGTATTAAAAAATAACTTACAAAAGGTTCGAGTTTTATAAAATTAGATTGAAATTTAATTTAAGTTTCAGTCAGTTTTAGTGCTTTCAAATATGTAAATAAAAGAATAGCCTAAATAATCTAGCCTACCATTTAGTAGGTCACAACTCAATGAGTCATACTAATTTATTCATAATACAGAATCAAAAATTTGACAAATGCAGAAAGAATTATTTTTTCACAGTATTCGTGTTTGATACAAATTGTATTATTTTCACAACATTTTTCAATGCATAAAAGAAAGGCTATGGTCGTATAAGATGGGTGAATTTGCCCCCGCACGGATTGTGCTCATTTTTTTTGTTTGGATTGTTATCAATATCACTTAAAATTTTGCCAAATTGCAGCCCTTATAATAAATATTAAACCGTTTTCGAGTAAAAAAAAATCGAAAATTTTCGGAAATAATTTTTATCTATTGAACAGCATAACCGATTCAAATAAAATTCTAACCAATTATAGATACTACCATAACATAAATGTGGAATCAATTAGAACAGAAACTGACAACGGAAACATTGCAGAAAAATTCATGAATTTTTTTGAATTTTTTAAACGTCTTTAAAGTTTCGGCACAACTACCAAATTTTTTCTGTAGAGTCTTGGGATAGTTTTTTTACACATAATTTTTGTGAAGCAATCAGATGGGTACTTGATGCTTGAAAAAATAAAATGTTTTTTTTATTTTTTCAAATTATGATACGCTGATGCTAAAATTATCATATATTTTTTTTGTAGCATCTTGGGATAGCATTCTATAATTCCTAATTTTTTGAAATCGGTATTATCAGTAGAAGGTCCTTAAAAAAAATAAAATGTCCTATTTTATTTTTTTAAATTATGATACGCTGATGCTAAAATTAAAATATCATTTTTGTAGCATCTTGGGATAAGTATTTCATAATATCTAATTCTTTTAAATCGATTATGTGGAGTCCCAAAAAAAATGTCTTTAGTCGTGCTATCTATGCGCATGCCTAGCTTCTAGATGGCGTCCTGTCGCAAACATTCGCGACGTTGTCAAAGATTAGAGACAAAAGTCGTTTAATGCGGGAAGACAGCGGCAGTCTGGCAACACCGCAGGTTGTTCCGGTTAGTTGTTAGTTGTGTGGTGTCTGGTTGGTATTATCCGTTTGTCATGAAATATCTGAATATCATGAAATAATATTATCATGCGTTTTAAGAGCATAAAATCTTGTTGACAAACTCTAACTCACCCAATTAGCAATGCAAAATTCGACAATTCCAGCATTTTAAAAGTCTTTGGACGTGCAAACTGTGCAATTTTAACTCGGAGTATTGGAAAATAATGCACTGAGAAAACAGTTTTAGTCAAACGGCAATACTGAATTTCAAAAATACTTATCTTTACTAAAAGAAAACGATTTTTCTATAGCACTAAACTGATAGTTTTTCTGATGGACTTAAACTACATGAGACGATACTATAGCAATGTTACACATGCTGTCTTATATATTTGTGAAATTCTAAAATAGTATTAAATGGTAACATATGTATCGGAGTATTTGAAGTTAAAAACTTTATTTCTCTAACTCGATATTTTGTTGATGTTAAGATTTTTTTATTAAAAAAAAATTAAGCGCTTCTAAATATTAAAGGACTAAAGAGTTACACTGTATATTACAGTTTCGATACCTATTACATCTTCCTATCGAAAAATTTAGTATCATTTTGCTCTAAAATTACAATAAAATAGAGTGTATACAAAACATAATAGTTTACACGCCTCTGACGATCACCTTGTATTATAGATATGGCTCAATTCCATAAGGAATTATTCTACCATGTTAATTTGTTCCAAATTTGTTGTTGTTGAAATAAAGAAATTAAGCCTAATGGAGGTTATCGTGTTTACGAATAACGGTCTACACACATACATAAAAAAAAGATAGGCGCTTTTTCGTTCTCCTATCTTTTTATGTTTCCTATTTTCAAATTTTTCTTTTTTAGTGTACCGTGCACAAAAGAGCAATACAGACATTGCCTATAATTATTTATTTGTGGCATATTCGTACTTTCCTACTTTTTTTGGGTAATAACAGGGTGATTTGTTTATCCATCCGTCTGTCCATCTGTCTAGCATGGCGATTCGTCTCCGAAATAACTTAAAAGTTAAAGATATGAAAGTTTGATCTTCCTCAAACTGTGCAGGTGTCGTTGAATCAAAAACATTTCCTGACACTTTCATGTGGGTCATATACGCTAAAATTATTATTTTTTATTCAGTCAAGTAGAGAATCATGAATATGCCACAAATAATTAACCATAGATAAGTAGAGTATCGTTTAAAAAGTAAGGATTCCAAAAATTACTTTTATTATTTATTTATATTTTTTTACATACTTACTCATTAAAAATGTTCTTTTTTACTATGCCTTTATTTCCGATGTACTGGACTGAACATTCTAAAACTGTTCTATAATTCTAAACTGGAGTAAACTTGTCCACAAATGAAATTAATAATGTATTTAGTATTGGAGCGATTGAGCCAGGATGTATTTTAGAAAGAATTTTCCACACCTATCACTTGACAAAAGTTAACAAATGACAATATTTATCGGTATGATATCCTGAATTTTCTGATTTACAGTGTGTTTTTTATTTTAATGTCTTTTATAACTTTTCTCGACTATTTGTTTATAAGGCAGCGATAATAATAATTTATAAAACTAGTTTAACTTTTAAAATTACGCATCAATTTTGCGGCACAGTGTATCCATCCGAGGTCATATTAAACAATTAAAAATTATACTGGAATATATCTTTGAAAATACTGAAAATATTATAAAACTAAAACGAAAATAACCCGTTAGTATGTTAATTAACTTCTGTTGTAAAAATAAATAATTTAATTGGCTTAATTTATAGTAGATAACTGGTTTGAATTTCCTCGTTTATTAAATAATAATTATAGAATGCCATATTTAAGTCACAGTTAAAAAACTTTTAGTCGTGTCATAAGGAAAAAAAAAATTAAGAAAACCGAATAATAATTGTGTAAATTTATATAATATTATCAACACAGGTTATCTAATTCTTTAATTTACATACATACTAAGTAATACGCACTTTCTTAATGAAATACTTTAGTATTATATTCTATCAAAGGTAATTTATATAACGTAATATCGATCTAGAAAATAATATATGTTGTTCGGCTTATTTCTACGACTAAAGCCAAAAATCGATGCCAAGAAACGAACTGAGCCTACCTGAAAGTCCTGTACCTTCTCTTTCGAAAGAAGAAATGGGGATTTTTTGCTTGCGTAACATTTAATAGGTAAAAACCAACTGCTTTAAAACACAATCGCGGACAGTACTGAAATTGCGGAGGAACTCAGAAACACACTTTTGAAGTAAGTACTGGTGCGCTTTTTATGAAAATTTTTTCACATCATTTTGCACAAACATCTAGGAACGGTCCTGGCTAAATATAAATTGCATAAACTAACGTACAATATTTCAAGTTATTCAATACAGTTGTATTACCATAAGTTTACAAAAACTCCATACTATCTTAACTACGTTAACTTAGCAAATTTGAATAACTTATAAGCATAAAAAATAAAGTGAGTAAAAACGAGAGGACACTACCCGCTACATTGCATAGATCACAATGGCAATATTACTGCATATGCAGTAGCTGCCCTGTGATATACCCACGTAGTTCGAAAATGACTTGTTACCAATGAGGCATTTACAAGACCTAAGAGGACAGTGCCCAAAATTGTATAATGCTGCTGTGGGACAGTAAATAGGCAACTTCACTTATTCTTACCTAAAAATGTACTGCAACAGTAGTGTGTTTTCTGGCCTCTCAAATATGCACTGCTATAGCAGTAGTGTCCTATACATCATCTGAAATTTACTGCTATAGCAGTTACTGTCCGCAAATGTGTTAAATTGTTTCCGATGAAAGCTATGTCCACTACGAAATTCTCGCCTAAGATTGCATAGCTTCTGTATTTACGCTGGCATACAATCCACTAGAATGTAAGGCAAGGTTAAAATATTTTTAATTCTGGAGAAACTTATGACTGTTGGACAGATCTGGAAAATATCTTAATAGTTTTAAGATATTTTCCTTCAAAATATTCACGTATACATTGTGGTATATTTAGCTTGGTAATCTTGTGAAAATATTAATCAGAAGTAGGAGATTACTTACATTGTCAGAGTTGTACAATTTTTTTCAAAATAATTGAAGATATCTTATTCTGAACTGAGTTATATTATTCACTTTACATTTCTATAGCGAAGCTTTTTAGAATGTATGCAAAAATGTATCAAAATTAGGGTAAAAATATGAAGTGGTGTATAAAACTAACTAAAATGAAATAAAGGTTTTATAAACATGGCCCCTACGATGCTTCCTAAGGAAGCTACGTCCTTAGAAATGTTAAAGCAAAATACAGTTTTTAATTAGTATTATTAAATAATGGTTTTAAGAATTTTAACAATTTTTATTAAACTTTATACATCTTCAAAAATGTTCTTTATTACATATTCTTCGGAAGCGGAAACTATATTGTAGACATTAAACAGTTTCTTACAAAAACTGTGGATTTATCTCTAATACTTCCAATCAATATTTCAAACTTGATAGCTCCAATTAATGAAAACCCGCCATTATGTAAAGTTGTTTGGGAATTCCCATATTAAATAATAATGCAGTTATAAATTAGCATAGGCTTAGAATCGGTTTCTTCTTATTTAATCCTTTATTGTAAACACTTATCAGCCGTGCTCTCCATTTATCTGTGTTTATATAAAATTGCCTTGAAAGACTCCTTAATCTAAAGAGTGTGTTCTTGTATCCCTGGTGCTCTCCTGTATCTGTCATTTCTTTTTTTATCGATTATGTTAGAATAGACAATGGCCTTTTGTAATACACTTTGTCGTGGTTACACGGGCTACTTTCCCAAAGACATTTCTAAAAAAAGAAATGAATGAGCAATCTGAAAATTTGTGACGTTATGGTTACTTTTCACAGGAAAGTTGCTGGTAATAATATCATTTATAGGGATTGCAATTTACCGGAAGTTTTAATAACCGGTAAATCGGTAAATAAAAATGTAAATAACCGGTTAACCGGTATTTACCGGTAATTTTTAGAATGAGTGATTAAGGTGGCTAAAATGGCAATTGTCTTTTTCCATGTACAAAATTGTCTAAATTTAACAAAAAACATTTTTATATACGTATAATTAATATAATGAACAAACAAAAGGTTTTTTATCAAAAGGAAAAAATATAAATGAAACAAATTTAAATAAATAATTATTCTGTAAATAACAAAAATATCAACTTAAATAACAAAACCGATGTCCAAGGAATCACTACTTCCACATCCAGATTTTCAATCCAACACACTCACAACGAAAAAATTTTGTATGTGGAAATAATTGCTTATGGAACTTTAATAATATAATATTTGAAATACTCTACCCCAAAAACCTATAAAACGATACCCCACATCGATAGTGGGGTGGGGGTGGTGATAAGGGGGTGGTAGCAAAAAAATATTTTGAGGTTTCTGGTTCTTGTACACACACTAAATGACTTTTTTTTATCCGCTTTAATAATCCGCTTGGTGGTGGCTAATGCCAGAAATTTTTTTGAGACCTTAGCTTCTCTAGCATATACTAAATACCAATTTTCTGAACTCATACCTGCTTGATTTAGCTATTTACCCCAAATTTACCCCAATTTACCCCCCAACCCTTTGGCGAAACAATATGAAAATATAATCTAATTTCAGATCTTGTTAAAGTACATATTATGTGTACCAAATTTCAAGTCAATTCTTAAACGGTTCCAGAGTAAACGTGCGCACAAAAAAAGTTACAGACCGACAGAATTTTTTTTCGCTCAAACTTAAAATCTCGACGTTTCATGACATTCTAAGCCTATTTGAACAAAAAAAATTTTTAAAAATTTCTTTGTCGTTACTATACTTCCACTGGATGAGGAAGTAAAATTACAAACATAAACTCAAATAGGGCATTTACTGAATACCTGATCTAAAAATACAATATTAAAAAATAGCCCGTTAAAAGGGCTAGTTTTTCAAAGCTCTATCTGTTAGTCGTCTGATATTTGTGCATAGAATACCACCAGCTGAAGATGCCCTTCCTCTATCGATATTGGTAGGTCGATACGTTAATAAGAATTGGTAATAACATACTTCTAAATGTTTTCCACGGATATTTGCGGCAGTGAAATATTCAATTTCCTGTCGCAAGATATTGTCAATGTCTTTCTTACTTATATTTCTTAGGGCTTGGTGTTTGGGTTTTACTTTTTATAATATTATTTATTTATTATTAAATGTGCTATTTGTGTTGGGACAGTCACTCTATATTTAGTGAATACTGGTCACTGACATAGATAGAAACGTTGAATACGTGACATATCGTAAGTTCAGAATTTACCGAAATAATCGGTAAAAAAATTAAAATAACCGGTAATTATCGTCATGTGTTTTTTCTCCTGTTAACCGGTTAACCGGTAATGCAATCCCTAATCATTTAAGAACTATCTTCACAAGCGGTAGTTTTTAATGAGGTGGGTAGTCTTCTTATTCTTAAATTTGTTTTTATTATCCGTAATATATGCTGAAGACACAATTTACTTATTAGGTACCTAATTGGTTTAATCAAATAGGTATATTATTAATGGGCAAACATTTTTAATAATTATCGTAGAATATTTTTTTTGTACAGAAGTGCTTTTCATAACAGAAACTATCGTGTTTTATATAAATTGTTATATTACAATTTTAGAACAAAAGTTTTTGAAAGCACTTAATGAAAATGTACAAGATATCGAAACTGTACAATGTACAGTGTATCCTCAGGTTCAAAAAAACTTTAGGTGAATTTTAAGAGTTATATCAATCTCAGTTTCAAACTAGCTGAGCCCGTCGTTTGACGGAATGGAGATGTTTAAAAATGTATCCTTGAAATTATTCTTTGGAGGCACACCTATGAACCTACTACCAGCACCCACATTTTCGAGAAATTTGCGGCCCTGATTCAACGAAATGATCTCACTTTTTCCTAGGGTAGTTCATAAAAATAAAAGCGTCTACTTTATGCGTCCTCCGTCAAATGTTGACGTGTTTAGTTCAGTTAATTATTTTGTTCTTTCACTAAAACCAAATAGATTTCTTCCTTAGCAATTGTGTTAACTACATGTCAAATATTATTGTTTTCCATAACTTTTTTCCTTAACTATTTTTTTGGGGTGTTCAGTCTCTATATTTTTCAACAAAAATATACCAGATTTTTTCCATGGCAATAAGCCTTATTTACCTGCCGAATATTATTTTTCTTGATAAAATTTTTTCTTAGATATAGAGCCAAGAGACCGACAGAGGGACTGAATGACTGAATTGAAATACCTATATTTTCATAATCTAAATCTGAAACGTGAAAAATCTTAAGTATTTTATAATAACGATTTTTTCTCGATTACAATACTTCTCTTCGGTAAGCGAGAAATATAAAAAGTTTGTAAAATTATTTGCAAAAATATCTCCTCTCTATTTCACACCTTCTTTTCATTAATTATTATCTTATTCCTTTCAGTGATCATTTTGTGTATTTTTTTAACAAAATTTTATCAGATTTTCATCCTTGTCAACCACATTCCAGATATTATATAAGTAGCTACAAACAATATTTTCCAAATCCAAGTCAAATCTTTCCCCGTTGATATCGTCTCCATATACCCTAAATAAATACTTGGAAAATAATTGACTAACGCAAGGCAATGCAATTCAACATGACCAACCTATGCACCATAGAGCGATAACAAATCATATTAAGTTAAATTGTTAATGGGCTGTGTACAAGATAGATCCAAACAACAAAATACCTTCATAATATTAGAAAACCGCTGCCCAAGGAATCACTACTTCCACATCCAGATTTTATCCAAGTCTCTTACAAAGAAAAAATGTTGATACCATATTTGCACTCCACTATGTGGAAATAAATGTTTATGGAACTATAATAACATAATATTTGAAATCACCTATCCCAAAAATGCATAAAATGATATGCTACATCGGTAGTGGGGGTGGGGTTGATGGTAGGGGGTTGTAGTGGGATGAAATAAAAAAAATTGGGGCCTTTATACATACACTAAATGACAATTTTGTTTCTTTTTTCACACCCTTTAAAAATGGGATTAGGGGGGGGGGGATGGGGATGGCTAATGCGAAATTTTTTTTTAAGACATTAGCTTCTTTTATATACAGTGTGTTCCACTTTTCGCGGTAACACCTTTGTAGCTCAGTTATTAGTCACCCAATTTTAACCGAGTTTGGATGGGTATCAAAGACCTTTATTATACCATTTTTAAGTAAAAAAAAAACTTATTTCAGTCATTGGCGTGCATTTTTTTTATGAAAAAAAAAGAGTTGATTTTTCGAGAAATTATATTAGGCATTTTTTTGTTGAAAAACTAATGCAATATTATTGATCAGTATGCTGTAGAACCGCTACATCTAGAATTTAACAACATTTTGATTTTTGGTTTTTGAATTACGGCCCACTTAAAATTACCTATTTTAAACATTAAATAATCAATAAATTGGTAACGAAATTTTTTTCGAAAAAAAGTCATTCTTCATTTTCTCTTTAAATTCACTTTTTTTACTATCCCATATCATCGAAACTTTCAAATTTCGAGGGCCAAGAATTTTTATTGAAAAATTTTGGGTCATCAGACCTGTAAATTATTCGGGCATTAAGGATTACCGAATTTGAAAGTATCGGTGATATGGGGTGGTAGAAAAAACGAATTTAAAGAGAGAATAAAGAATGACTTTTTTTCGAAAAAATGACTGAAATAAGTTTTGTTTTACTTAAAAAAGGTATAATAAAGGTCTTTGATACCTATCCAAACTTAGTTAAAATTGGGCGACTAATAACTGAGCTACAAAGGTGTTACCGTGAAAAGTGGGACACACTGTATATTAAATACCAATTTTATGAACTCTGCTTGATTTACCTATGTACGCCCTGTTTACCCTAATTCACCACCCAACCTTTCAACGGAATATATAAAATAATTTAATAATAATAATAAAAATATATAAAATAAGATCAAAATCTAATTCCAGATCTCATTAAAATACATACGTGTACCAAATTTCAAGTCAATATCTTAAACGGTTCCAGAGTAATCGTGTGCACAAAAAAGTTACAGACAGACAGACAGACCGATACAACGACAGACATATTTTTTGCTTCTAAGCCTATTTGAGCAATAAAAATCTAATTCCAGTGGATGTGGAAGTAAAATAAACAAATTAATAAATATTCAATTACCGTCACGTAAAATGGGAATGTCGTTCCATGATGAAATTAAATATTCTTCAAAAAATACTTCTTTATCTTAGAAATTTATAAAACAAAACGAAAATTTATTCGAATTCGAATATGCGATATACACACGCTGGCAATCGCTGGCTTTGACTGACTTACTCACATCTCTTCGGTCAACTGCGGCCTCTACATGCGAAGTTTGATGTAATAGAGGCCATCAGTATGTTATAGTTCGATCGATGAGATTCATTTATTTATTTTACCTTCTATTTCATTTTTTCATTTGTATGTATGAAAATAACAATTTAAGGAAATAAAATTTAGTGGTGACAAATGGATAAAGAGCTTTATTTTAAAAAAAGAATCATCATTATTTAGGTGTTTTTAACAAGACTATTACGAAACGAAGAAAACTTGCAGTTGGGCGCCCCCAAATGCGAATACTTATTGAAAATAATAACTTTTGTTAGACTTAAAAATTTCTATTTCAAAGGATGAGTGTCCACAACTAAACGTGCAACATTTTATTACTGATATATGTTATGTGTTATTGAGAGATTAATAAATTATGTAAATATAAAAGTGTAACGGCGTTACACTCATAGTTAAAACAGGACAAGAATAACGAAAAATAACGAGAAATCATCGATTTCCACAATATAAGAAAAATTCCCCTGAAAATCAATCAATCGTGCCAACACTTTATTACTGATATATGTTATGTGTTATTAAGAGATTAATAAAATATGTAAATAAAAAGTGTATCAACGTTGCGCTCATAGTTAAAAATATGACGTCTATTTCTCGCTATTTTTCGTTATTCTCGTCCTGTTTTAACTATAAGCTCAACGTTTTTACACTTTTTATTTACATGTTTTATTAATATCTTAATAACATATCTCAGTGTTGGCACGTTCAGGGGAATTTTTCTTATGTTGTGAACACTCATCCTTTGAAACACTAAAAATAAATAGCATGGTCGAATACTCGAAATTGGCTAATATCAGTCAACCAATAAAAGAAAAATGTTGGCTGTGTACTTAATATCAGTGACACCAAGAATGTGTATTGCGATTATTTGAGCAAAATGTTTAATTAAATAGGTAACGGCTGTCGGCAACTTCTACTTGTTTCCGTTAATGCTTCTAAATTATACCAATATTGATTTTACATATACTTGCATGGGAAATAAATCATTCATATCGTCATTATACAAAATATTTGTGAAAATAAATTATTTAAAAATTTTTGCAAGAACATTATCTTAATGCAATACAAATATTGCAAAAATGTGTTGTAACACATGATATATATTTTGAATTGATAGAAAAAGTGCAACTCTGAAGTTATGGTAAAACATATATCGTCATTAATGTGTATAAATGAAATTATCAGGTATTTGATACTTATAATTACATTTTTTATTTGAAAAACATTTTTATGTTTAATTGCACTACTCGTAAGTCATTTTTATTATCGAAAGAAAACATATATAATATATCAAGTACATGTAGGGAAATCCGCATTTAAATACTTATTTACGTACTTGTAATAATACGTCAAATGTTAATCATAAATTATTTTAAAATATGACAAATTATAACGCTGTATTTATTTTTTCAGAATCTTATTATGGTAATTATTATTTACCAATTTGACAAATTTATGAATTTTAAAGCGGTATGCTTTGGATCAAGTATACAAATTTTGTGCATCCACAAGACTCGGTAAAATACCTTTTCTGACGCAGTCATTATGTAGAAGAACTCACTACTGTGCGTCTGAGTGACGCGACATCAATTTATTTATTAAGAGGCGCCAGTCGCGTTCTGTCCCGTTCTTCCACTCCCAAGCGGGTTCGAGATAAGATATAACTCCATAGACAAGTAATAGGTCAAGGTGCACTATCTTAGATTATCAGGGGTTCCGTAACTTGTAGAATTAGGTCAAATATGAAAAACACGTTTTTGGCCAAAAATAAGATGTTTTTACTCTTTTGAATTTTTTCGAAAAATGCATATTTTTCAAGATATGGCCATTCGAAAATTCATAAAAGTAGGGGAGAGGAAATGTAAAACTTGAAAAAAAATCTGAAAAAATTCAAGTGAATGTATCATCAAAATACAAACTTTCTTTTATTTGCAACTTTTTTGTAAAGTGCGTTTTCATCGAGTTTCTCCGGAAAAACATGAAAAACTATCCCTTTCTTTGAAATTGTAACGCTTCAAAAATATGTAATTTAAAAAATTGAAAAAATTCAGACGTGTGCACTAAGGCCTTCTAAATATTTTTTATCTCTTGGAATTTTTTTGTAACTTGCTAATTTTCCGAGTTACAGGAAGTTTCCCACGATAAATATTGTACTACATTTTTTGCACATTTTTATTTTAAAAATTATATTGAACCTTTAACTATATAGGTTTCATATTTTTTTATAATAATATATATAAATCACGCTCATTTTTCGAATATTCATGTATTTTTTAATGTGCAAAAAATGTAGTACCTTATTTATCGTGAAAAACGGCCTGTAACTCGAAAAATTAGCAAGTTCCAAAAAAATTCCGTGACCTAAAAAATGTTCAGAAGGGCTCAATGCATACGTCTGAATTTTCAAACTTTTATATTACATATTTTTAAAACGCTACAATTTCAAAGGAAGAGGTGTTTTTCATGTTTTTCCGGAAAAACTCGGTGAAAACGCACTTAACAGAAAAGTTGCAAATAAAGAAAAGTCTTGTATTTCTATGATACATTCACCTGAATTTTTTCAGATTTTTTTTCAACTTTTACATTTCTCCTCCCCCACTTTTATGAATTTTCGAATGGCCATATCTCGAAAAATATGCATTTTTCGAAAAAAATTATAAGAGTAAAAACATCTTATTGTGGGCTAAAAATGTATTTTTTTATTTTTGACCTAATTCTACAAGTTACGGAACCCGTGATAAAAGGGGTGGTGTTTCTATCACTTCCGATCATTTCTTACTCTAATTTTTTTTTTCAGCTCTTTTATTAACGTCATTACAAATACATTGCATAAGGTTTCATCGAAAAATCCATTCATTAGCACTCAAATTAGAGGTGAAACCCCCAGTTGACTGGACTATAAACCAACTTCTTTTAATGCAGAGTAATTTTTATCAAAAAAGCTCGTGAGGGATCGATTATAAATTTTCTAAGGAAGAAATTTAAAAAAAAATATTTGTATCGGTCAACTCTTATAGGCTCTAGGCCTTTTTGGGACTCCCAACTACGAAAAGCCCCAATGTGTACCGTAAGGCGACCAATATCAATAAAATCAATAAAAATCAAAAATCAATAAAAATAGTTCAAAGGATACGATTTATTTGACAGGTTTAAAACAAGTACAGTGAAATTCTGCAATATCCTATCCAGTAAATTATATAATGTGAAAGAATCACGACTCCCCAACTAAGGCAACATAACCATACAAATGAGAGCGTGCGCTAACAATCGATTTGGTAGAAAAGATTCATGCAACTTCCCCAGAATTTAATGCAAGCTTTTTAAAATTTATGAATTATTGTAATTATGGCAGACTGAAAATAATATAAAAATATTTTACTTAAAAAATTTTGGTTCCCTTTTGATTAGCTTTAAAGTTCTATTTCGTGATTATGTTATTCACAGAACGGAGTTCGACTAACACACGAGTTACGACGTACTAGTCCCCATGCAGGTTCAATAAAGAAAAAATGGCACCGACTCGCCTCCGAGCGACTTTTTGACAAAATGGATTTTTGTCTTTTTTATACACGAGGCTGTTTTTACTATAACTTTATCATTTGGAAAGCTTTGGCTTTCCTACCATCGCTTTGTATTGATCATACAACGCACTCGTCCAAATTGTGAATCGTTGAGTGAATCCAAACTTGTTATCTGAGTAACCGGCCTTGTCCATTTTTACTCATTTTTGCCAATATATGCCTATAGAAGCTACGCGCCTTTGCCGCATTTGTCGATTTCACCCTTTTTGATACGTAGCATAGTTAAAATTTTATATTCATTCTTTTGAATGATATCCATAATGATTGTGTCTACGTGGTCATTGTCTTTTATGGAGGAATTGGTTAAAAATAATTTTGTAAAAGTTTATTATTCCTTGACCAAAAATTATACTTTTATTTTTGGTTCATTTTTCCATGGCCACAATATACTTTCACTCTCATGGCCTGGATCAAAAGTGTGAGTGAAAATTCGGTGTTCCTTCGAGTTTTCACCTAGTTGTGCCTCATGTCTTAAAGAACTCATATCGGTCCTTTTGTGCTAGTTTATGGCTCTGAAGCCTTTCAGACTTGTATGTTATGATCGAAAATGTCCTTTAATGAATTTTTTACCTATGTCGAATTTTTATTTTGTCTTTGATTCTGGGAGGTTCTACAACAGTTACACAGCACATATCAGTTTCGTATACAAATGTGACAGTCTTATACGAAACAAGTAGAAATTGCAGTCGGGCGTAGCTGATGTTGAATGACCATTCGATTAACATTTTGAATGCAGCACATTTCACGTTTACGTATTAAGCTACATGAGGAGTTCCTGGTCCCTTGCGAAAACGCACTGACGACGTGTATAACATGACCTCGTATCCCAGCGACCCCCATGGAGACACCCGCATATACTTATTTATTGGCTAATTAGCTTTTCCCCTTATCTTGAAAGTCAATATTCGGCGCAATTTTGAATTTTTCACTTATCCCACGTCTCTGTGAACTTTTTCTATGCTAAATTTCAGCACTGATGCCGGAAATATTGTCCTCTGTCCTATAAAACGTCTTTTTTGACGAAATTTTTCTGAGTCGTTTTTTTGGAACGTTTCTCCCATGTTTTACAACAATACCACTCAGATTAAATCACTGTAACTATTCATTTTTAGCTAATGGCTAAGATTTAATTAATTTACTCAATTTGTATTATTTTATATTTTTCTTTATGAAAACGACCTTACGGTGACTCTGTCCATTCGTTCGTTGCCATAGCAACATTTGCTAATAGAGTTGATTTGGCGCGCAGATAGACCTACGCATAGGATTTTGAGGGAACGGGAGATTCCAAGGCGAGACGGCGAAAAAGCAACAAGTATGAGGAAAGCTGGTGAATTTCTCCAAAGAGTTTTCTTGGTATCTGATATAACTGATTACAGTTCATTTGTCTTAATGTTAAGTAAATCTATGCAGTGCTTCAATGTACCTGAACATTCTGTAAGTACGAAAATAAATTCGTTACTGATCCAAAAAGATCTGCGATTAGGACGCTAACTTTCTAGTCTCCTACTAGAATATGTTAGCCATTGTCTATATGTTCCCAGAATGCCTTTTTAGTGCAAAGTGAGTCATTGCGCGAAATTAATATTTTTTCGGTTTGAACCAATAGTTTGAACGTAAGTTGTGACTTTTACGACTTGATGATGAAACAACCGGTCCATGTATGCATTTTTCGAATTGCCTGGATACGTCGAATAAAATATCCCGTTTGTAACTTTATTTACGTATCTCTACTTTGTTTTTAGTCTAAGTACTTTTTTGGTAAAGTTTATCCTATTTACGTATGTTAAATGTATGGATATGTAGAATAGCATACCTAGTCATTACGTGGTTGGTCATCAACGTCTTTTAGTTATAAATTGTATTTTATTGTACATGTACGTATATTTTTATTCCTTGTTTTTATCTGACGAAGGTGTTATATGTTTGCCGACAACCTCGAGGTTTATTTCATGCTCAAATTATTATTATCTATTAATAAGCCAAAACCTATTTTCATTAGCATTACCTTGGCTTGAAATCTTTTAAACTACACACCTTGTATATTTTTGCATTTTTGGAATCATTCAAGGCCATTCTGCATATGACTGTACTAATTTCATTACTCTTTGCGATATTGTGAAATTTTTGCAGAAAATATTAATTTTCAATCTAGTGTGCTGTGACCCACCAAAATTGTTCTAATATTCATAAATAATTGAATAAAAATGGGTCATAATTTTTTTGTTGTTAATTTATGTCACCGAGAGGTTGAAAATTGATAAAATCACTTTTTCGAAATTACTCAAAATTTTCAAATGAAAGTATATCACTGTCATACTACAGCCAAATGTAATGTTTCAATACCAATCTAACGATCAACACCTTTTGATGGACCAATTTCTGGTGAGTCATGGGATATTAGATCGAAAATTAAAATTAGCTGAAATATTTCGGAAAGAATATGGCGGAAAGAGTATTGTAATTAGCACAGTGATAATAAGCAGAATGACCTCTAGATTCCAAAGATGCAAAATACACAGGGTGTCGTATTTAAATACAAAAAATTGGGGTCACTTCCGGTAAAATCGGAAGTCGTAGAAACTTGACAGATGGATAAAAAAATGTTTTGGTAATATGTGACACTTGCCTAGTTTCACCTAGATCCATTAAAAAATCAAAAAATGGTCAGATTCTGGGAAATAATTTAATAGATATCATATTAAAAAGATTTAAAGATAATTCTTAATCACCCTGCAGTTTACAAACAACAAAAACATTTATTTGTTAACAGTATTCCAAATTGTATTAATTATTATTGATATCACTTTCCCATCGGTATGCATAAGAATTTAACACAATTATTTTGATCAAGGTTATGACTACTTCTAATCAGAAGACTAAAATCCAACTTTGTACCAATTGGAGAAAACATTAAAAATACTGTTTTTGTTGGTTTAGTATTAGGCCATTTGTATGACACCACTGTGATATTTTTCCATACCGTACCATTTTTGCTTAATTGATCTACATTAGGGGCGGTTATGATAGAGAAGGTGTCATTTGCAAACAGAGTTAAAAATCAATTATTATTGCTTGCTACTAGGTCGTTGACGAATATTACACAGGCCCACAAAAAAAGTGGCCTGCTCAGGAGTACTCCATACCTATCCCTTGTATTTTGAGCCGCTGAATACGAATCTGACCTTAGTTTTTCCCCAGCACGTCAGGGTTTTTTTTTACCAGCAAGAAAGTTTGTTGGATCGTAATATTGCTTACCCAGCTCATTTCAAACCGGACTCAAAAAGTGATTCAACTTTAAAACTTCAACCTAACGTAGTTCTGTACTTGAAGAAATCGGCTGTGCCTAAAACGTGATTAAACAGTGCCCGAACTAGTGCTCTTCCTAGGAAGAAGGTCTAACGACGCTTAAGGGGTTTCCGACCATCATTGGAAATCCCGACCATAAAAATCCACTACAAGTAAGCGGGATCAGATGTATCAGTGACGGAAAATAAAGATAAATATTTATAATGACGGACGGAATGGAGGTAGAACGTACCCGAGCCGAGTTGAGTACCGAAAAACAGTGCGAAATATGTAATAGTGGCATAAGAAAAAGTGCAATAAAATGTTTCGAAAAGATAGCCAAAATATTTTATGTAACAATGAAGAGCAGGCTGATAAACTAGCCGGTTTAATACTAATGATCGAAGAAATGAACAAAGAAATAAAAACTTTAAAAGATGCCGTGTTGGAACCGAATGAAATAAAAGGCAACCATCTACAATGCGTATACCAAGATATGTCCCCTAAATCGTATTCGAGCATAACAGCCGAAGGAAGTGAGAGTCGGAGTTACAAAACAAACTTACAAATAATAACTCAAGAGTTATTATAGAACCGAAAAGAAGTCAAGAATCAACGGTCATCAAAAGAGAAGTTATCCAAAATATAAACCCTGCTGAATTAAATATAGGAGTTAATAACATCAAATTAACCAAAACAGGTAATATTGCAATAAAATGTAGTTCCAGAGAGGATGCAGACAAACTAAAAAGCATGGCTACTACAAAATAAAAAAATGCATATGAGGTTGTGGAATCAAAACTAAAAAAACCCAAAATTAAAATAATAGGAGTTACTGAAAACAAAAGCGACTATGGGAACAAGTAATTAGGAAACAAAATAAGTGTATTGACGACAATGATGAATTCAAAATTACATATAAAAAAAAAACAAAAGCCATAGGATACATTATTTTTGCAGAGTGCTCACCAGCCGTATTTAATAAATTAATGTATAATAAAAAAAACTGTATATAGGATTGGAACGATATCCGATATATGAAGACATCAGTGTAGGTACCTCAATGTTTTAAATGCAAAGGCTTCTATCACAAAGATGTAAGTTGTACTAACAAAACAGTGTGCGGATACTGTGGAAATGAACATAATACGAATGAATGTCAAAAGCTCGTTAAGAAATGCAACAACTGTGAAGTCGCAAATTGTAAACACAAAACACAATATAATACAAACCGCGAAGCGGACAGTAAAGAATGTCTGTCTTACAAGTACCAGCTACAAAATTAATAAGAAACAAAATTATTTATGGAGAGCAGGTGTATGGCTAGTCATCAAGAAGTGGAAATACTTGATAGATTAGATTCTGACATCAAATGTGAATATGTAGGTGCTAACGATATTACAAACATAATAAAATTAAGTGTAAAAATTATAAACGTCCTACATTTAAATATAAGAAGTGTGCGCAAAAACTTTCATGAATTGTTAGTTTTTTTAGACTCATTTAAACTTTACTTTTGTGACATAATGATATTAAGTGTACAATGAAGGCAATATCAATAGATGTGATGGGGTACTCTTATTTATTAAATCAGAAATAAATGCAAATGTAACAACATACAAATTAAACCTCACAAATGTAAGTACATGCAGAATAAATCTAGATATAAATAACATTACAAATGGAGTAACAGCACTGTATAGACCACCCTCTACTATAGCTCAAGCCTTTATAGATGATCTGGATAACTTTCTGTCTGGACAACCTGGATAAAAACATCGAAATAGTCATAGGTGATATAAATATTGATATTGTAAACATTAATGACCCATTAGTAAATAACTATCTAGAAACATTAGATCTACACGGTCTGCAACCGTATGTGGATTCACCAGCCAGGGTTTCAAATTACTCAGCTAGCTGTATTGATCATATATTTGTCAAAAAGAAATTAAATATTAACAACATAAATTATAAATCACTTATAGTAAATTATTATATCACAGATCATTATCCTATCATGTTAAATATTAACCAGGAAAACATAAACAATGTAGAAACGCCCATAACCATAAACAAAATAGTAAAAACATACTTTAATAAACTAGAAGGATTATTTAAAGAAGCAAATTGGTCAAATGTATTAAACGCAAAATACTCAGAAGTCGACATGCAGAATTTTATGACTCAAGTCTTAAACTTTCTAGAATAATCAAATACAAAAAAATAAAACCCTGGATAAGTAACGGAATAATTATTTCCATGAAAAAACGAGAAAAAATGGAAAAAAAATAAGAAGAAATTACACCGCTACTACGGAACATGAATACAAGGCCTATCGTAACACTACACAAAGGACATAAAAAAAATGTATCAACTAATATCTGAAGCCACCAATGGAGCCAATAAGAACTGCAATGAAAACATACAAATATACGACAACACTAACAACTCCTTCAATAATGATAAAGATATGGCTGACTTTTCTATCAATTATTTTTCAAGTATTGGTATGGATATGTATATGGAAATAATCAGACATATAAATAGTCTAAAAAATAATGGTATGCCTGGTCCAGATGGAATCACCTTAACATACATTTATATATCCTGGACCCGTTAAAACATATAATAAATTTAACCTTCGAAACGGGATTGGTTCCAAGTCAATTCAAAATAGCGACAATAATTCCCATTCATAAATCAGATAATCCCAAAATTATCAATAATTATCGATCTATAAGCATAATCAATAATTTAACAAAGATTTTTGAAAAATGTCTGAAAGAACGCTTAATCAACTTCCTCAAGATTAATAATCTGCTTTCATCTAATCAATTTGGATTCACAGAGGGCTTAAGTACGAAGACACAATGTACGAGTTAACAAAAGAAATAACGAATCAACTAGACAATAAGAAAAAATGCATAGCAGTCTTTTTAGACTTGGCAAAGGCATTCGACACAGTGTCTCACGAAAAACTCCTTAGTGCTCTTGAGAACTGTGGTGTAAGAGGCATTGTGCAGACAGTCTTTCGAAACTATTTCACCAATAGATTTCAATGTGTTAAAATTAGAGAAACATTAAGGTAATACAAATTGGTGTACCACAAGGTACCATACTAGGTCCAATTCTATTTAATATATATATAAACTCCCTGACAAAAACGGATATCAATAGATAACAACAGAACCAATAGAAAAGACCGCTGATATCAAATATTTAGGTGTTATAATTGAAGGGGTGGATGGATAAAGGTGTTAATTAACAAATTAGATAAAGGTACTAATGTTACTTATTAACACCTCTATCGACTAGAAGCATTGAGCTATGTTGTTCCTTAGCGTCTTTATCAATTTGGTATCTAAGAATATAGTCATACAGATGAAGCAAAACGTGGTGATAAGTTGTATCATCACTTAACAGCTTCATCGAATAGAATAACTCAATTTTTGAAAAAAATGTCAATTAACACCTTTATCCATCCATCCCTTCAATTGATAAAAACCTGAAATGGGACAAGCACACAACATATCTAACAATAAAAAATAGATGCATCATACACAAATTTTATCTGTTATGACAATTCTTAAACCAAAATCTTTTACTAACCCTGTATCAATCCCTAATAGAATCGCTCATTCGATACGGAATAGTAGTATGGAGTAGTCTTTACAAGTCCTTAAAAAAGCTTGATGTGGCACAAAACACATTTCCTAAAATAATCTATAAAAAAAACCGGTTATACACAACAAAACTGCTATACTCTGATAACATATGTAACGTTCGCAGCCTATTCTTTTTGTCAACTTGCTGTTTTATGCAGAAGTATGCGAAAGTAAAACATTATACCACACATGGGTACAATACTAGAGTTAGAGTAAACCAGCACTTAATAATACCCAAAAATAGAACAAATATAAATAAGAAATTTATGAATTATTTAGACCCAAAATTCTATAATCTGTTACTCTTAGCTATAAAGAATATAAATTATCCCCAAAAATTTAGCAAAGTATGTAAGTTGTATGTTGTACAGAATTTTATCGCGTTTGCGAGAATTATATCAAATTAACAGAGACATGATTGAATTGCCATCTCACTATATCTGCTCATTCAATTATTCTAATTTTAATTTCAGTCTTTATAGGTAAAATGTTAGTAGCTATTATTTTAATTTCTTTCCCATTTGTAAGATCGGGTACGTACAGGTGATTATTGTCTAATAATTAACTAGGTACCAACAAAACCACATTAACAAAACATCCTAATATACAATTATAAAAAAGCCATAGTACGTATGTGAAAAAAATGTGAATAAATTGAATTAAATCGAATTGAATTGAATAACATTGTGGTTCTTCAGTATTGACCACATAACTCATAGAAACCGTGAAACTTCTTAACTCCAAAGCCCTGAGAATCTGATGAAAATAGTGGGGAATCTTGATTGGGGAGTTAATGAGTTGTGAACTCGGATACTTGTGCTTGAGTGTCATACATCCAACTTCATGACCCCATGACCTCAGTATCCCACAACCCTGTAACCACTTAACTGAAGATCCAACGGAAAAAATGGAGTTTCTAAGTAGGGGAATTCGTGTCATTGCGACATTAGGATCTTGGAATCAAACACCCTATGGTACCATAGCTCTTCAACGGAAATCCCTGTATCACCATAACTCACCAATAAGCATTACATGCTATTTTAATAAATAATAAAATGGATTTTTAAAAGGTTTTTAATTTCTATTTCAAAATATGAATTTTTATAATAATATAAATAAATGTTTGTTATTTTTATATCCATAGTGATATTCCAATATGTAGTAAGTACCCTACACATCATAGAATTATTATATTAATAATAATTTTAAATCGTATTTTAAAGATTTATTTGTAGAAATATATAATTAAAATTACTTATATATTCAATATATACTTCTAAAATCTGTATTAAGGATTTTATTTAATGATATGATAATTATAGTGCAACCACTACAGCATTACATGCTATTTTAATAAATAATAAAATGGATTTTTAAAAGGTTTTTAATTTCGATTTCAAAATATGAATTTTTATAATAATATAAATAAATGTGGCTTCCGTGAGTCGGAAAAAACCTCGAAAAGTGTCACCAATTCAGAGCCTAAGGAGACTATGTCTCCCCCCCGTTTTCGAGGATGCTAAACACGATGGCGGTGGTTTAAACTCTTTCCGAGTTAACCCCACCCCCCAAACGGCCAAAAACCACCCCCGAAATGAAACGGCGTATCCGCCGTCTCATACAGACAAAACCTGCGTCACCACCCGTTTTCGAGGATGTTGAACACGATGGCGATGATTTAAACTTTTTTCGGGTTGACCCCTCCCCTAAACGCCCAAAAACAACCCCGAAAGGGGTGAAACGCGGATACGCCGTCTCATACCGACTAAACCTGCGTCACCCCCCGTTTTCGAGGATCCTGAACACGTTGTTAATGCTGGATCTTCTCCCCGAAGCAAACTAATCTCTCAAACGGCCAAAAACTACCCCTTTGATATCCGGTTTTATGAAGTGCACCGGATAAGAGAAAATAAATCATTTGTTCACAGATCATTGAATACACACCGGATGATGATTACAGATTTCTTGATTGACTGTTCAACTGAAAGAAATAGGCGCATACTTCGTGTCTAGTTTTTAGGCGAGAAAACGACATACGAAAGAATTACATTCAAAAGTACGCGGGCTCGCGGCAGCGAAGAGTACACATCATCCCGCGCAGCATCTCTGCGCCTCCACTTTTACTGTAGCTAGACCACGTGCAAGATTAGTCCATTAGCATAAAAACAAGAATTCGGATACTGTTAATGCCTATATGACTAATCTCGTGATAATTGCGTGTTATTGCATAAATAAGTGGCTATTTAACAACTGCAGAAAATGTAAGTACAAAGTAAAGGTATTTTTAATAATGTAAGACCGGTATAATTAAAAATTGTAAAAAGTATGGTTATGTCAGAGAGTATGTCATAAGAGAGACAAGCAATTCTACAAGATATCGGAGTATATTACTCTTTTTATAATGTAGCACCTGAATAAAATGTAAATTAGCTTTCTGTTTTACCGGTAAGTGTAACTAAATAAAAAATCATACTCTATATATTCGGCTATATTCAAAAACAGAAATCTCAAAGTTAGGATCATGAATCACGATTCTTATTTAAGTTTTCATATTCCCTTTCAGAATTTGATAAGCAGTTCCTGCTGCTATTCCCAAGAAATGGAAGAGGATGAAAGTACACCCAGGTGTTTCGTATGTATGGAGCTTGGTAAGCCGTTCAATGGCCTCCATCTTAAACATCTCTCTGAGGTCCAGGCGCAGCGACTTTCTCTATTGAGCAGCATCCGAGCGGACAAAAAGATACCAGCTGCGGAAAAGATTAAGATGCCGATGCCAGCACAAAACATATGCTTCAATGAATATACTTCTTGGGCAGGAACTGTACTACTCGCTGTACTGATGACTTAGAAAATGCTTGCGTTATTTGTGGGGAAAAAGTAAACCCCCTAAAAATGGCAAAAAATAATAAAATCTACCGTACTGATAACACGAAAATCATTGCGAAACTGAAAGAATAGGCGCAGACGAAAAGTAACCCGTTAAGAAAGCTATTGAACAAACACCTGCGTAACCTGCCAGAAAACTTTGAAGATAAAATTACTTATCATCACACCTGTTACACAAAAATCTCTTATCAAGCCGCTCCCATTGACAACCGTGTCACAGTGAGAAATATTTTTGTTATCGTAGGCAATTATGTCCTGGACCATCCTGATATAGATTAATTCGTTTTGAAGGATCTACTTCTAGAATTATGCTCAGGGATACCGGAGAACCGACGTTATTTTCAAAGGCAACTGAAACTGTTTTTTGAAGATTCAATATTATATCACAATTTCAAAGAATTGCATATTCTGTCTAGAATAAGTATTGTTAATAAGGCTTTAAATACGTACATGGAAATCTAAAAATAAGCATGATGAGAATGATAATAAAGTTATTGATGACGCGGCTCAAATAATAGAGAGAGAGATATTCGTGGAGTATCCTGTGATACAAAACATTATCCCAGCCCTCAACAATTTTTAAACGATGTTGAAGCCGTTGTGCCCCGCTGTCTCAAATTACTCTTTGAGCGAATAATAATTGTGCGTTTTAGAAAGAAGCGTGCTAGTAGAGGGCCTTCAGAGGACATTGATAATGAGGATACAGACACAGATGATAGCCTAGGTAGGAAAATAACAGCAGTTTGTCATGTGATTGTGCAGTGCGCAAGGCCAAGATCTTTCATTTCGCCTATACTATTATCTCTTGGGGCAGCTTTGCATACGAAATTCGGTACTAGTTTGGTTGTCCAAGTTTTGTCTCATCTGGGGCTTTGTAGTAACTACTATGAAGTTACAATCTTTCAAGAATCCGTTGTTTTTTCTAAGAAGACACCAACCATCCACCGCGATGCATATTCCCAATTCGTATTTGATAATGCGGATCATAATACAGCGACGCACAGTGGGGCAAATAGCTCATTTTTTGGACAAGCGATAATTCCCAAGCCCGGAATTAATGAAATTTAAACTTTTTTTTTTTAAACTGTTCGTTATAAAATTGCCTTTAATTCTATCGAGCCCGAATTTTGAAATTTCAAAATTAAAGGACTTAAATTTTGAAAGTAAATTAAAATTTTATCAAAAAATTGTTTAAAATTATAAAAAATTGTTACTTGGGGTTTTTTTTGGTTTCTAATCTCATTTCTGATCCCCGAATTTTGCGATTCAAAAAACCAAGATAGCGGATTCAATATGGCGGCCATAATATTTTTTTAAATGAAATGTACATGCACAAACTGTTAAAAATTGTTACTTAGGGTTTCTGATCGAGAATCTGAAATCTAAATTACGTAATATCGTAATCCAAAATGGCGAATCCAATATGGCGGCCATAATATTTTTTTAATTGACATGTAAATGCGCAAATTGTTGAAAATTGTTACTTGGGGGTTTTAGAGATTGCATGAATCTGAAGTCCAAATTACGTAATATCGAAATCCAAGATGGCGGATCCAATATGGTGTCCGTAACTTAAAAAAGAATGACAAATCAAGAAGGAAACTGTTAAAATTTGTTTTTCGTTTTGAAGTTACACTGAGAGTAACTTTACAAATATGAGCAATGTGATATATTTTTAGTGCATATCCAGATTTAAATATCTCATAAGAAAAGAGGAAATATTAATTATTTCATTTTAGCACATACTGGAAATGCAACCCTAGAATTCAAAATTACGAAATTTTAACTGCGGAATCAGAAACCTCTAGGAACTAATTTTTAATGATTTTTGCATCTAAGTCTTATTTCTTTTTAAATTTATAACAGCTATATTGAATCCGATATTATGGTTTCCAAAGTGACGAAACTAAAATATCCGAAACAAGATTAGCGAATTAAGCCTCTAGCAATTTCTTTCTTGATTTATCATTCTATTTTAACTTACGGACGCCATATTGGATCCGCCATCTTGAATTTCGATATTACGTAATTTAGATTTCAGATTCATGTTCAGCAGACCCTAAAACTCCTAAATAACAATTTTTAATAATTTGCGTATGTACATTTCATTTAAAAATATATTGTGGCCGCCATATTGGATCCGCCATATTGAATCCGCCATCTTGGATTACGATATTACATAATTTAGACTTCATATTCATGGTCAGAAACCCTTAAAAACCCTCAGTAACATTTTGCGCATGTACATCTCATTTAAAAAAATATTATTATGGCCGCCATATTGGATCCGACATCTTGGATTTCGATTTTACGTAATTTGGACTTCAGATTCATGATCAGCAATCTCTAAAACCAAGTAACAATTTTTAACAATTTGCGCATTTACATGTCAATTAAAAAAATATTATGGCCTCCATTTTGGATTCGCCATTTTGGATTACGATATTACGTAATTTAGATTTCAGATTCTCGATTAGAAACCCTTAAAAGTCCTAAGTAACAATTTTTAACAGTTTGTGCATGTACATTTCATTTAAAAAAATATTATGGCCGCCATGTTGGATCCGCTATCTCGGTTTTTTGAATCGCAAAATTCGGGGATCAGAAATGAGATTAGAAACCAAAAAACCCCCCCAAGTAACAATTTTTTATAATTTTAAACAATCTTTTGATAAAATTTTAATTTACTTTCAAAATTTAAGTCCTTTAATTTTGAAATTTCAAAATTCCGGCTCGATAGAATTAAAGGCAATTTTATAACGAACAGTTTAAAAAAAAAATTTAATTTCATTAATTCCAGGCTTGGGAATTATCGCTTGTCCAAAAAATGAGCTATTTGCCCCACTGTGCGACGGTAGATAGGCATAACACTTTTCTCACCATGGGCGGTATCCGAGCTGTCACATGAAAACAGGACATAACCTGTGATCAGAGCTGGGCAAAGTATTCATTTAAACTACTTGAAGTATAAGTACTTGAAGTAGTTTAAATGAGTACTTTGCCCAGCTCTGCCTGTGATAATACAATTGCAAGACTTGAGCGTGTTCCTGCAGCGGGAATGTTTGAGAAAGAGGGATACAAAAATCCTGACCCGTGCCCTGCATTATATGGAACGAAAGAGTTGAGTAATATCGAAGTAGCGGATATTTTCTCATTAAATCCCATAGATATGGCCGTGAAGGTGGGAGAATTTAATTTTTTATGGCCGTTCGCACAAAATGAGGAAAACCTTAATTATAAATAACGGTGGCTAATGCCAATTTCTTTTGAGACCTTAGCTCCTCTTATATTTACTAAATGCCAATTTCATGGACTCTTACTTGCTTCATTTACCTATTTACCCCAATTTACCCTTCAGCTCTGCAACGGAATAAGATCAAAATATAATCTAGTTGCACATCTTGTTAAAATACATACGTGTACCATATTTTAAGTGAATATCTTAAACGGTTCCAGAGTAATCGTGAACACCAAAAAAACACAAGACTAACAGACAGACCGACGCGACAAACAAATTTATCTTGTTCAGACTTAAAATATTGAATTTCATGATATTGTAAGCCTTCTTAAACAATGAAAATTTCCAAAAATTTTTTTTGCGTTAATATACTTCAACTAAATGTGGAAGTAATACGCAGAAAATGGCATGACAAAGATATGAAAAATCGTTGTGTGCCGTAAACTACACGATGGAAGTAAAGCCTCTATTTCAAGCATTTTCTTCGAGGAAACCTACTACGCATCCATACTACTCAAGGTAACCCACTGTGCATCCAATTTACTCGAGGAAAGCCACTGTGCATTCATACTTCTTGAAGTAACCCACTGCGCATCCATATCACTTAAGGTAACCTACTGTGCATCTATAGCACTCGAGAAAAGCCACTGCGCATTCATACTACTCGTGGTAACCTACTGCGCATCCATTGTACTCGAGGAAAGCCACTGTGTATCCATAATACTTAAAGTAACCCATTGCGCATCCATACTACTTGAGGTAACCTACTGCGTACTATAATACTCAAAAAAAGTCACTGCGCATCCAAAATACTCGAGGAAAGTCACTGCGCATCCATAATACTCGGGGAAACCTACTATGCATCCATAGTAGTCGAGGAAAGCCACTGCGCATCCATACTACTCGAGGTAACTTTAACAACATAATATTTGAAATCGTCTACCCCAAAAAACTATAAAACGATATGCCACATCGGTAGTGGGGGTGAAGTAAAAAATATATTTTGAGGCTTTTGGTTCTTGTATACACACTAAATCACACGTTTTTTTCATCCCCTTTAATAATGGGGGTAGGGGTGGTAATGGGGGTGGCTAATGCCAAAAATTTTTTTGAAACTTTAGCTTCTCTTGTATACACTAAATACCAATTTTATGGACTCTTACCTGCTTGATTTACCTGTTTACACCCCATTTACCTCATTTTACCCCCAAACCCTTCGACGAAATATGATGAAAGTACAATCTAGTTCCAGATCCCGTTAAAGTAAGTGTACCAAATTTCAAGTCAATATTTAAACGGTTCCAGAGTAAACGTGCGCACAAAAAAAAGTTACAGACCGACAGACCGACAGGCAGACAGACCGACAAACAGACAGAATTTTTTTTCGCTCAAACTTAAAATCTCGACGTTTCATGACACTTTAAGCCTTTGAACAATAAAAATTTTCAAAAATTTTTTTGTCGTTACTATACTTCCACTGGATGTGGAAGTAAAATTAACGACGATATTATTCCTGTTGAGCTGAATACAATTTTCAGAAGGATAATGATGTCCGCAAAACACAAAGATGATGTGGCACAACATCTTTAATATGAATTAGCCCCTTTCCCGACATCTTTATTCGATGGCGTTGGCTTCCGAAAAACTCAAAAAGCAAAGTTATACGATATGATTAATAGGCCAGTGGAATTAACAAATATGCATATTGTAATTCGTTTCAGGATGCCACGTGGATTAAACGATAGTTTTATTGACTACGAACATGACCCTGAATTTGGTCCACTTTTTGACCTCCGGAACATTGTTTATTTAACGATTTATTGTTGAAAAATTCAAAAAAAATGACTTTTTTAAAGGTAACTTAAAGACCTTTGACGATAGGTTTTTCAATTTGTAGATACTGTTAGAACTTTGAAAAACGGTTGATTTAAAACGCTTGAAAATTTGTTTAAATAGTTGCAAAAAACCGCGAAAATTTTCGCAATTTGCAAATATTTTTCATTCTTTAACAAAAGCACTTTAGTGCCTGAAACTTTGACAAAATATGTCTTTTATCATCCCAAAGTTACCTCTAAAATTTCATCAAAAAATTTTAATTAGTTTAAGAGATATTCAATTTGTTTATTAAAAACATGAATAATGTAAATTGCAAATTCACCCAGTTCCCGTTGTCGTAGAGGGTTAATCTGGACATCATTTTTTTTTTTGTTGAGACTTATATTTTATGTTTTCATTAATGGTAAATCAAATTTGCATTATTTTCAACTTCAAAATGGCGTTTGAAAAAGTGTCACATTTTGAGGTTATGTTTTTGCTAATAACTTTTAAACAAATGAAGATTTTGCGATATTGTTCTGATATCTTTATTGCTGAGGTTTTTTCACACATTTTCAAAAAAATGACTGTAGCTTTACTAGAAGCCGAGATGATTTTTTTTTAATAAATTCGTAATTTGTTTATTAACAAACATTAACAGCTGAAACTTGGCGAACAACTAGTTTAATAGTCTATCTTTGAGTTTGGGTAAAAAATTCAATTTTCAACGATGACAATAATTAATTTTAAATTAGCGTTAGAACAGGAGTGAGAAGCATGAGTCATATCTGTAACACGTTCATAAAATGATCGAGACGAGTTCAAATCCGTCAACCAAAGATTTACGATTTCTCCGATTTTGACTTTTTTTTTAATTTGGGGTAGCGTGATATTATGTGTCATGTCGATTTTTTCCTAATTAAACAATAATTTGTTATAAACAATTATTTTTTGTTAAAAAATTTTTTACGAATTTATTAAAAAAAAATCATCTCGGCTTCTAATAAGGCTACAGAGTCATTTTTTGAAAATGTGCGAAAAGACCGCAGCAACAAAGATATGAGAACGATATTGCAAAATCTTCATTTGTTTAAAAGTTATCAGCAAAAAACCTAACCTCAAAATGTGACAGTTTTTCAAATGCCATTTTGAAGTTGAAAATAATGCAAATTTGATTTGCCTTTAATGAAAACATAAAGTTTAAGTCTTAACAAAAAAAAGGATGTCCAGATCAACCCTCTACGACAACGGGAACTGGGTGAATTTGCATTTTACATTATTTATGTTTTTAATAAACAAATTGAATATCTCTTAAACTAATTAAAATTTTTTGATGAAATTTTAGGATAACTTTGGGGTAATAAAAGATATATTTCTTCAAAGTTTCAAGCACTAAAGTGTTTTTGTTGAAGAATGAAAAATATTTTCATATTGCTAAAATTTTCGCGGTTTTTTGCAATTATTTATACAAATTTTCAAGCGTTTCAAACGAAACATCTCTCAAATTAACCGTTTTTCAAAGTTCTAACAGTATCTACAAATTGAAAAACCTACCGTCAAAGGTCTTTGAGTTATCTTTAAAAAAGTCGATTTTTTTGAATTTTTCAACAATAAATCGTTAAATAAACAATGTTCCGGCGGTCAAAAAGTGGACCAAATTCAGGGTCATGTTCGTAATCAATAAAACTATCGTTTAATCCACGTGGCATCCTGAAACGAATTACAATAAATTTCAGTCTTTTTTTACTAATTCTACTGCACTATAAGCCTTTAATTCATTTTATTTTACCCCCTGACATCAAAACTGTAGTTGATGGTGGATTATTTTTACACCGCGTTACTTGGACATCTGATCAAGAAATCGGAAAATAGTAGGCAAATATGTTTCGTCTGTCCGGAGTATGTATCCTTACGCTATAGTTTTTGACGGGTACCAATCTTCGAACAGTACAAAGATCTAGGCGATCCACTAAGCTGTATTCTAGTGATATTTTTTTTATTAGCCTTATTTATATTAATGTTCTGGCGGAGTTCAGCCGTAGGCTGATCTTCCACTCTACCAGGACAGACACTCACACATGTGCAACATCTAAAAGAATACCAAAACCCCGGTTGCTCTCAAGCAAATTTTCTCAGTAATAGCCATAATAAATCGTTACTCATAGCAAAAATATCTGCCTCTTTAACAGATGCTGGAATTGAGATTTTACAAGCCAATGAAGATGCTGATTTACTTATAGTTAAAACCGCAATCGAAAAAGCTCGTGCGACTTCAACCAGTGTGATCCTCGGTGAAGACGTGGATTTATTAGTCCTTTTAACTCAATTTTCTGATTTAAATTCACGCGTCTACTTGAGAAAAACAGCGAGAGAGAGAAAACCAGAAAGATTATATGGGCCTATTAGCTTGATAGTACCAGAAGTCAGAAATCTTATAATATTTGCCCATGCCTTCAGTGGGTGTGACACAACTTCGGCCTTTTACAATCACGGGAAAAAAAATTTTGGACATTTTGAGAAAGGACAGTAAGTTGCGCGGAGAATGTGAGATCTTTCACAACGAGAACGCATCTCCGCAACAACTTGATGCTATAGCCATAAAATTAGTCAGCCAAATTTATATTTGAAGAAAAATCCACCCGTCGACGATTTCGATTCTATTCGATATGAGTACATGCGCACCGGGCCCAAAGATATGAATATTTGTTCGTTTCCCCCCACTGAAGACTCGGTTGGACATCACGCATTACGAGTGTATCTGCAATGTCAGTGCTGGTTGGGAACAGAACTCAATCCAGTAGACTGGGGATGGGTAGAGCGCAACGAATGTCTTGAACCGAAATTTTCAGACAAAGAGCTATTACCGAGATCTTTCAGAGCAGAATATCATTGTTCTTGTAAAACTGGGTGTTCAAAAAAATGTACCTGCGTAAAATTAGGATTACCATATACTGATTTTTGCACCGGTTGTCACGAGCGGGATTGTTAAAATACTATCGTAGAAGACGAACATGACATTCTAAAACTGAAGATAATGATACCGATAATGACATTATATTGTTGAATCTGATCCCCGAAATTCACATTAGCGAATCTGATACCGAAACGGCTGATGAAGCCTGTGAAGTTGAAGGATGTGATGTTCACTACGAGGTATACGAACCTGTAATTCCACTTATATATATAGTAAATAAGTAATTGTACGCATCAATAAAAAGGTTCATTATTTAATATAACAAAATAAATGAAATTGTACCAGTGAATCCATATACCTGATTTTCCCACCTAAAAACTAGACAGGAAGTATGCGCCTATTTTTTCAGTTGAACAGTCAATCAAGAAACCTGGAATCATCATCCGGTGTGTACTCAATGATCTATGAACATATGATTAATTTTCTCTTATCCGGTGCACTTCATAAAACACGGTATCAAAGGGGTAGTTTTTGGCGGTTTGAGGGGTTAATTTTCTTCGAGGAGAAGATCCAGCATCACCATCGTGTTCAGCAACCTCGAAAACGAGAGGTGACGCAGGTTTAGCCGGTACGAGACGGCGTATCCCTTCGGGGGTGGTTTTTGGCTGTTTGGGGGTTGGTTGAAAAAAGTTTAAACCTCCGCCATCGTGTTCAGCATCCTCGAAAACGGGGTGTGACGCAGGTTTAGTCGGTATGAGACGGCGTATCCACGTTAACCTCTTTGGGGGGTGGTTTTTGGCCGTTTGGGGGTGGGGTTAACTCAGAAAGAATTTAAACCACCGCCATTGTGTTCAGCATCCTCGAAACCGGGGGGGGGCATAGTCTCATTAGGCTCTAAATTGGTGATATGTCTGTCCGACTTACAGAAGCCACTATAACCCTGAGGATTCAATGAAAAAATAGGAGGCTCTCGATTGAGGAATCAAGTAGATTGTGCCTGGGAACCTTGTTACCAATGGTAAGCGTATTCCAGCAGCAAACCCTTCTACTACATAACCCAGTAACTCCGTAAACCCATAACTGCATAACTCTGGGAATATAATGGAAGAATGTGAAGATTCTGAATACGGGAATTCATGAGATTGTGTTCTCGGAACCTTGAAATCGAGTAGCCCATGACCCTTCCACTCTTGAACAGCAAAACTTTTAGCCATATAACTCCGTAATTCTGGGGATTCAAGCAAATTAACGAATCTTAATTGGGGATTCAGTGAGAATGTAATTTTGGAAGTGAAGTATCTTTTCGGGTGGTTTCTGTTTAGCTGACTTAATTTGATCTCTTGCTTTTGCGAACTCTTTTATCTTCGAACGACCTATGTGACGAATCTCTTTCACGCTTCTTTTTCTACATCACACATTCCTTCTTCAACATCCGACAAAAATCTGCCATCATATGCTCATCCGACCTTGCTTGTTATCATAAGATAAAATAGTTCGCAAAAGCAAGATATTAAATGAAGTCACCTAAACAGAAATCACCTGAAAAGATACTCCACTTCCGAAGTTATATTCTTATTGAATCCTCAATTAAGATTTCCTAATTTGCTTTTATTGAATACCCAGAATCACGGGGTTATACGGCTAAAAGTTTTGCTGTTCAAGAGCTAACTCTACTCGATTTCAGGATTCCGAGAACAAAATCTCATGAATTCCCCTGTCCAGATTCTTCACATTCTTTTATTATATTCCCAGAGTTATGCAGTTATGAGTTTATGGATTACTGGGTTATGTAGTAGAAGGGTTTTCTGCTGGAGAGCTATAGGCTTACTTGGTAACAAGATAACAAGGTTCTGAGGACACAATCTAATTGAGTCCCCAATCGAGAGCCTCCCATATTTTTCATTGAACCCTCAGGGTTATGGGGTTATGAGGATACAGAGATTTCCATTGAAGAGCAGTGACACCATAGTATGTTTGATTCCAAGATCCTAATGTCACAATGACACGAATTCCCCTACTTATAATCTCCATTTTTTCCGTTGGATCTTCAGAGTTGAGGTTATGAGAGGCTGAAGTCATGAGGTCATGAAGTTGTGGATGTATGACACTCAAGCATTCGAAGTCACAAAACATTAACTCCCCAATCAAGATTCCCCACTATTTTCATCAGATTCCCAGGATTTTGGGGGCTTAAGAATTTATGGGGTTTTACGATTTCTTTGAGTTATGTGGTCAATACTGAAGTACCTCAATGTTACTAGGGTGAAGTTTTAAAGTTGAGTCACTTTTGGAGTCTGATTTAAATGAGCTGGGTAAGCAATATTACGATTTAACAGACTTTTTTGCTGTTAAAAAAAAAACTAACGTGCTGGGGAAAAACTAAAGTCAGATTCGTGTTTGGCGGCTTAAAATGCAAGGGATAAGTATGGTCACTGGTCAGTACCCTCGCGCAGACCACTTTTTTTTTGTTTGCCTGTGATTATTATTTCTTATATAGTACAGGGTGTTTCACTTCTCGTGAAGACACCCCTGTATCTTTTTTATTTGTGGCCGAATTAATTTCAAATTTTTGTCAGTCATACAACTCCATAAGGTGACTTTATTCAATACATAAATGCCGTCTAAATCTAAAACGCCTGCCTACTGCGATAAAAAGAAAATGTCAATTTTCGAGAAATCATAGTAGGCTTAGAGATAGATACAAATTTTGTTAATGAAAATTGTTCAGGATCACTTCATATGCCCCTCTGTAAAATTTTGTGAAAATCGGAATATTTTCAAAAAAAAATTTTTGTTTCACTTCTCGTGAAGACACCCCTGTATCTTTTTTATTTGTGGCCGAATTAATTTCAAATTTTTATCAGCCATACAACATCCTTAAGGTGACTTTATTCAACACATAAATGCCGTCTAAATCTAAAACGCCTGCCTACTGCGATAAAAAGAAAATGTCAATTTTCGAGAAATCATAGTAGGCTTAGAGATAGACAAAAATGTTGTTAATGAAAGTTGTTCAGGATCACTTCATATGCCCCTCTGTAAAATTTTGTGAAAATCGGAATATTTTCAAAAAAAATTTTTGTTTCACTTCTCGTGAAGACACCCCTGTATCTTTTTTATTTGTGGCCGAATTAATTTCAAATTTTTATTAGCCATACAACTCCATAAAGTGACTTTATTCAACACATAAATTCCGTCTAAATCTAAAACGCCGGCCTACTGAGATAAAAAGAAAATGTCAATTTTCGAGAAATCATAGTAGGCTTAGAGATAGACAAAATTTTTTTTAATGAAAGTTGTTCAGGATCACTTCATATGTCCCTCTGTAAAATTTTGTGAAAATCGGAATATTTTCAAAAAAAGAGAACACATAAAGAGAACTTTTTCCAACAAATGAAAGTTGTGAACAAAAATCAGCATTCAATAAAACACTAAAAGGGCTTTTTATTTTTGTTTTATCTCTGTTCTGGAGGAGTAACTCTCCATCATATCCTTCCTCCTTATCGGCTCAGAAATTTAGGAACGTGGACGGATTTATTGTTTTAAATGTTAAGAGTGCCGTGAAATTAACTGTCAATATGTATTGTTTTATTTATTTCGTCATTGCTTTCATGACAGAAGTGATTGTTGTTGTTTTCTGTGGAGTTTGTTAGTTTTTCTTGTTTTAATAATTTAATTCATACTAAAGTTTCCTTATTTCATATCTTTACTCATAATGATTAGAATACTTTTAACTACTGATGAAAAAATTGAAATTATAAAGACAGTCGGTGAAAATGTACGGTCTTCAAGAGAAGCAGCAGAAGAATTTAATTTAAGACATCCTCTAAGACAACCAATACACCATGGTACCGTAGCAAGAATATGTCACTTGTTCAATACAACTGGCAATGTGCTTAAATCGAGAGCACATCTTAATCGAAATCACGGAGATGATAATGTTATATTAGCGGCGTTTAACGCCAATCCCACTACCAGTCTTCGAAATATGGCTCGTGACCTTAATTTGTCGGCATAAAAATTTGGAGATGTTTAAAACGCCATAAGCTTCAACCGTTTAAACCAAAATTTTTACATAGCTTGGAGGAAGGTGATGAAGAGAGAAGACTAGAATATTGTTTATGGATCCAAGGTAATTATTTAAACAATAGAGACTTCTTGAAGAAAGTAATTTTCACGGATGAGGCAACTTTCTCCACCAACGGGGTAGTGTCATCACAAAACTCTAGGTTCTGGGCAGTAGAAAATCCTGATTGGATAATAAATTGTAAAAGGCAATATTCCCAGAAGGTAAATGTGTGGTGCGGATTTTTTAACGAAACAATAAAAAAAATATAAATACGTTAAATTTGCTAGAATTTTTAAATAATGATCTTTGGAATGCAATAGTTGATTTTCCTTTGGAACAATTGTATTTTCAACTCGACGGAGCATCTATCCACAATTCCGTAGTAGTGAGAGCATGGATGAATGAACATTTTCCCCAAAGATGGATAGGACGAAATAGCCCTCTAATACATTGGCCACCCAGATCACCTGATCTCACTCCAATGGATTTTTATTTTGGGGGTCACATTAAAAACAAAGTTTATATGACCAGACCTCAAAATGTAGAGCAGCTTTGTGAGAGGATAAGGCAAGCGTGTTTAGAAGTTACAGCTCAAGAACTGCGAAGAGTTGTAATAAATAACAGAAAACGGATTGAGAAGTGTATTACACTTGAGAGTGGGTTAGTGGAAAGGGGCCCAATATAATAAATAAGTAAAAAAAAACCATTAACTTCTTTTATTTTTGAACTTTTCTAACACTGCGGCTTTTGCTTTATCTGTATTTTTTTTCCGACAATATTATCATTCATTATTAGTAGTCTTTTCTGTAAAGACAACGGCCCTTTTCAGGGCCACCAATTTAATTCAAAAAGAATTCGTTATATGACAGCATCCTACCAACCTACATATTCTTGACAGATGTTAAAACTCATTAAAGTAATGGGGCATATGAAGTGATCCTGAACAACTTTCATTAACAAAATTTTTGTCTATCTCTAAGCCTACTATGATTTCTCGAAAATTAACATTTTCTTTTTATCGCAGTAGGCAGGCGTTTTAGATTTAGACGGCATTTATGTGTCGAATAAAGTCACTTTATGGAGTTGTATGGCTGATAAAAAATTTGAAATTAATTCGGCCACAAATAAAAAAAATACAGGGGTGTCTTCACGAGAAGTGAAACAAAAAATTTTTTTGAAAATATTCCGATTTTCACAAAATTTTACAGAGGGGCATATGAAGTGATCCTGAACAACTTTCATTAACAAAATTTTTGTCTATCTCTAAGTCTACTATGATTTCTCGAAAATTGACATTTTCTTTTTATCACAGTAGGCCGGCGTTTTAGATTTAGACGGCATTTATATGTTGAATAAAGTCATCTTATGGACTTGTATGGCTGATAAAAATTTGAAATTAATTCGGCCACAAATAAAAAAGATACAGGGGTGTCTTCACGAGAAGTGAAACACACTGTACATATAAGAATAAGTTTTATATTATGTAAATTATGGTACAATAATTTAGTAGACACCAATAAAAGATAATAAGTAAAAGTATATGGAGATGTGAGCTAATTATCAGCTTATATAAAATTAAATAAAACATTTTCAGTATCTGCGAAAAATTATTAATGGAACATTTTACTTTAGCTAAAGTGGAATCACAAGTCTATTTATATATAAGTTGTATAATTGCCATCCCAATTAACACCTAGAAAATTTAATATTTTTTTATTAGTATCCTATTTTACTATCGAATTAATATAGGAAAATTTTCAATTTTCTGGAATTATGGTTTTTGGTTGGTTAGTTATTTTCTTATATATTTTAATCAAACTAGTTATCAGTAAGTAGTATTATATTATATAGCAAATTGCCATCAACATTACTGCATGACCTCTCAAAAATGACGTATGGTTCTATTAAAACAATAAATTAATCTAATTATTTATTTTTTCTTATAACAATATGTAATAAACCCATGGTGGCATGTTTTGAGAGCTGCGATATTTAGAAAAAAAAATCATCTCAAGATTCATTTTGCAAGTGCATTTTTCATACCTGATAAATTTTGAATAGGCATTTGTAAATACATTTAATTTAGAAAAGATGAAAGTATTCAGGAGAATACGATGCTGAGATTTGATTTTGGGGACCTGTCTCTTAATCATATAACGAAAAATACTGAGCCCCCATGGAAGTCTGCAAGGTCATATGAACTGGAAATATGAGATCCTGAAGTGGAGTATAAAATATCTTTTTTTTTTACTTTTTAGTAATTACTTCCACGTCCAGTGGAAGTATAGTAACGACAAAAAAATTTTTAAAAATTTTTATTGCCCAATAGGATTAAAATGTCATGAAACGTCGAGATTTTAAGTTTGAGCGAAAAAAAATTTTCTGTCTGTCTGTCTGTCTGTCTGTCTGTCTGTCTGTCTGTCTGTCTGTCTGTCTGTCTGTCTGTCTGTCTGTCTGTCTGTCTGTCTGTCTGTCTGTCTGTCTGTCTGTCTGTCTGTCTGTCTGTCTGTCTGTCTGTCTGTCTGTCTGTCTGTCTGTCTGTCTGTCTGTCTGTCTGTCTGTCTGTCTGTCTGTCTGTCTGTCTGTCTGTCTGTCTGTCTGTCTGTCTGTCTGTCTGTCTGTCTGTCTGTCTGTCTGTCTGTCTGTCTGTCTGTCTGTCTGTCTGTCTGTCTGTCTGTCTGTCTGTCTGTCTGTCTGTCTGTCTGTCTGTCTGTCTGTCTGTCTGTCTGTCTGTCTGTCTGTCTGTCTGTCTGTCTGTCTGTCTGTCTGTCTGTCTGTCTGTCTGTCTGTCTGTAACTTTTTTTTGTGCGCACGTTTACTCTGGAACCGTTTAAGATATTGACTTGAAATTTGGTACACATATGTACTTTAACGAGATCTAGAACTAGATTATATTTTCATCTTGTTCCGTCGAAGGGTTGGGGGGTAAATTGGGGTAAATTTGGGGTAAACGGGTAAATCAAGCAGGTAAGAGTCCATGAAATTGATATTTAGTATATACAAGAGAAGCTGAGGTCTCAAAAACATTTTTGGCATTAGCCACCCCCATTACCACCCCCACCTCCTTATTAAAGGGGATGAAAAAAAAAATGTGAAACCTCAAAATATTTTTTTACTTCATCCACCCCCCACTACCACCCTCCTATCACCACCCCCACCCCACTACCGATGTGGGGTATCGTTTTATGGGTTTTTGGGGTAGGGGATTTCAAATATTATATTATTAAAGTTCCATAAACAATTATTTTCACATACAAAGTTTTTTCGTTGTGAGTGACTTGGATAGAGAATCTGGATGTGGAAGTAGTAATTCCTTGGGCAGCGGTTTTTTTCATTTTTTTTGTAAAAAAAATCGACAAAACAAGTACGTATCATATGTTACCAAAGCGACATTCTTTGATCCATTTGTCAAGTTTCTACGAGTTCCTGTTTCACCGGAAATGGTCTATCAATGACCTTCAAATGAGAATCTGTATTTTTGCATTTTTTGGAATCTCGAGGTCATTGTTCATATGGTTGTGCCTTTCCGCCATTCTGAATTTTTTCCTGTTAATTTTAATTTTCAATCGATTCTGGAGGGTCAATTTCTGGTGGGTCATAGCACACAGACTGAAAATTGAAATTAGCGGCAAAAAATTCAAAATGGCTGAAAGGGTCATAAAATTAACACAGTCATATGCAGAATGACCCCTAAATTTCAAAAATGCAAAAACATACAGGGTGTCGCATTTAAAAGTCAAAAGAAGAGGTCGCTCCGGTGCAACCGGAAGTCGTAGACACTTGACAGATGGATCGAAAAATGTCGTTTTGGTAACATGAGACACGTATTGTTTATAATTCATTATTTGTGGCATATTCATGATTTCTTATTTTTGTTGGGTATTTTGCCACTGTAAAAATATTTTAAAATTTTGATGAAATAAACCTCTGTGCCAAAAGAATCAGACAGAGGCTGGTTTTAATACTTCTATTACAAAATATCTCACACCTAAAAAAATGTTAAATGATAATGACAAAAATTAAATCGAAGTTAACGCCTCGGAAAATATATCTTTTTCCGTTATCAGAACTTTCACTTTCAATCATGTCAAACATGACAGTTTGTTGTTTATGTATTTCCATAGTCACGTGAGACATTAAATTACATTTATTTTATTTTTACTTACTTCGTCTCTGAGGATCGGCAAACAGCTGCTACAGAAATCTATAGAATAATTAGAAACGCATTTATCCTCATTTAACAATATAATAGCGGATTTCTTAAGTTTCCTTTTAGTTGACTTGCTTTCTTTCTCCAAAATTTTCGCGAAGCCCCACTAGATCCCATGATTGTTATCCCACGCGTGTTTACAAATTTTTGACTTCTAGAATTCTCCCTTTCTAGCATAATCTCTGTGTTCACCAAGCCTTACGTTGAAAGGTCTAGATGGCCCACCTACATAATGCTTACCGCGCTCACACAGAACACTTACAACACATACAATTTTTGGAATTTTGAACAATATTTACCGGCTTAGTTTTTGATAAAACAGATCTTAATGTGGCTCCCGTTTGAAAAACCTTCGTATAGAAAATCTATTTCCGATTTTTCGTAATTTATCCGATAAACCATGTATGTATGGAATTACTGTTAAAGATCTAAATTCGGGCTGTAAATATTGAGTGGTTGGTTACTCTACTTTCAATGTTTGCCAGCTGGCATCAACAAATCTCTCGGGGCTTGATTATTCAATAGAACAGTTTTTATAAATTGTTTCTCGTTATTTAAACTTTCGTCATTTGAAGAAATTACTTTAGCCCTATCAAACAAACATTTTACAATACCTTTCGCTGGATGGGCGCAGCTCAAAGCCAACTAAGAGGAGAAAAAAAAACAATACCGTTCTTGACGATAATATGTTGATTTGAATTGAAATTCAGATATCTGTTTGTGTGTTTGTTTTCGATAAACACTGGTAAAATAAAGTCAATTGACATAAATGTTTAAAGCTAATTTTTTTTTGCGAATAGTTTATTACTTGAAATTGTTAAAAGACTTGTGCTGCCGGCCATTCGATGGAACATGGCTTTGGCAAGAGCAAAAAAAATCCTGGCAAGTGTTGCACCGCTTTCTGGTGCACCTTTACGACCAAATAAAAACCATATATGTATAAAAATCATATAGTGATTTTTAATCTTCTTCAACCTTTAGAGTATGACTAATAGGTATTTCCTTCAAGAATTTAAAGTTTAATCAAACCTGTCTCAGTTTAATACTTAAAATTGAATACATCAAATATCTTGCTGGGGTTATTGGTTTGCATTTATTATTGTTGTATATCCGCATTGCGCTGACATGTAATTATGATAACAAATTACAAATGAAAACCTTATCAAATTATATACATGAAACTCTTACGTCAAACCGATTCATCACAGTGAAATAATTTGAATTTTTTAATGCGTGTTAATTTAATAGTTAATGTAAGAAAATGTCTCAGGTATAGAATGATAATATTCGTTTGAATATTTGTATTGGGTAGTAAAAACTAAAAATAATAATAATAAAGTTTTTTTTTAATTATCATATTTATAATTATTGTTCACAAATATATAGTAAATAATGGGCGAAATTCAGAAAATTAAGCAGAGTGTTCGAATTCTGTTCGTATAATAAATATGTCGTTAATAATTATTTATTAGGATATTTTCCCAATATCCTGTAAAAATGCTTAAACATTATAAAGAAGGAACCCTCTGCATTAGAAGACTTGCACATCAGCATATTCGCAGAAGCTATACAATTTTAGGCAAGGTGAGTATTGAGTAGTACTGTCCTTCCGAGGTTAAGTAAAGAAATTCCTACTCTCTTACGAAGTTCGGCAAAATATCCAGATTGGGTGTCTCTGGGCGTTGGTGATCGACAGCAGTAACGGAAGATGGCTGACGTTAAAGGAATAAATTAAAAAAAATAAAAATAAAATTCGGTACGCCGATTGATTTTGTGGCTACATCTGGGGTTCTACAAGGATCTCCTTTATGGTCATCGTTTTTTTTTACATATTTATTAATGGTATAACAGACGAAACTGAACTTCTTTGAATGCCATTTACTGACGACCTCACAGCTATAATTTATATTGAACAGTAGCTTTCAACCTCAAACTCGTCTAACTAAAATAAAAAACTGGCACATACTGAATAAACTACTCTTGGACGTTATTGCATGTACCTATTTCCTTTTTATTTAAAAGATCACCAATTATGTTTTACTAATAAATAAGGTGGTCACGTTTCAACTTAAAATATGTGTAACTACTAAATAGTGTTACAGTTTTATACCCCTATATACAGTTACAGTTCAGTTAGTGAGTCAGATAAGACCAAGAAGAAGTAAGCAAAGTGATTGAATTATTATATATTTGTTGTAATAGAACAGTTGAACTGATTGTTTTCGGCGACAATATTCTACCTGAAATTTTATTGTTGATTCTTATGTATTATGACCTGATTACCAAAAAAATATTTCCTCCCAAAAATTCATTGTGCGTCAAAAGTTATATGCACCTTTTGATGCGCTTTCACGGATTCTTCAACTTATCGGCTTAGTATATTTTAGATAGTAATCGGATGGGAATTTAAAAAATACTGGCTTATTTGAAATAAAATTCTTGAAAAATATAGAGCTGTCCGATATGTATTGGTTAATCCGCCATCTTGGAAAAAAATAAAAAGCACCAAAATAACCGAAAAAATCAAAGTTGAATATCTTTTCTATAAGAAGGAGTAATTTCACCAAAGTTGGCAAAAATAAAACTCAGTTATAGTCAAATATAATGCACCTATCCCGGACACCGTATGTCAAATAGAACGGTCAAGGATGGCGGGCGAAATAAAATTTTTAATTCATCGTCAATTATCAAAGAGGTATTGTACGTCACTTTTTTTTTCGATTGTACGTTATTTTATGTACTTCTAGGGGATAGAGTTCATTTTTTTTAATTTTCAAAAAAGTGCATTTTTACAATTTTCAAAAATGCATTTTCTTTGACCGTCCTTTTTTCACCCAAGTTTCGTCGAAACAAGATGAAATATACTATAGAAAGTCTCGTATAACTTCAAAAATTTAATATAAAATGAAACCTCACTAATTTGAAAAGGTTTATTAAGTATGCGCATGGTAATAACAGTAATATATGAACATATGATCAATAATCAGAATGAAGCAGTCATGACTAGAGTAGTAGTAGTATGTTAATTTTAGGTACATTAAAATACAATATTACAAAGTAACTTTGAATAATCAAAGCATATTATGTAATAGCTTTCAAAAATATTAATCGCATGCAAATTCTTATTAGATCTAGGCTGATAATATTAAATATATCAAAAAACTATCTACGACTTATTGTTAACTTCTAGGTAATTCAACGTCATTCATTTCTATTATGATTGGCCATTCTAATTCAAGAAAAGCATTATACAAACCTATAGTCTGCCTTCCTAAAATTATACGTTCTCTGTTTCAAGTTAGTTGAAAAAATTGTCTCATTTGCATCAATATTATGAAGTCTTATATAATATTAAAAACGGATGATACCATATTCTTTAACTGAAGATGAATTGACATGCATTAATTTTTAGTAAATATTATTAATATAACAATAATCAAATCATTTGCGTCTCTTTCGTATTTTATTTATTATAAAAAATTTAAAAAAAAGTAAATTTTTGATGAAATAAGTTCTCCTTCTATTCAAATTTTGAAAATTATGAAAGTCAACGCAGAAATGGGTCGAGGAAACTTTCCATATTTGATAAAAGTCTGTAAAATTCATGTAAATAATATAATTGTATGCACTTATTTGGTATCAAAATGAAGCTTGTATTATCACGAATCAGATTACACAATATAGGCTATCAATATACTCAACGGAAAGTTGGAAGGAAAACTTCCTGAAGTTTTCAAAACAGAAACTTTTCCTTCTAACTTTCCATTGGATATATTGATAGGCTATTTTATGGTGAAATCTGATTCGTGATGATGCAAGCTTCATTGTGATACTGCATAAGTGCATACAAGTATATTATTTACATGACTTTTACAGGCTTTTATCAAATCTGGAAAGTTTCCTCGACCCATCAAGACAAAGTAAAGGTAAAAAATAAAATGTAACTTAAAATTAAAGTAAATATAAATCGCTGCTTGTTTGAGGCTGAGAGGCAAGCACACTCCCGGCTGAGCCGTGGCACTGGGGTTTATTTTGAGGAAGAAATTAATACCAGTATATACTGGGTGTGTTCCTTGTCACTAAATCTATAGACTCTTCCACACAAGACTCCAGAGCCTTTAAGGATAAAGGGAGGCGTATTACTCTAGGTGCTTATTTTTATAATATTATGTGAAACTTTTATTATACAAATATTTATTCCGACAATTCACTGTTGGTTTTAAAACTACAAAAATGTCATTATCTCACTTATATTTGTTCGATATTTTCTTCTTCCATATCATAACATACTTGTATAACATAATCATCGCTCTCTTTATTCTTACTTTCAAATACAATTTCACTCTCATATTCATTTACATTCTCGTTTCCCCTTCATTATTAGTTTCATTACCGTAATATACCATAATTTCGCCGCATTCCTCATCGATAGCCGATTCATCAAAGGTAGAAGAAGCATTGACAATTATTTTCTTTACAATAGACACAGAACAGAAGATTATATATTCAGTTTTCTTCATCTACACTGATTATTTTTACAGCCTTTCTTACATTTCCAAGAAATATCACTCAGTAAATTTTTAGGAACAGCATTACTTTCACTCATAACATCATTCATTAAACCATTCTCATTTTTAAGCCACACGAATTGTAACGGATCTTTGTCAGAACCTAACCATTTTTGGAATTGGAAATATACTCTTAAACAGCGTTTTTCTGTTACGTCTTCAGTAGGTGGAATTGCAGATAATTCAGTTTTCATCATAATGTTTGTCAATTATTTTATTAATCTTAGGTTTGTAAAAATAGATTTTTTTATGATGATTCCATGGTAGTTGAGTCATTATAACCAAAAGGTCAATATCTTCATCAACTATTATAACTTGATTGTCTTCGGTTTTCAAATCAATAGCAGTTTCAATGATTATAGTATCGGCGTCTTCTCTGCAAATTTTAACATTAAAGTCATTGTCTATTAACTCTTTGCGCAATAATTTTGTAAAGCTATCCTTATTTTTACTATTAGCTAGAATTTTTTTTGACTAACCATGGATTTCATAATGTCACTTGTGATTGAAATATCTACACAAACATTTACTTCTAAACGAAGAATGCGCTCGTTATTCTTAGCAGGGGCGGACTGGGCCCATTAAAGCCTTCCGGGCCCGGACTCGTGTTCCCCCCCGCTCACCAAAAATTGTTTTTGGATTCCTGGCCCCCGCTCATCAATTTTCCCTCCTCGGGTATTTTCTCTCCACAATCCGGCCCAGCACTCATCTGCCGGGCCTCCGACCCCTGAAGTCGCACCGAGCCTTTCCCTTGCCAGTCCGCCCCTGATTCTTAGTGCTATTCTGTCGATCGGCATACCGATCAAAAATGTCTAGTCTTGACTGCTTGGTTCTGATTAACATAAACACACCACAGATAGTAGACAATCCAGTTGTGAATCAGTGGGATCGCAAGTTTGGATCCCAGCGTGATATCAATGACCTCTTGCCTCCGTTGGGTAACGAAGGTGGGTGTATTTCCCCGATTTACTATTTCTAAATCGATGGTGTACAGGTACTGTAGTAGACTACTGCCTCTAGGATTGACCCCCGTGCTGCCCCAGCAAATGTGGTGCGCATTAGCGTCACATCCTATAATGAGAGGCAGTCGCTCACTTGTACAAAATTGAACCAGTTCCTCAAGCTCCGCCGAGGGTGGTGGAGTTGGTGAGTCATAGGGAAGATAGACAGAGCCAAAGACAATCTCTACTCTGTCATTTCCTCTCTTAAGGCTCAGGAGTAGATAACCCCGCTCCTTTTGTCCAGGCCCTGAATGGAGCCTCGACGGACCCAAGGCTCCTGAATCAGTGCTATTTGTGTCTGTTTCACAGCGGCCTGCCTACTGACGATCGCAGAAGGCGGCTCACTATGTTGCAGATTAATTTAGAGTATTTCCATTTTTTTTTTTTTTAACTTACTCTTACTTCGGACCAGGCAGCCCCTCCGTGGCTGGTTCCGCCGTGTCCGACTCTGTTTCGTCGTCCGCTGTCGGGTCGACCGCAGTGCCCCGGGATCGTTTGGGGTCCCGGAAGGCCACCTTTATGATCCCGGCCTGTACGCGGTACCCTAAGCTCCTAAGTTTCGCCGCAGAGGTCTCGTCGACGCCCAGGACAAGTCTAAGCCCCTTGGCTTCAACCATCTGAGCATCGCGGACCTTCCACAGCTCCGTTCGGAGCTCCGGGTTGTGCCGCTTAAGTCTCTTTAAAATGGTGGCCTGGTCCGCAGGTTTACCTGGGACCATTGCCACCATCTTCTTATATCTAGGAAGGGTTTCCCCTTCCAGGAGTTGGAGTGGCACGCTGTCCACGGAGGAGATGTCCCCCATGGCTGTTCTAAGCCACTCCAGGGACATGTCATCCCCACAGAACAGCTGTACCACTCCCTGTTCCGTTAAGGGGAAGCCGTCGAACTCTGGAAGGGGCCCCTCTTCAGGGAGCCCATCCATTCGAGTATCTAGGGCCTCTTGAATTTTTGCCGCCAGGTCCTCGGTAAGACGCACGGCAGGAAAACCTGCCGCCGCCACGGCCCCTTGATGCCTTTAGTGCCAGCTACCTGACTGTAAGTAAGATCAGGTCTGGCTCTTTTTTTGGTCTGGAAGTGCTAGGAGGACTCTCTTCCTCAGAGTGGCCCCGTTTGGAGCCGGTCTCTTGAGGTGTTCCCCCTCTAGCGATCTCCATTTCGCGCGCCTTTCTGCCCCTTTTTCGGGCCGCGCCACAACGATTCCGTCGCTTAAGGGGCACGTACAAAGATGTGCGCCCTTCTGCGCCGGCTGAAAAAGAAGAGGCCCCAAGAGCGGAGCGCCCCCCTAAAGTGGGAGTAGGGATGGAGAAGGCTCCTTGTGAGGAGCCTTCCCCGGTTGAATGGGTGCCCCATTTGTGGGGCACTCCATTCGTAGGAGTGGGGAGGTCCCTGTTAAGGAACACTCCCCGGAAAAAGAGGAGGAGGAGGCCCTGTGATCAGAGCACTCCTCAGGGGGGGGGTTGTATTTTATTAGAATCCATATAGTTCCCACGAGTAATCAGGAAGAGTCGTCAACCCCCGCAGAGCCTGTTACGGGGGCAAGGCTAAATACTATGGGATTTCGCCCGGTTTCCCATAGGCATCGTTAGCGGTACCAAATCCCTGGTACTATTCAGCCCTCGGCACGATAGCTTACACCTTGGCTTGGGGAACGTTTATTGACCTCCCGGTCTAGATCCCCCGCCTTTTGTTTAAGTAGTGCCACCTCGTGCAGGTTGTGATTCATCATCACGGGCGGACGATCTTGAGCGGTGAGAGGCTAGGGGCAAAACCACGTAACCCAGCCCGCACCCAGCGTGCACCCGCACATACTAGGCACAAACAGTTTGCACTCAGTATGCACAAGCACACACCATGCGCAAACTGCGCCACGTGGAAAGCGCTGACATCGCATCAACCGTTCCTGGCGCGTTCCGACCCACCCCGGTGATCTCAATTAAGAGGCCGAGTGAGACATCACATGCCTTGGCACCTAGCGGGTTCTTCTATCTTCAAACGAAGTGGGAGTCTTTTTCGCTTCTGAGTTATCAACTGTACGTCCCTCATCAAGCTCCAGTAATAATCCGCCATCATATGTTCGTCCCAGCGCCCTTGATATCTGCGTTCCATCGTCTTAATATCTTGGTGAAAACGTTCTCCTTGCTCTTCACTAAAGTCACCAAGATTTTCTGGGAAATAATTTATATGGGAATTAAGAAAATGTAGTTTCAAGTTCATTAGACATCCTAATTTTCGAAAGCTTCAATCATTTGATCCACTATTTCAACGTAATCTGGGCTCTTAGTATTTCCGAGAAAGTTTTGAACAACACCCATAAAACCAACCCAGGCAGCTTTTTCCAAATCGTTCGTCGTTCTCTTAAATTCTTCATCTCGGGTTAAAGAGCGAATTTGAGGACATCAAAAAATGCCTTCGTGTAACTTAGCCGCTGTAATATTCGGAAATTTTTCCACAATATATCTAAAGCATTCCCCGGTTTTTTCTAAAGATTTGACGAACTGTTTCATCACTCCCAGCTTTATGTGAAGAGGAGGAAGCAGTATTTTGGATGGATCAACTAATGGTTATTTTATTACATTTTTAGAGCTAGCATTTAATGTACTTCTTAAATGCTAGCTCTAAAAATGTAATAAAAGAACCATTAGTTGATCCATCCAAAATACTGCTTCCTCCTCTTCACAAAAAGCTGGGATTGATGAAACAGTTCGTCAAATCTTTGGACAAAACCGAGGAATGCTTTAGATATATTGTGGAAAAATTTCCGAATATTACAGCGGGCTAAGTTACACGAAGGCATTTTTGATGGTCCTCAAATTCGCTCTTTAATCCGAGATGAAGAATTTAAGAGGACGATGACCGATTTGGAAAAAGCTGCCTGGGTTAGTTTTATTGGTGTGGTTCAAAACTTTCTCGGAAATATTAAGAGCCCAGATTACGTTGAAATAGTGGATCGAATGATTGAAACTTTCGAAAATTAGGATGTCTAATGAACTGGAAACTATATTTTCTTAATTCCCATATAAATTATTCCCCAGAAATCATGGTGACTTTAGTGAAGGGCAAGGAGAACGTTTTCACCAAGATATTAAGACGATGGAACGCAGATATCAAGGACGCTGGGACGAACATATGATGGCGGATTATTACTGGAGCTTGAAGAGGGGACGTACAGTTGATAACGAAGAAGCGAAAAAGACTCCCACTTCATAGATCGTTTGAAGATAAAAGAACCCGCTACCACAAAAAAGGGAAAATCGATTAAAAAAATATTTTTCGATACCAACCTTGAAAAATAGAATTAGGTATAATTAAAATGAAACGTACGTATAATATACATGAAACTTCAATGCCAAGTGAATTTTTTAAAAGTATTGGAAATACCTTATTTACACAGAATATATTGCAAGACAATTGAGGGTCATCAATTTAAACACTTGATAAAATAAGATTGTCCGTTTGAATAAGGTTATGATCAAAAGAAGGATTTAAAGTCACCGAGGATATGGCGTGCCATGGAGTCCTTTTGGTTATGGTATCTATTCTTGGCGATTAACCTAGTGCTATCAATCAGCCTTTTCTGGACTACTATGATGCACAAAGAGCGGCACAAAAAATCATAGTAAAAAAACTAATCTATGTCATATTTTATCATGAACAGTTTCGATCATTTTAAGCCCCATTCTGACCTCTTTTGTGCCCTTACTATCCAAATATGGTCAAAAAAATTAAAATTATCGCGCATACAGTCGTAAAATTTCCCGACCAATCTAAATTCGGAACAAAAATGAAGTTACCAAATGAAATTTCGAATCTGGATGGCTTCATATTATCCGAAAATGATAGTCATATTTCTGGTAATTCACTTTTTTTTTGTGTGCCTGTGAATTGTTGAACCTTTTATATTTCAAGTGTATGTTTAAAATCTTCTGCAAAATATAAAACGTAATTTGCGGTTTCTTTTGCTATTATTATTGTTTCTTTTACTATCATACCTATTTGTTGCCATAAAGAAGTAGAAAGAGAGCGACAAGAGTGCCGCTGTCTTTGTGGTGCCAAAAATTCTCCTTATATGTTTTAAAATTCCTTACGTTAAATGCCTTTTATTATGTGCACAGATAAAAATATTTTAAATTAAGAATTGTATAATATAGTTGGGAAGGAACATATAGGAGATGTTTACATTTCCTTAATTAATACAAACAGTTAGGCCGGTCAAAGTGACGAGTTTTGTGTTTTCGATGGAACAATCAGACCAACGTTGCAGGTATAATGTGTAGCCGAAGTCTGGTGTTTTTTATTCACCAATTTCGGTAACCATCTCTTAATCTACTTGTCCAACTATACCAAATAAACAATTTCTCCAAGTATGTAAAATAAATTATGTATTTATTACTTTATGAGTTTTATGACATATTTTTTATTTCTTACCGCAAAAGTATTTGTTTCCTATAAATAAATAATGTATTTATTTGGTTATTGAATCATAAGATTCTCGATTCAAAACATTATATTTATCTGTGTGTGAAGACCGTCTTTGGCGTAACTACTTTTGAGCCGGGGTTTGATTATCACTTAATCCAACTAGACTATCTGTTATGTAACGCTTTGAGTTCGTTTCGCATTTTACGCAAATTTCAAAGTTTATTCGACGAGTATGCAGTAATTTGAAAAATTTCGGTCGCGGAGCGAAGGAATAAAAAGTTTATGTATCATAAATTCTTGCGCGATTGCTAAAAATATTGCAGAAAAACTGAAAACTAAATATTACTTCTAATTAATTTAACCGGACTCGTTACCGTTGAGCTATACGATACAGGTCGTCGTTCCGCGGGTGCTTGCACTTATACTCAACGACTCATCACCGCGAGACACTTCTTTTTTTGACGGAGAATAAACAGATAATAATGAAGTGTGATGCATGGTTGAAATCAGAATAACTTTCGAATGTACAATAAAAAAATGGATATTATGTTGAAAAATAAGAAAATCTATGTATCAAAACGGCACTAAACGTTATCCGACCCAAAATAAAACCTTATTAGTTCATGTTCGGTATATACTACTTTTATGTCAAATTGTATCAAAATCAAGCGGACCTTACGATTTACCTTAGATAACTATTACCATATCTTATCTCACCAAAAATCATGTTACGGATATATCCTACAAGGCACGTATTTATTCTACCTGTATTTGAATGGTAATTTATATGAACCAAGATACCGAACACCATACAAACATAACTTAAAATTTTACCTGACTTATCTGGCATCAATATTACCCTCACCAATTTGTGTGGCAAATGAATGTTGCCTTTTTTGTGGTTCTCTTAAACAATATTAAACATTTTGTGTGATAATTCTACAATTTTTAAACCTCACAATTATTGAGACAGTATGGTATTTTCGACTTTGGTTTCAAATTTTGTCAGTCAATAAGTGCAAGATGAAATTGATTGGTAATTATACATAAAAATTTATATCTACCAATTTGACATTTCTTTCTCACCCTATATACCCATATATATATATATATATATATATATATATATATATATATATATATATATATATATATATATATATATATATATATATACATATATATATATATATATATATATATATATATATATATATATATATATATATATATATATATATATCCACCCTGCTGGCTGTATGACTTTCGAAGTGATTAATGGCTGACTTAATCTAAAGTTATAGCTATCGCTTTTAATACATAATCGCAACCCGCAACGCCCCACTGCAACTTTCATTCCTTTCATAATAATCTTACTTAAAATTTCTTAATGATATTTCGCTATTTGAATATCTTGTATATCCTTGTATTTTTGTGTTGTTTATCAAAACCTTTAATATAATTTTTCTCTAAAATTATAATAAAACATAGTTTATACAGAACATGATAGTTTGCACACTTTTGTGTACATATTTTTACCACGCTAATTTACGTATTTTTTATTTAAAATGCAATTTTTAAGCCTAACCCAATAGCATCACCACCACCATAATTATTTCGGATCATACAATATTTCCAAGATTTATTAAAACATCAAAAATTTATCAAACACATTCTTACTAGAAATACATTTTTTTAATCTATTATTATGTTTTACACATTCCAACTGTATAGGTTTAATTATCGTATTAGAACTTTAATTAATATTTTATTATATTATTATTATGTTGTTATCTGTTATTTTACTTTCACATCCAGTGATAGTAACGACAAAAAAATTTTAAAAAATTTTTAATGTTCAAATAGGCTTAGAATGCCATGAAATGTCGAGATTTTAAGTTTGAGCGAAAAAAAAATTTCTGTCTGTCGGTCTGTCTGTCGGTCTGTCTGTCTGTCGGTCTGTCTGTCTGTAACTTTTTTTTGTGCGCACGTTTACTCTGGAACCGTTTGAGATATTGACTTGAAATTTGGTACACATATGTACTTTAACGAGATCTAGAACTAGATTATATTTTCATCTTGTTCCGTCGAAGGGTTGGGGGGTAAATTGGGGTAAATTTGGGGTAAATAGGTAGATCAAGCAGGTAAGAGTCCATAAAATTGGTATTTAGTATATATAAGAGAGGCTAAGGTCTCAAAAAAAAAATGTTAGCATTAGCCACCCCCATTACCACACCCACCCCATTATTAAAGGGGACGAAAAAAAAATGTGATTTAGTGTGTGTACAAGAACTAGAAACCTCAAAATATTCTTTTACTTCATCCACCCCCACTACTACCCCCTTCAGCACCCCCACCCCACTTCCGATGTGGGGTATCGTTTTATGGGTTTTTGGTGTAGAGGATTTCAAATATTATATTATTAAAGTTCCATAAACAATTATTTCCACATAAGAAATTTTTTAGTTGTGAAAGTGGATGTGGAAGTAGTGATTCCTTGGGCAGCGGTTTTTATATTTAACAGTAAAATATTGAAAAATCATTCTGATCACAAATAAAACGTAAATTAAGATTAGCGGTTTATTGCCTTAGCAATTTTGTATATGAGCAAATATTATTTTCCTAGAATGCATTAGAATAATAAATATTTACAAAATGAACAAGAGGTATTTCAAATACATTGTAATGTATATAATTTTTAACTTGTCACAAACTGTTTAATTTGATTGAACATTAAACATTTGCGTATTACTTATTTATTATCATGTTAACATTTCATTACATTTTAAGACCATCTAGAATATTCTGGCATTGGTACAATTAGTTCAGTCTATCTGTTGACGTTTTCGTTGTTTTATTGTTGGAAATTATTGAGTATATACGGGGTATGTACTTTAGTGTCTAATTCATTATTTGTTTTGAAATAATAAAAATACATACACACTATGCAAAGTAGGTATTTGGGAAAAATAGAGCATATAAAGATAGATAGTTTTCTTCTAAGCTTAGCTTATATATATAATATGTCAATATAGTACCTGAGGCAAAGTTTTCAAAAAATACATCTCCCAAAACGACCTTCCAATGTTATATTCTCACAACTCTATTATTTTTGACCACATCAAATATAGAAAGTGCAATATTGAACGATTGATAGTTCAGAGTAAATAAGAATGCAAAGGGCAAGGCCAAAACGCATTTGAGTAGAGTATAACATTTATTATCAATATTCAAAATCAAAATTTTCTCATTTTCTATCTGAAAGAATGCAAAATTAGAGAAAGGTATGTATTTTTTCGAAAATACGCATGTGTGGAAAGACTTTGTTGAGGAGAGTTCATTATACTTTTTAAGAATTATACATTTTAAATGTATTATTGTGAAGAAAAATGTATGGAATTTCGCTGCACTTCCGATTTGTTTTCCAAAGCACATGATCCAAAATTCATATTAATAGTATTCTTTTATTTGGATATCTCAAATTTTGTTCAGATTTAATTCAAAATCAGTTGAAGCATACAAGACATTTGTATTTTATTATGAAAGTTACTTTATTCGAATATAAATCATAATGGAAGTGATATTCAAAGTAGTTATAATTTAAAATGCTTTATTGTTCGACTCAATGTCGTACCAAATATAAAAATACGTATACAGGTAATTTTTATATTACCTATTGTATTTTCTATATTATTTAGCCTTCAGCCTTATTATGCTACCAAGAGGGAATCAATATTGATAATCAATAATGATATGTTTTGTATTAATTGCAATACCTCTTGACAGTGTCAACAGAAAACGTACGTAACATTTAGTTTGCATATACGAAAACAGCACAATTATATTTTTTAACATTTTTTTACTATTCTTAGAAAAAATCACAATGGTTTTAACTATGATAATTTGCAAAGATATCAATTCTTTTCAGAATTGCGTAATATACATAAGTTATTTTTGGTAGTAAGTAATAATTTTAGGTTGAATTGGGTTTTTAGTTAAAAAAATGTATCGTTCTGCTGCTCGTCTTTCTTAAATTAAATAAATAAATTAATAATGATAATATTCTAAAAATTATCACATTTTGAAAATCAACCATGAAAATTTCAAAACACATACAAGTAATATGAGTCCATAATATGCATCTGCATCTGCATCTGCAAATGCATCTCTGCAGTTCACTTGCTGAGTAAATGTAAGTTTCACCAAGTCTCAAGTAACCAGGGAAAGAAAGAAAAAACAAAAATAGTAACAATTTTATATATCAACATAATAACATGTATTTTTATAAAATGTTAATCTAAACCATTTCCTCCTCGAATATATACATTTATATATAACAAAATTTTATTTATGGAATATCTACCCTAGCATCATCATCAAATTTAATGAGAAAATTAATAAAACAATACGCTAATTATTGACAATAAATTCATGTAATATTTAATTTTTAACAAAAACGCCCCTGGAATGTATTTAATGAATTTTGTTAATCCGACATACCAACAGTGTATTGTAGGTTATCTATATTTTGTGTTTACGTCTATTATGATCAATTATTATGAAAGCCTTGTACTTAAAGATACTTAATTTGGCTCTAAAAATTTTTCATTCGAAATTTCCAGTGACATCCAGGTAAATTTTTTGATTGATGATTTTCACTAAACAAAAAATTACGTCAGTTTCACAATTTTAGTATATTTTTATGGAGCACTGTCTGAAAATCCATAAATAATATTACTTGAGCTTTTTTGTGTGTGTTTTATGTAATATCTACCGAAGGGGAACTGTTCAGTTTGGGCAACGAGAAGCAACCGTAGGCAGCTATTAGCGAGAACCTGAAGATGGCAGATTATCATTCTGCGGAAACGTTGTTTAGACAACCTCGACCCCCATATACTTAGTTCGACCGGGTTGAAAATACAAAAATATGGGAGAATCGTAAAACTGTATGTCCTTGAATTTTAGCCATGTTATCAATTATATATTGTTTTGGGATGTTTTGCTTCTTAACAATATCCAAAAGATTTGCCTTTGTAAAATTTTCTTGAAAGTCCAAATTAAGTTTTCGAATAAATTCTTGAATGTCTTTTTTCTTTGTTCCAGTATTTGGTATTTTTTCGGTTTGTCGCGAATAGCTCGAAGCCCTGTCTATAAGAGTTACGCTATTTTTTTCTATATTTGGTAGTAATGAAGTCTGAAACTATTCTTCAAAAATATTCGCAGTCATGTTCCAGTGATAGTCAATGTTTGAATCTTCCAGTTCTTTTCCAATTAATTTGAGACCAATATGCACCCATCCATTTTTTGATCAACAATGTATATTTCTGTGCAATAAAATCCCATACACCTATTTTTCGCTATATTAAATCATTCTTTATTTATTTGTCAGTATCAATGTCATATTTTCGAAATGTCGAAATTAACTGAACATGAAAAATTTATAATTCTCTCTAAAATTGAAGAGGGATGGTCTATTAGAGCAGTTGCTAACCATTACCCAGATAGCACAAGGTTATCTTACGAACATCCTAGGGATACAAAAGCAGAACATAGCAATATCCTGAGGATATCCTAAAAGACGCCCACAGACGTCCCTGGGAACCAGAATGTACACTATTTTCCATATCCTCAGGATATCCCACAAAGGTATTTTTGGATATCCTCAGGATCAACCAGGAATCCTTAGAGGATATCATTGAAGGCTCTTATAGGGCCGTAGTTTACCTAAATAGTCAGACTGCAAGCTGCTTTCAAACAATGTTAGCAACTTGTTACGCTATGCCATTCATGCTTAAAAAACTGTTTGCATTTCATGCCAAAATAATATTTTTACTACTTGAAAGTATTATGTTAGTATTGTTTACTTGAAACTACACCAGAACATTTAATTTAATAGTAGCAAAAATATTATTTTGGCATAAAATGTTTACAGTTTGCTATTCTTTGGTGCACATGATGATAGGGTACAAGCTGCCGACTTTGAAAGTAAATTTTCGATCAGTCTTTGCTATTTAGATTTACAGAACAGTGATTTCTTGGGCATCGCCTTGCACCGTTTATATCGGAACAGTGATTTCTTGGGTATTGTCTTGCCCTGTTTACATTGGAACAGTGATTTCTTAGGTATCGTCTTGCACCGTTTATATCGAAGTTCTGAAAAGTCACCTCTACATCATCCCAATTCTACGATAATAAATATGGTTTTGAAGATACGAGCATATTAAAATTTACATCTTAAACTAGTCTATTGACAAATTTCGAAAAAATAGACATTGTCCCAGTGATTTTTCCAGTAGAGCCCCATTTCTTTAAGTTATAATCTAAATGTGTTGGCATTCAGAAAGGCAGCCTTTCCAAACTATGATAAGAATGGTACAAAACAGCAATACTTAAGAAATCAATAACTTCTTACATATTAAAATTGTTGCGAAGTTCAGTCTATAAATTTAGAATAACCCCCGTACTATCATATTTGCATCTGTATACATAACCACCCCCACATATGACTGTCTGTTCCCTGTGACTCTAGCCTCTTAAACCATAGAAACTAGGTCAGTAAGAAATATATTGTAACACTCTACACACGCTTTTACCCTGTTAGTTATAAGTGGCAAATTTACTGTATATAGCCAAAAGTTGTAATGTGTTGTTGTTAGTTGTGTAGTGTACTAGTGAGTAAATAAAGTACTGTGAAACGGAAATATCTCCCTAGGTGTCTTAATTGTTCTCAAATCTGTTCATCCCCCATACAGTCCACTCAACCCCGAACATGATGGCCCTTCGACCCGCAACTCATTAAACAATCAGCAAAGAAGGTATTCCTATTGGCAGTATCAAAGGTAAAGAAGCTCACATTAGTACAGTTTACAAGTGCATCAGCATTAGTGCAACCCATTGGTAACTTCTCGTTATTGCTGTTGACGCCGTACCCGTCAAGGCGCATCCCAAAGCAACCCTTAAGCGTGCCCAAGCCCCGCTTTACGTTGGACGCACCCCGCACCCCCGCACCCCAGCACTTCAGGCGTACGCAACCCAAGCTTACACTCCCCTGCCCCCACACGTGGTGACATCAGGACACAGCCTCCATCGCCATTCGCTCTCTCTCTTGCGCTGCTGCTTAACAACAGGGTGGTTCTCTCTCCACTCTAACCAAGGAACTTAACTTCAGAATTGCCATAGTACAGGTGATTTACGCAAAGAAAAGGAATTAAGGTAGATTTTAAACTTTTATGCATGCTATATAGTGAAATTATTCGTTACAAGTACTTGAGTGAGATAAGTGAAGTGTAACCCGAAAAACGAACATATTGTTAAATACGTCAAAAAATTCTTTATTAATTCTGTTACCATATTTATTTAAAATCTTGTAATAAATATTAAAACTCTACTGAAATCTCATATAAGTAGTAGATAGAATGGAAAATCATACTAAAATTCGTACACGTGCAAAAAGCACTATCACTAGAATAGAAACTTTTGTTCAAACCAATGAAAATAATCCCAATATCACATTAAATGAATTTTCAGTACGATCAGAGCATTTACAAAAGGCTTATAAAGAATATACGGAAATTCAAAATATTATTGAGGACATGGACGAATCACAGGTAACAGACAGAAATAAAATAGAAGATCAGTATTTAACTTTGCTGGCAAAACTAAAAACTATAATTGATAGAGTTATACATTCAAATTCTCGTATTGCTGAACAACATCCGCTCAAGTAAACCTTCCAAATTTAAATATACCCTCATTTAACGGAAACTACGAAGATTGGAAATCTTTCATAGATATATTTAATGCTCTAATTAACGGTGACACAACTTTAAGCAATGTTCAAAAATTTCTTTATCTGAAAACAGCTTTAAAGGGTGAACCTCTCTCGCTCATTGAAGATTTAAAAGCAACTAACGAAAATTATAAAATCGCAATGGATATTTTACAAAAGAGATATGATAATAAATTATCGATCATTAATGCTCACATTAAATCATTGATAGAATTACCTCAAATTTCAAAAATAACTTCATTGTCATTAAGAGAATTTATCACAAACATTCGTAAGCATATAAGTGCACTTAAAGGTTTAGAGGTTCCAGTAGAGCAATGGGATCTCATATTAGTGTATATTTTACCTAAAAAATTAGATTTTCAAACTCACAGAGCTTATGAAATGGAACAAAAACCAAACGTTTATCCTACAATGGAAAAGTTTTTAGAATTTCTAGAGCATAGGTGTTTAGCATTAGAAAGAGTAAACACTGAAACTAGCATTAAATCAAAATATACCAAACACAGAGTGGTTACAAATGCATCTGTTAACAGAGCGCCTCCACAAAAATGTACATATTGCAACCTCATAAATCACAGCATTTACACTTGTCAGAAATTTGGTAAAATTACTACAGCTCAAAGAAAACAACATGCCATAAACAATGGTCAGTGTTTAAACTGTTTAGGTACGAAACATACCGCCTCTCAATGCAATTCAAGGAATTGTAGGTATTGTGGAAAACGGCACCATTCATTGTTACATGAAAATAGGTCTCAAGCAAATGACACTCAACAGCCGTCTTCCTCAGAACCAATAAACACTACTCAACCCTTAGACTCCCAACAAAATTTACAGCAAGCAAATTTAAGCATTCTTAACTCTTCACCGTGCTTGCTTGCAAATAATAATCAATCGCAAATTGTTTTAGCGACAGCAGTATTAAATATTAGGTCGGACTCGGGAAATATTGTACATGCACGAGCCTTGTTGGACATGGGCTCACAGACTACATTTATCACTGCGGATCTCTTTAATAAATTAAATACAAAATACTACAAAGGCTGTATGAAAGTTTGCGGTGTAGGAAATAAAGAAACCACAGTCAAATATATGGTGCATGTTTTTATAGAATCTCAAAACGAAACTAAATTCAATTTACAATTATCATGTGCTGTTTTAGACAAAATAACTTGTCGTCTCCCACAAATGGTCATGGACACCAGTCAATTGGACATACCATCTGACTTAAAATTGGCCGATCCTCAGTTCTTCCTTCCCTCACAAATAGATATGCTAATCGGAGCAGACGCATACTTCGAGTTATTAAAGCCCGGTTTAATAAAGTTAGGTCCTAATCTGCCCACCATGCAGAATACCTGGTTAGGCTGGGTAGTAGCTGGTCCCACTCCAATCTCTCTTCAGTCATCGAATTTAAGTGTATCTCTATTTACAGCTCAGTGCGATATCGATGAACTGATCCCAAAATTTTGGAAATTGGAAGAAATAACTTGTACAAAGCTCCTTTCACCCGAAGACAAAATATGCGAAAGCATTTTTGTCAATTCTACTAAAAGGTTGCCAAACGGCAGGTTTCAAGTAGATTTACCCTACAAAGCAGCTTTGCAAAGATTCAAATCGATAGAAAATCGATTAATGAAGGATAAACATTTATATATTCAGTATAAGGCTTTTATCGACGAATATATCGCGCTGAATCATGGCAAATATATCCCCCTACCTCTCAATGACAATATTCTTTACAGCAAATATTTTCTCCCACATCATTGTGTCATTCGAGAAGATAGTGTCTCGACAAAGCTCAGAGTCGTCTTTGACGCCTCAATGAAAACATCTACAGGTCTGTCACTAAATGACATTATGCTGAAAGGTTACTTGGTGCAATCAGATCTATTTGACATAATTTGCAGATTCAGATGTTTCTTTTATGTCCTTACAACCGACATACAAAAAATGTATAGGCAAGAGACATCTCCAAAATATATTATGGCGCGATTCACCTGATGACCCTCTAAAATGCATCGAACTAAACACAGTTACATATGGCACAAACTGTGCTCCATATCTTGCCACCAGATGTTTAGTAGAATTAGCAAATGAATCTCTCGACTTCCCATTAGCATCAAATGCACTTTTAAACCAATGTTATGTAGATGACATTTTGGCAGGTACCAATTCCGAGCAAGAATTATTTCAATTACAGAAGGAACTTGTTTCACTATTGCAATCTGCAGGTTTTCGCTTGCATAAGTGGTGTTCTAATAGTTCTTCTCTTTTAGACTCGTTACCCACTTCAGATAAATCTCTGGATGACGTTACGCTTCCAGAAGATTATTGTTCTAAAGTTCTAGGCATCTCATGGAATCCTCAATCTGACTGTTTTAAATTTACAATTCCAGAAGAGGTGTCGCATTCTCATTTGATGACAAAACGCGCAGTTTTATCTCACATAGCTCAAATGTATGACTCCATGGGTTTAATGGGCCCAATAATAGTTTCCGCAAAAATTATAATGCAAAATATTTGGAAGTCCAAAATTGACTGGGATGAAACCTTGCCCACAGAGCTGTGTAACGCTTGGAAAGAGTTTTCTCAAAGTCTCTATAAATTGTCTTCTCACACAATCCCTAGGTGCTTGTTCTCTAGCCCCAACCACATTAGCCGCGAAATCCATGGATTTTCTGACGCGTCTATGAACGCCTATGGCGCTTCACTCTATCTCCGTGTCTTGCACTCAGATAATCAAGTCTCATGTAACTTAATATGTTCTAAGTCAAGGGTAGCTCCTTTAAAAACCATAACTCTCCCCAGACTCGAACTCTGTGGAGCTCTCCTATTGGCTAGACTAATACATAAAATAAGTAATATTTTCTCGTTTAAGCCCAATAAGACTGTCCTTTGGACAGACTCACAAATCGTTCTCAATTGGTTACAATCTACCCCCTCCAGATGGACTACTTTCGTAGCCAACAGAGTTTCAGAAATTCAGGATCTCACTGTCAATTTTCAGTGGTCGCACGTTTCCTCAGAAGAAAACCCAGCCGATCTCATTTCCCGAGGTCTTACACCAGAAGCATTTCTCTCCAGCACTATCTGGTGGTCAGGTCCAAAATGTTTGTCAGATCCCATGTTTCAAGTAACCAAGGAAACTTGTATTGAAAAATTGAAAATGATACCTGAACAACGCAATGTTGTAACACACGTTTCTCTTGATAATACAGTTCTGTTTTCGAAATTTTCAAAATTTTCTACTTTGCAACGCACATTTGCTTATGTACTTAGATTTCTGAACAACTGTATGTTCAAAAACTACAAACTAACTGGCCCTCTCTCTATCAATGAATTGAATAATTCATTAATAACAATTGTAAAATGTGTTCAAGCTAAACATTTCTCAGACGAAATTGAATGTTTAAAAGCAAATAAACCTTTGAAAAAAAGTTCAATTTTATCACTTAATCCATTCATTGACCGACATGGAATAATACGTGTTGGTGGTCGCTTGGTTCATGCCAATCTAAAATTTGACCAAAAACATCCCATGTTACTTCCATCTAAGTGTCATTTTGTAGACTTGTTAGTGAGATACGAACATTTCAGGTTAGGTCACGCTGGCGCACACAGCGTGCTCTATAATTTACGACTAAGATTTTGGCCCAAGCCCAAGTTGCAGAGCAACTTATGGGACCATTACCACCTGATCGTGTCAATGTAATAAAACGTTTCGAAAACATAGGAATTGACTTCGCCGGACCAGTCATGATGAAAGAATCTCGACTACGTAAGTCAATTATTTCCAAGGCATACATCGCAGTTTTTGTTTGCATGAACAGCAAGGCTATTCACATTGAACTCGTGTCTAATCTCACCAAGGAAGCCTTTCTATTGTCATTAAAAAGATTCATATCACGACGTGGCAATCCCAGTACTATTTATAGTACAATGCCACAAACTTCAAAGGAGCAAGTAACATTTTGCACAATTTGTATAAGTTTTTCAAAACTAAACCCAATTTGGACTCGATTGTCACTTATCTTTCCACTCGTGGGACCCAGTGGAAATTCATCCCTCCCAACAGCCCCCGCTGGGGAGGACTGTGGGAAGCAGGCGTAAAGTCTGTCAAATATCATCTCCGCCGTATAGTAGGCAACTCTGTCTTATCTTTTGAATCCCTAACTACAGTTTTATGTGAAATCGAGAGTATTTTGAATTCACGGCCGCTCTGTCCATTATCTAATGATCCCAACGATTTAAGTTGTCTAACTCCCGCTCATTTTCTGATAGGGGAATCCTTATCCTCATTTCCAGAAAAAGACGTGTCCACAGTTCCCGACAATAGATTAACGAATTTTCAGCATGTAAGCAAATTGCGTCAGCACTTCTGGAAGAGGTGGTCTGTAGAATACTTAAACAGACTTCAAAATAGACCAAAGTGGTGGCATTCTGTTAGCAATTTAGAGGAAAATATGTTGGTCCTAGTAAAAGAGGATAATGTTCCTCCTTTACAATGGATATTAGCACGAATAATTGAAGTAATCCCCGGATCTGATAAAAAGGTACGCGTAGTAAAAATAAAAACCAAAAATGGTATATTTACAAGGCCCATACGCAAATTATGTCCATTGCCCGTTTATAATGTTGAAAACTGATTTCAACCGGGGGGAGGATGTTGCGAAGTTCAGTCTATAAATTTAGAATAACCCCCGTACTATCATATTTGCATCTGTATACATAACCACCCCCACATATGACTGTCTGTTCCCTGTGACTCTAGCCTCTTAAACCATAGAAACTAGGTCAGTAAGAAATATATTGTAACACTCTACACACGCTTTTACCCTGTTAGTTATAAGTGGCAAATTTACTGTATATAGCCAAAAGTTGTAATGTGTTGTTGTTAGTTGTGTAGTGTACTAGTGAGTAAATAAAGTACTGTGAAACGGAAATATCTCCCTAGGTGTCTTAATTGTTCTCAAATCTGTTCATCCCCCATACAGTCCACTCAACCCCGAACAAAAATATATTAATTTTTCCATATCTAATTGATCAATTATAGATTAATTAGACAGATATCTTGTTTTATGGATAGTTGATATACAGACGATGATGATGTCCTGGCAATAATGATCCCATCAGTACTTGTCTTCCCATATTCTTATGTTCCATTTTGTATCCCTATTTGAAAACGACTTCATAAAAAAACCAAAAGCACAAGACGCAATAATAAAGTCAGTAAGTAACCAACAAATTCAATTCTTTTAAATAGCTATAAAGGGTAAATACAGTAGTAAATAACAAATAGACACGTTGTCAATATTTTTGTTTTAAAATAAACGAAACAAAATAAAACAAAAATATATATCAATATATATCACCTTTCCGTTTCACAAAAACCGCTACCCAAGGAATCACTACTTCCACATCCAGATTTTTTATCTAAGTCACTCACAAAGAAAAAATTTTGTGTGTGGAAATAATTGTTTATGGAACTTTAATAATATAATATTTGAATCCTCTACCCCAAAAACTTATAAAACGATACCCCACATCGGTAGCGGGTTAGGGGTGGTGATGATGGTAGTGGGGGTGGATGTAGTAAAAAAATATTTTGAGGTTTCTGGTTCTTGTACACACCCTAAATCACAATTTTTTTTCATCCCCTTTAATATTGGGGTGGGGGTGGTAATGGGGTGGCTAATGCCAACATTTTTTTGAGACCTCAGCTTCTCTTGTATATACTAAATACCAATTTTATGGACTCTTACCTGCTTGATTTACCTATTTTCCCCAAATTTACTCCAATTTACCCCCGAACCCTTCGACGGAACAAGATGAAAATATAATCTAGTTCTAGATCTCGTTAAAGTACATATGTGTACCAAATTTCAAGTCAACATCTCAAACGGTTCCAGAGTAAACGTGCTCACAAAAAAGTTACAGACAGACAGACCGACAGACAGACAGACCGACAGACAGACAGACAGACAGACAGACAGACAGACAGACAGACAGACAGACAGACAGACAGACAGACAGACAGACAGACAGACAGACAGACAGACAGACAGACAGACAGACAGACAGACAGACAGACAGACAGACAGACAGACAGACAGACAGACAGACAGACAGACAGACAGACAGACAGACAGACAGACAGACAGACAGACAGACAGACAGACAGACAGACAGACAGACAGGCAGACAGGCAGATAGGCAGACAGGCAGACAGGCAGACAGACAGACAGGCAGACAGACCGACAGACCGACAGACCGACAGGCCGACAGACCGACAGACCGACAGGCCGACAGACCGACAGACCGACAGGCAGAATTTTTTTTCGCTCAAACTTAAAATCTCGACGTTTCGTGACATTCTATTTGAACAATAAAAATTTTAAAAAAATTTTTTGTCGTTACTATACTTCCACTGGATGTGGAAGTAAAATATGCTAGATACGATACATTATGAAAGCGGGGCATCTCTCTAAAATTTTTATTTGTTGACCGATTGAAACTATTTTTTTCTAAATTACAGAGCCTCAATATAATTCTACTATGGTGTTAAGTTTGAGAATGGAATTTAAAATTTCAAAGCTTACTTCGAATTTTTTTCAAAGTCAAAAATCTAAAAAAAGCAATTTTTCTTATCTCTAATCTGACTATGCCACTACATTTTTAAGATACTCTCAAATGGGTGTGACCGAAATTTAAGAAAAAAATATCAGTTTATTACAGAAATATAGCATAATTAAATTTTATATTGCAGAATTTTTAATCAGTATGGTGTCGTATCTAAACACGTTCTAAAGAATGATAATTTACAACAAAGATAGACATTCCTTTCGCTACAAAAAATGACCAGTCTGGACTTTTTACTTTCTTTGTCGGTATAGGTGCAGGGGAGGGGGATGAACATGGCTTGCTATGTCCGGGCGGTGGAAGCGGTCATGTAACCTGGTAAATTCTAATTGGAATTAAACATCGATGTTTTGTTGAGACTTAACTCTTGCAATGCGATATATGTTACTAGTCGTCGAGAAATACCCTTGCCAGCACTTCCTATTATCACGTTCGGCCCTAGGCCCAACCGTAAGCCGTTTCACCAAGATTTACAGGAGTTGGGCTTAGGGCCGAACCTGATGACAGAAAACGTTGGAAAAGGGATTTTTAGATTGTTTTCAACGCCTGGTAACATATATCACATTGCAAAAATATTCTCAACGAAGCATCGACATGGTATTTCAATTAGAATTTACCAGGTCACATGCATGACCACTTCCACTGCCCGGACATAGTAAGCCTTGTTCACCAGAAAAAAATTGTATCCACGGGCTTTTCAAAACCATGATATATTCCTGCAACAGCAACTACATTTTCAGATGGAAATAAAGAAACTAAGATATAGGGACTAGATATCCTCGAACTATCCTGATAAAATGGACAGCCCGTATATAAAAATGTTTCAGACTGTTTTTGGCTAAATAAGTATTTATTTCCGTTACTTTTGGGGACCAGAACAACTTTTTGGTAGCTACAATCAATTCACTTTTGTTAAAGGGGTGAAGATCCGGTTATTTTTAATATTGTTCTTCCACCGGTTTACAATTGTATTATAGAGGCCCCGATCCTTTCACTGGGCTCTTCATTGTCGTAACACATACTATTTATGATTCGAGAATATTATTTAGGTATTATGCAAATCACAACTTACACCCTTTTTTATTTATTATAAAAATACCTACTTTCTGTATATTGTTGCCCTAATCTGGGCACGCTAAATAATATTCTATAATTATAATGAAAGCAAATAAATAAAAAATAATTAATTGTAAAAACATACTATTTATATTTTCGACTGATCTAGAAAAAATGTAAAAAACATATGAAGTGTCCAAAAATATGTACATTACAAAATCATGAGCTAAATGAACAGTCAAATAAAAAAAAAACTTACACAAACACATATTTCATAACACTGAAAAAAAAAAAACTATTTTTGATAATCGCTGCTAGTGTTTTCATTAAAATATCTTATCTTCTTTATAATCTACAATATCTAACACTTTTCTACAGTTTGTGAGACTACAAACGATTTCCCTATTTATTAGCCTATTAATAATATTATCGGTGTAGGTATCACAAGGGGACACTGTCTCTTTTACCGAGTTATTTATTTCATGTGTTGACATGAAATCGACTCCTCCGCCTGAGGGTTTATTCCAAATCATTTTTTCCGATATACAAGAAATGTATTCCTGTGGTTTTTCTGAACCAATTATATAAAAAATACTCCAGAGAGAGAAGGTATTGAGAAAATACATTAACATTTTGAAAATACTAACCTGTAATTGAGAAATATTCTAAAGAATATCATAAAGCCCCAATATGTTTACAGGTGGAATAAATAGTGCCCGTTGTGGACACGAACAGGATGACTAAATTGTTTCAAAAAAAGAAACATTCCAAAAAAGAAACATTCTTTTTGAATATACTTAATTTCCAAGTTATAATCAACTGACTTTTAGCACAGTACAACACTTGCCTGTATAATAGAGTAAATAAGTATTATAGTTTCTAAAAGCCACTGTATATTTGATGAACAACTTCATAGCCAATATTCTTCCTTTCTTTTCCATTTTTTTGCCTTATTTTTATTGAAAAAATCTTCTATGCAATCATAATTTACAACTTTTTCACCGTTCAATTTATCTAAAGGCTGAAATTAATTTGCGGCTGGAAAAGTTATGGGATTTTTTTGGCCTCTATCGGTGTAATCTCTAGCAAAGATTCATTTAATATTTGTTCTTTCCACAAAATTAAGCTGCAAAAATAAAAAGTATAAGGTTGATAAAAAATATTTATACTTGCCACCTTTCAAGTTGTTTCTTTTTACCTGTAGTCTTAACACCAAGCAAAGTTAACTCCTTTTTCAATTGTAAAATAACCATATTTGCTAAGTTTAGCTTTTAGAAACAGAAAATTAAATCGATTCACCGTCACTAAACTGTAAACAGCTGATTGAAAAGTAGGGTTAGAGTAATACCAACTTCGATTGAAGACCCAACGGGAAATTTGTAAATTAATCCCGCGGTTCGATTCCACCGCATTTAGTTTTTTTTTTTTTTGTTAAATTTGTTTAATACATATAAGTATATTTCATGTTTTAACATTTTTGTAGAAATATGTTTCTTGAAAAAGATGGCAAAAATGCTCCCCTGTTTGAAAATCCGTGGGCAAACTGGACAGAATAACCCATACATATCGATTCTATTACATCCGTAGGATGTAGACTCGGATGCAGATATTTTGTACACCTATAGGATACCGACATCCCGTCGGGATATCCGTTGCGGATATCTATAGGATATCCATAATTGGATATTTACAGGACACAACCCTGGGATGACCTGGGGATACGTCAACGGGACTATAATAGGATATCCTCAGGATATTATGTGCTATCTAGGTATCACTTAAATAAAAGTACCGTTATTAGTGTGAAGAAAAGGTGGGAGGAGGAAAGTATCATAAAGAGAAAAGATGATTCAGGCCGACCGAGAAGTTCAAATCTCGCTCAAGATGAAGCGCTCCTTGGCTATTTGTCCGAAAATCCGTTTCAAACAGCAGTAGACGCTGTATCCATGACAAATTTTTCAGCATCGAAGTCAACAGCTAGCCGAAAGATAGGAAAATTGAAATTAAAGAACTGTGTAAGTGCCAAGAAGACCATATTAACAGAAGAACATAAGCAAGCCCGCATTCTGTTTTGTTTAAATTATGTCTATCGCCCGTTGGAGTTTTGGAACAATGTTGTGTTTACCGATAAAACAGTTTTTCAGTCTTGTAATGACGGACATATTCGGGTGTACCGTCCTGCAAATACCAGATTTCATGAACGCTACGTGTCTCCGCGGAACACGTCCGGGCGATTTTCTGTTAGTGTTTGGGCATGGATAAGCGTGTATGGCCCTGATGTAGCGTGGCGTATCATGGGTAATGGTAGATTTAATGGACAGGTTTATAGGGATATTTTGGAAAACGTTATGCTTCCTTCGGTGCAGCAATTATATCCAAACAATACATTCATTTATCAACAAGACAACTGCCCTATTCATACTGGCAGAATAATTACTCAATGGTTTGGGAACAATAATATTGAATTATTATCGTGCCCTTCGCACAGTCCCGATATTAACCTAATGGAGAACGTCTGGGGTTTGCTAGTAAAAAAGAATTATGAACGAAACTTCAGACCAAGAAATGAAGAAGAATTGTGGTCGGCCATTGAAAATTGTTGGGAGGAGCTAAGAGAAGAAGAAAACTATTATCGTTGACTAGTTGCTTCTATGCCAACAAGATTTAATCACGTCTTGGAAGGAAACGGAGCCATGACAAAATATTAGGTTGTATTATTTAGGAAATAAACACAAGAGAGTGACTACTATACTGTCTAGTCGGTGCAGCAAAAAACAGGTGCACTGTCCAACATCCGCAGACGGTACAAAATTTTATTGACAGTGAAACCTCGCCAGCTCTAACCTCTTTTAGTTTTTTATTCGATATTATTAATTAGGTATTAAATTTATTATTAAATTATTACAATTATTACATATGTTTATGTTATGTTATGTTCTGTTGTGTTATGTTCTGTTGTGTTGTGTTGTGTTGTGTTGTGTTGTGTTGTGTTGTGTTGTGTTGTGTTGTGTTGTGTTGTGTTGTGTTGTGTTGTGTTGTGTTGTGTTGTGTTGTGTTGTGTTGTGTTGTGTTGTGTTGTGTTGTGTTGTGTTGTGTTGTGTTGTGTTGTGTTGTGTTGTGTTGTGTTGTGTTGTGTTGTGTTGTGTTATGTTATGTTATGTTAAATTTACCAACTATCAACTTAAGCTGTTTGGAGGCGTCTAAGGCAGTGGCTACCCCAGCCCTACTGACTGAGTTCATAAGGTAGCCACGGAACGAAACGTAAACATATACCAATATCCAATACTCCTAAATTGGTGACCCTGACGTGATCGTCGACATACTCCTCTCCTGTACCCATTCCTACATAAATGAACCATCACCTTAAGCTCTTTGGAAGCGTCTAAGGCAGTGGCTACCCTAGCCTTACTGACGAGTTCATAGGGTAGAACCGGAACGAAACGCTGTTTGCGTTTCGTTTCTTTTCACCTTTCCCAACATCCCTAAACAAAATATGTTCAATTTTATAAAAAAAGTTACAGACCGACAAATAGAATTTTTTTCCCAAACTTAAAATCTCGACGTTTCATGACATTCTGAAGCTATTTGAACAATAAAAATTTTAATTTTTTTTTGTCGTTAATATAATTCCACTGGATGAGGAAGTAAAATTGTCACAGGCAGTTTTTCGATCTGAAATCGAGCCGAAAATGTAGACATTGCCGACGATTTCAGAAAAAAGTACTTTTTTTTCGGCCGACCAGAAAGTACACCTTTTCTGAAGAAATTATCCGCCAGAAATTAACGTTTTCCCGGGATAGACCGGAAAGTGACATTAGGGATCGACAGAAGCTTTTCCGACCTGTTATTCTCGTTGCTATGGAAACGAATTTGTGTTAATTGTTAAGATAAGTGTCAAATAGAGAAGTTCTCTTGACTTTTACGAGTTTTCAAAAATCATTTCACAAGTTATGGAAAATATGGATTCAGATTTTGAAGCGTCACAAGCAGAAATTGAAGTTGTATAATAGTGTCGGTCGTAAAAATATTTTATTTAATTAGTTATTATTGTTTGTCGTTGTATTTCCTAGAAAATTTATTAAAAAAATAATAGAAAATTGATTTTGTATGACAGTGTCGGCCGAAAAAAAAATATTCTACGTTACACGACCGAAAAACAGTGTTTTGTATGTCTCCCCAAGCTTCCAGGACTCACTTGCGGCTCGCCCTGGAATCTGCTTGGGTCGACCTGCAAAACACCCCTTTCCGGTCTTGTAACGTAAATTACTATTTCTGATGCTGTGAGCGGCAGAAAAAGTAATGTCCGCAGCAATGCGTTTTTGGTGGTGAAATTCGAGATTTTTTATCTTTAATTTGTTTATAGCTAATCGACGTTTGAAAAAAAAATAGCATGTTTTCTTCGAAGTAAAAGCCCCTTATTGTGACTCGTCTGGAATTGCCGGACAAACGAAGTGAATCCTACAGATTTGTCACAAAAGTATAACTTTTACTCCTAATAAAACAATATACTATTCTACGACTGCTTAATTTCCATATTTATATAAATAAATTTAAAAATTAACTTAAACGTCAAAACAAATTCATAATTTGACATTTTTAAAGTGAAGATTGTGAGGCAAAAGTAGAAACCTAACGGGTTTAAATCTGGGCTACCAGGTGGCTATTAAAATTCGCTTCCTCGACCAATCCATCAATGGGAAAATGATTCATTTAAGTAATTACAGATTGCAATAGAATAATAAGGTGGGGCCCCATCTTGTACGAACTAGATATTCCTCCTTAAATTTAATGACAAAGTTTTCAGCTCATGAAAAAGATCAGTTTGAAGAAATTTTAAATATGAATTATCAAATTTGTTGGAAGTTCTTATGGACCCAACAGACAATCTCCTAAAAAGCCCCAAGACACATTAATTTTAAATTCATGCTGGAAATGTGATTGTCTGGGGAAATGTGTATTCTCAATATCCCAGATATGAGCATTTCTCCAATTAAAACTTTTCTGCGGGTGAATGTGGCTTCGTCGGTAAAGGTAATATTTTTAATAAAATTAAAGTGTTACTTTGTTTACCTCGAATAAATTGTGAAAATTCCATTCGCTGAAGGAGATCTCTAGGTAACAAATTCTGAACGGGGGTGAAACGATATGGTCACAATTTTTCTTTCTTGAGCATTCTAAAAACTGAAGCATTGCTTATTCCAACAGTTGCCGATAAACGTCCTGCACTCAGCAATTCTTATTTAAAAGTCGGACTCTTGATCGACACTAATTATTTTTGGGCGGCCTACATCACGTTCGGGGCGAAATTTGCCAGTTTACCCTAACCGCTCGTAAGCATTTCTAAAACTTTTGTGATTCGGTTGAGTTCTGTTGGGTTATAATTCAAAATTTCTTCGAGAAGCAGCACGTGCATTGTAATTTTCTTGTGCATAAATAGGTACATACAATGTCTCGCATTTCCGTATTCGACAAATTATTATGATGGGGCAATATCAATAAATAAGTTTTGTGAACTGTTGAGTAACTCCTATTACGGCAAAACTAACGTTTGACTGTTCTAGGAAAACTAAATATTATCAGCTTACTAAGTACAAAAACAATAAGGCATAAATTAGATGTCAAAGGAATTAGAAATTTATTTGTGAGGTGAGTAGCACAGAAATTTAAAATACCATATAGTCGCTATTTTTGATTCAAATATCTCGAGAAATAGGCACTCTAGAGCAATATATTAAGTATAGTATAATAGTATAATATAATAATATATATACTATATATTATTATCTTTATTAAAAAATAAAAGAAAACCAGAAAACAAATATTTGGCCAGTAGCGTACAAATTAAGGGAGGAGAAACTACCGTGGACTCCTGGCAATAGTGAGAAACTAGTTCTTTCGCTGACATTATGCACCTTGGACCACTAACACTATCTACCAAATATGGTAAAGAAATATTAAATAATTTTTAATTAATATATGTGAAAATAATTCTTTCATTTTTAACTTCAACACCCTACTTGTATCTCAGTAAGGAGACATATTTTATCTGTGTTTTTAGTTAAATCTTCATATTTTGGGCTAAGGATTTTTCAGTTAACGTATGGCCAATTATTAATGAAACACTCTGTATATTTGTTTATGGCTCTTTTAGATATAGATCTTCAGGGATTTTTGCTGGATTCATGTTGTAAGTGGGTACCAGGCCGGAGAAGCCTAAAGGTATCCATTCATATACAGTTCGCCTGCAGTCCTAGGACTGTACGATCTGAACTGAGGATTTAAACTTCTTCAGGTCACATATTATGTGGGTCACGCAAAACCGGACACTACGGCGGGAGATTTGAAGGAATACCTGGAAAAACTATACCCAAACAAAGAGTTCATAGTGAATGAAATAAAAAAACATGAAAGTAATAAAAGTAAAAATAAGGCATACAAAGTAGGAGCAGAGACGAATCTAAAGAAAGACATGGAAAACCCCAATAACTGGATTGAAGGACTAGTAATACAGGAATATGATTTTTTTTCGTGGAAGAAGAGCGTAAGAATACAAATCAAAACGTAAGAATTTTAAATATTAACACGCAGTCAACAAACAATAAAACAGCCTTATTAAATACCTGTCTCATGAATAATAACATAGACATAGTAACCATAACTGAGCATTGGTTAAATGATGCACAAATCGAACACCTAAAAATTACGAACTACAGAATGGGAAGTTACTACTGCAGAAAAGAATACAGTCATGGTGGAGCTATGATACTAATAAAAAACAAAATAAAACATGAAGAAATCCGAGAAGTTAAAAATCATTCTATAGAGAAACATATAGAAATGGTGGGAATAAAAACAAAGCATGGAATTATATTCTCTATATACAGACCGCCCCAAGGAAATCTAGATATTTTTATAGAGAAACTAAATGAAGCTCTAACATACGTTAATAATAAACATAAAAATGAGAATATATATATATATATATATATATATATATATATATATATATATATATATATATATATATATATATATATATATATATATATATATATATATATATATCGGAGGAGATTTCAACATCAATATCCTAGTAGAATCACAAGAAAAAGAGATATTGGAAGATTTATTAACATCGTTTAACCTTCACAGAAATAATAATGAACCATCAAGAATTACAAATGTCTCTGCAACGTGTATTGACAATATATATTCTAATATAAGCGAATATAACTACAAAACAAAAATAATTAATCGACATATATCCGATCATCTTGGACAAATTCTTACGGTCAGTGGTGAAAGTGAATGCCGTAAAACAATAAAAGAAATCAAGAGTAGAGAAATAAATGAAGCAAAAATATCTACCTGTTTAAAAGCAAACTTAGCCTGATAAATTGGCAAATGATTACAAATAAAACTGCAGAACAAGCATTCACAGAATTCCATAACAAGATTATAAAATGTTTCTCGAAGAGTCGTTTCCTGAAAACACAAAAAAAATAAGAATAAAGAAAAGAACATAAAATGGTACACAGAAGAGCTAAAAAATATACAAAACAGATGCCCTAAACACAATATATAACGTACGAAGAGATAAGGAATCATTAAATGCATATAAAGAATATAAAAAATTCTATATTGCACACTTAAACGAAACTAAAAGAAAGCATAATGAAAACTACATAAACAACGCAAACAACAAAACAAAAGCAATATGGCAAGTAATAAAAGTAGAGACTGGTAAACAAAAAATTGACAATGAAGAGGAAAGCAAATTAACATCGGAAGAATAAATCAATTTTTTGAAAACGTGGAAATACAACGGTGAGTTCGCTCGGTAAACCTGTACAGACCCACAGTAATCTCTTAAATAAAATGAATATAAATAACTCTAAATCAATATATCTAGAAGAAGTAGACGAAAGAGAAATCAGGGAAGCAATAAAAGCAATTAAGAAAAAGAAAACCAAAGACATATATGGTCTTTCAACGGATCTTTTAAAAGAAATAGCAGATGTTATAGCAACACCCCTCATTGTATTAGTAAACAAATGTATCGATGAAGGAGTATTTCCTAGAGAATTAAAACACGCAAAATTAATCCCAGTACACAAAAAAGGGGACATCAACTTAGCAAATAATTACAGACCTCTGTCAATACTGCCTGTGTTGTCAAAGGTATTTGAAATCATAATAAAAAATAGGTTATTAAAATACTTCGAAAAGTCTGCTTACTTTAACCCTCACCACATGGATATCGTAAAGACAAATCTACAATCACAGCTTTAAATGAGACAATTCAAAGAATAATAGAAGCTCTAGATAACCAAGAAGAAGTCGACATAATATGCTGTGACCTCAGTAAAGCATTCGATACTGTTAACCACAAAATACTAATAGATAAACTTTACTATTATGGCATAAGAGGAAACGCACATAAACTCATAAAATCATTTATTACTAACAGACAACAAACAGTATGTTGGAAGGGAAAATTGTCAGGAACCACTGATATGGAGCATGGAATAGCTCAAGGGTCGATATTAGGTCCAATAATGTTTATAATTTACACGAACGATTTGATATCTAACATAAATGCCTATGGAGCATGTCTGTATGCAGACGACACTTCATTTCTAAATAAACCTGTAAACAACGAAGGAATAACATCAGAGAAAATTCTAATAGAAGCAAATACTTGGTTTACCAGCAACAAATTATTCTTAAATGAAGATAAGACGCAAACAATCACAATTTCGACTAAAAGAAAACAGGAAGAAAATATAAAATTTCTAGGCTTATATGTAGATAATAAATTGAACTGGAATACACATATACAAGAATTAAGTAAAAAACTAAATAAGGCAATATACTCTTTACGGATAATAAAACAAACATCCACATACCTTACAACAAAAACAGCATATTTTGCTAACTTTCATAGTGTAGCGTCATATGGAATTATATTCTGGAGTACAGCAACTGAAGTAAAGCGTATCTTCATATTACAGAAAAAGGCAATAAGAGTAATAGGAAATCTCAAATACAGAGAAAGCTGTAAAGAAACCTTCAAGAAACTAGGGATACTTACCATTATTCCATGTATATACATATTAAACTGCCTAAAACATGTTCATGCTAATCCACAGAAATATAAAAGAAACGCTGATCACCACGAGCACAACACGAGAAAACAAAATTATGTTCAAATGCCCCTACATAGGATTAAAAAAACCCAGCAAGGAGTGGACTATTGGGGGGCAAAGCTGTATAATAAAATACCACTAGAAATAAGAATTTAATAGCATTTGCAAATTGGGTAAAGTAGAAGCTACTACAAGGAGCATATTACTCACTACAAGAATTCTTAGAAGATAACTTGTAAGCAAAATTTTGAGCAGTTATGTACTGCATCACTTCTAACCCATGCCATCTTGCTGTATTTATATGATATTTGATACTAATCGACTGTGATAGAAAATTTTTATCGTTTTATGACGTATGTGTCTTAATTTAATTTATGTCATTTATTTCATATATTACTATAACTGATAGAATGTATTGTATTAAGATATATTGCTGTAATGTATTTTATTATATCCTGTAGTATGTATAAGTGATATACATATTGACGTATTCATGTAATAATCTTATACGTGAATAAATTATTGAGTGATTGATTGATACTATTCAGTTAATTCAAACGATGCGGCCCTCAGTTTTCAGACTGACAGTGTTTGAACTGCAGGTGAACTGAGATTTCATCACACACACGAGCGGTTCTCATCGAGTGATCGGTAGTGAACAATATTTTTCAGAAGAAAAAAGCTAGCAGCACTTCTTGTACTTTTATTATTGACAAAGGCAAAAAAAAGTTTTTAGGTAAAAAGTTGGTTGTTGCAACGTGATACGTTATCTCATATGACATTGGTGCGAAAGTTAAGAAGCAGTGCCAAAAATGACCTTAAAAACTATCTCAGAATGGATGGCACATGCACTTGCAAGGCACTTGCCTATATAAATCGATAAATTCGCTTAAAAACGCAGTAGTATTACTCGATTCTGTCATTTTGCTACAAAATGAATACAAAATCTTCCAACAGGTTTAAAGTTGGGAACTTAACATTCAAATTGTCGATTTTTGTCCATACATATCAGTCTATCGTACGATTCAATTAAACTGCAGGCTCAAATCTGTCGGCGGCCTGTATGTGTATTGACAACAGGCGCGGATTTATGGGGGGGGGGGGGGGGGGTAACGGGGTAATTACACCCCCAAGATTCTGTAAATCATCAACTTTTGTTTTAAAATGTCATGGTTTTTGTTAATTTTGGGAAGAAAAATTACCCCCCCCCAAGAAACTTTCATTGTAAAATTTTATTTTTTAGAATGAAATTTTTTTTCGGATTTTTGTCTCCCGCTTTTCAAAAAAATTTTGGGACGAAAAAATTGTTTTCGGATTTCTCGGATATTTAGAAGAGCGCCAGTCGCGTTCTGCCCCGTTCTTCCACTCCCAAGCAGGTTCGAGATAAGATATACTTCGGTAGACGAGTAATGGGTCAAGGCTGCAGTACCTCAGATCATTAACGACGCTCTCTCAAGACGTGATTTCAATTTATACTTCCACATCCAGTGGAAGTATAGTAACGACAAAATTTTTTTTTTAAATTTTTATTGTTCAAATAGGCTTAGAATGTCATGAAACGTCGAGATTTTAAGTTTGAACAAAAAAAATTTTCTGTTTGTCTGTCGGTCTATCTGACGGTCTGTCTGTCGGTCTGTCTGTAACTTTTCTTGTGCGCACGTTTACTCTGGAACCGTTTGAGATATTGACTTGAAATTTGGTACTTATATACTTTAATGAGATCTAGAAATAAATTATATTTTCATCTTGTTCCGTCGAAGGGTTGGGGAAAATGAGGGTAAATTTGGGGTAAATAGGTAAGTCAAGCAGGTAAGAGTCCATAAAATTGGTATTTAGTATATACAAGAGAAGCTAAGGTCTCAAAAAAAATTTTGGCGTTAGCCACCTCCATTACCACCCCCACCTCGTTATAAAAAGGGATGAAAAAAAATTGTGATTTAGTGTGTGTACAAGAACTAGAAATCTCAAAATATTTTTTACTTCATCCAACCCCACTACCATCCCCTATCACCACCCCCACCCCACTACCGATGTGGGTATCGTTTTATGGGTTTTTGGAATAGAGGATTTCAAATATTATATTATTAAAGTTCCATAAACAATTATTTCCACATACAAAATTTGTTCGTTGTGAGTGACTTGGATAGAAAATCTGGATGTGGAAGTAGTGATTCCTTGGGCAGCGGTTTTTATTTTTACTGACAATAAGGACTTTTACGTCTTTAGATTATTGCGATTTTTGCATAAAAGAGAATCCCTATCGAAGATTTCTCTCCGATGGGATTGGAATTTGACGTGATCTGTATGTATTTACCTACTAATAATGGTCCCTGCACTTAAATATTTCTGGAGAAATCGCATTAAAAAATCCCTATCCCGTAAGGTGACCAGAACACTGAGAATCAAACTTAGAGAATCATGAGATCCCGATTAACTCAGTTGTTGAGGTCTTCCAAACGAAAACTCCAGGGATTAAGACTAGCAACAAGTCCTTACATCAATAAAATGCAATTAGTTCAAAGAATACCATTTATTTAATAAGTATGAAATAATAGAGTGATTTTCTGCAAAATGATATAATGTGAAATCACACCTCCCTAACTTTTTAACCATACAATGAGAGCGTGCGCTAACAATCGATTTGGTACAAAAGATTTATTTAACCTCTTCAAGATTTAATGCATGCCTTTTTGAAGAGAATTTAAAAATTTTGTATTTTGGTAACTATGGCTGACTGAAAATAATACAAAAATATTTTACTTAGCAAATTTTGGTTCGCTTATGAATAGCTTAAAGGTCCCAGATCGTGATTTTATCATTCACGGGACGACTAATACATGAGTTTAATAACTTTCGGTCAGTCTTACGACGTACTTGTCCCCATACAGGTTCAATATAAGAAAAATGACAGCGACTCGCCTCCGAACGACTTTTGGGCAAAATGGACTTTTGAGTCCTTTGCGCACAAGGCGGTTTTCTCTATAACTTTATTATTTTAAAAGCCCTGCTACTGGCTTTCCTACCATCGCTTTGTATTGACCACCAAACGCACTAGACCAAATTGCGAGTCGCTGGGTGAATCCAAATTCGTTTTATGCGAGAAACCGGCCTTGTGCATTTTCATTGATTTTTTGCCAATTTTTGCTTATAGGCGTTACGCTGCTTTTGCCAAATTCATCGGTTTCGCCTTTTTAATACCTTGCCTTGCTAAAATTTTATAGTCAGTATTTAGAACAGAGTACATAATGACTGTACCTCCTTGGTCAATGTCTTAAAGTTGAAAATATTTTGAATACTTTCAAAGTACTTTTTAGGCGTACTTTTTAAAAAGTATGTGATTTATTTTTCCATGACCACCATATATTTTCACTCTCATATCCTGGACCAAAATATATTTTTCTAAGTAAAAATTCGGTGTTCCTTCGAATTTTTACTCGGTTGTACATTGGCGTCACCTTAAACTCACCATCCTTTGAGATGCTCCTTTTCTAACACGCCCCACTACAAATAATTAAATTCGGTAGGTATTTTAGGTCTGAGTGGCGATTAACATTGTAGGATACACGATGGCCTGGAATTATGCAATATGAATAAGTAAACATTTTTTATTTCATTTCATTTCTCTTTTCATTCTTCAATTATCTGATTGTGGGACGTATCGGATATTCACTAGAATAAATAAAATTGATCTGATTATGCTTGCAGTATAAAAGGCAATGCATATAAAATAACTGACGCTATAAGTAAGTAATACAGGGTGATTCAGAGAATTAATGCAAATGGTCAACTTTCGAAAGCTGAAATACTCTAAGAATGCACTAGCAAACATCAGTAAAATTCACTAATTCACCATACCTATAATTATACACGGTGGCCCACCGAAAACGAAACTGGCGTGTTTTCTCTTTGTATGATCATTTTTTCGACAAACGCTCGGATCCGTCAATTTTATTATGAAGGGGGGGTACTTTTATTGGGTATTGTTGATCTCGCCACTTCAATCCTTAAGCGGTGGTAGGTTAAATCTTTAAATGAGGGCGGTCAAGTATTACATCATTTTAAAGCCCGTTAAATTGTGGTGTTCCATTTAAAAAAATACAAGTTATGTCTATATCTCGAAAACTGAGGCATGCATAATTTTCTTCATATCAGCAGCGGATTCTACTCAAAAAAGTGCCTCAAGAATGCGTTACAAAAATGCTGATTTTCCCAAAACGCTCTGTAGCTCGATAGTCGAAAATCGAACTCAGGACACCTACATTAGTTTTTGTCTATCTGCCGTAGTTTTAGAGAAATCGCCAAATCCCATCTAATTTGGTTCACCCTGTACAGTACCTAGTAATAAAAAAAATATGTAAAATTTCAGAAAATTGATCTAACCCCCAAAGGGTGAAAATATTCAATATTTGAACAAGTATTACTAGTTAATTTTTGAAACATAGCATAGTTATGTTTCTGAGATCGCTGATTACGAATCTGAGGCCAAAATTTAAGTTTAATAAAACCTACATTTTTGTAAGCATTAGCAGTAATGTTATTTATATGGGCAACAAAGGTTAATATTCAGTCAGAGATGACTCCGAAATCCTTAGATTGGCTGCAGTTATTAACTTTTTCGTCGTCTATTTTATACGAAAAATGTATCGGATTATTTTTCTTGGTAAAGGTTGTGGTATTACATTTTGATATATTTAAAGGTAACACAGCCCCACAAAAAAAAAAAAAGTTCAGACCAGCGAACCAGACCCATGTATTCCTATGTATTTTCGGTCGCTGAATCCGAATCCGAGGTCAAAAAAATTCGTACACCCTCAAAATCTTGAGCTAGAGCCAAGAAACACCCCTGGACTGGGGCAAAAAGAATATTAAGCTACGAGAATAGTTGTTACATCCTAATCTATCGAATTATACAAATTAAGGTTAAACAGCAGCGTAAATACAACAGATATGAAACACGCCCCCAGGGAGGGGTGAAAAATCGATCGAAAACATCAATGAGTACTGAAAAAGCTCGAAATGTCTAAATTTTGTTAAAGTGATAACAAACTTCATCAGGTCCAACGTAATCTTCATAAACTGCCCCTATAAGGTTGAGAACAACCACCTTCAAGTTTAAAGGACACGAGAAAAACAAGAAAAAACGTAAAATCCAACAGGATTTCTATTTTCATGAATGCTATGATTGGCTGAAATTGCGTAGTACTCTAAAATAGAACTAGAAACTTACGTATCATTAACGACCTTCAGTGTCAACCCTCAGAGGGTGTGAAAACTACCCCCTAAACTAAAAAGTTACAGTATAAAAATGTAGTGTAAAAATTCGAAACACCTGCGTTGTGTGGAAGTGAGAAGAAACTAGACTATGTTCGACGCTATACTTGACAACCAGCCCCACGGGGTTGCGAGATACCACCCCTCTATCTGTAGGATGCTGGAAAAACAGAGAGAAACTAACCGGATTTACATTTTTATGCTATGATTAGCAAAAATCGTGATGCACACTTCCAGTGTCCTACGGATATAGGGGTAGCATCTCGCAACCCCATGGGGGTGGTTTTCAAGCACAGCGCCGAACATAGTCTAGTTTCTTCTCACTTCCACACAACGTAGGTGTTTCGAATTTTTATAGAAGTCACTGTAACTTTTTATAGATAAATCTTACATAGGGGGTAGTTTTCACACCATCCGAGGGTTGACACTGTAGGGCGTTGATGGTACGTAAGTTTCTAGTTCTATTTTAGAGTACTACGCAAAATAGAAATCCTGTCGGATTTTACATTTTCTCTTGTTTTGTGTCCTTTAAACTTAAAGGTGGTTGTTCTCAACCCTATAAGGGCAGTTTATGAAGATTACGTCGGATCTGATGCACTTTAACAAAACTTAGACCTTTCGAGCTTTTTCAACAGTCACTGCTGTTTTGGATCGATTTTTTTATAAATGGGAGCTAGTTTTCACCCCTCACTGGGGGTGTGTTTCATATCTATTGTATGTACGCTGCTGTTTAACCTTAATTTGTATAATTCGATAGATTAGGATGTAACAACTATTCTCGTAGCTTAATATTCTTTTTACCCCAGTCCAGGGGTGTTTTTTGGCTCTAGCTCAAGATTTTGGGGGTGTACGAATTTTTTTGACCTCGGATTCGGATTCAGCGACCGAAAATACATAGGAATACATGGGTCTGGTTCGCTGGTCTGAACTTTTTTTTTTTGTGGTGCTGTGTAATTTATTAGATTCACAATATAAATAAATTTTTGAGAGATCTTGTTGTAATTGACGACAGTCTTCAGAGTTAATAGATGCAAACAATTTATAATTGTTAACATATCAAAGAACATTACTTTGAATATCCCTGCAGATATTGATAAGTATAATAAATAACAGTGGCCGGAGATGGAACTCCTGATATTGCTAACACATCAATAGATGAAAAGCCTTGATACTACACAAGTAAATTTCTGTTACCAATATTTCAAAAATTAAAGTATACAAGGTGCGTTTTAAGTGTATAGTTATATTTAAACCACGTAGTCTGGACATCTATAGAAATCCATTCAATGATTTTTTTCTATGTACCTACCTGAAGTTTCGAACGTTCACTTGAACTAATTTCATACGAAAAGGAAAAACCGCTGCCCAAGGAATCACTACTTCCACATCCAGATTCTCTATCCAAGTCACTCACAACGAAAAAAGTTTGCATGTGGAAATAATTGTTTATGGAACTTTAATACTATAATATTTGAAATCTTCTACCCCAAAAACCCATAAAACGATACCCCACATCGGTAGTGGAGTGGGGGTGGTGATAGGGGGGTGGTAGTGGGGGTGGATGAAGTAAAAAAATATTTTGAGGTTTCTGGTTCTTGTACATACACTAAATCACAATTTTTTTTCATCCCCTTTAATAAGGGGGTGGGGGTGGTAATGGGGGTGGCTAATGCCAAAAATTTTTTTGAGACCCTAGCTTCTCTTGTATATACTAAATACCAATTTTATCGACTCTTACCTGCTTGATTTACCCATTTACCCCAAATTTACCCCATTTTACCCCCCAACCCTTCGTCGGAACAACATGAAAAGATAATCTAGTTCCAGATCTCGTTAAAGTACATACGTGTACCAAATTTCAAGTCAATATCTTAAACGGTTCCAGAGTAAACGTGCGCACAAAAAAAAGTTACAGACAGACCGACAGACCGACAGACAGACAGACCGACAGACAGACCGACAGACAGACAGACAGACCGACAGACAGACAGACCGACAGACAGACAGACCGACAGACAGACAGACCGACAGACAGACAGACCGACAGACAGACCGACAGAGAGACAGAATTTTTTTTCCGCTCAAACTTATAATCTCGACGTTTCATGACATTTTAACCTATTTGAACAATAAAAATTTTTAAAAATTTTTTTGTCGTTACTATACTTCCACTGGATGTGGAAGTAAAATTAACAGAAACTACAAATCGACTTAGTCGTGCCATTTTTCTGATAATATTAGCTGCCAACTGCAAATATTACCAGAAAAATTGTACGCTTAAGTCGATTAATTTATCCTTTTCATATGAAAGTCGTTCAAGTGAACGAGCGTTCAAAATATCAGGTACATTTTTTTAAATTCCGTGCGTAATTTTTTTCTATTAAAAAAAATACAAAAATTTGTTTTTAAACTGCTTATTATTTATTTTTGAATTATTAACAATTAGCAAAGAATCTTACTCTATATTGGTTTAAAATTTGTTTTGTACAGTAAACAGCACAATTTTATATTACGTCGTCTAATATCAAATATTACCACAATTTGACGTAACTACGCACTAAATTTGCAAATTAGATATAACTCGTTCCCGCTTATTTTAAGATGTCTGCACCGAATTGAGCTTATACGGTTATGGGACCTGTAATGAGCGCCATTTCATATGAAAATAATTAATTTAAAGAAAGATTTTACTTCACTAATTTACAAATATAAACTAGGTACCTATATTTAAGTTTCATCTTGAATGAAGAAAAGCAAATTTCAAATGGGTTATAAAAGAAAACAGAACAAATTCCTGTTAAAAATACCTTATAATTATAGTGCAATATTGTGCATATATTTTATCAATATTAAAAGAATTAACAATGTAGAGAACAATAATTTTTACTATACCGGGTGTCAACGGAATCATTAAACAAGTCATAGTTACCAAAATATAAGCATACTTGGCAGTGGTAATATACAGGGTGTTTAGTAAGTGGCTGGCCATACGCTAGTGAGGAGCACAGAATATCCCTACCGCCTTTCGTTTCTGACATACAGCAAGTTTTCAATTTTTTGACAAAATTTCGATCGGCCATATTTTTTTGAATGGCTTCACCAAATAGAACCAAATTTAGTAGGTATGTTTCACTAATATGTTTGCACAATTCAGTACCGCAAACAAAAAAAAATATCAGGTGTCAATTTTTTTTTGGCAGTTACCTTAAAAAAACATCAATTGGCAATTTACGATACCGATTTTAAAAATCCTCTAATAATGTACCTAACCATGTAGTTAATTTTACTTCCACGTCCAGTGGAAGTATAGTAACGACAAAAAATTTTTTTTAAATTTTTATTGTCCAAATAGGCTTAAAATGTCATGAAACGTCGAGATTTTAAGTTTGAGCGAAAAAAAAAAATTCTGTCTGTCTGTCGGTCTCTCTGTCGGTCTGTCTGTCGGTCTGTCTGTCGGTCTGTCTGTCGGTCTGTCTGTCGGTCTGTCTGTCGGTCTGTCTGTCGGTCTGTCTGTCGGTCTGTCTGTCGGTCTGTCTGTCGGTGTGTCTGTCGGTCTGTCTGTCTGTCTGTCTGTCTGTCTGTCTGTAACTTTTTTTTGTGCGCACGTTTACTCTGGAACCGTTTAAGATATTGACTTGAAATTTGGTACACATATGTACTTTAACGAGTTCTAGAACTAGATTATATTTTCATCTTGTTCCGTCGAAGGATTGGGGGGTAAATTGGGGTAAATTTGGGGTAAATGGGTAAATTAAGCAGGTAAGAGTCCATGAAATTGGTATATAGTATATACAAGAGAAGCTAAGGTCTCAAAAAAATTTTTGAAATTAGCCGCCCCCATTACCACCCCCACCTCCTTATTAAAGGGGATGAAAAAAAAATGTGATTTAGTGTATGTACAGGAACCAGAAACCTCAAAATATTTTTTTACTTCATCCACCCCCCACTACCACCCCCCTATCACCACCCCCACCCCACTACCGATGTGGGGTATCGTTTTATGGGTTTTTGGGGTAGAGGATTTCAAATATTATGTTATTAAAGTTCCATAAACAATTATTTTCACATACAAAGTTTTTTCGTTGTGAATGACTTGGATAGAGAATCTGGATGTGGAAGTAGTGATTCCTTGGGCAGCGGTTTTTTGGAACACTTTTATCGATTCGGGACTTAACAGCTAAGATTCACAATAAATCCATTTAAAAATATTTGGGTGGCTTCCGGTCACGAAAACATTAGTTGTGAGAAAACATTTAATTTATCACACAACGATAATAAAAAAATATAAATATTTCAACATTAAGGAACGAAATTAAAATTTTTTAGAACAACTAAGACAGAGTAACAATTATAAAGGAGAGAAATAATTAAGGAAATGATCGCACCTAACATTTAAATTCATTAACTAAAAAGAATTTTCAAAAACAATTTCAAACACACTTAAAATGTAATGAATAATAATAATTAAGAAAACAACTAACCGACAAATTTTCCAAATGTCTGCCTCTAACTTCTTCAACACAACATTGCACACCCACACGTTGGGACTATATTCTATTCTCGGTCAATTCGCGAACACTTAGTTTCGCTGATAAAAGTATTTTTACTTTCTTAACTCCGCATGGAATCGATATTAATTATAGTTTTTAGAGAATGGAAGATGTTACCATTTTTAGATTGATTTGAACTTTTGTTATGTTCTAAAATTGCTATTGAAAATTGTCAGTTGACACGTACGTACGGACGGAAACACTCTACAGATCACAATTCTTAACGAATCCACTTGAATGCTTTTTTAATCGCTTCGTCTATCATCAAAATAGAATCGGATGGAATTTTTTTTTCTAAAACGAAAATGTGACAACCCTCAATGTATCGGCCATAACTTCTTTATTTTTTATGATGTAGTAAAAAGCAAAAAATTGTTTTAAAATTAGATGACACATCACACCTTTAACTTTGTCCCATAGAATTTTTGATAAAAGTGTCAGTTTCTAAGATATTCAACATTTAAACTAAATACTTCATCCTATAAGCGGTCGGGTGCCTTTTATAAACTTAAATATCTTTGAAACTGTCAATCCTACACAAATATATAACAAAATCAAATTCATTCTCAATTTATAAGCTCAATTTTTGAGGTCCACTATTTCTTCGCTAAAACTAATATTTATTAAGATATTTACAAAGAAACGACGTCTTTTGTTTAAAAAAATGTAAAGAAGTACATTGTTTCTGTTACAACTTTTTCGTTTTTTATTGTATAGAAATGATCAAAATAATTTGAAAGCCTAATTAATAGACTTTCAGTTTGATAATTAGCATTTTTAAAGTAAGTGCCATAATTTCTAAGATATTTAACATTTAAACTAAATACTTCTTATATATTTTCGAACGCCATCTTTATACTTCCAGATCCCCGAAACTATTAATTCTACAGAAATTAGGAAAAAAAAAAAGGAAATTCATCCTCAATTTAGTAACATTCTTATTTGCTTATAGCATGTTTTTGCTCAATGTAATACCTTTCGAGTTATTTGACAAAAACCTTTTAAAATACCTCTTTTTCTAGTTAAAATCCAAATTTTCAAGTCGTTATAACTTCAATTTATATGAAAAATTGCATAGAACCTTTTCTTCTGAAAATTGGATTCTCCTTACCGCTGCTATGTTTAAAAATGGTTTTTCTAGATCATCTCCTTTCCTGTTACTTCTGCTCTAAATTGGGCATTACTAATATTGTAGGGAATAAAAGAGCTACAACTTTTATTTAAATAATTTTCTTTATTGGTAATATTTTACGATTTACAGCCGCCAGAAAAGCGAATATTTCTGCTTTACTGCAAGTTTTTGCAATTCTCTTTGCCCCTGTTGCTCCTACGTAGTAATTAGTTATTATCAATATTGTGGATTATAAAAGTTCCTCTAACTATCTCAGTAAAAATAATTAAGGTCACGTTAAAAAATGACATTTTGCTGTTTTTATATGGTCGACTGCCATTAATTTAAAAGACTGTTTTTTTAATATTCGATGATTTTTTTACATGATGGATAACTCCAATGCCTTGTCTTACCCGCATTAAAAAAATTAAGGAGCTATCAATTATTATTGCTAAGGTAATAATTTTTATATAATACGTTTTCTGTCAAAATTTAGGAAAAAAATTAATATCTCAGAGAATATTAATTTTAGGTATAAGGAAACTTTAATGAATGTCCTTTAAATTTTCTGTAGAATCTAGAAAAAATGGGAGCATTCTATTTAAAATAACAAAGAATAATGTTAAAAAAAGGTATTTTTTGGCCCATCCGTAATAAAGTGTGGAAACCATTTTTTCTTTACTAATTTTGGCGTGCTGAATACGAATCTGTCATCCGAATTGGCTAAAAATATCGGGAAGACGGTAAAAAATAATCCTTATTTGGGGGTGAAATTGAAATTGATATGAGAACTTGCAACAAAAAGTTATTCTTTAGTGCAGGAAATTCTTTCAAAATACTTAGTTTCGTTAGGTAAGTCCCAAAATAGTTACTCCCACCTCTTTCATGAGTAGAAAACAATGTTAAAAAAAGGCTATTTTGACCCATCCATGGTAAAGTGTGGAAGCCAACTTTCTTTTACTAATTTTTGGGTGCTGTAAACGAATCCGTCATCCGTTTTGGCGAAGAATCTCGGGAACACATGGGGAGTGACATTGGAATTGATATTAGAACTTGCCGCTAGAATTAGAACTACAAGAGGGGAAATTCTCTTAAAATACTAAATTTCAATAACTAAGTAGAAAAAGAAGTAAAAAAACCAAATTCACTCCTTCAACCCTCCTCGCCATTCCCTCACCTAAGAAGGTTACTATAACTACTATTAGTTATTTACATATTTTTTTAAAAAACCAGAACACCTCATTGGGTGGTTGCTACCAGAGTATAATAATCTGATTACTTCTGAGTACACTCATACACCTCCTCACCCCCAAAAGGGATGGGTCTCACCGATATTGATCGGTTTTAATTACAAAAAAAAACCTAATACTCGGATGTTTTTTTATCATATTAAGGTGACTTGGCCCATTCAAATCGCTCCTGAATATTTCTTACCCCTCTAAGGAGGAGGTGTAGGGTGTCAATAATCCCCTTTAAAAAATGTAGCTTGATCTACCCACGAAAGGTTATTATATGAAACGCTGACAGATTTAATAACAGAATACTTGTCATTTTCATAGACTACATTAATAATTGTAATTTCCTTTCGTATAATAAATAGCTTAAATACGATTTTCAATGTTCAATAACTCGAAGACGGTTAAAGATAGGACTATCATATATCATATTTTTGAAATCAGATAAAAAATAATAATTCAAAAATTCAAAAATACACAGGGTGTTCCATTTTAAAATATATTATTGCTTCTTGTACCCCTTAATTTCTGCACGCCACTGTGCTTTCATTAATTTATTAAAGAGGTTCATTTACAGCCCTACAACTTTCGTTCGAAACTTTTTTTCTATCTCCAGTAATAACGATAATAAAGGGTGGCCTAAATATAATGAATAACCCTGTACATTTTAAAAACGATGTTTTTGTCGAAAACATTACATTTTTTTGCACTTCGCCAATAGGATGACAAAATCACGGAATTATTAACCGCTTCATTTTAATAAAAAATCACAAGACTCCAAAACTAGCATGATATAATTAACCACAGTTAATTTCATTATAAGTGATATGAATACTTTTGTCTTCTTTGTTTTTGATGAATTATTATGTATATTAAACTTCTACCTTCATTTCTGGCTTCGAATCTTTTTTGAGGTAACCGGTTGCATTAACTTTTCGAATTGTTTTGTTTACTTAATGTATTTACATTGCCAGTTTTTATTGCAGACAATGTTGCAGTTGTTGTTTATTGCGGACAATAGTTTATGAAAATATATTAGCGTCCAGAATCCATAAATCAGATAAATGAATAGTGGAGAAGAAAGTTATAAATTAAATTAATATTATTCAAAATCTCTGAAATGTAGAACCCTAAGCTAACAGCTGGTCACATTCTAATAAAACTAATAAAAGTATGACATCAATCTCCCTCTGACCTAAAATATGGAATGTCGGAATGTATAATTTATTTGTAGTGGGGCGTGTTAGAAAAGGAACATCTCAAAGGGTGGTGAGTTTAAGGTGACGCCTAATGTCTTATCGAACTCATAACGGTCCTTTTGGACTAGCCTGCGGCTCTGAAGTCTCTCAGACTTTTGATAATGTCCTTAAATGAAATTTTTGCCTAATTCGAATTTTTATTTTGGCTTCGACTTAGGTCAATTCTGGAAGGTTCTACAACAATTACATAGAAAAGAGATTTCCTATATTATAGTTACCGCACATACAGGCAAGGTAAAATACAAAAAAACTATGCCAATAGTAATAGAAGTACTTAACTATGACGCCTCTCGGTTTCTTTAAGGTAAAAATGTTTCCGTATTTCAAGGGAGTGCATATGCAAAAAAAAAAATTAAACGCGTTAAGCATTTACTAATGAAAGATACAGATAATAAAAACAACCCAAATAAAAGAGCCATTACCACTAAACAATAATCACTTAAACATAAAACGACACGATAATTACAAAAAAAAAAGTGTGCACAATTAACAAAACACACAATAAACGAGTAGAAGTTACAATCGGACGTGGCCGACTGCGAATAGCTGGTTGATTAACATTTTCCTCGAATGCGACTCAATTCATTTTTACGTGGTGTTACTGAGGTTAAGCACACAGCCAATATATTTTTTTTATTGTTAAAATACTTATTCGCAGTCGACAACGCTCTAACTTGTTTCGTAATAATTAATCTTATTTGAAATAACTTTTAAAAAAATTTAAAGTAAAATTGATACATGACGTGGCGCATATGACCCGATTTCAGTAGAAAATATTCTATCATGTTGTTGTCTGTGCGTAATCAAAGACTTGGTTGGCTCTAAAATTATAATAAAACATATTTTATATAAAAATGACAGTTTATACGCCCCTGGAAATCGCTCTGTATGACGGATATGACCCAGTTTCAATAAGTATTCTACCATGCTATTTTCTGAAACAAAAATCACAAAAAAAATCCCTCGAAAATGAAAATTGATGAGAGGCTGGGGAGAAAATCGTAGAAAAAATTTTTCACTCGGAAATCAAAATTGACGAGCGGGGGGGAGAAAATCACAAAAAATCGTGCGCTAAACTATGATAGATCTCTTGCAATACTTCTTATTTCAAATAATTGTTCACGCTGATAACTTGGAGCAGTCCACCGGAGTTGACCGGCCTGCCGAATTGACCGGCTCACCGAGAACTCGCCGGCCCAATCCGGCCCTGCCTAGCAATAAGTAACCATTCAAATCAAAGACGTCCACCCCAAAAACAACCAGCCATAGAGTCAAGTCACAGAAGACTAAACAATCAGAATGGAAACTGGCGGCATATCCTTTGTACAATTTAACTCCAGATGTTGGAATAGATATCAGGGGCGTATTTTGTAATGTTGTAGTCAGGGTCGCAATTAGGAGTTTATAATTTAATTTTGCACAAATCTTCAACTTTAATCAAATTTGCAAAATCACTCTTTCTGAATTGCCTAAAAGTTGTCTTGGTTTGACATAATGCTGAACTTGTCATTTTGTTGATGTTTTTAATCTATTTTCAAATTACAAAGTATGTAAATACTAAATTATTGTACAAATCAGATTTCTTTGTACATCTGGCAACTCTGTATTGAGTACCAGATTATTTGTTGTTCTCAATCTACCAAATGTGGCATCGCTGTATTCTATTCCAGTAACATATGGGGATTCGATGCGCGCTTAGAAATGCGCGAACCTTCCCCCTCCCTGAAAGATTCCATTCTGATTGTTTAGTCTTCTGTGGTCAAGTCTAACACAACTTCGTCCCAAGGCACGCATCAAGAAATTGGAGAGCCTTACGCAGCTGCATGGTCTTTTAGAAGTAGTTATTTTAGCGTCGAAAATTTCATATCTCAGTCGCTGAAATGCTTTGTACTATCCTAAGATTGGTTGTTTTTTCATCAGCAAAAATGACAGAGAATCCAGTTTGTAGGGATTTCATAGGCTTTAAAAATAGTAATTATATAAAAAAAATGCTGCCCTGCTGCCCAAGGAATCACTACTTCCACATCCAGATTTTATATCCAAGTCACTCACAACGAAAAATTTTGTATGTGGAAATAATTGTTTATGGAACTTTAATAATATAATATTTGAAATCTTCTACTACAAAAACCCATAAAACGATACCCGACATCGGTAGTTGGGTGGGGGTGGTGATAGGGGGTGGTAGTGGTGGTAGATGAAGTCAAAAAATATTTTGAGGTTTCTGGTTCTTGTACACGCACTAAATCACATTTTTTTTTCATCCCCTTTAATAATGAGGTGGGGGTGATAATGGGGGAGGCTAATGCAAAATTTTTTTTTGAGACCTTAGCTTCTCTTGTATATACTAAATACCAATTTTATGGACTCTTACCTGCTTCATTTTCCCTATTTATCCCAAATTTACCCCAATTCACCCCCCCAATCTAGTTTCAGATCTCGTTAAAGTACATACCTATGTGTACCAAATTTCAAGTCAATATCTTAAACGGTTCCAGAGTAAACGTGCGCACAAAAAAAAGTTACAGACAGACAGACCGACAGACAGAAATTTTCACTCAAACTTAAAATCTTGACGTTTCATGACATTCTAAGCCTGTTTGAACAATCAAAATTTTTTTAAATTTTTTTGTCGTTACTCTACTTCCACTAGATCTGGAAGTAATTAATGCAGTGGTACTTGTCTGCACGAATGGGAAGTTTGACAAACAAAGTTGGTTAGGTTTATTATGTAGGTACGTAATAGTTTCAATTTCAGTATGTCGTGGTCAGTTGTATGACGTACGGCTTTGATAGCAAAAAAAAAATACAATAATATTTTTTTTACAAATTATTATTATACATCGTGCCATATATGTAAAAAAGTTGTTTCGTTAATTACAGAGTATATTAACCAGACCTTGATTTTTTCATGTCTTCCAAAATAGTTATTATAAGAGTTTTAATTTTATTCAAATGACAACTCATATTTTTTTGTGAAATTAAATTCTTAAATTAATAAATGTGAAGCATCTAATGAAGCTAGCAATTTTTTTTGATGATCCGGTATGTAAATTAGGTACTCTACTTTTAAATGTTGCTCTTTAAATTTTGCCTTTAATATTTTGTTAATAAACCTTTCTATTAACGTTACTTCTTCTTCCTCGAAATATCTTGACAGCTATTTTGTATTGGTGTATTGGTAAGACTTCACTATTGTATGATACGTTTGATAACATCTTGCCATCTGTTACGGTTATCCCGTCAGCCGTTTAGTGATGTCAGCCCAACGCTTTAACGCTCGTCTTTTTCGCTTCTTTCTATCTCTCTATCTTTTCTATCTTTCTATCTTTAAACTGATGTTGCCGAAAAATGATAAGATGTGGATGTATACAGTGGAGATTTTGACTAATTGAGCTGTTAATGTTGATACAATGGGCAAAGAATTCGTAATAAACGTTGTAGATCACATTATCAATATGATGTCGTCTGCCATTGCCGCAACGGTTTTGGAATTATTGGCCCATATTCTTTTCTAAATGTAATATATATATTTTTTATTTGGGTGTAAACTTTTCTCAATACAAAACTTGTCGCATCATATTAACCTTCTCTTTTTCAGTAGAATTGTCTTCATTTTAATATGTCAACACGAGTAAAATTTTTAAATGAATTTTTACCACCAAGCTAGTGGCTTATACAGTGTCTTTAAATAGGCACATGTCAAGAAACTTCAACGAAGGAAATAAACTGTCCAAGTGTCCAAGACTGCTATTTTATGTGTTACGCTCACAAGATTTTTTTTTGTTCTACCAAGTAGATTTAAAACATTAATAAAAAAAATAGGCAGCCACTGGAAGCGGCAAATATTGAGTTATGCGATGCTATCTTATAATTTTTTGACGGAAAGAAATGAAGTGTGATATATCGTTGAAATCAGAAGAACATCTACTTTAGAATGGGACAATAAATATTGATGTTATGTTGAAAAATGAGAAAGTCTACGTGCAAAAGGTGGGGGGATGACAAATAGCTAATGTATTTTTATGAAATATCGACCAATTTTTCACCTAGAATCGTCTGTAAATTCAAATTTGGTTACATCAAAATAATTATCTTTCAGATATAATTGAACCATTTGAATTTCAGATAAGCGAGGTACGAGTGTGGCTCCATGAAAAGTGAGACACGGTGTATATAAATCTGTAAATCTTATGTTGAATTTGTTCGAACTAACTAAACAAGACTATGTAAATTTCGGAACGGAAAAGTTAGTAGAACATAAATATTATTTGTAATAATAAGAAATAAATCTAATCTTATCTATTTATCTAAGATATTTTAACAAACTCTTTACGTACGTCACTAAATACTTATTAAATGTCACAGAGTTAATTAGACTCGAACATGCGTACATCAAATTTGCATAAAATAATTAAGTGCTATCTAACCTCCTTTTCAAAACTAAAAAATATATGAATGAGTTTATACATCTGTTTAAAATATGCTCTTTTTATAAACAATTTTTCAGAAGAAACAGGAAATCAAAGAAAAAATGCCAGAGTAATAAAACGCTACTTGCTTATTTTTATTCCATATTTATAAAGTTTAATATTATTATTGGTAAATTCCTACAAAGATGATTAATAGTACAGTAACTTGGTGATCTCACTTCGGACTAATTCTATAGCAGTTTTAAATTCAAATATTTTTAGATAGTTTGATTCAAAATGAGTCAAACATGATATATTAAAAAGAAATAAGGGTGCTTTTTCGTTGGGTTTCACCCCAACTCAGGGGTTTCGAAAAAAAAAAAAACGTGACTATTGAAACGTGTAGATCGTCGAATTTTACACAAAAAATGTCCTATGTTAGTTTTGCTTTAATACTCGCCGAGTTACAGAGGGTTGATTTTTAAGCAAAAAACACTGATTTTTCAAATGTTTTAAGCAAATTACTCAAAGAGGATCACATTTTCGAAAAAGTTTGTAATAACAAAAAAGTTAGCTTATGAAATAACAAAAATAATTCATGAAATAAAAATTTGTTTAAGCTTATCGTTGCCAAGATACAGTTAATGTTAGGTGCATTTGAACGTAGCCATGAAAAGATCACGCTCGTCATACAGTCATAACTCTGGTTTAAACAAACCTTTTAACATATACCTTGAACTAAATTAAAGCTTATTAGAATGGCTTAAAATTTTCTTTTGGCAAATTTTGATATCCGCAAAATCAAAAATGATACAAGGATAATAAAGGCAAAATTTTGATTTTTTTACACAAATTTTTTTGACCGTGATTGGTGCATTATCTAAAAGATTTTACACTTAATTAAAATTGAATTTTCTTGGCTTTAAAGTTAAATAACTTAGCAGAAAAGCATCTTAGCTATATATTGCTAGAGACAAAAAATTATAGCAATAAACTAAGGAAAACGCCACTGTTTTTATTTTTTTGATAAAGATAATAGCCTAGCAGATATGTGTTTGAAATTAACTTTTAACGTTTTCTTTTCTCAAATTGACGCATTTGAAGATGAATATGGAAAAACTATATACTGTCTTGAACTACCTGACTTTAAAGAAGATTAAAAGACTGTCAAAATGCTTTTTTTTGTGATGATTATTAGCGTTATTTGCAAAGAAGATCTCACCAAAATAAGGGCGAGCCTCGTTTTAGCAAATTACGATATTGCTCGTTTGGCGGTAAAATCTCACAATATTTTCAATTATAAAGGAATAATCATAATTTTTGATATTCACGCATATTTCCTAAGAATTTCCTTCATACTTACTTTTTAACTTAGGGACAGTTTTCGCCCTCTTAAGGTTAAGAGCAATTATTTTTCTTATTAGGGGATGAGTTTCAAATCAAATCAAATTTTAACAATCTGCTAAGAAAGTCTTAATTTCTCAAAATAAATTTACCCCTTTTATATCGGTCATCTTGAGGGTGCAACATAAAATTTGTAATATCTGACTTCACATTCATGATTAGCGCTCCCAAAAGCATAAGTTTCATTAATTTATTCTCAGTATTTCGTTAGTTATTGATTTTTTGACTTTGGAGGTGGCTTTCACCTCTTATGGGTAAGAGCAATCATTTCTCTTATTGGGATATAAATTTTATGTCCTATAATATAAGAACTTGCAAATAAAAAGTTGTACGTGCTCAAAACAAACAAAATATAGCTCATTTTTCCATTGTGTCCCTATTATATCGGCCATATTAGGGATGCAATCGCGAATTTTAAAATTATGACTTCAGATTCCTTATCAGCGACTTGAAAACATATTCACGAATACATTTTTTACATTTTTCAATAACTAACTCTTAATATACTTAGTCAGTATTAAATTTTTAAATTCAGGTCGTTTTCACCCAAGTTTAAGAATCCCCCAAAAAAGTTCGAAACCGCTATAGAATTAGACCGAAGTTTTGCCACTTTTTAACACTAAGTGATTGTACTATAATGGAAATATAGACCTTTTGAAAATAAATAATAAGTAAGCAATCATAAAACTGAACAGACAAATTTAAGATGATTTGATACAAAAGTGGTTATAAAAAGGTTAAAAATTATGTCTAAAACATTTTACTGTTTTGTTACTTGGAAATATAACCATGGACAGTTTCTAGGAATAATATTAAAAGTTATACCTGAATTTTTTTTATGTTATACCGTATAGTTAACCCGCAAATCCAAATTTCCCCATCTTTAATTTTCCACAAGGTATCAAAATATTTTTTTACATTTTATAATATTAATTAGATATTTATTTACTAAAATATTCACGATCCCACAATACTATACATTTTTCAAACTGCTTCATAAAATTTAAAATAATATTTGTATACCAGCAGCTTAAATACAATAATAAAATAATAAAAGTGATATACTAAATGCGGCAATAAAAATTAAGCCGAACAAAGACCAAGGACCAAGTGTGACAATCGCAAGAGGAGTGAAATCGTATTTTGAGCCAGAGATGCATACACTATTTTTTACACGATCGTGTATTTGAGTACACAAATTTTATAATGACACAAATGTCTAATTTATTATAAAGTAATAGTGTCAAGTTGGCATATAAAATGAATTTAATCCCAATAAAATTATTATTTTAACGTGATTTTTGACGACGGGCAAGAATAGCTATTTTGTGCAAGAAGTTAGGAAAAGTGTTTTTTTTTTCGAGATCAAAAATACGCCGCATACTGAAGTGTTTCACTTTTTTTTTTCTACTAACGTTTGGAAAGGTTATTCAACCGAGATATATTTTTTAATTCTATATTTGACAAACTTATTACTTTTTTTACAACAATTATAAATTGAAAAGTTGGATCAAGAAATCTAATTTCGTTACTAGGAACTGTTGGCTTAAAACGAGCGAGCATAACAACTTTTTTTAGTGTGAAAATATCTTTTTTCTGAAATTGATCGGCAATTGCTACATTTTCGGCGCGATTTCAGATCGAAAAATGCACAATTCCAGTATTTTAATCCGTTGCTAAGAAACCATCAGAAAACAGACCGGAAAAGATCCGTTGCCAACGTCAACAAAACCGTACGGGAATGTTATTTTCTCGGCCTAGGCCGGGAAACTAACATTCCCGTACGGTTTTTTATGTATATTTTAGACAGTAAATAAATACATGCAGACAAACCAACTCACATTAAAATTGCATTTATTAGTAAGCAGTTAGATTGTAATGAAGAAATGTTATGCATTAATATAAATTCCTTCATTTATAATAATATTAATTGTGATTTCAGAAAAAATAGTATGTGTATTTCGGTGTGAAAGCACATTCCCGGATTTCGGAATGTATTGCTTTCACACCTAAATACACAATATATTATTTCTGAAATCAATCAAGAATGTCTACTTTTTCGACGCAATTTCAGATCCCAAAATATATCTACTATCTTAGTCCGTTGTTAAGCAACTATCATAGCACAGTACGGGAAAGTACTATTTCTTACATATAATTTAATATACATATATTGTTTATTTTTATACGTTTATAACAATGTTGACTGCGATTTCAGAAAAAAATATTGTGTACCTCGTAATAAAAGCACATTCCCGGACTTCAATATTCGTTGACCTCAGCTAATGCCTCGGTCAACAATTTACATCATCGTCCGGAAATGTATTGCTTTCACTACTAAATACACAATGTACTATTCCCCTATAGTTAGGAAAATCAAATTAATACTGAAATATAGAACATTTTTAAACGTCAATAGAAAAATTACCCCACACTTGTAAAACCAATGCTATATTATAAAGTTCTTGAAAGTTTTCTTTAATTCTATAATCGCTGTATATCTTTCTTTGTTTCGTTAAGAACATATTCCGATAGTTATTTTTATTGTAGAAAGATTGTCCGTTATAGATCTGTCAGTGCTGAACTATGTCAACTCCTCCGATTGTTTATTTTAAATGTCTTGTTTAAATTTTGAATTGGGATACCGCAGAAGTGTTTTGACTATACGTGAAGCAACGTTCATCGCGGTTAATACTTGGACGGGTAACCCGGCTAAGAAAACACGGCGATCTCGTCCCACCTTCTAGCGGCTTGTATATCAGTGTATACGTAGAGCTATGTAATTTGAGACGAGAATTACGTAGTGGATATACCATTGGAGGGGATGTGAAGCAGTCGGTCCCTTGTCTATTAAATATGAGGCAAGTTTGGTTTCAGTGATTGGTAATTCAAAATATGGCCTTTGAAAATGGCACCCAAACACTGATTATTATTTTATATTTCAGAAACCTTTTGATTTACACGCGACTTTATATGCATATTGACAATAATACAAGCTTATCCGTACATTATTTTTTTTAAATATTTTTTACCATAAGTGGGTGGTATTGAGGGGGGCTGTGGATATTTTGCATTAATTTCTTATGTCTTTTATTTTTTTTAACTTTGGTACAAGAATGTCATTCACTGATTAAAAATACACATGTCCTCTTTCATTTAAGTCGTAGAACCAACCGTTTGTGAGAGAAATCGTTCTAATGAGTTTGATGCAGAAACGTTGAAAACATAATTTGAATAAAACATATCTCATAGTGGGCTTGTTTCAAATAACAATTAATTCTTGTACAGTCTCATTATTAACCTGATAACACTGTTGGCATTGTTAATATAGTAATGGCTTTTCACGCACAGCAGACGCATTGCATTACCTGTAATATTAGATTAAATCCACGTCAAATGGCGCACATAGATCGTGAGGCGCTATAAAACGAGAAATCGTCATTTCAGGGCATGATTTTTTACTGATCGAACAAGAATTTGCAACAATTGTAACCGATCGATTGCTGATGAAATACAAACTATTGAAGAAGATCCTGGAGTTCTAAGACTGAATGTTTTGCAAGCAGAGTTGAAACCGAGAATCTTCAACGTAGCAACGGCAGGTGGAATTCCTTGGATCACCATGATTTACATACATTTCTACATCTTACATAAGATAACCTTCGAGATTTAACAGCTGGTATTTATCAGATACAACTCGTTCCATCTTACATACAAGACAAACTACGACAAGAAAATGACATTCTTGAAATTGAGGAGCTTATCAATGAACCAGATCTAGTAAGAGCAAGAGTATCATCTCATTTTGTTGACGCAAAAAGACATCAACTGTAGATTGCTTATACATCAGTAGAGGCCAACGTAAGCAATGAGAACAATGATGAAATGAAGATGTTATATCAAGCTATTACTGCATAATGGATTGTGTGAGTCGGATAAATACCCTAAAACCCAACTATTGTCTGATGCAACCAAAGTAGTTCTCCCCCCATTTTCGAGGATCCTGAACACCGTGGTGTTGCCAGAATTTCTCGTTGGGGTGATCCACCCTCGCAAACGGCCAAAAACCGCTCCCAAATGGTGGCTTTGCCCGGGGGGTATGCTGAGAACGACTGACAGTCCAGTTCGAGCAACGAGGAGCAGCAGTAGGCAGCTTTCAGCGAGAACCTGAAGATGACAGATGGGATTCTGTCGAAACGTCGTTTACACAACAGAGGCTCCAGCAGGAGCCTACCAACTACGTGGGAAAACACCCGGAAGTACACCGACACTTCATATATATATATATATATATATATATAGAGATATGCATGGTCATATACAGGCCCATTTCATACACTGAGCGGTTGTAGTGCAGCCCGATTTGACGCTGTGAAGCCCGGGGTCGGGCTCACCAATGTACCCCCATGTATATCATCACTAAATGGCCACAAATCATGTTAGCTTCCTTCCTACAAAATTTTGGGTTGGGCTTCAAAAAGTCATATTTCCATGTTCCGAGATACACTTTTAGTTCAGCACTACTGAGTCAGGCGGCGCTGTTCCTGCATATCCAAACCTCTTATACAGCTGATATTCATCGCTCGTTATATAGCCCGATATTTGGCAGCGTTGCAATGGCTCGATAACGTTCGATTCTTATTTCCTCTTAAATACTTTCTTCATGAAGTCACAATCGATGAATGAAAGCTCTTTATTCGAATTAATTTTTAGTCCGAAACCTCACAGGTATTGTATCATATTCGAACAATTTATTTAAATTCAAAAATTTATACCTACTAAGAATTATAATTTAAGTTACATAGTGCTATGAAAGAAAAATAGTTGTAAGCATCTTAAACATCTTAAAATGTGTTTTTAATTTTTATACACAATCTCAAATAGAGGGCTTAAAAATATAAGTGTAGCATTTATATCGTAAGAAAGAGAATTTAGAATAAGAGGAAAATATAAAATAAATGCTTTGTTTATTTGTCGTAATAAATTGATATTTTTATGTCCTAAATTAGGTTTGTGATTTTTGCATTCAAGATTTAATAATATTATACTTAGTTACTTCCACATCCAGTGGAAGTTTAGCAACACAAAAAAAAATTGAAAATCTGTGTTGTTCAAAAAAACTCTGAATGTCAGGAATCGTCGAGATTTTAAGTTTGAACAAAATAAAATATAAATATAAATTAATATAAATAAAACATTAAATTAAAAAAAAACTGTTAGACTATCGTTCTGTGTGTAATTTTTGCTCCGTACACAATTACTCTGGAATCGTTTACGATATTGATTATATTTTTATCTTTTCATCTTATTCCGTTGAATGGTTGGGGGGGGGGGGGGTGAATTGGGGTAAATGAAAAAATTGATTGGCATTAGCCACCCCATTACCACCCCCCACTCTCACACCAATATTAACAGAGGTGAAGAAAATAAAATTGCGATTTAGTGTGTGTAAAAAACCAAAGACCTTAGCATTTTTTTAAATTTCATCTACCCCGCTATCACCACTTCGACTACCGATGTGACACATCGTTTTATGGGTTTTTGCATCGACGATTTCAAATATTATATGATTAAAGTTCCATAAACAATTTATTTTCACTTAATGAAGTTCAAATATAATATCAAATTTTATTCGTTGTGAGAAATTTGGATAGAAAATCTGGATGTGGAAGTAGTTTGGTATAACATTTATCTCAGAAATACTGTTTGGTTTATTTCATTTGACTCAAAAAAATACCAAACTTACGCGATCGTTCAGTAAAAAAATTTTATGTAAAAAAATACCTACTGCAAAACTTGAAGCTTTAATTTTGTATTTTTTTTCTGTTTCAACGTACACGCCCTTGAAAATCGTCGTGTTTAGACAAAAATGTGTTGAAAGTCTACATTTAAATGCCAATAATGGGAAAGTCATTGCAATTTTCATTTGTTCGGGAAATTCACCACTTTACAATAAGCGATTTATAATTCTAGTTAAATGATATATTATATAATTATGTGTAAGCTTTATTACTCTGGGAGTTACCTGATCTATTACGCAACACGCTTTGCTTTTCATCCCGTTGATTATACCAGCAATATCTTGAGTAAATATAGGAAGGTGACTTTAGTTTAAAGAACCGACGGACAGAGTACATGGAAGAAAAATAATTTGACCAAAATGTTCAGTAATTATGGTACGGTGGTGTGGGTGGATGAGGTAAAAATAATTTGAGATCTTTGGTTTTTGTAGACACTAAATCACAATTTTTTTTCTCGCCCCCTTTAATAATTAAGTTATAGACCGACAGACAGATTTTTTTTCTCAAATTTAAAATCTCGACATTTCATGACATTATAAGCCTATTTGAACAAAAACAAATGTAGAATTTCATTTATGCTTCTGTTTTTAACCCTTTTCTACAAATTGCAATTTTATAATAATGAATGTTTTTTATTTAAAATACACTTTAAAATTTATTAATAAATCCTCATATTATAATATTTTAACTTTATTAATTGATCATTTACAATTATTTATGTTTCAGATAATTTTACGAGCATTACATGATTTTGGTCTTAAATCGGGCATTTTTATCCATAACTTTGTATTTTAATCATTTTAATTATTAAAAATAATAAATGCCTAATAAAAACCTATGCAATGATATTTAAACTTTGATATAAAATATTCGTTCATTTTGCACAATTTTGGTCTTAAAATCGGCCATTTTGGAGTCGTCATTTTTTTTAACACTGTGTTCGTAATTAGCGAAATTTTTTCAATTATAATATTTTCAACATAATTTTTCACAGAAAAAAAAGAGTTAGCAAAGAGTAGGCAAAGAAAAGTAGTAGAAAGCTTCATTAATGATTATAGAACATTAAAATAGTTTTTAGGCAAATCCATTCAGGTTCAATCGATTTCCTAACAACTTGCTTTTTTCGCCTGAGTGCAGTCAACTAAATAATTTAAAATTTTAACATTTTTAAAAACTAAATAAAAAACCGCTTCCCAGGAAATCACTACCTCCATATCCGTATTTTCTATCCAAATCTCTCACAACGAAAAAATTTTGATACTATATTATTTGCACTCCACTATGTGGAAATAATTGTTTATGGAACTTTAATAATATAATATTTGAAATCTTCAACCCCAAAAACCCATAAAACGATATGCCACATCGGTAGTGGTGGTGGAGGTGGTGGTATTGGGGGTGGATAAAGTAAAAAAAATCTTGAGGCCTTTGATTCTTGTACACACACTAAATCACAATTTTACATTTTCACCTCTTTTAATAATGAGGGTGACTAATGCCAAAAAATTTTTTGAGAGCTCAGCTTCTCTTATGTGTATATATTAAATAATGATTTTATGGACTCTTACTTCACAACTCCAACCCTTCAACGAAATAAGAACAAAATATAATCTGTGTCCAGAACTCATCATGATAAGATCTGGGAATCGATTATATTTTGATCTTATTCACAAAAGAAGTTACACACAACAGACCGACCGACAGACTGAAATCTTTTTTGCTCAAATTTAAAATCTCGATGTTTCATGGCATTCTGAGGATATTTGAATAATAATAATTTTCGATTTTTTTTTTGCGTAACTATATTTCTCTAATTACCAGTTAAGGGTATCTTATTATTATTTCATGTTGTAGCAGCTATACAGTGTTTCTCCATTTTCACTATAAGGACCGTTAGTCTAATTTTAAATTTAAGTTCATGTAGGTATTCAGGCAAAACGTTCTCGAAGCCCTGTCAAAAACTACTATAAATAGCTTCTTACACAATACATTTCTCTCTTTCATATTTCGGCGTATTGCTAGAAAACTACCTGCTTTCTCTTTTGTTTGTTAAATGTGTCTGAGTCTAGCATTATTAGAAATGTTAAAATTCACATTGTTTATTTACTACGTTTTTTATCTGTTTTGAGAATTCTTCGAATTTTTTTGATAATAAAGAATATCTTGAAGGGTTCTGAAGAAAAAATTGGCCGAAGCTGGTTTTATAATTTAGTAGATCGATGCTTATAATAGTACAGTAACTAGATATTTAAATTTACAAAGTTTGTCATATAGATTAAATTTCGTTTTTTTTTATTTAATAGGAAATTCAAGTAAATGTTTGGATATTATGCGAATACTTGCATTTAACAGAATATTAATGTCATTCCTTTTCAGGAGTTACACAAATGACAATAACCATTGAAACTGATAGAGGATCGAATTTAGAAAAAAAAATCTACACAATTTTTTATATAAATTGCGACTTGAAAATTGCGATTTTAACTTTAGAAAACAGGTATCGCAACACGATTTTCGTCAAATAACTCGATAAATAATTTAGCGAACAAATGCTCTAGACCAAAAAGAAAGCTTAAGGTGGGCGGTTTCCTGAACGTAATTCGAGGATTTCTCCTGCACCCTGAACCGATTGAAAAAATTTTTTGATATTCGTTTAGAGACAGCTTTATAGAATGGTACTAGGCTATTTAAAACTAAAAAAAGAAAAAAAATTACTTGAGCGAAAATCAAAAAAAAATTTTTTTGACTTTTCAGTAGTCTGGTACCATTCTATAATGTTGTATCTAAAGGCCTATCAAGGGATGTAAGAGAAATCCTCGAACTACGAAATCATTTTCTTAAGCACGGCACCGGCACCCTTAAACTGAGGATGAATTTTGCTTTTACTTCCACATCTACGTATTTATAGACCAGTGTCAATAATTTTTGAAAAAAATAAAATTCTTAGCAGTATATGGGTGGTGGGAAAATTTAAGATTAATAGTATATAAATTGGGAAATATCGACTGGACCGCAACAGATAACCGGAAGTAGAGTGAGGGTGCGAAAAGTTGTGTTTTTGGGGATTTTGTGGATTTTGGGGATTTTGGGATTTTACGATTTCTGACAAAAGTAGACCTCCTATCGAAAAAAGTTTAATGCAAAAGTTGTAGATAATTGAGAGGTCTACAACTTTTATTTGAACTATTTTTTTTCATAACCTCAAAAATATTGAGAAAAACGCCAAAAACCAATTTTTTTTTTTTTTAATTTTATTTTTATCTTCCACAAACATAATTCGATTTTGATGAAATTCGTTGAAAATATACATTTTTATGCCTCAAAAAAGCTGTAATTTTTTTGAGGCATAATTTTGGCGGATTTAATTTGAAAAAAAGGCCTAATTTCCAATCAAAAAGTTGATTACCAGTTTTGATTTTTGAAAATTTTATAACGGTATTTTTTTCGTTGAAACCTTTACTTTAAGATGTAAAAAAAAGGTGTAAAAAATCATACTGTTACTGGGGAAAAACATTGTCAAAATTGTAAAAAACAAAAAAAAACACTTTTATCAAGATCGATTTTTCCGTAAATGTTACTAATTTTGAGAGCCGAGCACTCTACTAACAGAATACACGTAACGAAAAAGTTTAAGTATATAAAACATTTTTTACTATTAATCGCATTAGTTATTCTGTTAGTAATCGTTTACCTTTAATGTCTTATTTTGTACCAATTTTTTCTAAATTTATTTAAAAATTTCCCATCTATGAACGTTAGTTCGCGCAGATGGAAACGGCAGCGCTATGACCTAATGTTTCAAATTGTTTTAACATAGAATATTACCTACCTTACTTTATTTTTCTACGATCTTTGACCAAAACATTTGTAATTCTATATTCACTAAGTATTATTAACTTAAAGGTTGCAAAGATCGTGATATACCAGGCAATTAAGGTAGGCGCATGAGGCTGTCGAGCGCACTATAAAGGGAGACCGACAAGAAATATAATTCCAAATGGCCTTCATAACAATATATGTCTTCATAAATAAAAACCGCTGCCTAAGGAATCACTACTTCCATATCCAGATGTCCTATCAAAATGTCTCTTACGGCGAAAAATAGTTTGATGCGATATGTGCACTCCACTATATGGAAATAATTGTTCATATAAGTTTAATAATATAATATATTTGAAATCGTCTACCTTAAAAATCCATAAAATGATATATATGCCACGTCGCGTCGGTAGTAGGGCTGGTAGGAATGGCCGATGACAAAAATTGTTGAGACGTTGACTTCTCCTAAATACAGTAATTTCCAATTTCACGGACTCTACTTGTTTGCTTTACTTATTTATCCCCATTTACGTCCATTTATCCCTGCCCGATCCTTCAATGGAAAAAGATCAAAATATAATTACTTCCAGATCTCGCTATTATATAATACATAAGTGTACAAAATTTTAAGTCAATATCATAAACAGTTCCAGAGTAATACTGCGCACAAAAAAGATACAGACAGACCGACATATAGAAATTAGTTTTCTGCTTAAACTTAAAATGAGATTATTATAAATTTTGATTCTGTATTTCTACTTTATAAATTGATTTAATGTAAAATACGTAATAAAATTATTTTTAATGTGAGAGTGCTCATAAAGCATAAAAAAGTTTTCTTCTTGCCTAAAAATTGTAAATGAAGTGTTGGAAGTGATGCAAAACGGTAATTTCAATGTAATATGTAATAAGTGAACTTTAATTAACCATTTCGGACTGCTGAAAACCGAAATGTTTTAACAATAATTTTACCTAACAAATTGCTAGAAATTATCATTTTTAGGCAAGAAGAAAACTTTTTTATGCTTTATGAGCACTCTCACATTAAAAATAATTTTATTACGTATTTTACATTAAATCAATTTATAAAGTAGAAATACAGAATCAAAATTTATGATAATCCCATTTTAAGTTTAAGCAGAAAACTAATTTCTATCTGTCGGTCTGTCTGTAACTTTTTTGTGCGCAGTATTACTCCGGAACTGTTTATGATATTGACTTAAAATTTTGTACACTTATGTATTATAGCGAGATCTGGAAGTAAATTATATTTTGATCTTTTTCCATTGAAGGATCGGGCGGGGGTAAATGGACGTAAATGGGGATAAATAAGTAAAGCAAACAAGTAAGAGTCTGTGAAATTGGAAATTACTGTATTTAGGAGAAGTCAACGTCTCAACAATTTTTGTCATCAGCCATTCCTACCAGCCCTACTACCGACGCGACGTGGCATATATATCATTTTATGGATTTTTGAGGTAGACGATTTCAAATATATTATATTATTAAACTTATATGAACAATTATTTCCATATAGTGGAGTGCACATATAGCATCAAACTATTTTTCGCCGTAAGAGACATTTTGATAGGACATCTGGATATGGAAGTAGTGATTCCTTAGGCAGCGGTTTTTATTTATGAAGACATATATTGTTATGAAGGCCATTTGGAATTATATATCTTGTCGGTCTCCCTGCATAGTGCGCTCGACAGCATCATGCGCCTACCTTAATTGCCTGCTATATCACGATCTTTGCAACCTTTAAGTTCATAATGCTTAGTGAATATAGAATTACAAATGTTTTGGTCAAAAATCGTAGAAAAATAAAGTAAGGTAGGTAATATTCTATGTTAAAACAATTTGTAACATTAGGTCATAGCGCTGCCGTTTCCATCTGCGCGAACTAACGTTCATAGATGGGAAATTTTTAAATAAATTTAGAAAAAAATTGGTACAAAATAAGATATTAAAGGTAAACGATTACTAACAAAATAACTAATGCGATTAATAGTATAAAATGTTTTATATACTTAAACTTTTTCATTACGTGTATTCTGTTAGTAGAGTGCTCGGCTCTCAAACATGCGCATAAAAATAAGATTTGTAGAGGTTACGGCGTATCAAATGTTTATTTTTTTTCGACTTTTAACTTGAAACAAAAATATTCTATATTTTCTTTTATAACATGCAACGGAGCTATGAAAATAGTGAAATGCAAAATGTGTTCTTAGAGTGGGGTCGCCTACTAGACGGGTTCAAACGGATCATAGGAAATTTGCATCGCATTACATTTAGTTGTATCTTATTTATTATTAGTCATAAAATTATAAATCAATAAATCATACACTATTGCGTTCGGAAAAGATAAATGAGATTTTTGTAAAGAGTATAAAGTTTTGATTTGAGCCTACATTTCGAAGATAATAAGATTGAAACGCAAGTTGTCTAAATAGAATTAAATTTTAAAGCATTTCAAACCGAGATATTATTGCGGTTTTAAGTTACGTTCTCCCGTAAGATTCGATGTAAAATGTATTATTTGAAAGCCATAAGGAAATATTTCCTCTACAAAGCATTTTATGAAACATCGCAATTTATTTATTTTTTCCACTATTCGCCTTAACTCGTTTTTAGCTTTAATGCTCTTTTGCACATGACGCTTTTTGATGGTCTATTGAAACTTATATAATAATTACTTATTGTTATTATTACTATATTGCATATATAATTATTCATTTTATATAAAATTCAGCTCGTAACAACGAAACCTCCACGGAGGTCACGGAAGCATATTAATGCACACTATGTCTATTTTCAAGTTCAAACTGGGCCTTCTTACGTTTTCACAGTATCACAGTACTTTCTGATGAGTAAATTAAAAGAATTTACTAGAAGTATCCGTCTTTGCACAGTGAGATAACCTGAATCTGAAAACTTATTTCATATAATGCAACTCTCAATTGATGTTAACTTGGGGCAGCTGGTACGTAGTAGAGGTCATTGTAATAACTTTTTTTAATATTAAGCCTATAAGTATAGTCACAGTGAAATAAAAAACCGCTGCCCAATGAATCACTACTTCCACATCCAAGTCTCTTACAACAGAAATACTATATTTGCACTCCACTATGTGGAAATAATTGTTTATGAACTTTAATAGTATATTATTTGAAAACCCATAAAATTGTATGCCACATCGGTAACAGGGGGTGGTGGTGGTGGGAGTGAATGAAGTGAATTTTTTTTTAATGACTTTGGCTCTTGTACACACACTAAATCACACCATTTTTTCACCACCTTTAATAATGGGGTGACGGTGGTAATAGGTGTGGCTAATGCCAAATTTTTTTGAGGCCTTAGCTCCTCTTATATTTACTAAATACCAATTTCATGGACTCTTACTTGCTTGATTTACCTATTTACCCCCATTTACCCTAATTTACTATTCAACTTTGCAACGGAATAAAATCAAAATATAATCTAGTTCCAGATCTCGTTAAAATACATACGTGTGCCATATTGTAGGTCAATATCTTAAACAGTTCCAGAGTAATAATGAGCACCAAAAAGATAGAAGACTAACAGACAGACTGACGCGACAGACAAATTTATTTTGCTGAAACTTAAAATATTGACGTTTCATGACATTCTAGGCCTATTTAAACAATGAAAATTTCCAAAAATTTTTTTTGCGTTAATATACTTCAACTGGATGTGGAAGTAATACCCAGAAAATGTCATGACAAAGATATAAAAAATCGTTGTGTGCCGTAAACTACACGATAGGAGTAAATCCTCTACTTCAAGCATTTTCTTCGAGGAAACCTACTACGCGTCCATACTGTAACCCACTGTGCATCCAATTTACTCGAGGAAAGCCACTGCGCATCCATACTACTCGTGGTAAACTACTGCGCATCCATTGTACTCGAGGAAAGCCACTGCGCATCCATACTACTTAAAGTAACCCACTGCGCATCCATACTACTTGAGGTAACCTACTGCGATCTGTAATACTCGAGAAAAGTCACTGCGCATCCAAAATACTCGAGGAAAGCCACTACACATCCATAATACTCGGGAAAACCTACTGCGCATCCATAGTAGTCGAGCAAAGCCACTGCGCATCCATAATATTCAAAGTAATTTTAACAACATAATATTTGAAATCGTCTACCCCAAAAACCTATAAAACGATATACCACATCGGTAGTGAAGGTGGGGGTGGTGGTAGGGGGTTGGTAGTGGGGGTGAATAAAGTAAAAATAAAATTTGAGGCCTTAGTTTCTTGTATACACGCTAAATTACAATTTAATTTTTTTCGCCCCCTTTAATAATGGGGTGGGGGTAGTAATGGGGGTGGCTAATGCCAAAAAAATTTTTGAGACCTTAACTTCTTTTATATATGCTAAATATCAATTTTATGGACTTTTACCTGCTTGATTTACCTATTTACCCCAATTTTCCCTCTAACCCTTCAACGGAATAAGATGAAAATATAATCTACTTCCAGATCTCATTAAAATACATACGTGTACCAAATTTCAAGTCAATATCTTAAACGGTTCCAGAGTAATCGTGCGCACAAAAAAAGTTACAGACAGACAGAAATTTTTTTTTTGCTCAAACTTAAAATCTCGACATTTCATGACATTCTAAGTTTATTTGAGCAATAAAAATTTTTTAAAATTTTTTTGTCGTTACTATACTTCCACTGGATGTGGAAGTAATTAAATAAAAAAATTATAAATACTTCAAAGAGAACTTCATGCTTTGTTTTTATTTGATGGCAATCAATTTTTGCTAATATTTGACCTGTATACTCAGAAACACAAGGGTCACTTGCTGTCTCAAAAAATAAGTACACTTTCAAAAGAAAAATTACATCAAGGGATTCTTTTACTACTATACCTAATATTACTCTACTAATAATACAATTCTTTTTGTATATCTCTTAGGTAGATAAACGTAATTTAATTTCTAACCCTTTGCATCTTTTTATTTAATGTGAATGAGGGAATACTTTAAAAGTGGAAAACAAAAAATGAGGACAAATTCAAAATATTTAAATATTTATAGGCCTACCACGGAGTAATTACATTATCAATTATTAGTAATTAATGTTTATTTGCATAAAAAAATAACCTAATATTTTATTAGGTTTTTTTAATATATCTTGAAATTCATAACAATCAAAAATAAAAAAAACGTAACTGTTATATTATTTTGGCGTTTTCAAAAAAATGAATATATTTCCTTTATTAGCTGGCCCTCCAATAACGTCTCTACTGTAAACAGTAATGACAGTGGCGCAGTAAAGCAAGTACTCCTAACCATATAATATTGTGCTTCGTGACGATGCATGCATCAAAGAAATTTATATTATAAAAATATAACCTACTGACTCCCGATTATATTGGCAACATCGCTGGGACGGAGAACGAACGCTAAATATATTCTTATATACAGCGGGCTCTGAAACGATCAGTAAATATATCCGGGCTCTGAAATATGCCATGTTTATATAATTAAAAGAAAAATAATAATTAGCTACCTCTAGTGGCTTCCTATTAAAAAAGATGCCCAACAGTCGCCATATTTAATAAGTTTGTTAATTTATACACTCGGGAAATGCCGGGCTTATGAGCGACCTATCGATATATCGGGCTACACAATATGCCGTCTATACCTATATATATATATAAAAGTTGATAAAAAATTCTGAAAAATTTTTTGAGCTTTATTAGACTTGAGCAAAAATATTTCGACCCTTGCAATTTTTTGCCAAATTTGCCAGTTTAAAAGAACAAAAATCTTGGATGCCTAAAACGACGCAAATTACCTAACTTTGACAACTTGTATCTCAAAAACTGTCCATAGGATCGGCTCGATGTGATGAGAAATTTTGATCAGCATAACTTAAACTACAAAATAGCAAAGTTTCAGCTGATTTCACTGAAACACTATTTTCATCAGTTTTGTTCCGTGGTCCTTTGTAATATAGAAAATTTGCCACACCAAAGTTCTGTTACTTTGTCTCGTAGGAGTAACTGTTTCGGACGTATGACCATGCGAAGTTGAAATGATAATATGTATATGCCTACACCGGATGTCAACGAGATCAGAGATCTTTATTTTTCAACGGGTCGAGATGAAACTAGGCACGTGTCACTTGTTACCAAAATGACATTTTTTGATTCATCTGTCAAGTATCTACGACTTCTGGTTTCACCGAACATGACTTCCACTTTTGATTTTTAAATAGAAAACCTGTATATTTTTGGATCCTTGGAATCTAGATTTCATTCTGCATGTAACTGTACTAATTTTATTACCCTTTCCGCCATTTTGAATTTTTTGCAGTCAATTTTAATTTTCAATCTAGTGTGCGCTGATTCACCAGAAATTTTTCTAATATTCGTAAATAATTTAAGAAAAATAGGTATTGAACTTTGTTGTTGTTAATGTGTTACAGAGAGGCGAAAGTTGATAAAATCACTTTTTCGAAGATATTGCCGCATAATATTTTTACCAGCCATTTTTCTTGTAAAGTGTTACTTTACGAAAAAAAAAAAAGGTATATAATCTGTTTTGTTCTAACTCTTCTAAGCTACAATTTGGTATTAAGTGTTTTTGTTATAAGTCTAGTAGTTTTAGAGATATTTGCAAAAAAACTGTTTTTTTTTTTAACTTTTGACCTCTTGTAACTTTTAAAGATCCAGCGGTATCTATGAGGACTTTTGACATTTCATTTAAAATATTCATTCCAAAATTGAGCCGGGTGGGAATTTTTATTCAAACAAAATCTAATTTGATTGGAGTAATATTCGCTATCAGTATTTCGATGAATGATATCCAAAGAAATACAGCAATCTCACCTCACCTCCAAGCGACTTGTATATGAGCGTAAACACAAAACCTAGGTAATATTAGGCGGAATTGCGTAGTGGATAATATAACATCTTCCGGGTCGACAATAAATTAATGAAACAGTTATATTCTGTTACAGGGCTTGGGCCCACTTGTAAAGAGGAGCCCCAAAGGCTGCTAAACCGCGAAGGCAGGGTAGGGTAGTAACCCTGTGCCCTGAAAAAAATTTTAATGTTTAACGTGCAGTACCCCCTCTGCAATACACTGCTGAGGAAGAGGTCTCACACAGCCGACTAGTTAGATCCTTGGGGGTGATTTCGATAATTGGGGTGGTGCAGGATGGTGAAATATATAAAGTCAATGTCATTCTAATCAAACATTTAATAATGGTAGCTCGGTACGTAGTACAAGATATTACACAATTAATCTAAAACTGCACTAATAAGTGGGACCCACACCCTTAACCTAACATAAACAAAATATCTTACCAACAAATCTCTTGATAAATATATGTAAAGGTCATATACAGGAAGAGTGACAAAAAAAATAGCTATATGTGACCCAAGGTACGGTAAAACATAAATTGCTTAAAACTATTAAAATCTATTTGTAAAATTGAACAAAACTATTTAGTTACTGGAGTAACGATACACAAAATATGCCAAATGTTACTGAAATATACTGGAAATCGTTATGAGCAAAATATTGCAAATATTACTGAAACTTATTGAATTAGTTATGTGCAAAATATGACTAATATTACTGAAATTTACCGAAACTCATATTAAGTTATGATGAACGTTAGCACATCTACTACTATGAACTACCTGTGGACAAAATAGGATGAACGGACCTGTATGTTTTCTTGTCTCGGGCAAACAACCCCTAATTATTTTACTGTACGGTGAACGTTGTGTTGATGTACTGGATCCCTTGTTAAGATAAGTAATATGATTCCGCTTACCTTTGGCAGTGTCTGAATACCTTTTCCCGTTCTACCAGGATGGCGTAATTTGATGTGATAGCAACCACAAGTTGTAGACAATCTTCGTGGTGGTCCAATATAACGTGACGAGATCCCCAGTACCAGCACAAAATAATAGGCAAAAATCCAAACGCTAGACACCAAAATCTAGACTAGAAGTCGAAACCAGAGTCAGACTGGAAGTTCCTCGTAAAATGTAGAAGGTGACATAAAAGTTCAAGTAGAATCTAAATAACAGATCCAAATAAACCTAAAATAATAGATCCAAGTAAAGTCGTATAACATAACAAATCCAAATGACCATAAACTAACAAACAGATCTCAATACTCGTAACTTAACAGCCCTGCAATAAAATAAATAACCTAAATTACCAATCTATTTCAACCTTAAGTGGGTTTCAGAGACATACCTGAGATGTGATGTGCACTGAAAGAGGTCCTTTGCTGTCGAATGGCACTCCGAAATCTTGCATTCGAAAGACGCCACGTGCTTCAGAAAATTGATTTAATCCAGAAATCCGTAGTTGTATCTCCCCAAAAAACGATACTCAAATATCAAAGTGGAAGTACGACTAACTTTGTCGTGCTGAATACTAAATCCCATAAATGGAGCAAACTTACAATATTGCTAAAACTCGTATTCAGACGACTCAATCTTCTAGCCAGCCAAAAGGAAAAATGACCAAGAAATTGTCCTTCTATCAAATGTCAAGTTCTTGTAACTTCCGTCGGTACGTTCAGAATTCCCAATTCACGGCGTACCCCGCAACTCTGAATAGATTCTCCTAACTTCGTTTACATCCACAAATAATATTGTAATATACTCCGAAGGCCGTCCTCTATAAGTCTACATACCAAAAGAAAGTTTAATTCACAATACCTGCCATTGTGGAAGCTTTACCAAGGCGTTTTGCAACGCCACAAAGAAAATTTGAACGCACCTTGTCCGGCGGACTTCCTGTACCAACAGGGCATTTAATGGTCCGAAATAACGCCTCAGCATTAGGCAACCAGGTATACTCCAGCGTTGGAGTATACCTGGTTGGCGAGTCGAAGGAAATATCTATTTGGCAAGAAATGGCACCACTATGCTCGAATACACAATAAAATTTGTGAAGCAACGAAATCAGTACCTAAAATTAGGGCAATTACTAAATGTGAAAATAGACTGTAACAATTCTCAACTTTAATCCTTACCTTACGGGGTATATCTTTTAATGGGGTCTCCTCTCCTCTCTTGATCTACCTAACTTGCCTCCAATATTACTATCACCAAAACTCATAGGATTCATAGAGCTTGCAAGTCAGGCTAGCATCCTGGGAATGTGCGGTCACATTTACATGTAGAAATTTATTTCACAAATTGATGGCTTCCATGCATCCATTGAAACTGCGACCTGAACTTCTAGCTGCGTAGCATCTTCGGCATATTTTTATGGATGAGGACAGTAACTGCCTTCGATAAGTTTGAGGTTCTCTGCGATGGACCATTCATCATGTTTCTTTAAATATATTGAACCTGCTGGTTTAATTATATAACAATTTCTGTTACATTCGTATAGGGATTTGTATTGGAAATGGAAACGCAAAAAACTCTTCAGAAAGTGTATGTTGCTATTGCATAAGAAAATGAAAACTTGTACTGGTCAGGTCAGCGGCGGCTGGTGAAATTTCAATATTTTTTTTCTCGTCTGTGGCGCATGGGACCCATACGAAATTTGGGAAATTACATCTAGAGAAGCACTTCTCTAATGACCCCTAAAAAATTTTGAAAAAGCAGTTTGCGAAAAAATTTTTGAAAATTTGCTAGCCTCCCCTGGGTCTAGGGACCCCTGTTTACTTTTATTTTTTTTTGTCATATGCATTTGACTTTTCATAAAAATGCATCGACAGATTTTAGAGTTTGTGAAAATATTTTCATTACTAACTGAAATACAATGAACTGAAATTTTGTAATTTACAATTTAACAAATTACAATATTTCAATTCGTTGTATCTCAGTTAGTAATGAAAATATTTTCACAAACTCCAAAATCTGTCGATGCATTTTTATGAAAAGTCAAATGCATATGACAAAAAAAAATAAAAGTAAACAGGGGTCCCTAGACCCAGGGGAGGCTAGCGAATTTTCAAAAATTTTTTCGCAAACTGCTTTTTCAAAATTTTTTAGGGGTCATTAGAGAAGTGCTTCTCTAGATGTTATTTCCCAAGTTTCGTATGGGTCCCATGCGCCACAGACGAGAAAAAAAATATTGAAATTTCACCAGCCGCCACTGGGTCAGGTCTATGTAAACGTAAAGTGAAAAATAAACATTTTGAAATTAATCTGCTGAAAAGCTTTGATGTAATACCAGAAATGTCAAGATATTTATCAAATATACCATTTGGAATTTCCAGCGTCATTATAATGAAGTACTTATTATATAATCACGTCATATTTATTTTGGAGCTTTACAATTTTTTGTAACGATTTCGACTATTAGGTGTTTAAATGTATATATTTGGACACTTATTATGGTGTAATCTGCAATCCACTTAGAATATAACGACAAAAAGTCTAACTAGTCATTTCCGAACATGATGTAATAGACATATTATTTAATAACTAGATGTAAACATTATACTCTTCACCGGATTATTGAATTTTCTATACGATTATTGTATATTTTATAACATACTCCTCGCAATTTTTTAAAACTAAGTTAACTGCTTGAGTTTAATTACTATAAATATATTTTAATTATCACCTAATCATGCCATCTTGATTGGCGAAATGTTCTTTGTTATAAGTAGGCAGTACTTTTGTGTTTGTAGAATCTTATCAAAGTTAGAACACTCTTCACTTGATTTTTTTTTTTCTGAAAATGTTTCATAACTTCTATATTTATGAATCCATCCAAGTTCTTCCCCTGGTTAACATCAACTTACTGTCCAAATTTAAATTTGATCGGGCTTTTCTGTCTTAAGTTATTGTACTTACAAGAAACGTGACGTATGGACATTTTGAAAATTGTTCGGAATTCGATCACTAATATGTTATGATTTTTTTCCCTACGAGCGATATTTACGGGTTTAGAAATAAGCTTATAAAATTCAATACATCCTTCGTTTCCGTATTTGCGAGTGGTATAATAATGGATTGCTTATTATGCAATAATTTAATATGAATATGGACAAAATACAATTTCATGCAAATATCTAATATAAGTACTTTCCTTCACATATTTCCTTCAAACTAAAATTTTTTCCACCTTGGTGAATTATTAAAAAGCTAAAGCAATGAAATAATATACACCACCGCTATTTTGATATTTAAATACTTGTTAGTTAATTGTGGATACGCGCTCTATAACCCTGGCTGACTTGGCGGCATTCTTGGCTCTCATAATTGGCCAAGTAAGAAAAAAACTGCATTTTAAGAGAACACCAAACTTGCAATACATTATGTACACGCCCATGGTTAATATTTAGGAAGGAGAGCCACCTGAAACCTATCCCCCCCAACAAAATGAGGACTATTTTTCCCAAAATAGCCTCTATATAATTTATATTACCTTAATCTTTCTAATTCTTTAAAATTAGGTGTCTAAATATATGGTTTTAAGGATGCTGAATTTAAAAAAAGTGGTAAAACGTTGTGGAAAATCTATAGGACGAGATATCCAACATCGCGACCAAAATGGCCCATGTTAATAATAACACAGGCCCACAAAAAAAAATGGTCTGCGCCGGGGTACTGACCATACCTGTCCCTTGTATTTTGAGCCGCTGAACGCGAATCTGACATTAGTTTTTCCCCAACACGTCAGGTTTTTTTTAACAAGAAATAAATATGTAAATATTATGCGATTCAGCAGACTTTTTTGCTGTTAAAAAAACGGACGTGTTAGGGAAAAACTAAGGTCAGATTCGTGTTCAGGGGCGCAAAATACAAGGAATAGATGTGGTCAGTACCCCTGCGCAGACCACTTTTTTTTTGGTGACCACTGTGCCACAATCAGTGTGGCACAATCCCAAAAAAAAAGTGGTCTGCGCCGGGGTACTGACTACACCTATCTCTTGTATTTTGAGCGCTGAACACGAATCTGATCTTAATTTTTCCCCAGCACGTCAGGTTTTTTTTTTAACGCAAATAAACATGCAAATATTACGATCCAACAGACTTTTTTGCATTTAAAAAAAAACCTGACGTGCTGGGGAAAAACTAAGGTCAGATTCGTGTTCAGCGGGTCAAAATACAAGGGATAAATGTGGTCAGTATCCCGGCGCAGACCACTTTTTTTTGTGAGCCAGTGTATTTATATAGTGATAATGTTATTTTACATTTTTTTACGTATTCTGACGTATTTTACGAAAAATATTCAATCTTCGTTTATAAATTTAAAGTTATATCAAGTAAATAGGCTCCTAATGAGAGGTGTAGTAAAGGTGTAGTAAATTAAATGTCGGATACATTTAAAGAAACGCCAACAAATATTGATTTACTACTACTTCAATTGAAGTTGTATTACTCTTCTTCTTATTCACAAAATTTTTCCAGACGTTTTGTGATTCATAAATTATTCTAGCTGGCACGCGTTTGCTGTGTAGCAGATCTAATGCATCATGCCATCTATTTTGGTTGCCTGTAAAGCGCACAGCTTCACCAAAGCACTTTTTCATTAGGTCCTTGGTAACATCAATTGAACGTTTTGGAGGACCTCCTCTTCGCCTCTTGCCAGGAAGCGTCTTTAGAGTCTGATAGAAAACTTATGTTCAAATCAGCACAAAATATAACTTTGGACAATGGATAGTTATCAAAAATAACATTCGGCATTGCTCGAATTTGTTTAGAAGCACGTTTATATAACTATTTGGTGAACTTTAAATATACAAATACAACATGCGAAAACCATTGCCTTATTTATTATATTTAACACCTATGCTATGGCTTCAAATACTTTTTTGGTATCTAAAATATCAATTTCTGTAACTGTCTTAACATTTTTGCTAATATTAGCACACCACCATTACCAAAGCATCAGTATTAAAAATTACGTATTTTATAACCTAATACATTAATATTATTCATTTTGATATCATTGCACCGACTTTCAAAAAAAAGAACGTTTGATTGCAAAGCAAGTATTATTAAACACGTTCCTCACAAAGTTTTTATGTAATTAGGTAAACGTATAATGAATAGCCTCCTCTTCGTAGAATACGAAATGAAATGGTAAAAATATTTTTAATTCATGTTAACTTCTCTAACATATAGTTACTAATTGCAACAGCACTATCATAGATAGATATTCTTTTTTCCTTTTTCATAAATTACCTATTTCTCTGCTGAAATCATTTTTTTGGACATAAATTCGCATTTCGTTAAGTAGACTTATATAATCGGGGTATATTTTTTCTATCAGTTGTTCCAGAGCTGTCCCAGTGTTTACTAAATTTACGGGATTTTCGGAAATTTTTATTTTAGCTTCTTTTATTTCAAAAATAAATCCATGTTTTATTTGTGACAGCAATTTGACAAATTGATCGCCATTTAAGAAAACCCACTTATTTACAGTAAAAGTTTATTTTTGTTCTATTGTTCAAATAAAAGATGGTTTCATAGAAACTCTTATATTATCTGTACCTCTCTCATTGTTAATATGTTTTAACAGTTTCTACACATACACTGTGTGTAGTGGCGGGCTAGGCATAGGGAGTAAGAATTACAAGATCGCGTGTGCCAGCTGGCTGAAATGAAATAACTGAGAGTTGGGATGCTTCGCCGATGGGCGGCTTTGCTCTGCTGTGTTGTCATATCTCTCGCGCTACGTGAATGTACATGACTAATGGGCAATTACACGCACTGTATTAAGAAATATGATTCCACATATTGTATTCTAGTGCCTATTATCAAACTGCGTTTTGACATTGATATAAACTTACTTTTGTGTTGTAAAATCTGCTACGTAGTATTTCACATAGTCAATTATTGGGTTGAAACTTGATTGCTGAAGTACGCTTTGCAAAAAAAGGCTTATTTGAATTATCAATTAGAAGATAATGTTTAAAAATAAAATGAACATCTTGTACATCATAAATTTATCTTAAGTTATGTGAATCCTAATATTCGTCTTGAATATATTAATTTCACCACAAATAACACTTGAAAATGACGTCAACAAGATGGCTAGTTTTACTTGTTTGTCAACCATTGTGTTAACTTCTCTTAAAAAATAAATTTATCGTACATTAAAACATAAAATGTCTTAATTGTATTATTCTTCTGCAACTAAAGCTTTAAATGGTATTCTCAGGAGATACATTTCATGATAATGATAGTTATTATTTATTTAAATTAATAATAAATAATTAAGATTTGACTAATCTCAACATAATTTTACCTTCCTGCCTAATTAGCTATCAACGCGAAATCAGAAAAATGGTACTGGATTATTGCAACAACTTCAAATAATAACACAGCCACACAAAAAAAAGTGGTCTGGTCTGACCAGTGTATCCTTATGTATTTAGAATCGCTGAAACCGAATCCCAAGTGAGAATTGTCAGATTGCTTTTTTTTTAACCCTTAACCCTCAAAAAAAACACCGGCCCCCCCAAAAAAAAAGTGGTCTGACCTGCAAACCATACCAGTGTATCTTTATGTATTTTGAACGTCTGAAACCGAATCCTAAATCAAAATTGTCAGATTCGCTCGTTTTTCACCCTTAACCCTAAAAATCACCCACCCTCCCCAAAAAAAAAAGTGGTCTGGCCTGCGGATCATATCAGTATATCCTTATATATTTGGACCCGCCGAAACCGAATACGAAGTCAAAATTTTCCGATTGACTCGTTTTCGACCCCCCAACCCCAAAGAAACACCCACCCAAAGTGGTCTGGCCTGCGGACCATACCAGTGACATTGTGTCTTTATGTATTCGATAAGAATACACTGGTCTGGTCCACTTTTTTGTTTTGGGGGTGTTTTTTGGGATTAGGGGTGAAAAACGAGCGAATCTGACAATTCTGACTTCGGATTTGGATTCGGTTCCAAATACATAAGGATACACTAGTATGGTCCGCAGGCCAGACCACTTTGGGGGGGGGGATGTTTCTTTGAGCCAATCGGAAAATTCTGACTTCGGATTCGGTTTCAGCGGGTCCAAATACATATAAGGATATACTGATATGGTCCGCAGACTACACTACTTTTTTTTGTTTAGGGGGCGTTTTTTGGGATTAGGGGTGAAAAACAAGCGAATTTGACAATTCTGCCTTCTCATTCGGTTTCAGAAGGTCAAAGTACATAAAGATACACTGGTATGGTCCGCAGGCCAGACCACTTTTTTGGAGGGGGTGTTTTTTTTGGGTTGGGGGTGAAAAAGAAGCAATTTGATAATTCTGACTTCGGATTCGGTTTCAGCGGTTTCCAAATACATAAGGATACACTGGTCTGGTCCGCAGGCCAGACCACTTTTTTTGGGTGTGACTGTGTAATCAATAGTAGTTGGGGTACATTTCTTTATTATTTCACACTAATAGTAGATAACCCACGCGTGAAATAAATCAATTTTTTATTCCTTTATTTTTTAACGCATTTTTTCCTTTTTTTGGTCTTGTCTATAGTGTAAATCTTAGGTACCTATAGTTCGATTGTGATGGTTCCTGAAATACATACCATTCACTAATTACTCTTCCAATGACTTTTATAAATCTTTAATTTTATTGGAGTTATAATAAAATTTATCACATTTTCTTTTTAAATACTCAAGATTTAGTGGTCTCAACAACGTTCTGATCTCTCACTAAAATTGGTGAGCTAAGTCCCCCTCTCCCTCCAACTCGTTTTAAAATATGTTTTTCTCAAAATTGCGCCTGTCATGTGTTCCTCTGTGTCCCAAATTAATAAGTTAGCGCCGTATTCGCTTTTTAGTTATCAATTATTAAAAGTGGGGGGGCTATGTTAATGCTTTTTTGGTCACATTAACAAATAAATGGGGGCAAAATATTATTCAGTTGCAAAGAACAGCTAGCGCCCTTTTACGCTTCCAGTAAGAAACCTAGTTCACTACCTGTTACCGGACTATAAGGATAGAGAGGTGGAGGTGCACATGTATCCATGTCTTCAGAACAAAAATTAATAGTTTTGGAGAGGAGAACTAGTGCTTACTTGCGCTTTTAAATTACAGCTAGTGCACTAATCCTTACCTTTAGGGCTATTAGTTATTAGTTATTAGTATTAGTTATCAAAGCCGAAGGCGGCTGAAGGCAGCTGGCACGATGTATGTTTTAAGTAAAACTGCTTAAAACTCTAATAAAAAATGTATTGAGGTATAAAAACTTGGCCTTCCCCACCTATATATCCTTGTAGTATGACCCCAGGGGGTGCGCTAGTTCTTTTACTGACCATTAACTTAGCCCCCTCACTTTCACTAGTTAATAACTCAAAGGCGAATGGGATGCTAGTTAATTATTTTAGGGCGCAAAGGAGCGCACCACGGCAGCAATCTTTTTGAGAAAAAAAAATAATGGGGGACCAACTTAACTCGCTCCACTAAAATATATGATTTTATGTACATTTTTACTTCTGTTCTTTCCCCTTCAGATTTTGGTTGTTGGTAAATATGGTTTTTATATTACTTATTTACAACCCAGGCAAATCTCAAAGGAGAACCCCTCAGATTAATGTTTGGCTATTCAATAATAAAAATAAACAACGTTAGATCCTTTATGGTTGATAACGTCATGAATATGTGATGTAGGGCTTTGTAATCTGTAACTGCGTGCCAATATAATATATTCGTAAAAGCAGTTTTTGTTACGCAAATATTGTTGTAAAAGAACATGAATTATGTAAACTAACAACAATAATAGTTTACATAAAATAGCAAAGTTTGCAGAGCTATGCCAAACACAGATATGTAAGGATCAATTTTAATATAATATCATATATTTCTCCTAAAGGTGCGTTTGCACGCATCCAGTAATTTAGTCGAGTCGTTTAGTAATTTTGTACTCGACCAATGCGGACAGCGTGTTTTAGTCAAGTCATTTAGTGGAAAGCAATGGGAAGCAATTACTAAATTACTCGACCGTCTCTCTACTCGACTAAATTACTGGATGCGTGCAAACGCGCCTTAACAGCAAGTTCACAAGCAAGTCTGGCTTTACTGTCATTAATCACAATGAGATTGACCGTATGATCAATTAAAAAAACAAGAAAAGATCAAGTCGGAATTCAACGCGACGTTATACTTTTCAGTTCTTCATTTTTAGATGAATTATATGCTCCTTGAATTTAGTTATACTTGGTTACTTAGTTCATATACCTCAAATTATAATCCTTACAACTTCTTTGACTTTGCTACGATAAATAACTTAAAGTTAATTAGAAATGTAATAATTAAAAGATAGCAGGATGCTTTAGAAAGAGTATAAATTGTAAATTGTAAAAATAGTATGAATAGTGACAAAGGCCTTATCTCAAATTGGTTAGTAGGTCATGGTTTTTCGAGTCGAGACAGAGTTTTTAGTTTTAATCATCCTCAGACGATGCCAATTGTTCGTCAAGCATAGTATTCGATTGTCGTTTTCGTCTGTGAATTCCGAAATACACTTGCGAATTACGAGTTATAAAAATATATGAAAAACCTTGCTACACTTTTGTGATCCCAAAATGACGGATCCAACAGAAAATTCTTGTCAGTTTTCAATTTTCTGAAAAACTGAAAGATGTAAGAGATAAAGTGGAGCTACGATTGAAGTACATATTGTATATCTATTTGACTTCTTCCAAAAGTCTTCATACAAGCTTCACCATGCGCGACTCTAGAGAAAGTACCTTAAGCCCAGCTCGGACCTGATCATGCTCGTCGATTACTGTACTCATCCGAACCGAACTTGTCAACTTCAGTTGAGTCTCCGGAATCTCCTCACATCGCGATGGATCTCTAAAAGACTATTGTGGGCGGTTTCATATGCTTAGATGGCCCTGCACTAGACTTTTCAGTTCTTCCATTTTTAGATGAGTTATATGCTCCTTGAATCTAGTTATACTTGGTTACTTAGTTCACCGTACCTCAAATTATAATTCTTACAACTTCTTTGACTTTGCTACGATAAATAACTTAAAGTTAATTAGGAATGTAGCAATTAAAAGATAGCAGAATGTTTTAGAATGCATAGAAATTGTAAGATGTAAAAATAGTAAGAATAGTGACAAACTGAGACATGTGTGGACGAAAAATTATCTTCAGAAAATTAGCTTCAGAAGCACAATTATGCATTTGTTAAAAAAGATGGCTGAGCAAGTCTTTACGTATTTTCCATTAATATCAGGACAGATTTTTCCAAGTGCACTCTAACCATTTATTATCTTTTTACTGTAATTTTAACTCATCACATCTCAAAGGGCTCTCTGATCTCCGCATATTGTGAATTCGGTCCAAAATACCAAGTAAATTCAATATAAAAGTGAGATATGCATCACTCACGACTTGAATAGAAACTATGATAAACGGCAAGTATACTAATCATCTCCCATATATGTCCAGATGTATTTGGTGCTCGGCTCGTATTCGCAGAGATCGTAGAGCAAAATGCAAAGGAGAACATTTGAACCGCCATCTAGGCTCGAAGAACTCTCATATATCCCAGCATCCTTGTTGAGCCAGACACTAACTATTTTCACCAACACCTTGCCCAACATATATGATAGTTCCTTTTTTCTAAAGAGCACTTTTATCATGGCATTCAACGACAATAAAAACGTTTCGACAGAATTTATAACTTTATCCACAGATCAGAAGACCATTTGAAGTATGAGAAGTTAAGATTAGAGTAATAAACACAAGAAGAAAGATAGTTGCAGTGTACTTGTAGAATGTATCCTGGCCCTGACGCGACGTGTAAAAGATCGCTAGAAGCCCAATCTTTAAAAATAATCATGTGACTAAATTTATTGCACTCCCGAGTCAATGTTTCGCCCACATGCCCACTTCTATTATCCTTTTTATTACATGGTTACCTAAACTTACGAAACCACCCACAATCTATATCGTCTTTTGGATCCATCTCGATTATTTATCTACCTATTTGTTTATTTACACAACTCAGTACGACAAAAGCCCCAATTACAGAGGCGAAATGCTAGAAATAAAAAGACATACAATATTATACAATAACAAAGGTATTGCTATAATTATGTATATCGAATTTAAGATATTTATTTTACATAAAAAAAAATCAATACTATCCTGTATTTGTGCATTTAGATGAAATACTTTCTGAACTTTAGGGATTTGAATGAAACCTTCTGCAAGGTATTCTAAAAATAACCAACTTAAGTTTAGCTAAGTTTGGCTAAAAAAAGTGTGCAAAGAATTATTTTTGAAAAAACTCAAGAAAATCAATATTTTATCAAAAGATATTTTGAAACTGTGATAACGCAAGTAATTTAAGTGAAAAGATTATGAAAAAATTCATATTATGATTTTCGAGGCCACTAGTATTGCTTTTGATTCAAAACGGCTCACCTAAACTTAAAAATAATATAAAAATCATAAAAAGAATTTACAAAAATGTTGCACTTAGGGATTACGAATAATTACGAATTTAACGCTATCAGTTCAAGACTCAAAATGAAGGATTTAAAATGGCCAATCTAAACTTAAAGATCATGGAATAATAGTAAGAAAAAATGCATAAAAATATTTACTAGTGAAACATTTTCGTCGAACTCCTCTATACGTTTCCTTAAATATATAAGGAATAAAAACCAGACTGAAACCGACAGCTATTCTATGGACTAATGTCCCGCCGAGCGCTGAATTACGAACTACAAGCCTGGCAGCGTTAAGTGCAATAACTATGTATTACCACACAAAACACTAAAGTTTTGAATGTAACAGACACCAGCCGAAAGACTTATTCCTACTGAAAGGAGCTCTCGTGGCAGCCACTCTACACCTCTTGCAGACTGCAGTTTCGAGCTATTGGCTCTCGTCAGTGCAAGGTAGGTCTGAGATATCCATATAATATCAGCCATAATGGACATAAGCCCCTAGATGGAGCCTGCCATTTTTGTTGCATGTCGTGGTTTTATAAATCTCGGCATGTACCAAGAGTGAACAAATGCCTCGTTCCAGGCATCTCAGACCTACCTTGCACTGACGAGAGCCAATAGCTCGAAGCTGCAGTTTGCACGTGGTGTGGAGTGGCTGACACGAGAGCTCCTTTCAGTAGGAATAAGTCTTTTGGCTGATGTCTGTTACATTCGAAACTTTAGTGTTTTGTGGCAATACATAGTTATTGCACTTAACGCGGCCAGGCTTGTAGTTCGTAATTCAGCGCTCGGCGGAGCATTAGTCCGGAGAATAGCTGTTGGTTGCAGTCTGTTTTTTTATTCCTTATATATTTAAGGAAATATAGAGAGGAGATCGACAATAATATTTCACTAGTAAATATTCTGCCCTCTAAAAGCATACCTACTCACTGTGCCCATATCAGGGCTACTGCTGTTTCGATTGTAATGGACATCAGCCGCTAGATGGAGCCTGCCATTTTTGTTGCATGTCGTGGTTTTATAAATCTCGTCATGTACCAAGAGTGAACAAATGTCTCGTTCCAGGCATCTCAGATCTACCTTGCACTGACGAGAGCCAATAGCTCGAAACTGCAGTCTGCAAGTGGTGTGGAGTGGCTGCCACGAGAGCTCCTTTCAGTAGGAATAAGTCTTTCGGCTGGTGTCTGTTACATTCCAAACTTTAGTTTTTGTGCCAATACATAGTTATTGCACTTAACGCGGCCCAGGCTTGTAGTTCGTAATTCAGCGCTCGGCGGAGCATTAGTCCGGAGAATAGCTGTTGGTTGCAGTCTGGTTTTTTATTCCTTATATATTTAAGGAAACGTATAGAGGAGTTCGACAAAAAATATTTCACTAGTAAATATTCTGCGCTCTAAAATCATACCTACTAACATAAAAATATATTAGACGGCAGAAGAGTATTTTTCAAAAATTGATGTCTTTCAAAATTACAAAACAAATTTTTTCAATTTTTTCCACTTCATACATTTTGTAACTTAGTATCTTCAAAGAACGATTCTATAATATGGGGTCAGTTAAAAAATATATATAAGAATGACAGGTGTTTAACTAAAATAAGCCATATACTTCAAATCGTATAACTCTTCCATCAATGGTTAATAATTTAAAAATGCTTTTTGGAAAATGAATGTATACAACAATTACATAGCAATGTTTACCTTAAAGTATATTTTGATGTTTGTTATTTGGTCCTGTCAGTCAAAGGTTATAACACTTTCTACGTAGTGCATGCGCGCTCACACTGTCGAAGCGCTCTCGAGTACCGTGGTTTGGAGCTCCGTTCCGAATGTTAGTTGCTAACTTTCTAGCTCCGATAGTTTTGGTCAAATGAATAAAATGACAAATACTTTTTTTTACAACAAATTTCCTTTTTTTTGTCCTGTTTAATTTTCCGAATGAAAATCAAACTAATTTTATTTACAAAAGACCATATTTGTGCACCTAACTTGTTAAATAAAAAAATTACACAGAGGTTAACTCGAAAAATTTTTCGAAATACTTGTCACTCCTACCAATTTTGAGAATGGATTGGAAATACATGCGTTTAAATTCGATGAATCTGTACGATGCCACACTTTGCACTCTTCCTTTTCACATTCTATAAAAGATATACATATCTTGTCAGTGAATATTTTGTAGAGAATTTAATTCTCTACAACTTTGGTTTTACATTTTTTTCATTTCTTGTATCATTTTTTAATGTGTCTGTTGTAAGAAGTGCAACATATTGCACACCTACCCCCTGGGTATGTGCTATATCCTCGGTCAATCCGCTAACACTCAGTATCGCTGACAAAAGTATTTTTACTTGCTTAATTCTGCATGGAATTGATTTTAATTATGATTTTTAAAAAAGGGAAGATGATATTCTAAAAAATATTAGATTGATTTGAACTTTTGTTTTCGTCAGTTGGTCTGTATGTACGTACGTTCGTACGCACGGAAACTCTCTACGGGTCGCAATTCTTAACGGATTCACTTGAATGGTTTTTTAATCGATTCGTCTATTATCAGAATAGAACTCTATAAAATTTCAAAATGATCCGTGAACTAGTTTAATTATTATAAATAATTATTTAACACCACTACGAGTTTTCACGGACCATTTCTTTAGTTTTAGGTGTCTATTGGATAAATAAAATAAATATTTTTCCGTTTAACTCGCTCTAACCCAAAGAAGGCTCAGTGAATTACTCTCAAATTTTTGTCATGTTATTAGTTTATATTTGTTAACACAGTGCGTTAATATGAAGGTTATATTTTAATAAGTATAGAAAATATTTTTTTTTTGTAAGACTGTCGAAGATTTGCATTCTCATTCAACTTTTTTATCTTTCGAAATAGATACCAAGTAAATCGAGAAGTAATTAAGGTAAAGGCAGGACGTAACTTTTTTATTTGAAACTTTTTTTTTCTGGTATTAGCAGTTTTCGAGAAAATTACAAGTGAGTGGTTGTTGGCCCGGTATTACAATTAATTGCTATTAGATTTTCACATTATAAGTTTTGCATATTAGTTTTAGGCATTTTTATTATTATGATATTATGATGCCAACTTAGTTGTCAAAGTACTCGTCAGTGTAAAATAAAATTTAAAGAAAGTAAGTACCATTCAACCTGTTCGACTTGAACCCGCGATTCTTCGATTTCGAGCCAAAGAAGAAGGAAGAAGAAAATAGATTTATTAAAAATTAAGACAAGTGTAACCACTACGCCACACTGCTCCTTAATTGAATAAGGGCAAAGTTTTGTAAATAACCTATTAAGTATGGATGAAAATCAATCATATCGATGACTGGATATTATATTACAATGAACTATATATTAATAAAATATATAAATAAACTAGAGTAAACATTATGATACTCGTCGATTTATTGAATTTTTTATGTAATTGCTGATGCACATTCTATAGGACACTCTTCGCAGTTTTTTTATAAATAATATTGGTTTCAGACATTTTTTATTTTATGACACCAACTGGGTGAAAAATTTATTTTGTCAGTATGAAATAAATATAAAAGAAACTATAATAGCATTCAACTTACCTGTGTTTCGAACCCGCGACTTTCGGATTACGAAAAAGTGTACCACCATGTATTGCTTTCAAATTTGTTAATTTGCGAATATATGTCTCTAGGTCTAAACCATGGTTGAATATTATATTATATTATTATTAATAAAAAAATATTAATAAAAAATATATAAATAAGTAATGTTAGAAATTTGCAAGATTTCTACTCATTTAACTTTTTTTAAATTAAAATGATTAATAACTTTTTTATTTACTATTAGATTTTGTTAAAAAACAATTGGCTTCTTCCTCTAACAAATATTAACTTACTAATGAAATTTCGATACAATCGGTTTTTGTTTCTTAAGTTATTGTGATTAAAATAAACCTAACGGACGGACATTTTATTAGTTGTTCAAAATTCGTTCACTAACACAGTGATATGAGCGACATGTATGGTTTTAAAAATTTGCCAATAAAATACAATAAATGCCACATGCTATTCGTTTTCGAATTTGCGAAGAATATAAAAATAGTTTGACCAATAAACTAACATTATACGCATAGCAGTTATTAGATAAAACAACTTACGGGGTGTACACTTTTGGTTTTACCAACTATTTAAGTATTTTTTTGCAATATTTGCATGATTTCCAAGTTTAACGCGGCCATTTCGAATCCATCATTTTCAGTTTTGCAATTATGTCAACATCGTAATCAGTAGTCTCGAAAACCCTTGTAAGAATTTTTTCGGTATTTTATCATTTAAATTGTTTGAGTTATATTAGTTGTAAAATATCTTGGGATAAAATATTAAAAAAAAAAAATATTTGCACACTTTTTTAATGCGTAAACTCGTGGAGCAAATCGCAAAGGAAATCTGGTGTACACCCAGAAGAAAATCCGAGGAAATCTTCGTCGAAGAGGAAATCTGGTGTACAAAATTTTGGATAAACTTTTAAATTGGTCATTTTTAGACACATTGCAAAAGGTTTCATTCAAAGTATTTCCGTAATAACGCACTTTTTTCACCTAAATCCACTGGACTAATAGTTGCCGTTTCAGGTTTCAGGAATCAGCCGTTAACTAAATTTTTTACCTCTAGGTACTGTTATACAGTATAATAGTTTTAAATTAATTATTGATAGAAACACACAATTAATTATTTGATCTTTATATTTTATTAATATTTGCTCTCCTATATGTTAACAACGTTTCGTGTAGTTACTTTTTGAAGTTTTCTGAATAAATATTATTTTTATTAAACTAAATTATTTTACTATAGATTTGTCAAAGGTCAAATTTTTGACAGTTCTAGGGTGGAAAATGAGGGCACATTAGAAGTTCCTACTAACAACCCTATACCAGAAACACACAATTAATTTTATATTTTATTAAATTTATTTGCCTTCCTATATGTTAACAACGTTTCGTGTAGCTACTTTTTGTAGTTTTCTGAATAAATATTATTTTTATTAAACTAAATTATTTTATTATAGAGTCCAGTACTTTAGGGTTTTTAAATTTTACCGCCATAGGCATACCCACCAGAGCTGGTTTTTTTTGATTCAGCGTATTGATATGCTTATAAGCGGACGGTTTTTCTTGGTTAAGCGGTGACGTCATTTATGAATGCGCTTTAATGCGCTTTAAAGCGTCCTCTGAAACCGCTTCAACTACGTATTCAGGATTAAAGTGGAGATAAACGTCACATTTGTTATTGTTTCTTTCTGAATTTAAGGTTATCTGGTTGTGTATTTGAATTTGGACAGTATACAAATAAAAATGGAACAGTAAAAATTACAATAAAGGACTTATTAATCACAGTTGACTCGGAGACTGCTCAAATTTTGCTTAATGGTTAGTAAAAAGATATATTTTAAGTCTAACTCCATTTCAATAGACTATCGAAAGGCCGAAGACATAAAAACAAAACGAAAAAAACAATGGCGACAAGGTCGAAGATGTCAAACTTGTCAAATCGAAGCATAATGCATTTTCTGAGCAATTCATTTTCGTGACGTCATCGTACAATGCGCTTGTAAGCACACCATTAATACGCTGAATCAAAAAAAAAACCAGCTCTCTATATATTCTACTTTTGTGAGAAGGATAAAACATATAGCTGTCTTTATTGTCATTTGGATAAATAAAATTGGGAGTTGTCTGTCTGAGGTAATCTGTGATTTTGGTGTGAACGGGTGGATTTCAATCCCTTCCAATCCCATAGACCAACACTACATGCCTCGTCCTTGGCATTGGTTTGCATTGAAACTTGATATGTACATGCCTTAAAGAGAATTGACGAGCATGCTTGGTATCGAGTTGAGCTGGATAGGTACTTTCCTTTAAACCGAGCATGTTTGAGTATTTACGGGGTCTTCTAATACGTTTAAAGTATCTGAATGGTTAATTAGCATACTCAATTTTATACATAAGAAAAATTTATTCTGTTGGAACATTTTAACCTCCCCACAATAAAATTGTGGGAGGTTACTACAATTAGTCCAAAATCGAAAATTGAGATAACATCAAATCTTTACGTTTTGAGGTCCCAGGAACCCAAAAAAGTTGTTTTTGAAAAATGTCTGTGTGTGTGTATGTGTGTGTGTGTGTGTGTGTGTGTGTGTGTGTGTGTGTGTGTGTGTGTGTGTGTATGTCTGTTAGCACGATAGCGGCGAAGCCACTAAACGGATTTGGATGAAACTTTGCATGAGGGTTTCTTTAGTGCTCCAGAAGATCTGAAAAGGTTTTGGTTGAGATCGGATTACGTTTGTTGCTGTTTTGGCACAACAAGCTGTTTATTTTATGATTACTTACAATTTGTAATCGAACCATTGAAAAGCAGTAAAAATTCCGATATATCACACTTGCACTCTTTAGCTTTGGTTTCCGTGAAAAAAATTAAAAACCAAATAACACGCTTCTTGTGTAAAATATATTTTATAGTGGAACCACAGAATACAGTAACTGCACAGAGGCGAAGTCTTTGGCTGTTCCTTTCAGTTTTGATGGCTCGTTTTCTGTGACCTTGCGTACCAGTTGCGTCTACACCACGGTGTATTAAATAGGTGGTCCGGCACTTTCCTATTATAATAATGGCTTCGTAAGTGCATGGTTTCTATTTACTTTAATAGATGGCGCGAGCAATAAGGTCCTACAATTACCTGGGCATGTGCATCGTATAACTAACACAACCTCAAATTTTAAGGTGTTTTCGTTTATTCTCATATTTAATGTTTGTATAGGCATTTTTAGCTCGGAGCCATACTGGCTCCAAGCAAATATTTAAAATTTCACGCAAATAATTTTTCAATATTGTTGATTAATAAAAATAGACTGCTAATTATAGGTTAGATTCCTAACCTGCAAAAGTGTCTTATTTTATTGTGACAACCTATTTAAAACTTCATACATATTACATTGAACTTGACTTTGGTTGAAAGTACAGGAACCAGGCAGAAATTTTAATAATAGCTACGTAATACCTGTAAATCTTAAGAAATATATATTTTTGAGGTTAGCTGTGACGACACGTGCAATACTGCAATGTTTTAATTTAGCTAATTAATGTCAGATGTCACTGGACTCTTGTCCAGCCGGGAATGTATGCAACACTGTATGTACGTATGCACAGAACCTGTAAAATTATCTATCTGTGCGTAAGTAATGAGAGAACTTATTGGTCCTGCCATCTATTACAAACTAGTTAGAACTTTATAAACATTACATTGAACTAGATTTTGATGAGTGGAAAAAAAAATTCACAAATCCAAACTTAACACGATAAACATCAACAGTGTCAAGATAAAAGTGAGGTTGATTGTTAAACAATTAAGAAATGGCGATGAGTATACAAATTTGGTTTTGGCGGGAAGGCTAGCCTTCGCCTCTGTATAGTTACTGTACTCAGTGGTCTAACCTAACGTTCAATAGACTAGTGTGTTAAAGCGTGCAGACTTATGCTGAGTAAATTTGAGTGTCAAGTGCATCGAGACATTACACGACGTTCATTAAGCCCACGGAAGGTGTGAGAAGCCTTCGTGAACCGCTCACAAGCCCTACAAGTATAAGCAATCTTACCGGAACGTTTTCGGTGAGTTTTTTCCAATAAAACTTTAAAAGTGACATTATATTTTAAAAACTGTTTCCGCTACTTCCGCCATCCCACCGGAAATTATTCCGGCAACATAACCTAAAAATAGTGCTACATAACTTAAAAATAATTTAAGACATTGGTACCAACCTAAAATATTTTTTCGAAAACTGTCAAAAACCAAATTCCCCCAGAAAAACATTGAAACCAAAAATTTGACAGCTTACTTCCCCGACCGATTTAGTGAAAAATCGGCCGAGGCCAGAAGATAAAACAAAATATATCAACTCAAACTTAAACGATCCACCATGAACACTACTCCGGCCACATCTGGCAGGGAAGCTGTCCACCAAGAGTTATATGGTTTTTCCAAAAGATGGCCATCCCTACCACCCATTACCAACGAACGGATGTTTTCGTTTAGTTGTTTCCCGTATCAATAATCAAAATTATTAAGTGCTCTTGCCTACGAACTTAGTTTTTATAGTGTTGTGTTTATTAACCTCCCCACAATAATTGTGGGAGGTTACTACAATTAATCCAAAATCGAAAATTGAGATAACATCAAATCTTTACGATTTCGAGGTCCCGGAAACCCAAAAAAGTGGTTTGTAACTAATGCCTGTGTGTTAGCACGATAGCTACGAAGCTACTAAACGGATTTGGATGAAACTTTTACATGAGGGTTTCTTTAGTGCTCCAGAAGATCTGAAAAGGTTTTGGTTGAGATCGGATTACGTTTAGTGCCATTTTGGCACAAGTTGTTTATTTTATGATTACTTAGAATTTGTAATTGAACCATTAAAAAGCAGTATAAATTCCAATTTCAACGATATATCACACTTGCACCCTTTCGATTTGGTTTCAGTTAAAAAAATTAAAAATAATTCGTTATATGCGCACATATGACAGCATCCAAAAAATATTATTGGTATTATTGTTAGGGGAAAACGTATTTTGCCATCTGTCAAAAATATTTGGGTTGGTAACCTTTGTGAATGTTGATTTATAGCTTATGGTACGTGACGTCACAGCTAACCTCAAAAATATATATTTCTTAAGATTTAAGAATATTACGTAGCTATTATTAAAATTTCTGCCTGGTTCCCGTACTTTCAACTAAAATCTAGTACAGTGTTTATGAAGTCCTAAATACTTTGTCCTAATAAAATAGGACTCTTCTTGCGGGTTAGAAATCTAACCTGTAATTAGCAATCTATTTTTTTATTAATCAATCATTTTTAGGTCACATGGTTTTGACAATTTTGACATTTGGCTTGAGGGACAACAAAGCGCAGTTTGCGTGGTTTTATATATTTTTTTCTGATTTTCTTGAGAAACTGTGTGTGTTTTCGTAATAATGTCATATAGTGAATATTATCCAATCCTTATGAGTGATGTAAAGTGTCGCTACGATGAGAAAATCAAAATAATAGACAATATTGACCCATACACCCTTGGAGTGGAGACTGGAGACCTTTCTGCAGATTTGTCTATTTTACCTTGTGTGTCCGTAATTAATATGGTAAATTACTTAGTGTCGACTCACAGCTTCTTCGCAGATCAGCAGTTAAAGGCATACAAATCTTTACAAGCATATAAATATTATGAGGCTGGATTTGTGCAAGAAGTTTGTGCAAGAAAGATAAACTCAAATGTATTAATTGTTATGGGCAAGGCAAGTTTACATTTAAATAACTAAGTGCTAGATTTCAGTGATATATTATCCGTATGTAGTATTCAATAGACTCTGCCAGAAAGTGATTTCTTTACCTTTCTTCTAAGGTTTTTTACATTCAAAATAAACCTTATCTCACAATCGCACCTTGTCGCAAAAAAAGATGGTGTTTTATTTTTATTTCACATTTAAAACTGAGATTACTTCTTTGTTTACATTGAAATAAAAAGTTTGGTTATCCCTCAGGCAATATGGTCGACTTATCGTGACGTCATCCTAAGATGGTCTATATAGAAAAATTATTTGCATGAGTTTTTTAACTATCTGCTCTGAGTCACTGTGGCTCCAAGCTAAAAATGCGTAGTCAAACATTAAAAATGAGAATAAACTTGAAAAACTTAAACATGTTATGTCCCTAAATATATTTCATAACCTAAAAATCAACATTCGTAAAGGTTACCAACCCAAATATTTTTGACAATGTCAAAACTTATTTTAGTTGTTTTTTTTTTAAGGTAATAATTGTTTATAGCCGTGTTCGGATATTACGTCTGATTGATGCGACACGTCACAATCGTTCATTGCAAATCGAGCTAACTGAGCTAAATCTTAAACGTCCGAATATTACAAAATAAAGGCCTCGGACGAAGCTCGACTTGCTCAACCTTTTTGATCGAGCAGGAAGATTTTAATTTGATGCATGCGTAGTCTGCTTGAACAGTCCATAATGTTATTGACGTGTTGAAGTTAGAGTGTCATTTGGGCTAAATTCTGTGTTATTATTTTTTTTTCATTATCCAATATTTTACAAAATCTTCGAAACGTTATCTGTTAATACCCTTATAATATCCGGCAATTGATTAACATGCAACATAAACAAACATGAGAGATTATGTTTTAACAGATTGCTTGTAGTCCGCTTCAGTTCGTTCGATATTTGTTGATGAAATAAATGGCTCCAAAGTCACGTGTAATTTATCTGTTTGCTCAGTGCTCTGATTTCCGATGTAATATCCAAATACAGCTGATAAGGATCCACCGTGTGGGGAGGTTCCAGCCGCTTCCAGTAGCTGCCGATTTTTTTATATTATTTGAAGTATGTTGCCTTGAATGTATAAGATATCTTCGTTGGTATAAATGTAGATAGTTTTAAAAGAACATAGTTTTAATTTTAATAGATTGTTAACCTTTTCAACTATAAATTATTGAAGTGTGACATTGTCGTACGACACTTCTAATAACCCTAATTATTTTTATTAAAATTTATTACTCGTAAATTGCTTGTTCTTTAATTTTATTTTACCTTACGTGATTTATAATGTGTAATTATTCTGTAAATTATTGCATAATACCAAGGTAACGATAATTTTGCTATTTTGTTTAAGACTGCATTTTCATCAGGAAATAACCCTAATCGTTATTTTTGCAATTTTTGAATTATGCTTTTCCCATTTTAGTAGAGGAAAACTTTACTATAACTCGAAGAAAAATTGTGCAGGCCTTAAACTTTGGTTATAGATTCAAAATAGGCCAAAGTTCACGAATCAAAAAAGTTTGGGAGTTTTACGGATCCGCGAGAACCTATAGGGGATGAAAAGATTAATTAAAAAAAACGGGTTTTCTTTATTTTCTCGGGAAATATGGCATTTACAAAAAATAGTTCAAATAGAAGTTGTTTTTGACAAAATTATCTTTAATTTGGTGTTCTTAAATTTAATTTTATATCAATAAATAAAATAATTAAAATTTGGGATTTTAGCTTGAAAAAGTGGTATTTCAAATACGTTTTTGTCAAATAACTCGAAAGGTACTACATTGAGCAAAAACTTGCTACAGACAAATAAGAAAGCTACTAAATTAAGGATGAATTTCGTTTTTTTCTAACTATTGTAGAGTTAATGGTTTCGGAGATCAGGAGGTCTAAAGGTGGCGTCCGAACGTTTATATTTAGTTTAAATGTTAAATATCTCAGGAACTATGGCACCTAAGCCAAAAACGCTAATAACCAAAATGAAAAACTGTTAATTAGGCTTTCAAATGATTTATTTCCTATTTTTATAGCATAAAAAACAAAGAAGTTATGACAGAAACTATGTACTTTTTCACATTCTTTTAAATAAATACGTCGCAATTTTGTTAATGTAAGTAGTCAGTAATTAAAAAAATATATTCCCTTATACTGTTTTTCGTTAATATATACTGTAACCTAGACGCTCAGATTTTTTCATCGGCTTACAGCGCTTGTTTTAGAAAAAAAAATTACATTTTAAACTGTAAAGGGATTTTAGAAAAACGTAACATTTTTGTTCTTCTGCAAATATCTCAATAAATATTAGTTTAAGAGAAAATATGGTGGACATCAAAAATGAAGCTTATAAAACTGAAAATAAATTTATTTTGTTTATATATTTGTGTAGGGTTGATTGTTTCGGAGATATTTAATTTTATAGATGACATCCGACCGTTTTTAGGATGAAGTATTTAGTTTAAAATGTCGAATATCTTAAAAACTCTGACACATCAAAAGTTCTAAGAAATAAAATTAAAAATAATTAATCAATCTTTAAAATGATTTTTGTTCGGATTTTTGTTTGTTTCCACATCACAAAGAATAAAGAAGTTATGGCCGATTCAATGTGCGTTTTCACATTTTTGTTAACAAAATGTTGACATTTTGTTATTGTAAATGCTCAGTAATTAATTTTTCTTTCAAAAATGCTGTTTTTCGTTAATATATAGCATCACCTAGATGCTCAATTTATTTTGTCCCTTTGTTAATTTAATAAAACGACCCGTATTGTACTATCGTATTTATTTCAATATACACTATTTCGCTGGTTCATTTTAGTGTTTCACAAAAAGGAAATATAACTTAATTCTAGTTTAAAATATTGACAACATTACTTATTTCATGGCTATCCTACAAATAAAAAAAGACACAACATGCCCCCCCCTTGGAGGAACCCCGTCCAATACACAAGAACCTATCCATTTAGAGGACCTGAATATTATTAAACATATGAACAAAAAATAGAATAAGTAACTATTACAGTTCATGACACAAAAATAACATTACATAACATAAGTAACACTAATTAATTGGTAACGGACACAATTTGGCAAAAGAGCATTTGATTACGCCTTCTGCAGTTTGTAGAGTTTGAGTTGCTACTCGGGCTACTCTATCTTGTCCAGGGTGAAGCGACAAAATTCGTCCCATCCTCCAACACAGCGGTGAAACGTTATCCTCTCGGATCATCACTAGCATTCCCTCCTTTAGTTAATTAGCTCCTGACTTCCATTTGACACGTCTTTGAAGTTCAGCTAAATATTCTTTAGACCACTGTTGCCAAAATAACTGATAGAATTTTTGTAATCTTTGAAACCTGTCTATTTTCTGTTATATCAGTAACTATTGGGTCTGGCAAAGGCGTAATTCTTCTGCCGATCAGGAAATGGGCAGGCGTTAGAACATCAAGGTCGAAAGGATTCGAAGAAATGGGCGTGAGAGGACGTGAATTTAGGACGGCCTCTATTTAACATAACACTGTACTGAAATCTTCATAAGTCAGGAAATTGCTGCCTATCACCCGTTTCAGATGAAATTTCACTGATTTCACTCCTGCCTCCCATAATCCCCTGAAATGAGGTGAGTAGGCGGGAATGAACGACCACTGAACTCCTTCATTATTTATTATATTCCCAAGTTTTGCCTGATTTTCACTCAAATAATTCCCCAATTCTCTCAACTCTGATTGGGCACCCACGAAATTTTTACCATTGTCAGAGGATATTTTAAACGGTTTACCTCTCCGTGCAATAAACCGTCTAAAAGTTGCAATAAACGCCTCCGTTGATAAGCCGGTAACTAATTCCAAGTGAATTGCATGGGTAACAAAACAAACAAATAAACAAATGTACCCCTTGTAAGTACGATTACCACGACCTTGTGCAATTTTAATGTTAAATGGACCGACGTAGTCCACCCCCATTGTGTGAAATGGTGGCTGTGGGGTTATACGAGAAGAAGGCAAATTTCCCATTTTTAGCTGAAAAGAAGTAGGTTGAGCCTTTGCACACAAAACACACTCATGCACAACCTTTCTTGATAAAGTCCTTCCTCCTAATGGCCAAAATCTCTCTCGCACCGAACTTAACACCATCTGCGGCCCAGCATGAAGGAGCTGTTTATGTTCTGACTGTAATATCAATTTGGTAAGAGGTCCTAATAAACAAGGATGCTTTTTATCAAACTTATAAGGCCCTAACTTGAGTTTTCCACCCACACGTAAAAGATTTTCCTCATCAAGAAAAGGATTTAAACCAGAAATCTTACCTTTCTTTATTTCTTTTCTCTTCTTAAGAACATTAATTTCGTCCCCAAAACATTCCCTTTGAGCAATTCTCACCAAACATTTCTCTGCTCTCGTTATCTCTCTCAAACTCAAAGGACCAGCATCACGTTCACACGATCTGCAATTCTTTAAAAACCGTAAACAGTAGGCAAATATCCTGTACAAGTTAGTCATGTCAGAATATTTTGTAAATAGTAAGAACTGTTAATTTTCTATAATAGATAGAGACATCATATTTTTCCTTCGTTCTGGAAATTCATCTAGAACAGATATCTCTTCTATAGGAAAGTCATCATTTGATTTTAATAACCAGTCTGGCCCATGAAACCACAATTTATTGTTTTTCAACACAGATGGGAAAACTCCTCGAGACGCCAAGTCTGCAGGATTTTCTTCAGATTTAACATAGTGCCAATTTTTAGATTCTGTCAAGTCTTGAACTTGAGACACTCGGTTAGATACAAATATCTGAAATTGATAGGCAGGTGACCTTATCCAGCTGAGTGTCACACTGGAATCACACCACAGAAATATCTCATTTATTTTCAAGGTCAGTGAAGACTGTACCTCTTTAATCAATTTTGCAAGAAGAAGTGCACCACACAGTTCAAGCTTTGGTATTGTCAACGATTTTATTGGTGCCACTTTACTTTTTGCACGTAACAAGTTTGACTGGATATCTCCAGATGCATCAATACTCCTTACATACACACACGCACTATACGTCATCAAGGAAGCATCTGAAAATCCATGCAACTCTATCACATTAGAATTTTCACCGCAAACACTCCGAGGAATGGAAAATGTATTCAATAAGAATAAATAACTTTTAAACTTACACCATTCCTTGGCTAGGCTGTCTGGAAGCGCATCATCCCAAGACAGTTTTAATAACCAAAGTTTCTGCATAATAATTTTTGGTATTACCACACTAGCACTAACTAAACCCAAGGGCTCAAATATTTGTGAAATTTCTGACAACAGAATTCGCTTAGTAATCGCACTCTCACTTGAAGCTAGATCTACCTTGTAAGTTAAAAAATCAGAATGACTATTCCAGTGAAGACCCAACGTTTTAGTTTTTTCATTTTCACCTAAATTTAAAACCTCGGATTGATTTGTCTCTTTCAAATCTCTCAACACCTCTTTTTTGTTGGAATTGAACTTCCTCAACTCAAATCCCCCTGACTGCAAAATACTAGAGATATCCTTACACAACTGGACAGCTTCCTCTACTGATGAGGCCCCCGACAGCAAATCATCAACATAGAAGTCTCTAGCAATGACCTCAGCAGCTTGAGGATGACTCACATTAAACTCCAATGATAGTTGCTTTAAACACCTTATTGCTAAAAAAGGACTAGAAGTTAGACCAAATGTCACAGTGTTCAGATTATAAACCTGAACTTCTTCAGAAGGACCTTTTCTCCACAATATTCTCTGCAGTTGCCGCTGGCCTTTACTCACCCAGACCTGCCTGTACATTTTGACAATGTCTGCACAAAACGCAACTTCATAACTGCGAAACCTTAACAACATAGAAACCAGGTCCTCCTGAATTTTAGGACCTACATATTGGAGTTCATTTAGACACACTCCAGTATCCGAGGCAGCACTACCATCAAACACAACTCGCAACTTGATTGTTGAACTATTTTCATTAATTACTTCATGATGTGGAAGGTAATAACTCACTTGATCATTCTCTACATCACTCACTCTGCTCATATGTCCAACTTGTTCATATTCAGAAAGAAAAGTACAATAATCATTCTTGAATTTCTAATTTTTTACAAATTTTCTTTCTAGAGAGTATAACCTACTCAAAGCTCTTTGTTTAGAATTACCAAGTATATTAACGGACTCCTTGAATGGAATGGTCACCACAAACCGTCCATCTTGTTCTCGTAATGTTGTCGTACTGAACAATGTTCGCACTCTTCATCATCTGGCGATATTATAGGTTTTAAAGTGTCTGGCTCCTCCAACTGCCAGAATTTAGCCAACTGTTCTTGCACCTCCACATTCATATTAAGGTTGCACACAGTTTGTTTACCTTGACTGCTCAGACTGAGATCCCCAAACTCTCCTGATACAATCCACCCTAAACATGTATTTTGCTATGTTGGCATACTTATGTTCTCCCAACTGCACTTGACCTACCCGAATGAGTTTCCAAAACACATTTGCTCCTAACAACATATCAATTTCTTCAGGTCTATAAAACTCAGGGTCGGCAAGATTAATATGACTTGGGATATTAAATGAAGTTACATTCACCTCAAACGTAGGTATTTTATCGCTAATTGTCTGAACAACTAAGCACGAAACAGTCATATTAAAATTACTCTGGCTTGATTTAAATCCAATCTCACATCTCTTTGAAATTTTAGCCGACACTTGACTAATACCTCGTTCTGTAGGCAAATTTAATCTTTCACACATTTTATTAGAAATAAAATTGCTCATGGAGACTGAATCTAACAGTACTCTGCACTGATAGAAATTTGCACACACATCTCTTACTTCTACTAGAGCTGTGGACAAGAGCACCTGCCCAAAACCAGTATTTTGTTTACTTGAAAAAGGCATTACATCTGTGCTAGTAGTGTTAGACTCTGAAACCTCCACACTCTCATCTTTTTTACTTGAGACACCTTGAGCTATTGTTTCGGCTTTCTTAAGGATCCTTGACTCATAATGCAACAAAGTGTTGTGATTTAACCCACATTTTGCACATTTCCCTGCAGTGCAATTGTAACTCAAATGATCTGCTGCAAAACAGCAAAGATACAACCTATTTCTCTTGATATGAAGAACTCTCACATTTATTGGTAAATCAAGAAATCTCTTACATACACTAACATCATGAGAACCCTTGCATTCAACACAAAAGTCTTTCTTACCTCTTGATGAATCTTTATTTGCTGATGCTATAAAAGATTTCTGTTTACTGTAAGATTCTTTACTTTTTACCTTAGAATTCATCTCAAGAGTTTCTAATAAATCAGTCCTTCCTCGTATAAACTCTTTAAAGTCATTTAATGAAGGCTCATTTTTAATTTTATAACTTTCCCACTCTTTTAATGTCACACGGTCCAATTTTGTTGTTAAATGAAAAATGATAAGTGAATCCCATGACTGTACCGGTTGCTTCAAATTCTCTAATACCCTTAAATGTTTACTTACATTGTCAATAAGATTCCTCAAACCATCAGACGATTCATGATTCATGGCACTTATGTCAAAAATACCTTTGATATGATTTTGCACCAAAAGCCTTTTATTATCAAATCTTGAGCATAATATCTGCCGGGCTATTTGATAATTACCTGCACTAAACTCTAAAGAAGCTATCACTTGCCTTGCAGATCCTTGCCTTGCTCTTAAGTAATGAAACTTTTGAATCTCTCCTATGGAAGTGTTAAAATGAATCAAACTTTCAAAAGTATCTTTATACTCTAACCATTTATCATATGCCCCTCCAAACATAGGCAGTTTTATTTGCGGTAACTTTATATTACGCAAACCAAAATTGAGAGAATTGGTATGGTGTGAACCCTCATTTGAAACTTGGGAAACATCCCCTAAATTTTCAGGTATATCTACAAGAATTGATGACTGGTACTCTTCAATGATCTTTTTACTTTTAGATAGAGTCGAGAAAAAATCATCCTCAAACTTTTGTCTTTCCTCAACATGTATATCTAAATCTGTTTCTTCACATGAAACCTCTATATCATTTTGAATTTTATCAAATTCTATAATTAAATTATCAATTTTTTCAATCCTCGCTTTTAACTCAATAAAAATCTCTTTATCTACATCTACAAAATCTTTCCCCAGAATTGTATCCTCTGTTTGAGACAAATATTTCTTAAATAAAGTTAATCGACATTTAATAGAACCCCTGTTTCTAATTAAAACTTTGACTTGTTCATCTGTCATGATTATTTATTTTGTGTCAAATAGATTAGAGATACTGTTTTCAGCAAAACCCACAATTACTTGAAGACGGCCTTGGCAGTTAGCTGAAGCTGTTTCTCTATGGCGACGGTGCGGTGATTACTGCTTAGCTCTTCTTGCACCTACACAATACTCATAACCTCTCACGCCCTTCAGCCACCATGCTCCTCTGGTAGGCCCTGTCAATGCCGTCTCAAATCGTAAAACTGGACACAAATGCACTTGCCAATTTTATACCGACTCAGCTGGTATTCACAATGTCTCTTTACCCAAAACAAACTGCTTTTTATTCAAGAAAACAGATCTACTCACATAAAAACAATGTCCTTCCCGTTAGTTTCACAACTACAACGTTTAATACCCTCACATCTAGGTATTTCTCACCAGGTTGTCGTATACACAATATTCTTGAACTAGTCAAGTCTCTCAAGCCGTTCAAATCTTCTCACCACGAAGTGTTTGAATAGTCAACTAACAGCAATCCACAGGTTCCTCAAAATCCGGCTCGAATTAACCACGTTAATTTAATAAAACGACCCGTATTGTACTATCGTATTTATTTCAATATACACTATTTCGCTGGTTCATTTTAGTGTTTCACAAAAAGGAAATATAATTTTATTCTAGTTTAAAATATTGACAACTGTCATTACTTATTTCATGGCTATCCTACAAATAAGAAAAGACACGACACCCTTTAAATTGTTTTAGAGAAAAGTTCCATCCGCCATCCCGCTATCTAAAAATGGCCGTATTTCGGTTAATTATTGCAATAAAATTAATTTAACCCTTTCGCGTCGGGAACCGGATATCTACGCACGACAAGAGGTGCACTTAATTACTGGAAACATACGTATCCGCCTATTACACATTATTAGTTTAACCCTTTTCTTACTCTTCCCACTGTTCTTTTTTTTTACATATTTGTTTATTAACGCGGAAATAAATCGGACGAAGGACCATTCAGCGTAATGCTGACAAACTGAACTAATATTAATAATTGAATTTGTAATACCTTGTGACCTCGTGTACTAGCGGCACTTCCTGGTGTTGTTCTCTTGTTGGGCCCAACAAACTCCAGGTCTCCAGTATGGGAATATGGCAAGGTACACAAGACACTCGCGTGGTGATAAATAGCGGTTTTTATTATTTTTTAAGTTGACCGAAAAAATGACTTTTTATATATTTTTTGTAGCGTTATTATTTTTTGTTGATATGGAAATCAAAAACAAATTGAGTTTTAGAAACAAAAAATGCTAGCATTGTTTTCTGAACATACCGCCCATCCAAATGGCGAAGCATTTGTAATAAAGTTTGTAATTTCCGTGGGAAACGTATTTATGAGTACAAGAAATATATCTAAAACTATGAAACTAAAACTAGGTTAAATAATAATACAAAACTAGTGAGGAGTAGGTAAGGGACATAGTTTTACAAGAGGTCTCTTAAGGATACCGTTAGCTGTTCGCACAGTAGCAACACGGGTCTGCCCATCAGGACTAGAGTGCAATTCGACAATTCGGCCAAGATGCCACGTTAGCGGTGGGACATTGTCCTGTTTGATGACAACAATGGTGCCAATATTAGGAGGTTTTGTAGAATCTGTCCATTTATGTCGTTGCTGGAGAGTGTGAAGATACTCGTTATGCCAGCGCTTCCAAAATCCTTGTTGAATTTGTTGCAACAACTGCCATCTGGACAAACGATTTATGGGTACGGAGATTAACTCCTCGTCGGGAGGAGTTGTTAATGAAGATAATGTTAAAAAATGACCTGGAGTTAAGGCCTGAAGATCATTTGGATCACTACTAAGCTGACATAATGGTCGTGAATTTAAAACTGCTTCGATTTGGTGAAAAACGGTATTAAGCTCCTCGGAGGTCAGTATTTGATCACCAATAATTCGAGAAATGTGATGTTTGACTGATTTGACTCCTGCTTCCCATAAACCACCAAAGTGAGCCGCAGACGCGGGATTGAAGTGCCACTTAATTTGCATGACTCCGGCGGCGTTTTGGGTTAATTCATTCAGTTGACGATTAGCGCCAACGAAATTAGTTCCGTTGTCACTGTAAAGATGAGAGCATTGGCCTCGACGTGCAACAAATCGCCGTAATGCTGCTATAAATGAATCAGATGAAAGATCTGAAACAAGTTCAAGATGGAGAGCTTTAATGGCGAGACACAATAAGCATAGATGCCTTTTGAGTTTTACCACCCCGGCGTCTACCAAAAGTAATATGAAACGGCCCAGCGAAGTCTACTCCGGTGTGCAGGAATGGTTTAACTTCAGAGACTCGAGGAGTGGGTAAATCACTCATCAGAGGTGTATAGGATTTTGGATTATGTCGCGAAAAACGATAGCAATGAGAAATGCAATGATTAATTGCTCGTCTAGCGGACAATATCCAGAATTGTTCAGCTAATAAAGCCTGAAGAGCGGTTGCGCCAGGATGCAGATACTTATTATGATACTGATTAATAAGAAGTTTAGTTAATCGGTGTTCCCGTGGTAATAAGATTGGATGTTTTCTCTCAAAGGATTCTTGAGAGTGGCGAAGTCTTCCGCCCATCCTGAGAATACCCTCCTGATCTAGGAAAGGTGCAAGTTTGCGTATAGGTTTAGCACAAGGGCTTTTTGAACAAATTTGCTTTATTTCATTAGCAAAGACTAATTGTTGAATATGTTTTATAATGATAAGCAGCGCATTATGTAGTTCCAAATTTACCAAAGGACCTCGAATTAAATTAGTTTTATCCTTTAAATAGCTGGTAAATCGAATTAAATAAGCTATGCTTCCTTGAACCTTTCGCAAAGAGGAAAATCGTGATAATAAAATTATTATGAAATCATGTTGTCCAGTGACAACGAGAGAGATTGTATTGGTTTCTAAGTCTACATCGGAAGGCAAGGTAGAAGATGAACTAATAGGCCAAAGTTCAGGCGGAGAGCTGAGCCACTTGGGACCCGCCCACCATAAAGAACATTTCAAGAGGTCATGGGGAAGAAGACCCCGTGAGGCGCAATCAGCAGGATTATCGATACCATCAATATGATGCCAATTTTCCGGAGATAATTTTTCCTGAATTTGTGTAACACGGTTTGCAATAAACGTTTTCCACTGATGTGGAGAGGATTTAATCCAGGTTAATGCGACTGTGGAATCGGACCAAGCGTAAATATTTTTAAAAGCAATGTTGGCATAGGTGTCACGTACAAAATAAACTAAATCTGAAAGTAACAGTGCTGCACATAATTCAAGGCGTGGAATTGTGATACGCTTAAGCGGAGACACCCTAGATTTAGCACAAACCAAAAAAATGCGTACAGAACCATCATTTTCTGCAACCCTAAAATATACCACACATGCATAACCAGTCTCAGAAGCATCACAGAAACCATGAAGGTCACATGCTTAATAATTGTCCGTTATAACGCGCCGAGGTAACTGAAGTTGAGCGAGACATAATACCTCACGCTTGTATTGTGACCAACGTGAACAAATCTCAGCGGAGGGAACCTCATCCCAAGACAATCCTTGTGTCCAAAGAATCTGGATTAAGTGCTTTGCAAAAAGAGTAAGCGGAGCTAACAATCCAAGTGGGTCAAATATGCGTGCGACTTCAGAAAGTATTGATCTTTTTTGGTACAACAACGGTCGATAGTGTCTATTTTGTAAGTTAGGGAATCATAAGTTGGATTCCAGTTCAAGCCCAACACCTTTTGAAAGTAATCAGCAGTGTCAAATGACAATTAGTTTGGCGTAATGATGGGGGTATGGAGTCTAATACGATAGGATCGTTGCTAGACCACTTCCTCAAATCAAATCCACCACTTTTAAGAAGATCTCGAAGTTGAGATTGTAAAGTAATAGCTTCTTCAGCAGATGAACAGCCCGTGACTACGTCATCTACATAAATGTCGCTAAGTAACACTTTTGCAGCGTGAGGAAAATTATCTTTTTCATCTGAAGCAATTTGTAAAAGAGTGCGGATAGCTAGATATGGAGCAGATGATACTCCGTATGTAACAGTATTCAATTCAAATTCTTGAACAGGAGTGTTTTGAGAAAAGCGCCATAATATGCGTTGATAGGTTCTGTGATCAGATGTTACTAAAATTTGCCTGTACATTTGTTTTATATCTGCAATAAGTACAGTGGAATGGGTACGAAACCGTAAAAGTAATGATACTATGTCTTGTTGTAATTTAGGACCTGTTAATAAGGTGTCATTCAGAGAAACATTATTAGTAGAGGCGTCAAAGACGACACGTAATTTCGTGGTAGAACTTTCGGGCTTCAGCACACAATGATGAGGAATATAATAACACGAATCAGAATGATTGGAAGCACTTTGACCACTCACAGGAGACATGTGTCCACAGTCAAGATAATCCTGCATGAAATTTGAATATTCTTGTTTTAATGTAGAATCTTTATTCAAGCGATTTTCCAGAGATAAAAAACGACGCATTGCGGTATTAAAAGAATTACCTAAAATAGGAATATCTTCACGAAAAGGTAATGAAACGATGTATCTGCCTGATTTGTCACGAGTATGAGAATTGATAAAATTTTGCTAGCACTTAGTGTTCTCTGGAGAATTGAATATTTTGTCAGGTATACTTTCAAGTTCCCAAAACTTCTTTAATGTGGAATCAAGTTGTGAATAAACAGACACATGAAATGAGTTAACAACAGCTGGTGTAGAAATATGAATTTTTCCAGATAGTATCCAACCAAAGATGGTTTTCATTGCGATTAACGCGGAAATAAATCGGACGAAGGACCATTCAGCGTAATGCTGACAAACTGAACTAATATTAATAATTGAATTTGAAATACCTTGTGACCTCGTGTATTAGCGGCACTTCCTGGTGTTGTTCTCTTCTAGTTGGGCCCAGCAAACTCCAGGTCTCCAGTATGGGAATATGGCAAGGTACACAAGACACTCGCGTGGTGATAAATAGCGGTTTTTATTATTTTTTAAGTTGACCGAAAAAATGACTTTTTATATATTTTTTGTAGCGTTATTATTTTTTGTTGATATGGAAATCAAAAACAAATTGAGTTATAGAAACAAAAAATTGTTTTCTGAACAATATTTATATTTATGTTTGGTTATAAGGTTTTGGCGAATAAAAGTCTTTTTCTATTATTAGTATTTTTTTATTGGCAATTCCCCTAAATTCATAAAAATATTGAGTTTTTTAAATAATTATAAAGTACGGTTCGCTTACTACCAGACTGTATAGCAAACCCGAACACCTGCTTGCAATACCACCAGAAAGCAGCTATGACCTCTCAGGCACTTGACCTCATTCGTCAAATGGAGCTGAGTGCCCGTTAATTTGGGCATTTTAAAACTTGGCACATTCCTTTTCTTGGTTAATAGTATTAGCTGTAATTTCTGGAGGTCGACTGAGAAATAGTTCGTATAAAGGGCGGTCAAAGTTTTCGTGTGATATGTATAGTCTATTGTGAAAGAACCAGAGTCGTCGAGGCAATATAAGAGACTGTCGGCGGTCATGACTTGGGACGCCTCACCACCTTGTAAATAGCTTCTGTTGACCATGCTTCCGGTTTCTATGTTCCTCACATTAATTCGAACTGGTTTCCATTTAAGCATGTATGTTCTTCATTCACTGAATGTCCTGGGAACACCATATATTTGAAAAGCATTATCTATGCTCTCATAGGTTGTTTCATCAATAGTGCGTTTAATATAACTAAACAGACCTTGAGTAGAAATTTGTATGTCGATCGATTGTAGTGTAGTAATGACTTTGTAGTAAGGAATAATTTATTTGGGCATAAATGTTACGCTTATTCTCCTCAGCTTACTGAAGCTAACTTGAAAACAATGCAAGCCGAATAATACTATATTTGCTGGAGTGTGGACTGAAGCAGGTGAGGAAATAAATCGTCAGCCAATTTTTGGTGATTTAAGTGGAAGAAAGGTGTTAATTGCCCAATTAACTTTAATATCGCCCACTGTCCTATTTGCTGTGGTCCTCTACGTATCTATGTTATTTATGTTGAGAGGTTCCCCAGACGATAATAAGAAGTTTTTCAAACTGTTTTTTATTTGTCTATATAGGATTGAGGTAAAGGTTTCTTTCCATCATGTCCCCCTCCAAATTAAATTTAATTCACCTATAATCTGACATGTAAACTTCTGTTGATACTTGTCAGCTCTCGATGAATCTTGAGATTCCTTGGAATTCCAGAGTGATATTGGCTACGAGAGGTAGCAAAAGTGACCTCACTACCTCAATTGAATATCTTTTAATCAGTAGTTGGAAAATATTCCTCTAATCATTTGCCCTTATTATGTGTTCGTTACTCCAATAGAATATGGTGAGCGTTAGAGTCCCCATCAATAATGAGGTGTAATTTCATTAACTCGACAATATTATGACTTCTCTTTGCTGTTACCTAAATCATAGTTTGTGTTCGCTGTGAGCTAAACTAGCGTATGAGATTGTCTGTCGGTTGGGAAGGTATAGTAGGCACATATATAAACAGATGAAAAGTGTTATCAAACAACCTGCAACCCGAATAAATACGGAAACGCTCCCAGGATAGCCGGATTTTCTAGGACCACTTGACTGATTGCCCGAAGCTTCGTCTTCACAAAAACAAAATAAAAGACGCTGCTTCTAGGTCTATCTTGTAATATGAGATTAGGGTTCTATTTGCTAAAATAGTATTTATGGTATTTTTAATTTAAAACACTGCTGAATTAATTAACTTATAGGATACAAAGATCTAGAGGCTCAAATATTCACTTGTGTTTAAAATTAGTCCTGTATGGAAAGACTATTTAATAGCTAAGTAATATAAATAATTAGGTAAACTTTGTTGAAAATCATGACAAACATTTTTTAACTGAATATCCAAAAATATTATTTTCCTTTTTCATTGCATAAAACGTCGAGTAATTTATAGACCCTATGAGAGGGGGGGGGTCAACTGTGGTCAATGAATGAGGGTATTTATCAGGGGACACCAAGCTAAACAAACTTATCCATTTTAAAAACTTGATCTGATATTACCATACGTTTCGGCAATCGGCAATGTCCGATTGCAACTTTTATTTTCGAATATATTTTCAGGTAAATAAATATTATATATCATTCAATATGAATAAGTAAATTGTCATTTATTTAAGAAGTTTATACAGTTTTCCACAATATTCTACATTTACGATATCTGACAATTATTTCAGTACCGTCCCGTATAAATTACTTATAACGACAAGGAGGTAATGTTTAACGTAATATTTTTTTTTATAATGATTTCTGACAATAGCAACAATTTAGCAACTAATGTACCTACTAAAAGAAATTAACACGAATATGAATAAAAATGTTTATTATAATGGATATCTATTTCGGTACTTAGTAACGTACATATCTTCATTGTTCACTAAAAATAATTAATGAATTCATAAATAACTATCACTGAGCAATTTAAAAGTAATTAATTGTTCTACGTCAGTGTGGCGTTCTTGATTACATTAATACATTATAACACATATAAAATGTTTTGTCACCCAAGAATAATTAGTATGAATAACTTTAAACAAAGTAGTTTCAATGTTATAATCAAAACCATTTTGGCATTGGTACATCCGTTATTTAAAAAAAAAAAAAATTCTATATGTTATAAAAATTAAAAACTATATTTTTTTATAACTATTTTTCTCTATTTTTACAAGTAGGCTAAAGAGGTGCTTTTTACGAGTGGGTAGGCTAGCTATTAAGCCAACAAGTAAAAAAGCCATGAGTTGAATATACGTATTTATCTTATCACATCTGGAAATTAAAAAAAAACATACTAAATAGAACATATTTAAAATCGTTGACAAACATAGAATATTTTATTTCATTAAACTGCCACTAAAATGTTACTAGTTACCGTAGTAAATTTCTATAGTGAAACTATATTTCCGTTGACGTCCATTGCTTCAGATAAAAGTAGGGTTGTAACTCGCAGTTCTAATAATATATTGAACCAAATTGAATTAAACTAACAATATATTCGCTTTTGTTTAAACCTGCACAGAGAGAAATCAGTTTTTGGTAAATTTTGCATAACATTGTGAAAAGAATCTTGCGTTTTTTTAAATAATTTTAGATTTTTAGGATTGCTTAAAAACTTTATACATTACTCTAAAAATATAATCATTTATTTGTACAATTATTTCTATCACTTTTTTATGATAAATGTGATGTGTAATTTTTTACAATAAAATGTCGCATATTTTTTTTTATAGATGCATGGGCTACACAGTAGTGGCATTTTAAAATATTGAGTTGGTGCCAATGTGAGTTAGAAGAGAAGAGAAATGGACAAATAAAATGCTGAAAAGAAAAACATTTAACCTATTCCGTTGCCACTTTTCTCTTTAGCTACTTTTAGTCGTCGGCGATACTCTTAATATGCTGAAGTACCTGACATCAATGTGAATATATCGCTTTCTTTCACGTACATTATTTTGCTATTTATATTTCACTCTATCTTATTATGGGGATCGACCCAAGATTTCTAGGTGCCACTAGTAATTATTATTTTTACACATATGCATGATAGCTGGTCATTCTATGGGTTTGACGATATTTCAGTAAAATTTTTCACCTCATATTTGTCAAAAAGTAATTATTGATGGTCAGTCCTCAATTTAGGAATAATTACATCAGTTCTCGGGCCACTTCTTTTTTTAATTTACACATCAGATATTTTTGAGTGCACAAAATTTACAAAAACTTTAGCTTACGCAGACGATGCTCAGCTATTCTACTCTTTTAATCCAAACAATGTACAAGACGCTTCAATAAATATAATAGTGCGTCAAATAATAATTTGAAATTTAACCCTAATAAATGTGCTGTAGTTATTTTTTTTCTAAAAGTAAGAGACAATCTATATCAAACAATTTGAATCTAGAAATTAATGGTCAGCGCCTAAATGTTGTAGAAAAAGCAAAAAATTTAGGTCTTTTGTTTGACATTAATTTAAGGTTCTACGACCATGTATCGACTCTAATAAAAAAAATGTAACTTTGTATTAAAATTTCTTTATCGCACCTTAAATATAATTAATTTTAAATTACGCAAAAAACTTTGTGAGTCTCTTGTCATACCAATAATAAACTACTGCAATATAGTCTACTTCTCTTGTCTGGATATAGTTACTAAATATCGGCTACAAAAAGTAATAAACAGCTGTTGTCGATTTGTTTTTAGATTAAAAATGTTTCCACAAGATAAACGAACTTGGTTGGTTACATATAGATAATTTATATAATCACTTATCAGTCTTTGTCCACAATCTACTTCTTACTTCTACACCCCCTTACCTACGTGATAAACTAAAATTTCGTTATAACATACATAACGTTAACCTAAGACATATAATGGATTTGCTATCTTTGCCAAAATTTCACACTACCTACTTCATTCACAAGGTCATTTACCTATAATGCAACCAATATATACAATAAGTTAAGTGCGGAATTCGTTAATTTATTAATTTCTGGTATACCATATTATGTACTATTTTTTATTTTCCCCTAAGGGTATTTAAATATATTGTATTTCACTACTTTTGTATTTCGCATAGGTATCACTTACTTGATGTAATTTTATAGTTTTAATTTTTAAATTAATAATTTTTAACTATTAAGGTTGAGTTGAGTAGCTATGTGCTAGACTCCACCTCTTTAAATGAATAAATTGTAAGTAAATTGCAATTTTTTCTTTCGCGTGTAATAAAGAAGTTCCTTTAAAACTAAAGGTGAATAAGAAAAGTGTCACTTCAGATTGTAGTGGCGTTTATATGCCATATCTCAAAATGTAAACCAAATTATATGTTGCTTTATCTATTCATGAAATGGTTTCAAAAGCACAAAAACACTTCACAAGAATATTACACAGGCACACAAAAAAAAAATAAAGGTCATGTACTTTTCTACTGACTATCATATCTATAAGTATCTTGGGGCGCTGAAACCGAATCCGAAGTCAGAATTGTCAAGTCGTCAATATTTTCATATAAGCTCAAAAAACAGAACAAGCCTGAAACTGAGTAAAAAGTAAATTGTGAAATTGAACAAGTTGATCCATGTTTTTATACATATTTTGGGAAACTGAAACTGAATCCGAGGTGAGAGTTGTCGTTAATATTTTCATGTAAGCTCAAAAAACAGCTTAGAACAAACCTGAAACCGGGTAAAAAGTAAATCGGAAGATTAAACGTGTTGACCCTTATTTTTATACGAATTTTGGGGCGCTGAAACCGAATTCGAGGTTAGAATTGTCACATGTCGTCAATATTTTCATGTAAACTCAAAGAACAGCTTAGAACAAGCCAAAAACCGGGTAGAAAGTAAATCGAAGGATTAAACGAGTTGACCCATGTTTCTATACGTACTTTGGTTTGCAAAAAACAAATCCGAGGTCAGAATGTCACATGTTGTCAATATTTTAATGTATGCTCAAAAAACAGCTTAGAACAAGCCTGAAACCGGGTGAAAAGTAAATTGGAAGATTAAACGTGTTCACCTTTGTTCTTATATGTATTTTGGGGCGCTGAAGCCGAATTCTAGATTAGAATTGTCACATGTCGTCAATATTTTCATGTAAGCTCAAAGATCAGCTTAGAACAAGCCCGAAACCGGGTAAAAAGTAAATAGAGGGATTAAACGAGTTGACTCATATTTTATACATACTTTGGTTTGCTGAAACCGAATCCGAGGTCAGAATTGCCACGTGTCGGCGTCGTCAATATTCGGACTATGTTAAGGGATGAAATATTGTTACCAAGATGAAAAGCAGAGTTGAAAAATCTGCATGTTTCAAAAACGTCGTGGAATTTTTTTTTGGGTTGTTTAATGAATTTAAAAGTACATTTCCTAGATTTTCATGTTGATTACTTCCCAGAAAATCTCGGAGATTATACCGAGAAGCAAGGTGAACGATTCCACCAAGATATAAGAGAGATGGAGCGTCGTCACCAAGGAAAATTTGACGTAAATACGATGGCCGATTGCTGCTGGATGCTTAAGAGAGATTTGCAAGACAATGGCAATAAAAGGAAGAGAAACCCACTGCTTGGGTCTTTTGAGTCAAAAATAGTACGATATCACAGGAAGAAATAAAGAGCGATTTTTTACGAATTCTCAACGGTCGAGATTTTCTCGACCTTTTTTTTTTATCTTATAAACGTAATTTGGGTTAGTCCTTACAGGTTTTTTGAGCTTGCGCCAAAAAGTAAAGATTTTAACTGTGAATTCCATTCTGACACACATTCGATTTTAATGACCAAAAATCCGTGCTGACATAATGACTTGCTCATTTAATTTGTTTTTATTTACCTGTACTTGCACTTCTGACCATTTTTGAGGTATTTTTCTGAGGTTATGTCAAAAGCCTGACACGATAAGAAAATTCTGACCTCGAATTCGGTTTCAGCGCCCAAAAATACGTATAGGTCAACTTGTTTAATCCCTCAATATACTTCTTATCCAGTTTCAGGCTTGCTCTAAGCTGTCTTTTGAGCTAACATGAAAATATTAACGACAAAATACGTTTAAAAACATTGGTCAACTCGTTTAACCTGTCAATTTACTTTTTACCCGATTGCAGGCTTGTTCTAATCTGTTTTTTGTGCTTATATGAAAATATTGATGACATATGACAATTCTGACCTCGGATTCGCTTTCAGCGCCCCAAAATACATGTAGATATGATTCAGTGAAAAAGTACATGACCTTTATTTTTTTGTGTGTGTGCCTGTGATTATTATTATTCGACGTGTAGTTTGCCAACCATGCTGGCATTATCTGAAATTGATTAAACCTGTTTTAAACTATGGCTAGAGAAAAGCATGATAAGTGACCGTTTGTGGAAACTACTTGCGACACAGTGTCATACAAAAGGTTCCAACTTTCTCCAGTTGCTTTAGCTGATTAATAATTATCACAAAAACACAATTTTCAGAATTCTACACTGGCCTCAGTATTATCGAAAATGAAATAGTTGAGCACTGGAGATAAACATATTACCAATAAAAAATTTACTAGAAACTCGTATCAGTCCTCATAATGTTTTATGAGATTTAAGTTGGGATGTAGAGACATATGTTTCTCAACAATTTTATTCCGACACCTAATAAACATTAGATCTGATTATAAAATAAGTGTCATAGCGTAATTACGAATCATTTAAAAAGTGCACCATTTTAAGTGCAATACTTGTTATTTGCATAATAAAATTAGATCCGGAACATCAACTTCAATTAAATTCAAGATAAACTAATATGCTTCATGTTATAAAAAACGAGGTAGAATAAGTACGCAGTTGACTCAGCATTTATCTATAAGACTGCTAAACAGATAATTAGCACACACGCACACACAAGATTATTAATAATATACTTACAGGGTCAGGGCACATGTGCCGCAAACTGATCAAATTCACAAAGAAAAATTATATAAGAATAATTTATAAATTAACATTTTTGGTAAATTATTTTTTCAGTTAGAGTTTTGAATAACTTTTGTAGATTTCAAGTAGTTATCATTTGCTCTCTCTACAATTATAATTTTCATTTTATTGTAATTTTCACTTAAACCGTAATCATGGTTTATTATTTGAAACGTTTCCAGTAGCTGTATGAGCTCATCCTGACTTGCTGCAACTAAGGTGGTATCATCCGCAAATCTAAAATTAGAAGTCTTAGTTTCGTCTATAGCGACTCCACTCTGGCAGTTCTCCAGAACACATCGCATCACCTGTTCACCAGAGCTGGGCACTACTTCAAGTAAAAGTAGTATAAATTGTACTTCAATTATTTTTATTACTTGAAGTATTCTACTTCAAATACCCGAAGAAATGAATACTTGGTACTTGATACTTGCAGATATTTTAGAATAGTACTTGAAGAGTTAAGTGGATAAAGGTGTTATGTCACAAAAACACGTTATTGAGTAATTTAACTCGAAAGTTTTTAGGAGAGAACTTTTTTGTTATAACGACTATATAGCTTGCATTTTGCGATGATATTGACATTTGATGTACTTTTCAGAGACAAATAACTAAAGTTGTCAGTTGTCATTATTTTCGAAAATATTAAAAAATTAATGTACATAACACCTTTATCCGTTCATAAGTTTTTCTGAAATGAATAAGGAATTAGTGAATAAAAGTGTTAAGAAATTAAACATATTTTATTATTATTAAAACATTGTACAATTTTTAGGTAGTCGGACAGTTCTACGGTTTTGAGCCACAGTTTGGTAATTTCCAACACTGTTAGAGCAATACAGTCGGAATTTATCTTATGCATATTCCTTTTCTTTAAAATATCGACTTTGTAAAATGGAGTCATTTCATCTAGTGATGTAATAGGTTCCATTTTATACCGTCGTGAAAATAAACCTTTTCATTGTTCAAGTTTTTCTTCCTGTTGTACAAATTGAGTTTTGAGGCAATTCCATCAATATCCTTGAAATGATTCTTCATATTTATGACAACGGCGCGGCGTCTTTGGGAGTTCTTAAAATTTCTCGAAACTGGTCCGGAACGTAGATGTTTTGATGTTTCCTTAAAATTTTCTCGACTCTGCCAAAGTCTCTGTCTGAATCTAAATATGAATGTCCCACCTCCGAAAATTTATGGTCGATAACTTTAAATTCTCTCTTTAAAATCAACAACTGGTAAAGTGTAATGATAATGAAGTTTTTATTTTGTCCACCACAGGAGTCGGGCCATATTATAATGTGATCGATCTTTTCTTGGAAATATTCGTTGTAAATTTGTGAAAAGGTATATAAGCAACTAGCAATTTCTAGGCTTTCACGGCTGGCCATATTTTCAGTCCATGTGAAAAAGAACGTTTCTTTTTTTTCAGTATTTCTCAATGTATGTATGCCAAGGTTGTAAAACCACATTTGACGAAGGTAAAATGCTTTCGATGTACTTAATTTTGGCAGCGGCATGGTTTGCTGAAGATCTAAAGTAAGAAAGCAAATCGTTCTATCTACTGTAACTTTTGCTACGCCACGCTTTTGTTGTTCGAAAGCTAGTTTGTAATTTTCTCCGTATTCTTTAGTATTATTTGTTTTATTTTTTTTTTATTTTTTTTAACCCAATAGATGTAAGCATAGCGAACCCTGTAATTCTTAAACTATCGTTTACAAACCCAAATGACCTTTGACTTGATTGGCGTAATTATCATACTTATTATTTTTTCCGCAAGAATTTCGGAATTCGCCAGATTTGCCACGAACAATTTAATGCTCTTTTAAAACATTGGGTGGGCAGAAGCCATACCAGATATCAGTTTTGCTCTTGTCATAAAAATTTCTACGGTCCAGCCCTCTTCTACTTGTCAGCATAAAAATGTTTGTACAAAAATCAACACCGCAAAGCGTCACTTTCCAGTATTTCTGATTTACAGACTAATTTGCTAGAATACTTTGGTAAATTCGTATTTTATTATTGCATTTTATATTTATAATGTTTTGTTTTTAAAACATTATTAAAACTTGCCTGGGAAGAAATTGCCACTATGTGACTGATTTCTGCTGAATTGCCAAAAGATATAAATGTGTTTACAGCAATTAGATACTCAAGAACCATCTCGACTGTTGTACCATCTCATACCATTTCGAAATTGAACGAAATGAATATATGGATTAAAACAATATAAGCACTATTTCCAAATATCAGCCAATTTATAAACATCTTACATGATTCATGAAATCGTTTATTCATTGCCATTTGTAATATCAGTTTACTACGACTGGCCATTTTCACTACAATAGTAAGAAACACTTAACACAACTTGTCACATTAATGTCAATATAACATAACTTTAAAAGCAAAGTGTTTTGGATTAAAACAATTTAATATCGCACAGTAATGGATAAAGGTGGTATGTGATCATGACACCTTTATCCATTAAATTATATAAAAACCATATGTACATAACAACCTTTATCAAACATTAAAACGCATTTAGGAAAGGTTTATTATCCCAAAAACTTATTGAAATGATAGATTATAAGTTAAAATAGTTGTCTGTGTAGAAATCTCAAAATTTTCAAAAATGTCACATAACACCTTTATCCACTTAGCTCTTCACTTAGTACCTAATACTTGTTTAAACGAAATTACAGTACTTACGTTACAATTTACTTCAAGTGTTTAAAGCACTTCATCAATACTTCAAGTACCTTAAGTACTGCAAGTAAGTTTACAATCCAGTTGAAAAATGCAGAGACTTGTAAGAGCAGTTATCCGTTAATGCTAAAAAGAGCATTTGCTTTTAGTTTGTATTAGACAAACATGTGAGGGTAATAAACATGTAGTTCTATATTGAGAGTGTTGATATTATGAGTTAATGTGTTCAGATATTCTTTGCTACCGAAACTACAAGTTTGAGAAGGTGCCAACATTTTGAAAAGCACCAGTTTTAGCCCGTTTTTGGCCAAAAGTCCAATTTTTGGCTATAAATCTGGAAAATGGACAAGCAGAAAATGTTAGCACATGGTTTTCCAGCAATGAGCATTGACAACGAAAATTTTTCGCTTGGTCAGAAAGTATTATACTATTACTACTTTCCAATTTTGGCCATAATTGATGTCGCCGGTGCTGCCAATTGCACGGAGAAAAAATGTTGGCATATATCGAATGTTGATAGGCAATATACCCTCTTCAACTAGCACAAAGCCCCAAAGTGTTATACTTTGTTTCACAGTTGAATATTTTTTGAGGCGGCTAACGCCAAAACGGGCAGGGGGGGAGGTCTGACTCACATAAGATAAAATACTGAGAAAAATATATGCTAAAACGTAACAGCAATGCCAACATGTTATATCCCAGGCCCCATATATCGAGCTATCTCCTAGACTATAATATTCAAGAAATTTTGTCAAATCTGAAAAACTATTTAAAAATATTTACTTTTAGTTATTTAAGAATACATTAATGAAATGGAATGTTATGTTTTTAGGAGCAAAATTATCTCATTTAGTAAATAAATAAAACAACTTCAAAAAACTGTATCATTATTTAAATATATCCTAAATATATAAAATATGTCAATGTATAGAAATATTTACACATAAAGATTGGTTTAGATAAAAATAAAAAAATTTAAGTACTTGTAGTTGAATGTACTTGTAAGTGTATTACTTTTAAACAGTACTTGATACTTGATACAACACGAAAATACTTGAAGTATTAAAATGTACTTCTTAGAATTAAATGACTAATTGAAGAAGTACAAGTAGTACTTACACCCAAAATTGCAAGTACTACCTCGAAGTACTTGATACTTGAAGTATTCTGCTTTTTGAAAAGTAATTGATACTTGATGCGACAAGTACCCTAACTAACTATTTGATACTTGATACTTGAAGTAGTTTAAATGAGTACTTTGTTCAGCTCTGCTGTTTACTATGGATGTTAAAGAGAACTGGTGACAGAACGTTGCCCTGTGTGACGCCTCTGCTAATTTTATATTTGTTGAAATTAGCGTTGTCTATTTTTACCAAGACAGAATTTTCTTCATATAGTCGGAGAGTGGTAAGAACCAGATGTTTGAATGTCCCTATCTCCAATGATACAGTCCACAGTTTTTCCCATTCCACATTTTCAAATCCTTATGATAGTCCACGGGACAAATATACACATGCTCGTAATATTATCTTATATTCTCGATAAGTTGTGAATTCAGTATTTGTTATCTAGTACCGCGTCCTTTAATAAAACCTCCTGCTCAAGATATATTTGTCAAGACAGATAGTGCCAAAGTCTGAACTGAAAAATATGCAGCATAACTTTGCTAGCGCGTGATATTAATACCAGAAATCTATAGTTGCCCCAGGCATCTGTCGTTCCCTTCTTATGTAATGATACAAAAATTTCTGCAGTGCATACAATATAGTTCGGGCCAAATACTTAGAGTTTAGTGTTCAATAATGGGTCGCTGAGATGACTTTGGTGGAAATGATAGAAAATGTTCTCCACATCAAGAATATCTTGCCAATAATGGCAAGTTCTCAAAAAGCAGATCCAATATTTGCGTGGTTTTGTTTTTTTGGCTTTCGATACAAATATCTCGCAACTCTGAAACTTAAAGAGAATAATTTTGAAGTTCATAAAATTTCCTAAAAGGTAAGGATAAAATCAATTTTATACAGCTATCCAGTTTTGTGAATAGTGCGCTCGAGGTTACGTCTTCGGACTATGGTAAAAATTCCGTGTAATACTGACAAGCGATTTTTGGTTTAGATTCTATATCAGAACAGACACTACTAACATGTCAGTAGAAGGAGAAATTAATGTAACTTATTGAGGAACGAGGCAATCACCTACATCATAATATCCGAATAGAAATGAATCTGGTTTCTCAATGCTTGTAAGTAGCAGCGCAATTCTTGATATATTAAAAAAAAAGTGACTGAATATTATTAATATTTGTTGGTTTTTTATACGTATTCACTTATTTGTTATTTCAGTACACCGGATGCCGCTAGCTTTTATTCATTTGTCTCTTAACATAGAGAAATTAAATTTTTTTGGTCAATACATCAATAAAAAGACATTACAGACACCCTCCTTGATCGATTGGGACATTGACTGCTTTGACTAGTCATGTATTTCGCTAACTTAAGCAAATTTGATAAATAATTCTAGACCAGGAGCTCGCCGACCACTAATTGTGTAGAATTGTTATTAATTTGTGGTAGTAGAGCACAGAAATTTCCATGCCAGCCCTTTTTTGGTACAGAAATGTGTAACAAATATGACTTGTAAAAGTATCATAGATTTAGGAATGGAGTTTGCGGAAACCGATAAATAATAAAAAATGATCTGGCTGATGCGGCTCCCCAACTCTCTGAATTCTGGGACACTGACCCCACAGTGAAAGAAACGCGCACAAAAAACTCATAGGTTTACGCATGGGGAATGGAGGGGATTTCTTAATTTACCCCCAAAAATCATGAATCTCAATTCCCATTCGTTATTTTTCAAATTTAGATTTTTTTGCGGCACCTCCCAGAATGGTTCCACTCCATAAAAAATACTCTGTATAAAATTTTAGCTCGATCAGATTACGTTACGCCTCCTTTTTTAGACAATAGAAGAATATCTATGGGTTTCATGCGTCCTCAAGCTGAATAGATTTTTTTTATCAATTACAAAATGACACCGAATACCATATATTTTATTGAAAAAAAAACATCAATTCCTTACATATTGTTTACACAAAGTTTCATTTTTTAAGTCAGACACTATTTGGAGCACATACTAATTTTGCTCATCTTCTTTTGTCAACAAACTATTTTAATCGCTGAATAATTTAATACCCCGTTCCGCCACATCATTGACGACTTTGAATTGATGATCAAAATGAAACCTCGTAAAAAACCTCTAGTTGTCATAGAAATAAAATCTTCCATAGCCGAAGTTGAAGGGCTGGCGTGCTTTTGCCGCTACTAGACGACTTTTGCTCCACCGTTTTTTCTTAAATACAGAAAATGCCTTAATTAAATCCCTACTAAAAAAGGTTTTTTAATATGACCATACAAAAAACTCACTTTTAGAACACGCTAAATACAGTTATATCATAATTAATTTGGTTACGTAATTTGCAAAAAAGTTAATTTTTACCCGTTAAAAAACAGTTAGATTTTTTTATCTGCTTTACTCCGTTTGCTTCTAAGCAAAGCTTGCCGTTGTCGTTCTTTAATTCTTATCTCCTCTTCCTCTAATTCACGATCAATGGTATGCACGAAGCTTGATCTGCTTTTCTCATATTATCAGATCAGAAACTATTTGTCTTCCTCGATAGTCATCAATTGTAACGCTTCTGCATGTGCAATGTCAAATAAATTAACAAATCTTGTCACAAAGTCTTCCACTTTCCTTCGTTGGGTTTCGGTTGTCCGCTTAGAGCACTTTTGCAGTTCTCTACATACGTGTTAAAGGTTTTCCAACTTGATGATGAAGTTTTTTCAATTCTTGTTGGAACTCTTGCCTTTTCCCAATAAACTAATATGTATAATGCCCAATTAATCACATGCTTCGCACTTTTACATGGGGCTAACTTCACTTGTCTGAGATAAAAATAACACACTTAATACTTGTTCATTAGATGGAAGTTTGTCCGAGAAAATAAATAAACTCGATAATCATGATGCAAAGTAACTTCCGCCATATTGAAATTATTGGAAATATTCAATGTAAACATCGTTGAATTTCAGTCACTCATCACAATACAAGAGAGAGTGAGATACTGTTAAATCTTTACTCTTTTTACCACAATGAGCCCTTCCAGATGATTCACTCTCTCCAGCAACGACCTTCCGCTTTCTTGGGAAAAGGGTCTGGTAAACTATTTTATATTTGTCTTTCTTAGAAAAGGTCAATTTCACAATATGGGGTATTTTAAGAAATTCAGAAACTTGGTGTGTGCGGAACGTTTTCCCCTTAGCCAATTTGACTGATTCCTTTCAAGGAATTACTTTTTTTTAATTAAAACCATTGTGGAGGGTGTCGCAAACTAAATGGTGTTCACATTCCTTGGACAATATTGAGATGCATTAACCAAAAAATCTGTAAGTTTCCATAATGTTATCTATCTACGTTTAGTACAAAACGAATCCTCTTTCGTACAGGCTATCCCATATCATAGGGTTGTCTTTTTGACTGGCTGCGATTTCAAGCAAGTTTTCAATTCAGGTGTATGTTTCCCCGAGTGTATGCGGATTATGCGGGTTTGTTATAACTCCAAAACTACTGCTCCGATTTGAATGCAGCTTTCACTAATGCGAAGACAGGCAAGGTTATATGGTATATCATGAGGATCGCAAAGTAGAGAGGTAGGCGAAAGAGAGTCATACATATTTTAATAGTTTATAAATTTCACCGAGCCCTTCGCCATTTGTTCAATTTAAACCACGTTTGTATTCAACTACGAATTAAGTAATTTTACTGAATGAGTAAACAAGCCTATAAATCCAGTAAACTTTCTTTCCGACGTGGCTCGTGTTCTATTTTTTCCGCGACTAACAATACATTGAAAAATAAAATAATAAATAATCATAACATAATTAGTTTCAAAAATTGTCAAAAATCCCTCTCTGTGTATTGACTCATTACCTTGTCAACGCGTTAATTTTGTGCCATTCTAAAAGGTGTAGGTCGGACAATAGTTACTGTCAGTGCTAGGCCTATACGTCGTTAATTTCTGAACCAGAGCTGTACAGTGTCACTTTCTGACAGAAGAGTAGTCAATAAAACGTGAATTTTCCGGTCGCTCGAATAAAAATTATTATTAGGGATTGCAATTTACCGGAAGTTTTAATAACCGGTAAATCGGTAAATAAAAATGTAAATAACCGGTTAACCGGTATTTACCGGTAATTTTTAGAATGAATGATTAGGATGGCGAAAATGGCAATTGTCTTTTTCCATGTACAAAATTATCTAAATTTAACAAAAAACATTTTTATATACGTATAATTAAAATAATTAGGCTTTGAGAAACATATTTTTCCAAATTGAAATTCGCTTACAGCCGATTGAAAAAATTATACAGTTTTGCGAAAGACATATCTAGAGAGTGTAAATCAAAATTTTGTGATTCACTCGTATTATCTTTAGTTGATTATGGTGATGTATATGGAAAGTTATTATCGGTGACAGCAAAAAAGAAAATTCAAAAACTTCAAAATTCATGTATGCGTTATATTTACAGTATCCCATATAGACAAGATATATCATCACATCTAAATAAACATAGCATATTAAACATGGAAAACCGCAGACGTTTACACATGCTCACACTTATTTGGCGAATAATTCATAATGACGAACCTCAGTACTTAAGAAATAAGTTCATTTCACGAGATCAATTGCATAATACAAGATACATACAAAATTTTTTGGTGCCTCAGCATGAAACTGCGATTTTTCAAAGATCATTTACGAATTTTGCATCTCATCTTTGAAATGAGCTTCCAAATGAATATAAACAATATAAATCAAAAATTTTTTTTATTAAAGTTGTCAAAAATTACATTTTGGCTGATCAGAAGCAGGAGACTTGATGCTGCGTTGTGGATGCGCGTATATTTCTTTTTCTATTTCCGATATAATTTTATTTACTTTTAACCTTTTTGCTTCGCTTCGCGGGGTCTGCTCGTTCCCCTTGTCTGCTCGCATGTCTGAGTGCTGCTGTTGTTATTATTGTTATTATTATTATAAAATATAACATTTGTTAGATTATTACAATTCATTACTGAATATCAACAAATAAAATAATAATTATTTTTTTCTTGAAATTTTAGATTTATATGTATTAATATTTTTTTATAATCTTTTGATAATCTTAGATTTAGGTTATTTATATTTGGGCAAATGGAAGAAGAGCTCTACAGTTCAATTTGTACCATTTCTACTTTGAATAAAATAAATGTATTATTATTATTATTATTTTTTATTATTATTATTATAATGAACAATCAAAAGGTTTTTTTATCAAAAGGAAAAAATATAAATGAAATAAATTTAAATAAATAATTATTCTGTAAATAACAAAAATTACAAATATAAACTCAAATAGGGCATTTACTGAATACCTAATCTAAAAATACAATATTTTTTAAAAATAGCCCGTTAAAAGGGCTAGTTTTTCAAAGCTGTATCTGTTAGTCGTCTGATATTTGTACATAGAATACCACCAACTGAAAATGCCCTTCCTCTATCGATATTGGTAGGTCGATAAGTTAATAAGAATTGGTAATAACATTCTTCTAAATGTTTTCCACGGATATTTGAGGCAGTGAAATATTCAATTTCCTGTCGCAAGATATTGTCAATGTCTCTCTTACTTGTATTTCTTAGGGCTTGGTGTTTGGGTTTTACTTTTTATAATATTATTTATTTATTGTTAAAAGTGCTCAGTGTTGGGACAGTCACTCTATATTTATGAATACTAGTCACTGAAATAAATAGAAACGTTGAATACGTTACATATCGTAAGTTCAGAATTTACCGAAATAACCGGTAAAATATTAAAATAACCGGGAATTATCATCATATGTTTTGTGTCATGTTTACCGGCTAACCGGTTAACCGGTTAACCGGTAATGCAATCCCTAATTATTATCCTTTGTTAACCGACTAAAACAATAAAAAATTCACTAAGTGATGGACAGAGGAAAGTTTTAGACATACCATTATCAGTACTTCTAACTCTTTTAGTAGAGCGGCAACCCAGAAAGAAACGGCTATTAGTGAAACAGTTTTGTAATTTGGTGTACGTATTTCTGTCATTAACATGACTATTTTTCCAAGCAGCGCCAAATCAAAATGGCTTCCGGTTTCAAAATGGCGGCTGTTTTAGAAAATTTTATAAATCGAGTTTTTATCTAAACTATTGATGTTACAAAAAAAAGTTATTAAGAAAAATTGTTCCAAATTAAATTCTGAAAAAAAAACTTTAATATAGCTTTTTGCCTAAAGCTAAAAATAAAGGTGGTACATAGGAAAATATTAAAAAATTACTTTTTATTTTTCATTTAAAAGTTTACAAGTTTTTCAACTAAATAATTACTGTCACAGAAAAGGATTGTTAAGAAAAATATTCTACATTAAAATTTGAATAAAAAAAACTGTATACAATATGTTTATCTAACACTTAAAATAAAACCGCCGCACGGAGAAATACTATAAAATGATTTTATGTATATTTTACAATCTAATGCACATATTATATTGTTCTTGTTGAGAATTCCTTTACGAGAAACTGGACACATTATTTTTTTCAACCTAAAAATAATTTAATAAAAATAGGTAAAGATTTTTTTACTTAGACTTACATACCTTTTTTAATTTAGTTGCATTCTCCTTTACAATTCGTGCAAAGTAACGTGCAATTAATTATCTAAAGCCTTTAGATACCTCCGGAGGTGTTGACCATTTTGGCACCCAAACATTTTCGAACAGGCACCACCTCAATTTTTCAAGATTAGGCAAATTCAAATTTGATGTCAGAGACTGTCCCCAAATGTGCCCACTTTCACATAAAACGTGTTGCTCCATTGAAGGAGGGATGTTACACGTTGTCCTGTTCTTGGTAGTAAACAGTTCCCTTCGTGATTTACTTCAGTGCAGGCAGAAGCATTACAGTATATTAAAATAACAAACTGTTGGAATAAGCTTAAAATTTTATCAGGAATATTCTCGTGAAAGCTTCTGTTACTTCTGGGTATATCGTCCATGTTTTCCAAGCAGTCACTTTTCCTTTTCCAGAAAAAAGGAAACGGGATCACATCCCGTTAAGGAGTAGAAACCCCGTAAGCATCACACTCGTTTTCTCCTAATTTGTGTGCTATACACTAAAATATTTGTTTTAATGACAGGAATTAGTGTACCAAATTACAAAACTGTTTCACTAGTAGCCGTTTTCTAAGGGTTTTTACTGTGTTTGCCGCTAAGATAATGGTTGAATTTTTTTTTAATTAACCGTTTTCAATAAAAATTGGTTACAAAAAATTATTACAAATTAAAATTTCATCAGGTTTATTTGAACGTTTGTTGATATTAAAACTAGTTAAAAAATATTGTTTAGGTATTAAACAAATCACAACTTACATACTCTTTAATTTAATATGAAATTACCTGCTTTCTGTATATTGGTGCCTCAACCTAGTCATGCTAATAAAAGTTAGGTGAACAGTTTAATACACTCATAATTGGAGTACTAATCCAAACAACTACCCATCTAGCTAATACTGACGAAGTATTGAATTACATTTTAGGATTCCTAGAATTTTAAAGCAAAAAAAAATGTATTGAAAATACTTAAATCATTTATTTAATTTCAGTCATTCACACTTTTTTATTTAATATAAAATTATCTACTTTCTGAAGATTGGTACCTTAATCTGGTCACACTAATATATTATTTAAGTAAATACTCGTTATTGGGGAAAAACACTCTTTATATTAGCGTGATCAGATTAAGGTGCCAATATACAGAAATTAGATAATTTCATATTAAATAAAAAAGTGTGAAAGACTGAATTTAAATAAATGTTTAAGTATTTTCAATACAGTTTTTTTTTTGCTTTAAAATGCTAGGGAATCCTAACATGTAATTCAATACTTCATCAGTATTAACTTGAAGAGTAGTTGTCTCGATTGGTTCTCCAATTATGAATGTTTTAAACTCTTCACTTAACTAGTATATTAACGTGACCAGGTTGAGGCACCAATATAGAGAAAGTAAGTAATAAGTAAGTGATTTTCTTAATACCTAAATAATGTTTTCTAAACATGATGAAAGCAAATAAATATATAAATAAAAAATTAATTGTAAAAATTCAAGCTGGCGTAAAAATAAGCGTGAAAAAATAAACGAATTTTTAATCGACTTCAATATCAGTAATAGGTGATAAAGGAGACTGGGCTAGAATTTTACTTCATAATTTTTAGTCATTTTTGTTAGAGAAGGTAATTTTAAACCGACTTCACAAAATATTAAAACAAGGAGGAGGTTCTCAATTCGAACTGTATAATATATATATTTATATATTGGTTTAAACATTACTTTGGATTGACAAGTGATTTCAAATATTTCTCAAACTGCAAGGTATGGCTCGGCGGTGATTCCATAATAATTTCGTCGAGCTACGTATAGTGTAAGGGCGAGTAAAATAAGGAAAATAGGATTTTGTTCAGTCGAGAAAGTCGAGGATATGCCGAATGCACCAGTGATAAGAAAAATGTAATATTGCGATAAAAATTTCAAATTTTGTCGGAATTGCATTAAAATTGGTAGTTAGGTATTTTAGAAGCATCCGATACTGAATTCGATGTCAAAAGTTATAAACTCAAAATTGCGCATCTAATGTGGTTGCACCATTTTTGCATACTTACATGAAATTTGTAATACATGGTGATTTCCAAGATTTTCTGATAACGAGCCTGACGTTAAAGGCTCAGGACGACGAGTATTTTCTTTTACTCTGTAGAAGCAAAATAAAAAAATTTCTTTGAGAAAAATGTTGAAGCGCTAGCCTTCAAGAAAAATCGCTAAAAATTATTAAATAATATTTTACTGTAGCCCAGTTAATTGAATTTACCTAATATCGATATTGAGGTCGGCGTAAAAATAAACAAAACACTAATTTAAACGTATTTTTAACCGACTTCAATATCGATATTAGTAAAGTTTAATTAACTGGGAGAAGGTAAAATTGTATTCAATAATTTCTAGCTACCTTTTTTTGAAGGCTGTGCATTTTTTTTTCATTTTTTTTTTTTAATTTCATGTGGCGTGTACAGTATACCGGGTGTCAACGAGATTACTTTCCGGACGCCATTTCTTCATTTTTTAAAGAATCGAGATGAAACTATGTTACCAAAATAACATTTTTTATCTGTCAAATTTCTACGACTTCAGGTTTCACCGGAAATGAACTTCAGTTTTAATTTTTAAGTGGAAAACCCTGTATATTTTTCTATTTTTGGAATTTGGTCAATGTGCATATCACTGTGCTAATTTCATGACTCCTTCCACCATTTTGAGATTTTTCCGCCAATTTTAATTTTCAATCTAATGTCCCATGACCAACCAGAAATTGATCTACCAGGATGTATTGTGATACATCATTAGATTGGTATGGAAAAATTACATTAAACTGTAGTATGAAAGTGATATACTTTAATTTGAAAATTTTGGGTAATTTTGAAAAAGTGATTTTACCAACTTTCGACCTCTCTGTTACACAAATTAACAACAACAAAATTCAATACCTACGTATTTTTCTTCAATTATTTATGAACAATTTCTGGTGAGTCACGTCACACCATATTGAAAATTAAAATAGGCTGTAAAAATTTCAAAATGGCGAAAAAAATCAGGAAATTAGGACAGTCATATGCAGAATTAGTCCAAAAATACAAAAATATACAGGGTATTCCACTTGAATATCAAAAGTGTTCCTGTGAAACCGGAAGTCGTAGTTGACGGTTGAATAAAAATTCGTTATTTTGGTAATGTAGAAGAAACTTACACAGAGCTTCTGATGCACGCGACACCAATTTAATTATTAACGGAGCCAGTCGCGTTCTCCCTCGAATGTGTGTGGTAGTTTCCAGTTTATATTTGAGAGATGTTTGATAGACAAGAAAGTTAAAAGCTGTACTTACCGTAGATTGCTAACAGCCTTCTCTCCAAGATTTTTTTCTATGGCGATGCACTTTATCTTATATTTCTACCACTGTAATGGATCTTACGCCTAGAGATTTATTAATCACTTTTATAGAAAATCCCCTTGAGCTTTCGTGATACAATCGATATATTAAATTTCAGACTTGCTGGGTCAGGAGACATCCGATTTTCGATGCCGTGGGACTCCATTGGACAATCTCTATGTATTTCGACGTGCTGAATACGAATCAGGTGTCCGTTTAGCTCCATCACCCACCAATTTACCGTAAATCTCGAAAATAGCCTAAATTATCAGGGTTTTTTTAGGTTATTTTCCAGATTTACAAAAAAATGGTAGGTGATGGAGCTAAACGAACACCCGATTCATGTTCAGCACGTCGAAATACTACCCAATGGAGTTCCAGGAACAGACCGCTCTTTTTATTTTGTGCAGCTGTGTTATGAATGAATGTTTCTATACTGTACTAATGAAAACTAATGGGTTTGAAAAAACTTGTACAACTTCTCTAGAGTTGAAATAGAACGAACGTAAGGTTTAATAATTATTGTGAATGGCTAAATTTCAAAAAATGATTTAAGTATTTTCAATATTTTTTTTGCTTTGAAATGCTAGGAATCATATTATGAAATTCAATACTTCGTCAGTATTAGCTAGAAGAGTAATTGTTTTGATTGGTTCTTCAGTGATGAGTTTTTTAAAGTGTTTTCCTAAGTAGTAGATTAAGGTACCAATATATACAGAAAATAGATAATTTCACTGTAAACAAAATAGTGTGAATGACTCAATTTAAATAAATGATTTAAGTATTTTCAATAGATTTTTTTGCTTTAAAATGCTAGGAATTCTATCATGTAATTCAATGCTTCGTCATTATTAGCTAGAAGAGTGGTTGTTTTGATTGGTTCTCCGACAATGAGTGTTTTAAAGTATTTACCTACGATCACTACTGTAAATAGTAAAAAACACACTACCTGCCATCTATGTAAGTTGAACTTTACATATTGTAAACAAGTCGCACTGTAAACAAATCTCACGGTAAACAAAACGCACGGGACACGCAATTATAGGTGGCTTGTATCGCTGACGCGGGGTTTAAAAAAACAAATGCGCCTACGTAATTTTCAAACGCTGTCAAAACTGACATAACATTTGTTGAATAATATTGTTGACAAGTAAACTAAATCCAGATGTTACTAAATAAATAACTAAATATGATCGTAGGTAAAGTATAGTACATAATTCGAGTTGTAAAGCAATTACGCACTCATGGAAATACGCACTCGCCGCTACGCGGCATCGTGAGTAACTTTTCCATTCGTGCGTAATATGCTTCTTACAACACTCATTACTATTACCTAACTAGTATATAAGCGTGTCCAGATTAGGGCACCAATATACAGAAAGTAGGTAATTTCATAATAAAAAAAAAGTGTGTAAGTTGTAATTTGCTTAATATCTAAATAATATTCTCTGATCATGATGAAAGAAAATAAAAAATAATTAATTGTAAAATCAATTATTATCATATCAATATTAAATCACTTCAATAATTATAAAATTACCACTTTTACGCAAGGTTATGGTTTTTTTAATATCTAAAATGATATTGATATCTTGGTTACATGATATCTTCAGATACTACTCACAACTGAAAATACCTCAATTTAAGGGATTATTTTTGACATAGGAAAACAGATTCCTTGTGCTAAAACCAGTAACAAATTATTTTAAGCCCAATAATATAATTATAACCAGATTCATACACATACAATGAATTCGTGACAATTCTTAGAAATAATAGTATTAATGTGATGAAACTAGAATAAAAAATGCAACGATGTCGTTGAACCGTTTTATTGAAATTTTGCTGTCTCCCAATATGTCATTGAAATGAAATTTTAATATTACGAGGCGAAAGATAAAAAATGTATTTAGTCATGAGTACATCAACGCAGTGTCAATTGCACTCATTCAATCGGTAGGCACCGCATCTGTGACATGCTCAATATTATTCTAGTTGCCCTTCTTTTGCTGTATGGCATGTCTAACAGCATTAGGTTATCTGTCGCGACACACCGCCTAACTAAAGCTCTTTACCATCAATTCTTTTCTGACATCAACCTAACGTTTTGGAAGGTGTTCTTTTCGCTATCACAGTCTGGTTTTGCCTGAACTCTCAACCGCTCTATATTGTCCTTTTTCCCGTGAATGTTGCCAAAATATGAGAGAGTTCGGGAGAATATGATACCGGAAAGTGGGAGATACATCTCTTGGAGAATCAAGTCGTTGATGCGATGGGCTGTTCAGGGAATTCATAGTAAACGTCTCCACAGCCATATTTCGAAAACATTTTCTAATTATTTAATATAAATAAGTACTCAAATAGTTTATTTTTTATATTTTCTGTAATTATTTGATTAAAAAAATAGTACCTATGTAATTTTATCTAAATTGATATTGAAAAATAAATTTCATGTTTCCAACAAATTATAAGGTTTGGGTTATTGCTATAATTTAATATAAACGAGTAACATTGTTATTAAGGAATATACAGTTTAAATAATTATGGTGGACATAACATAAAGTAATGAATACCTGTTTTATTATCATTTATTTAAAGATACATACATATTCCAGGAAGACCGGCATGTATTACATTAATTTGATAAATTATACTAAATAATTTTACTTGTTGAGCACAAAACAAATAATAATAATTCAGAACCAAAAAGAAATATGTAAGAGGGGGAGAGCGTAGAGGCGTCTTGACTGTACACGTATTATAGTCTAGGAGATAGCTACATATATGGGGCCTGGGATATAACTTGTTAGCATTGCTGTTATGTTTTAGCAAATATTTTTCTGAGTATTTTATCTTATGTGAGTCAGACCTACCCCGCTGACAGTTTTAGCGCTAGCCGCCCGGGACATATTCGATTGAGGAACATGGTATAACCCTTTGGGGCTTGATGTTAGTTGAAAAGAGTATCTTGGCGATCAACATTCGACATATGCCAACATTTTTACTTCGTGCAATTGACAGCACTGGCGACATCAATTATGGCCAAAATTGGAACGTAGTATAACCCTTTCTGACCAGGCGGAAAATTTTCGTTTTCAATGCTCATTGCTGGAAAACCATATGCCAATATTTTCTGCTTGACCATTTTCCAGATTTTTTGGCCAAAAATTGAACTTTCGGCCTAAAACGGGCTAAAGCTGGTGCTTTCCAATAAAAAATGTTGGCACCTTCTCAGACTTGTAGTTTTTGTACCAAAGAATAGTCTCTGTGAGTGCCAACATTTTTTTCTCAATGTAATGATTACCTTCCATGGAGATTCGAGGAAAACGTAATTTCGGCGAATGTCCTGTAAGGTGGCCTCCAAGGTCACCTGATTTAACACCTTGATTTCTTTGTTTGAGGTCATTTAAAAAATATTGTCTACGCAACCACCGCTACAATCCGTGAAGACCTGAAGCTACGAGTAAGACTCGCAATTAATAACATAACGGCCCAGCAATTGGCGAAAGTTCTTCGAGAAACAGCTACGCGAGTTCAGAAGTGCATTCTTATTAATGGACAGCATTTTGAACAATTGTAGTGTTTTGTGTTCATTTTTTTATATTCCAAAGCCACCCTATGTATAACAAGATAATTAGAACAAAATTGACATATGAATAAATTCCTTATTATCAGTACTAATAAATGGTACCACGTACCAATATGGTTTTATTTGAAAAAATTGAGTTTTGATGAACTTTATTTGCTCATAAATTACGTAATTTAGTATTTTTGACGGGATTTCGATTTTGCTAGCATTACACGAGTCAGTTTTTTTTATGTCTTTTATGTCAAAAGTGCTGATTATTATGTATATAGGATATCCCAAATTTCAATCAATTATCTTCAAAACTAAATGCAAAAAGGGGGAGGTGTACCATGATCCTGTTACACCCGGTATTTTCCGAGCCCTAGTGCCGTCCAGTGAAAATTGCTTGAAATATTCTTTGATGAAGATGACGCTGATCGAAGGCTAGATTACTGCGACTGGTTGCTTCACAATTATGATAAAGACCAGAATTTCGTGAAACGTATCCTTTTCTCTGACTAGTTGCCATTCACGAATAATGGTCTCTTCAATAGGCAGAATACTAGATATTACGCTCAAGAACATCGACATTTAATGAGGCAGGGCAACTTTCAGGAAAGATTTGTAGTCAATGGTGCCCAGTAATAATCGGAAATGAGATTATCAGACCAATATCATTGCTCCCCTTGCTTACATTATAAATAATATTTTCACTACAGGAATTGTTCCAAAGGCTTTTAAAGAAAGTATTGTTATATCAATATACAAAGACGGCGATCCTCTTGAAATTGCAAATTATAGACCAATTTCTCTCATTTCTAACATAGCAAAGATATTTGAAAAATGCTTAAAAGATAGATTACTTGAATACTTAGAAAAATTTGAACTACTGTCACCAAATCAGTATGGTTTTAGAAATAATAGAAGTACAGAATTAGCAATTTATGACCTTGTAAATAATATAAATGAATCCTTAGATAGAAGTGAGAAATGCTTAGCTGTATTTCTAGACTTGGCCAAGGCCTTTGATACCGTTTCTCATAAGATATTATTAAACAGGATAGAACAAATAGGAATAAGAGGTATTACATTGGAAATTTTAAAAAGCTATCTGAAAGACAGAAAACAATATGTAAAAATTAATGATATCTTGAGCGAACCAAAAATTATACAAACAGGTGTACCACAGGGCACGGTGCTTGGTCCAATATTGTTTCTAATATACATCGATGAAATAACTAGAATAAATATAAATTGCAAAATTATATCTTATGCAGATGATACAGTATTACTCTTCAGAGCAAGCAGTTGGGATGAAATACATACATTAGCATCCATTGGACTAAGCACCCTGAACTGTTGGTTAAATAATAGCTTATTAACACTTAATACAAAAAAAACCAAATTCATGACGTTTTCTATTTCAAGCTCCTACCAGTGCAATAAAGAAGAATTAATTATACATACCGCTGAATGTCTTGCGAATGATATATATAACTGCAGTTGTATTCAAACCATCAACACCACTGAAAATATAAAATATCTCGGTATTGTACTCGATAGGAGCTTGAAATGGAAAGCGCACATAGAATACCTCAATGCCAGAGTTAGAAAATATATATATCTCTTCTATCAACTTAGAGAATATCTCAGTACATCTGTATTGAAGATGGTATACAGGGCCTTGGTCGAGTCAGTAATACAGTACGGAATAGTGGTTTGGGGTGGTCTATATGATAATACATTAAATAGATTAAATATAACTCAAAATACAATTTTAAAAATAATATATAGAAAAAACAAAAGGTACTCCACTAGTCAGTTATACCAAGATTCTGAAACTTTAAATGTTCGTCTATTATATGTTAAATCATCGATAATTTTTGCTCATAAACAGAAAGTCAAATTTCGTGAAATTTCTCACATATATAATACACGAAATAATGCATACAAAAACTTAGTAACGCAAAAATTTTTTAAAAACCAATCTCAAAGGTTTATCAATTTTTTTGGACCTAAATTTTATAACATTTTGCCTCTTACAATTAAAAAAATTACAAAAATAAAATTTTTTATAAAGACCGTAACTGAATTTATATTAAAAAACACAAATCTCTTTTGTACCCTCATCTAATTTTATGTACTCTCCAATTGCCGTTGATCATCTCGCCCTTTTTAATTTATTCTGTTGTAATTAGTATAATGTCTACAAGCTTTAATATTATATAGATATGGGCGGTATGGTCTTTTTTAATATGTTTTCTTCATTAACTATTAAATTAACTCATATATTTATATTTATTATCAGAATATGGTTTTCCTCGTATGGGACACAATACAAGCTGGTTGCAGCTCAGCGTGTCCCATGAAAATAATTTATTATATACATATATTATGCACTGTAACTTAAAGGAATAATAAACTATTATTATTATTATAATACTTTCTCAAGGACGTCAACTTTATTTAGATTTTCTACGAAATGAAATATAAGGATTTCTAAAAGAATTACTCCTTGAGATTTTGAGGAGACTATACTTTCAACAAGATGAGACTCCTCTCATAATGCAGTTCAAGTACTAAATCATTTGACAGATAGGTTTGATGAACAGGTTATTGCAACCAATGGTTCTATACGTTGATCCCCACGTTCTCTGGACCTTACACCTCTCGATTTTTTCCCATGGGGTTATTTAAAAGAACGCGTATATTATATAACGTTGGCAATTTTGGAAAACAAGATACGCCAATCATTTGAAACTATTACGCCTATAATGCTTGAGGAAGTTGTATAAACTACCAGAAGTAGAAGATGCGTATAAGAGGCAGGTCTGTACATTGAACATCTGTTATGATAGTCAGCGAAACAGTTATTGAGTTTGTTAAGTTCTTTTTTACAGGAAGGTAATAAAATGTTATTCTTAATAGTTAATAAATAAAAATATTTTTCAAATTTCTAATCTGAATGTTGATTAGAGGCCATTTTTTTTAAATTGTCAAACAAACAATTCTTGTTTTTCATGGCTTACGTTTTAAAGTAAATGATTTTAATATTATTTGTACTATTTTTCTATCAATCTGAAGAACAGCAAATAATAAGTTTTTTTTGAGTTTAATACTCATTGGATTTTGGGTTTGTAGTGCCATTGGATTGGTCTTGAAAAGTTGTATTTAACTGAGGGTGTGGTGCACGGGTGGTGCACGAATCATTGCGACATGTAATTCCGTAGAAATGAAATGACTTGTGCATACTTACATAAAATATTTAAATAAAGATATTTTATCTACTCTTGTTAGGTTATATGGTAATTAATGAACTGCTTTTGAACAATTAATAGTATCCATAAACAAATAGCGTTAGTTATAATGCGTGAGTTATTATATATCACTAGGTAAAGAGCCAATGACCTTTATCTTCATGCCTAGCCTGTCCAATCGACATAGCGAAGGTGGCTCTATCCGAGAAAAATCTTTTCCGATACGGTGAAATAGAACAGTCTATTATTATTGAGGGGAGGAAGGTGATTTATCATGTTTGAATAGTGCGGCTCGTGCTGTAAACTTCCACTGCGTGAGTTATTATTTACATTACCGCTCGTTGAATAATATACTATTAATTGGTAATTCGTTACTCTTTTGGCCCGAATTCGAAGGGTTGCGGGTTCAAGACATAAAAAGTCGAATGGTAGTTATTATTTTTTAAATTTTATATTATATTGGCCAACCAGGTTAGCATAAAATTAAGAATATCTAAAAAAACTAGCATAGTTTTCAAAAAAAAATTAATAAGGGTATCCTATAATCATACAAAATGTTCAGTAAAACAGGCAGAGAGTATAATGTTTACTCTAGCTATTTTTTTAGTTAATTTACCAACAGTGAAGCAGTGACATTTTTGGCGATTGAAGGGGAGGAGAGAATATATGCAAAATTTATTTAATGATGAAGAACAAGGAAATTTAATAGCAATTCATTGCAATATAGGACCAACAATCACTCATATGCAATTTCTTCGAAGACTGCTATTCCTAGAAAAAAATTTCAAATGAAAAAGTTACGTCCATCCTTTATCTTCATTTCTCTTCGATATACTTAGTATCTATATCGAAAAATAAAAATGTTTCTTATTTTCTTTTTCACGTAGCCTTAAAAAAAAATTATATTTTGTACACTTGACCTTCATATTAATACATTTGGTTTACGAATATATGGTGATACAGTTAATTTTTTTTAGGTGACCACCTTGCATATTATTTTCAAATTACATATTTTTCTTTGACAATTGTGTCAACTACGTGAAAGATATTGCTTTTCTCCACATTTGTTTCACTTTTTTTTCACTACTTATATATTTTTTACGGTGCCACTGAATTGCGCTCACATTCGTATGACACTCGAACTACGCACACTTTGGTTCAGTGTTATAGACTTCACATTTTCAAGACATGTAAATTTTCATTTTTAGTTAAGATAACACAATTTTTCCGAATTTATCTCATATGTAAAACAACGCTTCGTACAATTATTGTTAATTGGTTGGAAATATTTAAAAAAAAAAGTAAACATTACACAGTCATAGTGTATCTATTTTCATATGTAAAACAACGCTTTTTATAATGATTGTTTTTCTCACAGAGATAGACATGGGTGATAGGCAGGGTTCAAATTGTATTCACCATGTCGGGTCCGCCATATTAGATGCACCATGTTTAATCCGTCATATTGGGTACGCCATATTGATTAGGTTAGGTCCGGTTCACTTTTAAATTTCGAATGAAATGATTCACATGCATTTGTGGTCCTTAAAATACTTGCTGTTTTTGCAGCCCATATTGTCGGTGGAAATAGAGAGTCACTTTCGATATAATTTTCCACTAAAAAATGTATAAACTGATCCACTCGACTGTTTTTCGCTCATGAAATCTTCGTTAGTTAGTTAGTTAGTTTGTTTGTTAGTTTGTTAGTTTGTTAGTTTGTTAGTTTGTTAGTTTGTTAGATCGTTAGTTCGTTAGTGCGTTATTTCGTTATTTCGTTACTTTGTTAGTTCGTTAGTTCGTTAGTTCGTTAGTTCGTTATTTCGTTAGTTCGTTAGTTCGTTAGTTCGTTAGTTCGTTAGTTCGTTAGTTCGTTAGTTCGTTAGTTCGTTAGTTCGTTAGTTCGTTAGTTCGTTAGTTCGTTAGTTCGTTAGTTCGTTAGTTCGTTAGTTCGTTAGTTCGTTAGTTCGTTAGTTCGTTAGTTCGTTAGTTCGTTAGCTCGTTAGTTCGTTAGTTCGTTAGTTCGTCAGCTGGAAAATGAGCGTCGAGAAGACACTCGATTGTCTCATGGTCATCCCATCTGGGAGCCTGATATAGTCAAGTCATGAGGTGAGTGGGTTTCTTGAGAGAGTTTTGTGTTGTCTAGCTACGCTGATAGGTCTTTAATGTTTCCACATAAGGCCCTAAAGCTCTCTCTTTTCTGCTTGTTTATCAAGCTTTTGTACCTTCGTTGGATAGATTTGTAGATCTCCCAGTCAGCCGGTACTTTAGAGCGGGTTGCTCTATTGAACAGTTTACGTGTATCTTTACGCAACCCACTTAATTTTTTGTTCCACCATGGGGCGCTATTTTCTTCTTTACTTATTTACAAGGGGCAGTTATTGTCAAACGCGAAGTTGATGGCAGTCTGAAGCTGTAGAGCTATTGCTTCATTTCTCGCGAGTTTCTTGGTCTACAGGACGTATCCTTTAGGTTGTCCTGTACGTCCCTTGTGTAAGAGATCTAGTCAGCAGACCGGAGATTCATGTACGTGACTGGTTCCGGTCGGTTCCCTTCCAGGGCGAATCTTATACAGCGTGTCCAGCCGGGAGCTTACACAATCCATATCTCGAAAACTACTGAACAAATTTTTGTAAAATTATGTATGTATAGTAAAGAGCTTATGATCTTTCTAACTAAAATATTTTGACAGTTCTATCACTTCCGGTTATACCGGAAGTAAATGTCAACTTTGTTATTTTAAATGGAACACCCATATTTTTATTATCGGAATTGATATACTACAAAATTTTAAGGTCACTTTATATAACAAACCTTGTACCTAAAATTTATAGTTTTCGAGATATTAATTTTTTACCAAAAAATTAACACCCTAAAGAAATTTTTCCTGTGAATAACCCATACAAGAATCTAAATATCTGTTACTGTGGAAGTAATCAGCATAGTCGTAGATTATTTAAAAAAAATAAAAACATTTAAATATTGTACAGGGTGAGTACAAAAGTGGTCACAACTTTCCATTCAGAAACATCAAATATCTTCATTTTTTTAAATGGAAACCTCCTTTTTTTTGTTTCATCAAATTCTACGACTAAGAATATAGATAGTTTACATACTTTCCTATACCTAACTACGACGGTTTTTAAGATATTCACGAAAGTTCAGAAAAGCCAATTATTTTGTAAGAATTCTTTATTTAACTAACTCTAAGAGGGTCATGTAAACAATTGTCAGAAGAAATAGCATCAAATCAGTTGTTGGAGCACCACCTCTCGGACGAATGATAGTAAATGATTTTTTGACCGGAAATTTTGAAGACCAGTGGATTGCTAACAGAAGTCCATTTCTTTGGCCACCAAGGTCTCCAGACCTAACAATACTTGATATTTTATATGGGGCTACATAAGACACGAAGTGTTTGCAACTGCAACAACTACAAAAGATGAATGCCAAGAACGAGTGCGCACTGCTTTTCAGTCCTTACCACCAGATATGATTCAAAAAGCGGCTACAGACGCAGTACTTCGCAGACGCGAAAAATGTTTAGACGCCAACGGTGGTGTATTTGAACAACTACATTAATTTATTTTTAATTTTGTTGTTAGCTGTTGCAAAATAATTTCCATTGTTATTTGTCTCTTTCTTGTTTAGGTTTAAAACAACATTTTTTTTGCAATTTTCAGTCAAGCTGTTTAATGTATTACGTGAATATCTTGAAAACCGTCGTAGTTAAGTATAGGGAAGTAAATGTAAACTATACATATTTTTAGTTGTAGAATTTGATAAAATAAAAAAAAATGGGGGTTTCCGTTTAAAAAATTGAAGATATTTGATGTTTCTGAATGGAAAGTTGTGACCACTTTTGTACTCACCCTGCACAAAATTTAAATGTTTTCAATTTTTTTAAAATAATCTACGACTATGCTGATTACTTCCACAGTAAAAGATATTTAGATTCTTGTATGGGTTATTCACAGGAAGAATTTCTTTAGGGGTCTGAAGGTGTCAATTTTTTGGTAAAAAAATTAATATCTCGAAAACTATAAATTTTAGGTACACGGTTTTTTTATACAAAGTGACCTTAAACTTGTATAGTCTATCAATTCCGATAATAAAAATATAGGTGTTCCATTTAAAATAACAAAGTTGGCATCTACTTCCGGTATAACCGGAAGTGATAGAACTGTCAAAATATTTTAGTTAGAAAGATCATAAGCTTTTTACTATACATATGTAATTTTACAAAAATTTGTTCAGTAGTTTTCGAGATATGGATCGTGTAAGCTCCCGGCTGGACACGGTGTATATCGATGGTCCTATAGGGAGGCTTCCGACAGAACTTTTCAGTCCTTAATTCTATTTTCTGCAGTTGTGAAAGCATGGGCGGATCCAGGAGCTCCCTAAGGGGGGGGGGGGGCACTTGCATAAATTGACAAATAGTACCTGATAAAAAACCCAAGTAGCAAAATAAATAATTTATTTTATAGTAGTTCATAAAACCTTTATAAAATAACTTTGCTACTTGGTAATGGTGTAAAAAAACATATGCCGGCGCCGCCGGACCGGACGTTTCAGATTTTCGCACAGCACAAGGGAGGCCCAGGGGGGGGGGGGGGGGGGGGGGGGCAATTGCACCTTTTGCCCTTAGCCACCTTTCAGCGGATGTAGAATGTGATTTTTAATCGAAATAGTGCATAAACTGCTTGTGGAGAAAAATAAGCTTTGAGCTTTGTAGATTAATATTCCGCGGTGGAAAATGCAAAACTTCTCCGCGAACTGCAAAAGCCCGGAGCGCTGCGGTCACGCGCTTGCATTTCATTACGTCTAGCGAGTCTATAGCAACATGAGACGATCGGTAGGCTGTATTTTTTGGATGTCTTCTTAAATAAACTATTCCAGAAAAAAATTTCAGCTTTGTAGGTATAAGTAAAAAATGTTTGTTTTTCCACACTTTGCGTGGGTGGTAGACGTGACATGGCAACGCTTTCGACGTGGTAGAATATTATTTTCCGGTGTATTCATGTCATCTGTGACTATTTATAATTTCATTCTTGTAGATATAATACATTTATGCAACTTTTTGTAACATGCTGTTTAATTTTTTACTCATTTTTGCAACACTAAAAGTTTACTTAGACTTGCACTTTCATCATTGATACTTTTTATGTTAGAGAAAAAATAAAAAAAAAGTATCGGAAAGCTCAATCAATTCTCTTTACATAAGCTGTCTACAAATTTTTCGAAAAAAAAAAACCATAATTATCGAGATATTCGAGGAAATGCAGGAAATTACACGTTTCCTAGAGAGTGTATGTAAATCTTAAAAAAATAATTTTTCTCAGAAACCTTTGTTTCGAAGGGCCGAGATTAACGGAGAGTCAAGTAGTACACGATATTATGTCAACATCGTACGTGAGATCGATTTCAGTTAATTACTGATTAATTACGGTGACAAAATGGAGAAATTTTACCGAAAAAGAGAAAGCCCCGAATCCCGCCCCCTCTAATCCCTTCATTTTTGTCGGAATTCAAGAAATAGAAAAAAGGGTTTTAGCCGGATAAGTTAGGGAAATGTGCCCCCGCACTTACTTAGTTAAAATGGCTTCCAGATGATGCAGTTTATAGAGTATATTACACGGTAAAAATTTTAACCCAACCCTCTACTACCCCTACGAAGGTGAAAAAAAAATAATATGTCCTTAAGTATTATATTTTTTTCTCGGCTTCTATGCAACCGATTGATTTGAAATTTGGCACGAGTATTGCCTGCATGGAGATAACTTACTCCAAAAAATAATGTCATTTTACGACCATTTTAACCATGGGAAAAAAATATAAACTTTTTTCGAGGACAAAAGGGTGGCCACTCTTTGTGATACAATCACCATTCTATGATATATTATGTCTTGACCTTCGTGATTATCATACTAAATTGTCAGATTTTTTGCTGTGGTGGAACAATATGGAAAAAAATAAAATTGCGTAAAACTAAATATTTACACATGCCTCTTAGTTGTAACAGTTAATACTTATAGCCTTACAAGGTATTGTTGCATATCTACAACCGACCGCGGGGGTGCGATGTTGCCAAGTCTACTTTTTTCCCAGACGCACGGAAATTCGATACAATCTGGCAACACCGCTTCTGGAAGTCCCAGAGGTACAGATTAAAACAAACCAATTGTTGCACTTATGACGTATCGTGGTTTAGATAATAAATCAACTCCAGGCAGGTACCAATTTGGGCGGTGATCTGTGCATTATACCAATCAGTCTTAACCAGTGAGTATAGAGTCACAGGAGGGAGCTTTTGATACGTAACAATAATTAAAAGTCACCTAATAAATACTCAAAAAATCACTTAAATGTATAACAATAACAACTCTAACCTTCAATACAATACACCACATTCCAAAACAAGGTGTAGCTGATGACGACTTCCGTGTCTGAGATTTCAGTACTAAACACTTCCTCGCTGGTTTTAACTTCCATGTCAACCGAAAGGTTCCTCTGTTTATGTCTTCTGCGCATAATCCTGGCAGGTATACGTCACATGACAAAAATGAAACTGGTTACATAGAGAATACTATTAAGTGAAACATCTGGTTTGTTTTGTGGCCCCTGTGCCAGGGACGAAGTATTAACTCTCTAGGACCTCAAATAACCGTCAATAATCGGACTTCACCATCACCGTTCATCGCCGAGCGATAATAAGCCGGAAGAATCCCATGGAATAGACTAGAGAATCTAGAATAGAATGTGTAAGAGTTTCTGGAAGCTTCAAAATAGGTATTTAAGAGATGAACAGCCGCCACAGAAGTCAGTTTCTTACATAGCGTTAGTAAGATAAGGAGCAATAGTCCTAGGCGAACCGAGGTGATTAGAATTCGAGTACGATTGTCGAGTACCTATTACTGTGTGTAAATAGTAGTTGTCTTAAGTAGTTGTAGTTGTATTTAAGTGTTAAATAAAGTTTATTTAAGAAGAAAACGTACCACGTATCGAGAAGAACCCGCCAGAGGTTATATTATATTATATATTTACAGTGAAAGAGTTTATAGGCTATTTACAAGTTTGGAGTGAATTTTAAAAATTGTATATTTAACTAGTAAATTTTGGCAAAAATAACTTTTTGTAACTATCAGCATGGCAGAAAAATGTATTAGATGTGAAAAGTGGTTACGCAAACTGAAGGGACCACATAAAATTATTCAAAGTGCCGAAGACAAAAGCCACTTTTCAATGATGTTCTTTTTAATTACTGTCGCATTACAACATCCAAAATTCACTCCAAACTTGTAAATATAGCCTATAAACTGTCTCACTGTAAATATACTGTTACGCCTCTGGTGGGTTCTTTTCGGTACGTGATAGTTTTTCTTCTTAAATAAACTTTATTTAACACTTAAATACAACTGAAATTACTTAAAACAACTACTATTTACACACAGTAATAGGTACTCGACAATCGCACTCGAATTCTAATCGCCTCGGTTCGCCTGGGACTCTTGCTTCTGATCTCGCTAACGCTCTGTAAGAAATTGACTTCTGTGGCGGCTGTTCGTCTCTTAAATACCTATTTCGAAGCTTCCAGAAACTTTTAAATTCTATTCTAGATTCTCTAGTCTATTCCATGGGATTCTTTTGGCTTATTATCGCTCGGCGATGAACGGTGATGGTGGAGTCCGATTGACGGGGGAAGAAGGGGTATCTCGGTTATTTGAGGTCCTAGAGAGTTAATACTTCGCCACTGGGACCTCCAGAAGCGGTATTGCCAGGTTGTGCCGAATTTCCGTGCGTCTGGGGAAAAGACTCGGTCGGTTGTAGATATGCAACAATACCTTGTAAGTCTGTAAGTATTAACTGTTACAACTAAGAGGTATGTGTAAATATTTTATTTTACCCTATTTTATTTTTTTCCATATTGTTCCACCACAGCAAAAAATCTGACAATTTAGTATGATAATTACGAAGTGTCAAGACATAATATATCATAGAATGGTGATTGTACCACAAAGGGTTGCCACCCTTTTGTCCTCGAAAAAAAGTTTATATTTTTTCCCATGGTTAAAATTGTCGTTAAATGACCTTATTTTTTGGAGTAAGTTATCTGCATGCAAGCAATACCAGTGCTAAATTTCAAATCGATCGGTTGCATAGAAGCCGAGAAAAAAAATATAATAGTTAAGGACATATATATTTTTTTCCACTTTCGTAGAGGGTTAAAATTTTTACCGTGTAATATACTCTATAAACTGCATCATCTGTAAGCCATTTTAACTAAGTAAGTGCGGGGGCACATTTCCCTAACTTATCCGGCTATACACTATAATTACATTTAATTTAACTAGAGAAGTCTTTTGGCGTAGGAGCCAAGATTAAAAAGTTGCCAACTGTAGAAGCTCAAAATTTGCGATTTTCAGTAGTTATCTCCGAAACGAAAAAAAAAAAAGTAAAATTCTGATGGAAGCAAAAGATTCGTAGTGGAAAATACTCGTTTGACCTTATTTTTTATTTCGAGCTAACTTTCAGTGTTTCGGAGATATCTGCGAAAAATAGCAAAAAACAGCTTGCATTTCGGAGCCGAAGAAATTGCAAAAACATGCAATCCTTGACACGTTCATATTTTACGAAAAACACCATTGGGACGGCCGTACGAAGTTGCGACGTAAAGAGGAAGTGTTCTAGATAAACCTGATCGTAAATTGCACGGCGAAATTCGAAAATTCGGCTCGGCACGAACGAATCAAAAATGGCATTTTGTGACATTTCAGAAAATCTATATCTCTTTTTGCAAATTTTTGTTTAATTTTTTACTCATTTTTGCAAGACTTATAGATTGGTAGAATTACACCTTCATCATTGATACTATCTAAACTTTCTTGGCAAAAAAATCTAGCTTTATAGAAATGATTTCACAAAAACTGTCGCTACCTCCCTGGTATAGATGGGATATACTAATTCTTTCTATACATCTATAATAATATTAAAAATAATCCATGATAAATGAATATATATTCAGTTCTTGTTATACAAATAAACATTTTAACATTGTATATATAAAATATTGGTAGTTCAAAATATATTATCTTGTTATTCTGATATTTTTGTTTTCTTCTTCTTTTTACTTGGTTACGCTGCTAGACCTCCAGTCGCTACACCTGGCTATTATACCTTATATGGGTAATCATTGTCTCATAAAAATGATTGTAGTCACTTGTGCCTTGCGTCTTGTGCCTGGTATCCGAACACTGCTCGCCCCGCTTTGTCTGTTTGTTTCTGCTACAACCAACTTGCTAACTGCCTTTCCTCTTTTAACCCTTAACCACACGGTTTACCTATAGGTGTTTGTATTATATTTCATAGAACTAGTAAATATTTATTGGTACCTGATTTGGTCAACATTTTTTTTTGTATACAATTAAATAAAGATTATTACTTTACTAAATCATGCTTTTCACTGCTGTGTGTGTGAATGTTTGATCTATCTTACCGACCTCTGGACGTTACCCTTTCTTCACTGTAGTTACTACTAAATCCGTAATAAATCTGTTTAAAGCTCAAGTGCCAAAGTGACACACTCCTACTTGTTTGGTGTACAAAGCAACTGGGAGAAGTACGTCACAGTCTTTTCACGATTACGCTACTTCCCTTCGGTTAGCGAGGGATGTGAAATATTATGAAACAAAATTTTATCCATCAGTCACCCGCTTAATTGGCCCTCATTACTTAATAATGATACTGAAGTCACTGTAAAAATAAAAATGTAACGTAATCAAATGTAGTTTTATCCGACCTCCGTGTCGTTATTAGGTAGAATATTAAACCAACCGGGCGACTGGGTGACATTTTATTTTATAATTTCTTGTGACTCTTTGAAAGCGGTTACATTTTTCTATATTACAACCTTTATTGATACAGCCAGGTACATAGGTCATATTTAATTCATATTCTTAATGCTAATTAAACCTACAGCACCGCGTGTTTACTAATTATAACACTAAATCCAACCTATACCGTGGATCACCAATGGACTCTAGGATAAAAAACAAGGACACTCTTCTCGTCTAGACTTTGAATAATTTCTAAAGCTTCTTAACCTCGTAATTATTATATTAATATGTATGTAAATATCTGAGGTCAGATTGGTCAGAATGCAAGATAAAATTTTATTATATGCTAAAAAGAATATGTACGTAGAAAAGCAATTAATAACAGTAATTATATAATTACATTAACTAACAAAACCTTCTATATCCCCATTATATTCCAATTTAAAATGATAAATGGTGTACAAGACAAACAAAATGAAACTCAACATAATTTTTAAATATGTCGGGCAAATGTATTAATGTAATAGTAGAGGAGCATATTTAGTTCCGTGGCGAAGTTAGTGAAGGGACTATGACTAAAAAATGACCTCTTGATAAATTATTTGTACGGTGACTTTGGGGTGTGTGGCGGGTAGCATTTATGACGTCATCAAGATGGCGGCAAATGAGATTTTAGAGAATGGCATTATCTCAGTTATTTATTGGTCGATTTTCTTTTGCAAGGGCTCATATTAAAGGTAATTAAAATTTCTATAGAAGATGTTCTTAAAGTATTTACTCCAAAGTAAACGTTTTTAATGATATATAATTTGTATACTATTATTAAACTTTTCAGTTCAATTATTAGTATTTAATTATTTTTACAATTATTTAATTGACAATTTTCTTTCAAATAAGAATAAAGTAATATATTTGTGATAATTAGAAATAATGTATATTTATGCAACGCTAGATAATTTAAATTTCTATAAAAAATGTTCTTAAAGTATTTGCTCCAAAATAAACAGTAACGGTTCGTTTTTAATAATAGATTTATATAGGTAATATATTAATTTGTTCTGTTAAATTATTAATATTTAATTATTTTTATTATTATTTATTTGACAATTTACCTCCAAATTTGAGTAAAATAGTATATTATATGTTGTACAGCAGATTATCACGGGTAAACATATTCAACGTGCCAAAGAAACTCACAAACGTACGTTTGTTACACTGTACGATTGCTACATGGAGAAGTTCCTAAAAAAGTACCCAAGTCCTGACATTTGCAAGAAAATCGAAGAGTTACAAACTAAAATTATTAAGGACACGGATATTCTGGAACTTTTATAAACTTTTCAAAAATATAAAATATCAGACCAAATGAAGGAATTCGAGGAAATTCAGGAACAGTCAAATCGAACATTTAAAATGATGCGAGAATACATACATGACCATGGTTGAATGTTTGTTGCAATTAATAAGGTCAGCAAGAAGTGGTAATTGGGACGACCATATTTCGTCAGTGAAATCTATTATTGGGTACCTTTTTGCGTTGGATTTAAATAATTACTGGTATGATGGAATATTATTTTGCAGAAATGAATGCTTTAAAAGAAGCATGTCCCACAATATGGGTTGAGTTTAAAAGAGGCAATTGGGTCGTTAGAAAAACTAGCAACCAATTTTGTGCGCTTGGAGCAGATGAAGCACTAGAACAGAACTTTGAAGGTTACCGGTGGTTTGGTAGGTATCACTCAACATCCAAGAGACCTAGCACGATATTTTTTAATAGCACCAGAACTTCATCGTATATCTGATGAGACATCAAACATGGCAGGCATTGTATGACAAACATCATCATACAATCATAATGACGACTCGAAAGAAGTAATACTTAGAGAAGATATTGCAATAAACAAATTACGTATTGAGCTTAAACGAGCTTCTTACGAAGATTCTGAACTGTAGAAAGCAATACGATGAATTCAAAACGGAAAGGCTTGTATCTGACAATAGGCCAATCAATTTATGGGATTCAATTAAGAGGAATAAATTAAACTTGTGTTCAAGCGCCAAAAGAAAAATTAAAATAAAAGAGGCTGGTATTGTTAAAGATTTAAAAGCAGACAGATCATTATTTTCTCGGCTGCTAGTTGTAAGCAGATCACAACGCGACATGGATTTACGCGAGACAATAGGTGTATATGAATTTTCTGCTGTACCAAGATCACTTCTTAATTACAACATTACAACGGTACTATGCATAAAAGTAAACTGATTAACATTTTAAAATCAATTACACCAGTACCACGAGGCATCAGCCTACATAACGAAATCCCTTCAAAACAATTTTAATTAATACCTCCAAGGGAAGAACGTTTTCTGTAGTGGTTGTTGACGGAATTGCAGAGCTTCAAGAGCTAGACAAAGACAACGACATTAATACATGCAAAAACTTAGCAGAAGCATTTACAAAGAAAATAGACAGGAAATATTGGAACTACAGTGAAGTGCAACTTGTGTTCGACACATACAAAGAAGGCTCCATAAAGCAAACGATAAGGCAAAAGAGAGCACAGGGAATTGTTCCTAAAATTGCGGATAGCACAAATATAGTCAACGTAATTAAGTCGAAACTGCTATCGCATATGTGTACCAAGGATGAAATACTGCATACCTAGCAGAAAAACTTCTACATCATGCACAACTGACGAAGAAAGACTTTGTAGTCGCATGGAGTTCGGAAATTGCCTCATAACATGGCTCTTTCGATTCTCTTCGAAGCACGCAAGAAGAGGCAGATATTAAAATAATTCTTCATGGTATTAATGCCGCCGATAGAGGAGCAACCAAACTATATATATTTGCACAAGACATGTACATTTTGGTCCTTAGCATAAGAAGATACCCGAAACTTTCCACCGCATCGTACTTTGTACCCAATTCTAAGAAAGTTATATCAGTTGCAGATTTGTATACTTCATTAGGTACATTAAAGGCTTCTTCACTATCAGCTTTCCATGCTTTATCTGGATTCGATTGTAGAGTTACATTACTAGGCAAAGGTAAACTTTCATATTGGAGAGCATTTAGTGCAGCTACAGTAGATACACTTTTGGCCTTTCCTTCAATAGGAACCGAACACACAATTTCTGATCAAGTAATGACAATACTAGAAGCATTCATCTGCCAACTCTACCAGCCTAAAACGGATATAATTAAACTTCACGAGTTGGTCCATGTTTTCTAAGAAACAGACAAGCTAAGAAAAGTTGCCACCAACAAGTGCTTTTATACCTGCAATGAAGAGAGTCAACTACCAGGTAATGATCTAGAACCAAGACTGTAATCCATAATTTCATCCATAATTTCATCCCCTACTGAGCATGGACTATGGAAATGCCCTGCACTCTGTGAAATACCCTGCACTCTGGACTCCATTCTCAAGTTGATCAGATGCTGCTGCATAAAAAATAAATGTAATCCGCGGTGTAAATGTTCTGCAAGCAGCCTAGCGTGTACCGATATGTGTGAATGTAGAGGCATAGACGAACTGTGTGACAACCATTCACATATTGTACCAGAGGAGTCAGATTATAACGACAATGATTGATGATAAAAGATATCAACGACATCATTTAGATGCCTATTTAATGACATTCCCGTAATTTTCTAATTATTCAGATTTATAATTTTATTTTACTTTTAAACAAAAATAAAATAATTTATTTGTAGACAATATAATATTTATTGAAAATATCATGTAAAATTTCTTTTATTCAGTGTTCAAAGTTCCTGAAGTAAAGATCACTTACTTTGCAATCATAGGTGAAACGTCGAAATGTAATTCTAACATGACTGCTGTCATGAATCACGAACCATGATTTCTTAGCAATATTTATTGGTTATATTTTCTAATAATATAAAAAAGGTACAGTTGTTGTGTTCCAGAACCATATTACCCAAATATTTTAAATACTGTTTACTTAAGAGAAAACACTGGAATTACTTTTTTTACATGCATTTTAATTATCTTTAATATGAGCTATCACAAAAGAAAATCAGCTAATAATTAACTGAGATAATATCAATTTTATAAATTTAAATGGCGGCCATCTTGTTGACGCCATTAATGCTATACGCCACACACCACGAAGTGACACCATAGAAATTATTCATGTACGGATAATTTATTATCAAAAAAGCAAACCCTCACCCTCTCCCTTCATTAATTACACCACGGAGGGTAATTTTCCTACATATGCTCCTAGGCTATAACGTAATACAATGAAATAAAATACGATGCGATGCGATGCACTGCAGTGCAATGTAATGTGATGAAATGTGACATGACGTGATGTGATGTGATGTGATGATAACATTAAATTACATTATATTACATTGCGTTATATCAGTAATATAATAACCGCTGCCTAAGGAATCACTGCTTTTACATCCAGATTTCCTATTGTCAAAACGAAGAAAGTGGCGATATTATATTTACATTCCACTATGTGTAAATTATTGTTCTTAGAACTGTAATAATATAATATATGCAGTCGTCTACATCAAAAACCTATAAAACGATATTCACACGGTAGTGGGGGTGGTAGAGAGGGGGCTGCTGCCAAATTTTTTTCTTTGATTCTTGTATATGTTACGGTTAATACGAGAAACTAGTTAATTCGCATATTAGCCGGCTAAAATTCGAATTAATCAGTATAGTCGGTTAATACGAGAAGAAATATAGATATTTTAAGAGTTTTCGCAAATTATCCGGTTAATGTGCGAATTATACGATATGATCAACAACACTTGGCTCCTTCGCGAATCAGCCGGATAATAGATACAAGCAAACGATTAACATCACATTCATAGGCGTACGTATTGAGATGTATTAATTCATTTGACAATTATTTTTTTTAATTATCCCGTTACCTAACAACTCTCAATATACAAAAGTATAATTAAAATTATCAAATAATAATCAAACTTTTATATATAAAAAGAACATAAATTATATGTATACATGTTAGATCACGATTTACATTAGTGACTTTTTTAAAAAGATTTATTAAATTAATGAGAGTCAACGTTGACTCTTCGAAAATAAAAATGTAGTTATAAAATGAACTGTTTAATCTGACATGAGTATAAGAACTGACTACAAAAGGTTATTTATCTAATTTATATCCTCGGTTGGCTGTACTTAGTCAGCATTAGTTTTGTTTCCCAAGACAAGCCAAAGGAAATATGATATTACATATCAGCGATAAATAATATGAGGGAATTCGTTATCAACACGTAGCTGAAATATGATATGCTGAGATAGTTTAAAAGGAATAAAAGTCACGTACAAGTTTTTATACAGTGTACCAAATATTATATAACAACTTCCCCCTTATTAAAAAAGTTGGTGATTATACAGCAACTTTTATAAAATATAAAAGCAAAATAATAGTGAAATGAAAAGAATAAAATTGTAAAATATAAAGGCAAAATAATAATAAAATGAAAAGAATAAAATTGTAAAATATAAAAATGCAAATAGTATATAAGAATATTAAAGATGTACATATAACATATATTAATATTAATCATGAAATCAAAATTGATAACAATGTAGGATGTCTTTAAGTTAGTTCCACTTTTTCGGTTTCTTCTTCTCTTTGGATACTGGGTCTTCTCCTCGGAGGTAAGATACTGGTGAAACTTTTGTATGTTCTTCTTGGCATCGGTGGAGATGGAGGTGAACCGTGTGATGCATGAACAAGGGCTAACTTTCGGCTTCTTTTTCTGCATTTGCAGAACAGGTAGAGGAGGATAAGGGAGATCACTAGGGTTATTGTGAAGTACGTGAACCACGAGATGTGTTTTGAGGTCGTCTAAATCCTTGGAATACTGGTCTAATTTGTGTTTCGCAATTTCGAGGTCTTCTGTGTTCAAGTTATTTAATTTCAATGGTTTTAAATTTGGTAGTTGAGTTTTGTCTGGAAGGTCACTGCAGCAATCATACGGAATTTCGACTGGGTGAGTATTATCTTTAACATCTAATACTTCGTTGGAACTGGTCTGGATTTTGGTAATACTAACAAAAGCGTAACAGCTGGGTTGTAGTTTTATAATGGAATTTTTTGTGATGACTTCTGTTTTTGAATTTCTCTTCGGACAGTTAACGGTAACATGTAGTGGTTCTGCGTTGATGACTAGCCAGGTGTTTTCTTGGAGTTTTTGTACATTGTATCCTTGACTGATTATGAATGAGGTTTGACAATTTTGAGGTAGGCTCATGAGGTTTTTGAAGAGTCTTGCTTCACATATGGCATTGTTGTCTATCGGGTAGGCGAACAGGTTGGAGCATAATTTGGTTCCCATGTAAAGTTGTTTGCACTCATCTAGATCTGGGATGGGTAAGAACATTAAGGAATCATCATCTCTCGCGATAAATTTTTGTGATACCGATAATAAGTGGTGTAAACCAGTTCTATTATCCAAAATGGGGATAGGATACAATTGATAGGCTGTGTAAGTTTGTGGGTCTACTAGAGGTACCTTTAAAACAAAGATTAAACTTGTATCAGTTTGAAAAGCTCGCAGTTCCATAATGTCTAAGTATTGAGCAACTTTTGATAGCTTTATTGAGAGCGGTAGATTATTTTTATGCAAATTCTGTGAAATTTCCTGTAAAGTTGAAATTAAGTCTGTTGGAGTGATGATTGACGTATGAATGATTTTTAGACGTGCAAATATTATTGCCAGTTCGCGTTCGAGTGTACAAGTGTCTACACGTGTATAAAGAGTGCTAACAGTTTTTAATTAATTTTCATTTATTCCTATTTAAATAGTGGTACTGATTATTATTAATTAATACCGTCGGATGGTAATTAAAAAATAGAGTTAACATGCTCATACCTCCCAAGGGTGAGGGAGGGACAGAAAAAACTATAAATGTGTGTAAAAATGTGCAAATTCTAGACCTCACGTAAGAGGATGCTAGTGCGTCACATAATGTATATTCAGTGGATCAAAATGTAAATCATACGCCCGATGTTACCATGAACGAAGCTGAACCGATTGACCGCTCCAGCCAAGCAGCGTATACAACTACTACCCAAAGAAACATAAAGTTTTTTAATATTGCTAAAGATAAGTATTATAATTTCCAAAGTATTTATGTTTTCATTGAAAAAACTGACAATCAGAAAATAGGCCGTTTACACCCGCTATATGTGGGACACATTTTACATAAAAAGTTAAATTTAAAAAATGTTATTACTTCCATTGATCGAATTGGTATAAACCGCGTTAAAGTAGGGCTCAAGTCAGCCAAAGATGCTAACGATTTAGTAAACAATAAAATGTTACAAACAGAGAATTTGACAGCTTTTATACCTAACGTTAATAAGGGGGGTAGATACATATTTTAATGAAGAATATTTAAAAGAAAATATCGAATGTGAAGGTAATATCTTAGAAATTACGAGATTAAAAAGAAAAACAATTATAGACGGAAAAACGTCATTAGTTCCTAGACAAATGATTGTATTAACCTTTGAGGGAAATATTTTACCGAATCATATAATAATTAATAGTGTTATCTTTCCTGTCGAACCTTTTATACAAAGGGTAACTCAGTGCCTTAAATGTCTGAGGTATGGACACGTTGCAGATCAGTGTCGTAGCACAAAAGCTCTCTGTGTACACTGTGGAAAAGAAAAAATTGAAAATCACACTTGCGAGGAAGATGAAATATATTGTTTATTTTGCAAAAATAATTCACATAAAACAATTTCAAAAGAATGTCCCCATTATATAAAACAACAAAAAATTAAAAAACAAATGGCCAGCTCAAATATGTCCTTCTTGGAAGCAAAAAAATATATTGAATCTTCGTTTTCTATGTCTGTGACAACAGATAATAGATATAGTATTTTAGACAACATAAAGGAATTTCCCACTCTTCCAGAAAAAAGAACTCAAAACAGAAAAAACCCTAGTAATGGTCACTTCCTATCCCAACCGAATTTACCAAGTACCAGCGGCCAACGCTCATCTAGTTTTAATAAGAAACGTAAAATTCAATCGCCATCAACACCCACGCCACAATGTGCGCCAATGTTTCCATTCGTAATGGGACCATCCCAGCCTCTCCCTACTAACCGAAACAATCCTACATATGGGATAAATAAGGATAAAATTACAGAAAATATTATAAATTTGTTTCATAATATGCTTACCAAAATTAGTCATATAGATGATCTAAAGAATATAAATAGTCAGTATTTAAAAGGCGAAATATCTTCAATGTTAGACAATATAACTATTAACAGCTAGCACATTCAATCCCCCCCAAAAAAATTATAAAATAATGCAGTGAAACGCACGTTCCGCTGTGAGCAATAAAAATAACTTACAGCAATTTTTATCTGTTAATAATATTGACATCGCATTAATAAGCGAAACCTGGTACAAACCAGGACAAACAATCATTTTTCAAGGGTACAATATCATAAGAACAGACAGATTAGATGGTAAGGCCGGTACGGCAATATTTATTAAAAAATCTATCTCATTTAAAGAATTAAAGTTTTCAGATAATTTCAATAGTGATATAATGGTATGTGGGATCCAAATTCCATACAATGATACAAAACTTACTGTTCTATCAATCTATAGACCACCTAACATTATCACACGAAAGTCGGACTGGAAAAGTATATTTAATTATGGCAATGCCCCAGCAATTATAGGAGGCGACTTCAATGCTCAAAATAGAGTATGGGGGTCTGGAAAAAACAATCAAGAAGGTACTCTTGTCATGGAATCTGTGGACGAATTAAATCTAGTAATTCTTAATGATGGTTCACCTACAAGACTGACTGCACCTAACACCAACGTATCGGCACCAGATTTATCTCTTACAACCATGGGCTTGGCTAATAAAATTCAGTGGAGCGTTACCGACGATACCTTATCATCAGATCATTTCCCTATTTTGATGGAACTTAAAACCACACACATTTCCAATGATGTCATATATCCAAAGTACAAATGGAACATTAATAAAGCAAATTGGGCCCTATACGAAGAGAATGCTCTCCTAAATTTTTCTAATGTACCACACATGTTAAATGCTGAAGAAAAATACATCTTCTTTAATGAAAAAATAAACCAGGCAGCCGCTGTTGCGATTCCACTAAATAAACCATTTAAAATGAAAAAGCGTCCACCCCCCCCCTCCCCCATGGTGGGATGACGATTGCCAAAGAGCTATTGATAAAAGAAAAATAGCGCTAAATTCCTATAAATCGAATAGTACTTATGACAACTTTGTAAAATGTAAACAAGCATTCGCACAAGTAAAAAAACTTTTTAAGCAGAAAGCTAAACATAATTGGCAAGAATGGATTGCAAAACTAAATAAAAATACTCCCGCCACAGAATTATGGAAACAAGCAAAAATTATACAAAGAATTCCCATTCAACAGAAAAAATGCCATAATTACGAATGGCTGGAAGAATTTTTTATTAACGTATCACCGCCTACAGCTAACCAGAATCTTGATGAACATGTATCGGTTAACACTCCCAATGATAATAATGACATTTCCAGACCCTTTACATTAACTGAACTAGACTGGGCTATTAAGACAACGAATAATTCTGCTCCGGGATTTGATGAAATCAACTATTCAATGTTGGCACACCTGCCGCTAAATGCAAAAAAATTTCTTCTGCAAATTTTTAACGATGTGTGGGTGAAAGGGGAACAAATAGAATCTTGGAAAAAAGTAGTAATTATACCTATAAATAAACCAAACAAAGATCCTAATAAAGCCGAAACCTATCGCCCTATATCCCTACTTTCCTGTATTTTAAAAACTTTTGAACGGATGGTAAAAAGTAGACTAGAGTGGTGGTTTAAAAAAAATAAGTCCCTTCCACAAAACCAATTCGGTTTCAAACAAGGTGTAGGTACTCTAAATGCAGTTTCAAACATAGTGACAGATATTCAATTATGCTTTTCAAAAAACGATTACCTAGGTGCCATTTTCTTGGACATACAAGGAGCATATGATTCTGTAAATTTACATATCCTAAGAAACAAATTGTCAGAATTCTCCATTCCAGATCACATTGCTCACACCATTGTTAACACATTATATAATAGAGAACTTTATGTCAGAAGTGCCAATAACGAAAAAATTGGTCCACGTTTTGTATCAATAGGTCTTCCTCAAGGATCAGTATTAAGTCCACTATTGTTTAATATCTACACTGCAGACATACACAAAATCGACACATCAATTAATGTTATCCAATATGCCGACGATTTTTGCATCTACGCCGATGCAAATAAATTGGATCGCTGCACATTAAAATTAAACAATAGTATGAAACTTTGGTTCTTGAAAAATGGCCTAGAAATCTCTGAGTCAAAATCCAATGTGACTTTTTTCTCCCGACATAATATCACTATTCAAACTATTAAATGTGGAAAATTTAATTTTGTGATTAAAAATGAAGTCAAATATTTGGGCATCACCATGGACAAAAAACTGACGTGGAAACCATTTGTAGAAAATATTATCAATAAATGTGACAAGGTATTAATTTTCTTCGAATGACCTGTAAAACGTGGTGGGGGGCGGATCAAAAATCAGCTCTCATGTTCTATAAGTCATATATTAGATCTATCTTGGATTACGGTGGTATCCTTCTTGGTTCGGCTAGTAAACAACTTCTAAAGCGTTTAGATACTGTCCAAAATAAGTGCCTAAGAATTTGCTTGGGTGCTATGAATTCAACCCCTATTGAACCTCTACATGTTGAAGCATTAGAACCTCCTTTACAACTGCGTCGAGATTTTCTATCAGAAAAGTTTATCACAAAATCACACCTATTAGATCCCAGACTAGTTGAAAAACTAAGTAAGTTAAGTAATTTTGATCTGTGCAACAAACATTGGGTAAAAAAAGGTTCTCCCCCGTTATGCTCCGCCTTCCGTGAAACTAGCAAATACTTTGACCGCCTGTCCAACTCATATCCCTCTTGCCCTGAACACGAGTACTTTGACCTATCTGACAATAATTTGGTTATAATTCCAAATTATAGTGAAAATCACACTCTAAGTCGTTGCATTTCACTGCATACCTTAGAAAATATATCTTATCAGATTACTCTGTATACGGATGCTTCTAAGTCTCATTTAGGCACAGGATGTGCATATTACAGCCCACAAGAAAATGCCCAAGCAGAAGCCTTTGCTATACTACAGGGCATAAAATATATTATGTCTAAAAATATACCGTTTTCCGTCATCCTCTCTGACTCACTCTCCGTTCTAACAGTCATCAAAAATAGCTATAGCCCAAGCACTATTTTAGACCCATTTATTACAAAAATTAAATTACTCTTGGCCAAATGGAAAGCAAATGGTGGGCTTATCTCGTTTGTATGGACTAAAGGGCACAATGGTTTACAATATAATGAACTGGTTGATACATTAGCTAAAAATAGTATCTACTTTGGATCCGACATAACCGATGATATAAGTCTGAATGATTGCTTTAATGTTTTTAAGACAAATATGAAAAAAAAATGGGCTCACCTCTGGCGACAGTTTTGCTTTACATCTCCTACAAGATATTCATTTATTCATCCGGAAATACCGATAAAGTTTTGGCACGACGATCTAAATATTCCCCGTAAGTACATAACCATTATAAATAGATTAAAATTTGGACATGGATGTTATCCAGCACACCTTGCCAGACTCAATTTAATTCCATCCAGTTTATGTGAATATTGTAATACCGAGGGTAACTTAGATCATTTAATGTTTAACTGCCAAAAATATATGAATGAATGCAACACCCTGTATACAAATTTAATCATAAGCGGAGTCATGGCTCCATTCAACTTACTACATGTTTTGTGTCTAAACAAAGTAGAAATACTGAAATATATAATTACTTTTCTCAGTAGAACTGGAGTTAAAATATAGAAATAATTTAGGCTGTGTAATACATCCTATCGTCTAACCTCATGTTGTTCTCCTTTCTTACCGAGGCCTTACCCTGTTTGTATAAGAACATTAAAAATGCCTTGATCGGCCCCTAGGCGAGAAACGTGTGTCCCTGTCTTCTTTCCTTTAATTGTCTCAAGTTCCATTTAAATGTATTTTTCCACATCTGATGAAATCCATTTAACTACACCGCTTTGGTGTTTATATGGTCTATAATATTCATAGAACTAGTAAGCATATACAAATTAAATATCCATTCTAAATCTGTATTTAAGTATTGGTCTTACCTTCAATATTTTGTTTCTGGCTGATTGGACTAGCTCCACAGTGCCACAAAAAAAAAAAAATGTTATTGCATTTAGAACATCATTTAAATTATCTTCGATGTACAAATAACTTGCCATTAATTGTTCGCAACAATGTAAGAATATTAATTTGATTTCAATGGCTTCGATGTGACTTGTCATAGATTGAATGGTGCGATCGATTTCTTTGATATTTTTGTTAAATGTTTCTTCGTCAATTTGAAGTTTTTGAATAGTTGAATTGAAATTTTTGATAACGGATGCAGTAACTGAAATTTGATTTTTAATTAGATTCTCCAATTGGTGTTCGTCGTTGTTTAGTTTATTGATGCAATCAGAATAATATTGACCGTCCTCGGCATCTAAATTTCCGGTTATTGATTTGAAGATTGTGCCGAAACCGTTGATTATTCCGCGCTTATATCGTTTTGTATCCAAAAAGATTTCGTCAAATTTTGATTTTATAGTTTTAGATATTTGTGTTAACAGATTTAGATCTGTTTTAACTTCACTCCTGAAAGTGATCGTTTTCTAATCGGCGGCGTCCAGGGTGTTTAGGATAAGCACTAACATTTTTTCGTTTCTGTCAAAGGTTGTTTTTAGGGAGGAAATGTTCTTGTGAACCAGTAATGTCCATTTGTCGTTGGTTACTATTACGTCTGTTTTTTCGTGGTAGTATATTCCTATGGTGTTGTTTATAGGCGTGATTTTACATTGGGAAACCACTAGTGTTGCTGATCCGAACAGCAGGAATAACCTGAAAACAAAAAATAAATTTCAAAATAAGGTTTCATTCTGTCAAAATTGACTTTACTAGTTTGTTTAGTTTCTGGGTTGAGTAAGATAGCTGAATTTTCAAAGATTTTGGTAATTTCGAATGGTCCGTTAAATTTGTTTTGCAATTTATTTTTAATCTGTGATTCTTTTACGTAAACTTTTTCTCCGACGTTATATTTAGTACGATTTTCGGGGACGTTTTTATCGAATCTAATTTTAGCTTTTGAAGTTCCGTTCGGTCTCTAGCAATTTTATAATAATGGGAGATGCGATTGTTTAAATCTCTGACGTATTTTGTTATCAATTCTTTTTGGTTATATAAGGTTTCTGGGGTCGGACTGACGTTTGACCAAAAACTAATTCATATGGTGTTATTATAGCAAATTACAGCGTAAGGTAAAATAGTGAACGGGTGTTCATTCGGGTTTTCTGTTTGGTTAACTCTAATCATTTCTGCATACGTTGCGTGGAATCGTTCAATTGAGCCATTCGATTGCGGATGTCCTACGCTTGAAAAGGTTAATTTTATATCGTATAAAGTACATAAATCTCGTAATAATCGGTTGTCGAATTCTCCTCCATAGTCGCAATGTATTCTCAAAGGAGTACCATAGTGTTGGAAATATAGTAATAAGGTATTTACTACAGATTTAGCGGATTTATCAGGGACTGCGTAAGCTTGTGTAAATTTGGTTAATTCCTCGCGTATCGTTAAAGCATAGTTGCGTGTGGGGAACTCGAATAGGTCAATGTTAATTCTTTCAAATGGTGTCTTTGGTGTTTCGGTTATTACTAACGGACTGCTTAAATTTTTTCGACAGACTTTACTTTTTTGACAAGTTTCACAATTTTTTACAAAGTTTTCTACGTCTTTAGTTAGACCTTGCCAAGTGTATTTTTCTCTAATTCTTCGAATAGTTTCGTTTATTCCGCGGTGTAGGTTATTTTTACCGCTATGATGTTGATCTAGAATTACGGGAATTGGGCCTTCATCAGGGGTTTGGACAATATCTTGACAAATTATTAATTTTAGGTCTTTTTCCGCAAAAATGAATGACAGAATTTCAAGTATAGGGAGGTCTAAATTATTTTCAACAAAGATCCAAAACGTCTTGGTTTTTAAATAACACCAGAAATAAGTGTTCAATTAAGGATTCAATATCGAATGGTAACGGGATGATAAAGTATCTCCTATGTCTGACCGTCTTGCTCGATACAATATTGATCTTGTCATTATGGAATTCTGGGTTTTCTTCAAATATGTCTTCGATAATTTTGTGATGGAGGTCTTGTAAATTATTTTATTGAAAGAAAGTTATAATATTTTTGTGTTCTCGATACAATAGTTGTTTGTTAGAGGCTTTGATTTTTGAATAATCTATTAAGGACGTCGTCGTACACGTTGACAAAGGTTTCGAATTCTTGGGCAATTTGGTCATCGGTAAATTTAGTGTTATCGTCTCGAGTTTCGTCATCTGATTCATCATTCGATTCGTCTCCGTTCGCAGCTAGAATTTTGGTATGAAATTTGGAACAATCGTTAAAGTGGTTAATTTTTATTCGGGACAGGGCGTCTGCATTCTTGTTTATTTTTCCGGGTTTATATATGACTTCGTAGTCGTATTCTTCGAGTTTAAGGCGCCAGCGAGCTAATCTCTTACCTGGGTCTTTTATAGAAAATAGACATGTAAGTGGTCTGTGGTCGGTTATCAATTTAAACTTTCTACCGAATAGGTATGGCCTAAAATGCTTTACTGACCACACTATAGCCAAAAGTTCACGTTCTATCGGGTAGTATTTAGTTTCGGCGTTGCATAAAACTCGAGAAGCGTAAGCAATAGGTAAATCTTTACCAACTGGTCCTTGTGAAAGCACAGAACCGACGGCAAATGCGCTTGCATCGGTAGTTAGTATGAAAGGTTCGTCAAAATTTGGGTAAATTAATATTGGTGATGTAGTTAGTGTTTGTTTTAGGTCGGCGAAAGAATTTTGACAGTCATTATTAAAGTCGAAAGGAACATCTTTTTGCAGAAGTTTTGTCAAGGGTTTAGAAATTTTGGAAAAGTTTGGAATGAATCTTCTATAGTAACCTGCTAGTCATAAAAATGATTTGATTTCTTTTTGGTTCGTAGGTTGCGGAAAGTTTAAAATGGCATCGACTTTACTAGGATTTGGTTTCACACCGTCCTATGTGATGAGGTGTCCTAGGTAGGCGACTTCTTTGCGTAAGAATTCGCATTTGTCTGGCTGAATTTTGAGGTTGGCTTTTCGAAGGCGTTTAAAAACCTCTGTTAGACGGGAAATATGTTCGTGAATGGTAGGGGAGTAAATAATGATGTCCATATAGACGAGACACCGTTCATTTTGGACGCATAATAGAATATTGTCCATCACTCTTTGAAACGTTGATGGAGCATTTTTTAGTCCAAATGGCACTCGCACGAATTCGTAGAGAGATCGGAAATGTTGGGCAGAGGATATTTGTCACCGATTGTGACCTCGTTGAGTTTACGATAGTCAACTACAACGCGCCATTTCTGTTTGCCAGAAGCGTCCAGTTTTTTGGGGACTACCCAAACAGGGGAGGACCAAGGTGAGATTGAGGGTTGAATTATACCTTGACTTAACATTTTCGATACTTGGGATTTAACTTCTTCTTTATGGACCTGGGGATAGCGATACGATTTCGTAAATATCGGTCAGGAATTGTCGGTGTCAATAGGGTGTTTGATTTCATTGGTAAAGGTCAAATTATCTCCCTCTAAATAGAATATATCTTGGAAATCTAAACAAAGCTGCGTTATTATTTCGGCCTCTTCTTCGTTTAGATGGTCCAAGCGCAATTCGTTCCTAATTTCAAAGGATCTATCTGTCTTGAGGTGTTGGTCTGAGTTTTGCGTATTTAAGTTAAAAATTGACTTAAATTTTTGAAAAAGTTCTAAGTTTAAATTAGAAAAATCGACAGTCTTCGGGATGATATTAGCATTGATTATTGTTGTTAAAAATTCGCCGATGTCGTTTACTCTAACAAGAGCATTAGGTAAACAGACTTTTTCATTTTCCTGCGCTTGCAAAATAGCGTCAGTATTTCTAAGATTACATTTTAATTTATAAATTTTTTCAGTACGGCCGTCAATTTGAATTTTATTTTGATTAGGGTTGTGATTTGATTGAATTTTGTCACATTCGGGTTTTGACGAATCGTCGGTTACTTTGAAAAGTGGAACCGTTTTAAAATTAAATTTTTATTATTAATAGTTCATTTTTTATGTCGACAATACAATGAATAGTGCTCTAGGAAATCGGCTCCTATCAGCCCATCAAAATTGATATCTAGGTCGTAAATGTAAACTTTATGTGGGTCATTGTCTGTAAAGGGTATAAGAACAGATTCATTAATACTAATTTTCTGATCGGTTATACCTTGTATAATTACATTTTCTGAAAACGTTCGTTTGTAATTTTTCGCTGTTTTTGGTTTAAAGATAGAGATACCTGCGCCCGTATCGATTAGAATTTTGAATTTATTTGTGATGTCTTTAATGTAGTATAAATTTTTTGAATTTACAGTCAACAGCGAGTGAGATAGCGTTTCTACATGAACCCTTGTTCCGGGAAGTTCAGGAACGGTTTGAAATTGTCGTTTAGATTCATTGCTTGAATTTGATTTGATATTTGGTCGAATTGGTCTGTTTCCTGTGTTGGAGTATCCGCAGGATACTCCGGACCTAAACAAAAATCCTGAGAATTGGTATTATAATCTTCTTGAGGCGTTTGAGAATTAGCAGTATAACTATCCTATTCATTTTGCCAACTGTCGATGTGGTTTGTTTGTGAATTTTGAGAATTACCAGTATAATTCTCTTGTGGCAAATATTGATCGTTAAAATCAGTTTGGTAATTTTGGAAATCATTGAATTGCTGGTTGTCGAAATTATCAGGTTCATTGTAATAATTAGTATGTTCGTAGTTTAGAGGATCATAGTAATTGTCAAAATTAACGTGATGCGTTCTTTGTGGATTTTGACGATTGATATTTGGATTTTGTTGTTGATTCGGGAATCTTTGTTGGAAGTTGGGGTTCGGTCTTATTACCGAAGGTCTATTTTGTTGTGGATTATTTGCCGATTGAAAATTTTGCGGAGAGAATTGCCTTTGATTATTTTGGCTGGAAAAATTCTGAAAGTTTGGTCTTGAAGTTTGGGCCTGATTAGAATAAGTGTTTGGAATAAAACTAGGGGATGAAAATTGTTGATTTTGCCTTGTGCGGCATTCATTAATTGTGTGTCCGTTTCTTTTGCAGAAAGAACAGAATTTTTGTGGAATTGGAGGGCGTTTTGCTTGAGTTTGAATGGGATTTTTATTTGGATTAAATTTGTTAAATTTTTGAGATTCAAAATAGGACAATTGTAGTTCTCTTTTTACTCGGAGAGTTGCATCGAGTACAGTAGCCGGGTTTCCAGCTCGGACTATCTGGCCTAGTTTAGGTTCAAGACCGGTTAATAAGGTTAATAAGGTGTTGAGGGTCATGGTATCAATTAAGCGTGTTTGCGCGTCTCTCTGTTCGTTTGTCATAGCTATTTGCTTATTTACCGCGGAAAGCATTTTCGCATTATGAGTTTGTATCCTGGAGATAAAAGATAACGGTGATTCGTTGCTTAGTTGGTGGAGTCGTTGCAGATCTTGTATAAGCGAGGTTAGATCGCGCGCGTCTCCGAAATGAGACTCTAATAAGTTTTTAGTTTCACCCCATGAAGTTGGGTTTCTTGAATTTATTACTTCGGCCGCTTTGCCTTTTAATTTATTTTTTATACGTAGCGAGAGCAATGTTTTTTGGTCTGCCACGGCCATGCAATAGGCCTGACTACAAGCATATAAGAAAGTTTGTAAAAATAAAAGGTTGCCATCGTATTCGGGCACAATTGAGAAAATTTCACTTAATTTATAACGTTCGAGAACAGGTGCTGGTGTTGGTGCTGGTGCTGGACCTGGTGTTGCACCTTGTGTTACCTCGTCGGGCATGTTCGATATTTAGTAAATTAAGGAGGTAAAATGAATTGGTTAGAATTAAAATGTTGTACCTTTGGTAGATCGATTGGTTTTTTAACGATGCGAATGTTGCATTACCAGTATAATGCACAGTATTTTAAAATTAAAATTAAATTTTACAATGCTAGTTGAGCATTAACAGTATAATGCTGTAGATTAAGCGTTTGTGCTTAACATCTAAGCTTTAGCTCGTTTTTAATAATAATAAAAAATGGGAATTGGATAATAGAAATAGTTTTTTCTGTGTATTAGCAGTATAATACACTACATATAATAATAAAACAATACGAGAAAATTGCGAGATGATTCGTTAAAGTACTTACAGCGTTAAATTCTTCATTGGGTGTAGGTTCTTCCAGTAAGGGATTGGGATCCGCCACCACAAGTGAGGAAGGTCTCCTTGTTCTGATAGACAACTTGCACTAGTTAGGCACCTCGTGGAGATGTTGTCCTTTTTCTTGTGGGTCACTACCGGTTAGGCTTCTTGTTCTAGCGATGGTCACGGTATCCTACCGACTGCGCCAATTGTTAGATCACGATTTACATTAATGATTTTTTTGAAAAGATTTATTAAATTAATGAGAGTCAACGTTGACTCTTCGAAATAAAAATGTAGTTATAAAATGAACTGTTTAATCTGACATGAGTATAAGAACTGACTACAAAAGGTTATCTATCTAATTTATATCCTCGGTTGGCTGTACATAGTCAGCATTAGTATTGTTTTCCAAGACAGGCCAAAGGAAATATGATATTACATATCAGCGATAAATAATATGAGGGAATTCGTTATCAACACGTAGCTGAAATATGATATGCTGAGATAGTTTAAAAGGAATAAAAGTCACGTATAAGTTTTTATACAGTGTACCAAATATTATATAACATACATATAAAATAACAAATCTTCTCTAAATAAAATAAAAAAATAAAGAAACCCGAAGTTACACTTAAAATAAAATAAACGTAATTGTAGATTTTATAAAACCAGATTGGTACATTTAACAAGATACTACTTATTAGAACAGAATGAGCTTGAATGGCACTTAGAATTGCATACCAGATTTTTTTTACTCACACTTACATTTTTTGTGAAACATTTTGTTTTACAATTACATTTCTGGTATCCCTGTCCCCCTGAAATTGACTGCTCTTTAGCAATTTCCCTTAATGATTTTTATTCAGTTGACACACCCTCCAATGGAATTAAATTTCTTTTGCAGACAGCAAATTGATTTCTTAAATATTTTTCACGAATAGTGCCGTTTTCATCAGCTAATTCGTACAATCCATTATCATTATCAGCGTGTACAATCGTCATCAACGCATTATTAAAATCCAACCGTCCTCTGTCTAAATCTGGAATAGGTACCTAAAAGTATCGCCTACGTAGCAAGATGGAAATTTCTTATTTGACATACGCTTCATTTTCTCAGATTGCTTTTCTAAACATTTTTTAGCTTGTGCTATTTTCAAAAATACTGGACTGCTTTGCACAAATATCACAATTTTTTCTTCCTAAAGTCTGACAAAGACACGCATGATTTAACTCTCCATCGTTTGTGTCATTTCTTTTTTCTTTTACTTTATTATTTTCTTCAATACCACCGATATATTGCACGTCGTTGTCTTCGTGAAATTCGATTACTTTAAAGAAAGTGTTTTGGTCACTTTCAACCATTTCTGTCAAATTTTGTACCTCAATTATTTCTAACTGTATATTTTCATTTGCTACATCATCATATCTCTGAATCCTTTCAGTAATATCTTGTTCTTCATTTTCTTTCTGTGTCATTTCAACTTCTTTATTCGTTATTTTGTAGGGAACTTCTAAATATGTATTGTTCTTTGTTAACGTTCCTTCATTTTTTTCACTGCCGATTTCCTCAATGTGGGATATATTTTTATTCAGTTCTACGTTACTTTCATCCAAACTTTCTTCCATACTGGTATCTTTTACTATATCCAACAGCTCTTATTCGGTATTAATTCCTTCAATAAGCTCTTTTGGCAGTTTGGAATCTAATAAACCAATCTTTAAATCTGTACCAAACATTGCGTTATATTGTGGACGCTTTATATAATGTTATGCACGATTTTTCATCACTTGAACAAATTTAAGACCATTCGACCAATTATTTGTATTATTATCTTGCGGCCAAGTCGCAAGAATTTTTTCTATATCTTGACATATTCTTTCGACAGTTACCTGTTACTGGCTATGGCGAGGTTTTCCAGTAGCTAGTTTAAGTCCAGGTCACAACTTTTTAATTGGTTTAGTACACGATTACAAAATTCACGCCCATTGTCAGAATGAAGGATCATTGGCGCCCCGAATATTCAAAATATATCCACTATTGTTGTGGCCACTTCATCAGCCGTTTTTGATTTTAGTGGTCTCAATTGTACAAACTTAGTTAAATGATCCTGATAGACTAATATGAATTTGTACCGCCCATCGGGATTCGACTGACATCGGCTGTTCATTTCCGAATGTAAAATGGGTTTTACAACCAATCCTTTTTGATAGATTTTTGTTTCATTAGACATGGTGTGCACAGGCGGCTAAGATAAATGGATACACTTTCCTGCGTAATATTTTTGTATTTTTTTTAAGTTCCTCAACCATTCTATTACGACCACCATGTCCGATAGATAAGTGAGTTTCATGAATAGTATCAAAAAAATCCTCGATTGCAACGTAATATTTAAAGTCCTGTTCATTTGGTTTAATGGGGGTGATTAATTTTTCAACGCCGCTAATGGAACACACAACGTTTTATACTGCGATATTGTTGAGATGTTTTTGAGACCGTATTTTTTGCTTGTTTAACATATTCAATTGTATTTTTATATTGATCACTGTTTAAATAAGCGGTATTAGCACTTTTTGTAACTGCAATTTTCAAAAATTCTTCATTAAAACGCATTTTCAACTTGTTTACACTTTCAATATTACCAGCCATGTTGACAGATGATGCAATACTGAAAAGACAATCGTTTTATCTGATTGTTCTTGGATAATTCGCATTTTAACCTGTTTACGCTGAGATACATTAAAAAAAGTCACTAAATCACAATTTCATGTTTTATTACTTCCACATCCAGTGGAGGTATAGTAACGACAAAAAACTTTTTAAAAATTTTTATTGTTCAAATGGGCTTAGAATGTCATGAAACGTCGAGATTTTAAGTCTGTCTGTCTGTCCGTCCGTCTGTCCGTCTGCCTGCCTGCCTGCCTGCCTGCCTGCCTGCCTGTCTGTCTGTCTGACTGTGTGTCTGTCGGTCTGTCTGTAACTTTTTATGTGCGCACGTTTACTCTGGAACCGTTTGAGATTTGGTACACGTATGTACTTTAACGGGATCTAGAACTAGATTATATTTTCATCTTGTTCCGTCGAAGGGTTGGGGGGTAAATGGGGGTAAATTTGGGGTAAATAGGTAAATCAAGCAAGTAAGGGTCCATAAAATTGGTATTTAGTATATGCAAGAGAAGCTAAGGTCCCAAAAAAAATTTTGGCATTAGCCACCCCCATTACCACCCCCACCCTATTATTAAAGGGGATAAAAAAAAAGTGGTTTAGTGTGTGTACAAAAACCAGAAATCTCCAAATATTTTTTTACTTCATCCACACCCACTACCACCCCCTATCACCACGTCCACCCCACTACCGATATGGGGTATCGTTTTATGGGTTTTTGGGGTAGAGGATTTCAAATATTATATTATTAAAATTCCATAAACAATGATTTCCACATACAGACGTTGTGAGTGACTAGGATAGAAAATCTGGATGTGGAAGTAGTGATTCCTTGAGCAGCGGTTTCTCTTTTAATAAAGGTGGGAGATAGAAGGGGTGACTAATGCCAAAAAAATTGAAGCCTTTGGTTTTTGTATACCCGCTAAATCATAATTTCATATTTTGCCCCCTTTAATTATAGGGTGGGTGTAGTGAATAGAGTGACTATTGCCAAAGAAAAATGATATAAGAAAGAACACTGTACTTTGTTTTCTATCACTAATTTATTGTAACATACACGTTACTGCAGTTTCGGCACATTAACTTGCCATTTTCAAACGTTGCGTTGATTCAAATGAATAAATTAACAAAGGGCTGTGCATATTTATAAACAAAATCTTAGATATATAACAAAACCATTAAGAATATTAAAATTATATAAATAAGTTTACAAGGGATTAAAATTTAAATGCATTGAAGAGATAGGTTAATATAGGCTCAATTGATCATCTAGAAGATCATTGTCGGAAATTTCGTTAGATTTAATAATTTCTGATACATTTAATTTAAAACTTTTTCTTTCACTTGTAATATCTTTAGATTATTGTTGGGGCCCTTGCCTGATATTACTGTCAGTTTGGCAAACTTACTTCTTGTTCTTTGCCACTGCTTGCTGTAAAATCAGTTGCTTGCTGTAAAATCAGTTGTGGTTTGTGTGTGGACTGTATGGTTATTAAAAATGCTGATTTGTTCAAAATATTGTATTCAAGTCTCAAAAGTTATTGACATATTTTTTTATATATGACATGTCGTGTTTACTTATTTTATTTTATGCTAAATTATAGTCAGTAAATATATAGCCAGTTAGCACTACATAGCTAACACTTAAAACTAAACATGCCCCCGGCCTTGAAAGGGTTGACTTTCAAATAAAGTGAATTAAAATTCAAACAGATAATATGAACATGATTAACAAACAATTAACTTAATGTTATCCAACTACAACTAATTTTCTAATGGGAGTGGAGAGTTTGCTACACACCGTTTTAAAATTCCGTTTTCGGTTTTTATCGACACTACTCGCACAATACTATCACTTCCTAGATGAAGTTCAACTATGCGCCCAATGTGCCACTTGGAGGGTGGAATGTTGTCATCTTTTATCAGAACTACAGATCCAACACGGAAATTCTCTTGTTTGTTCTTCCATTTAACACGTTGTTGTAGTTGGGATATATATTCTTTGGACCATCTTGCCCAAAAATGCTGCTTAATTTGCTGTAGATGCTGGAACTGAGAAAGCCGTCCAGTGGGTACGTTACGTAGATCGGGATGAGGTACTAAATTGAGGGACTGTCCAATGAGGAAATGCGCTGGGGTGAGTACCTCAAGGTCATTAGGATCAGTTGTTAAGGGAGTCAAAGGTCGGGAGTTGAGTATACCTTCTATCTGAGTTATAATTGTATAAAAATTTTCAAAGGTTAAAAGAGTATTTGACATTACACGTTTGATGTGATACTTTGCAGATTTTACACCCGCTTCCCATATACCACCCATGTGAGGGGAATAGGCTGGTATAAAATGCCAATTCACATTTAGACTGTGCTGTAACTCTTCCTTTAGGTTATCCCTTTTGTTTAATAAAAAATTTCCAAATTCCTTTAGTTGCGTATTAGCGCCTACAAAATTACTGCCATTATCGCTGTATATGTGCAATGGTATGCCTCGTCGTGAAACAAAACATTGAAAAGTTTCTAGGAATGCTGGCGTGCTTAGCTCGGTAACTAATTCTAAATGAACTGCCTTTGTACTAAGGCAAATAAATAGACAGAGATAACATTTCAATATTTTGCAGCCACGACCCTTTCTATCCTTTATTATGAATGGCCCGGCGTAATCTACACCCGTATTGTGAAAAGGAGGTCTTGGAATTACACGAGGAGCAGGCAAATCACCCATAATATGAATATTGAATTTAGGATTATAACGGGAACAAACAACACATTCTCGTACAACACGTTTTGCTAAGTTTTTTCCCGAGATTGGCCAAAATGTTTCTCTGACTGTTGACAACAGTGCTTGAGGACCATAATGTAGAAGTTTAAGGTGTTCGTGCTTAAATATGAGATAAGTTAAATGATGTTTCGATGACAGAACTGCTGGATGTTTTTTATCAAAGGTATAAGGGGAGTGTTTTAGTCTTCCTCCTACCCTTATGATATTATCATTCAGAAATGGAGTAAGACCTAACATTTTGCTTTTCTTACTAACAAAGGCATTTTTAGAGAGATTTACGAGATTATCAGAGAATATTTCCTGCTGGCATAATTTAATAAGTTTCCAAAAGGCCTCATTTATTTCACTAAGAGAAAGTGTGCCGAATTGTCTCTTATCTTTCGCTTTTCTGCAATTCCTTATGAATAGAATTAAATAGGCAGTGGTACGCTTGATTCGAGTTAAAGATGAGAATCGAGAGAAGGGAAATAGTTCGACGCTAATAGTCTGTGTAAATGACTGTGTTTGTTTGCGCATTTCAGGTATTTCACAGGGTGAAATGGGGTCTGTCAAAGATATGTCAGTAGGCCAATTTTCTTGATTTTCTCTTAGAAATTTAGGTCCAGAAAACCAAGTGTCAGAACTGATTAAATTCTTGGGTCTCAAGCCGCGCGATAAATCATCTGCGGGATTATGATCTGTTGGTACGTGTCTCCATTTTTCAATATTCGTAATACGCTGTATATCGGTTACTCGATTCGCAACGAAAGTCTGAAGTAGATGCGGAGATGCACGAATCCAAGCTAATACTATTGTTGAATCGCTCCACAGATAAATAATAGTTAATCGAATTTGAGGTTCATAGAGGCCTTGACTCTCTCATATAATTTTGCTAACGTTAGAGCGCCACATAGCTCTAATCTAGGGATACTAATCGACTTGATTGTAGCTATCCGAGTTTTAGAGCATAACAAATGCGTGTGTACTTGAAAGTCACGATTTATGCTGCGAATATATATAGAACATCCATAGGCATTTTATGAAGCGTCAGAAAAGCCATGTAGTTCAACATATGATGGATTCACACATATGATATGCCTTGGAGTTTTTAGGGAGGTTAGCTCACTCAGTTCGGATCGAAATTGAGACCACTTCGAAGAAAGATTATTGGGAACCTGATCGTCCCATGATAATTTAAGATTCCATAGACTCTGAAGTATGATCTTTGCAACGACTATGCACGGACTTAATAAGCCTAGGGGATCAAAAATTTGAGCAGTTTCAGACAATATCACTCGCTTTGTGATCGTATTAAGTTTTTGCTGGATGATTTGAAATGAAAATGTATCTTCTTGGCATGACCAAAACAAACCAAGTGTTTTTGTGTTTTCCTGGGGGCAAAAATAAAGAATATCAGATGAAGGAATAGAAGCCTTTATTCCTTCTAACACGTCCGGATTATTCGATTTCCATTTTCTTAGGTCAAAGCATCCAGATTTTAATATTGATGAAACCTGATAACACAACTGAATAGTCTCCTGAATCGTGTCTGCGCCAGTAAGCAGGTCATCAACGTAAAAATCTCTGCTTATTATGTTCGACGCCTTGGGATGAGATTGTTCATGTTCAATGGCTAATTGTTTGAGACAACGTATTGCTGAAAACGCAGCAGAAGCCGTTCCATAGGTTACTGTATTTAAAGAATACGTTAGAAGCTCATGATCAGGGTTAGGACGCCAAAGAATTAGTTGTAAAGATTTAAACTCATCATCGACTAATATTTGGCGATACATTTTGGCAATGTCACCTGATATCACGAATCTGTGCTGTCTAAAACGCAGAAGAATTGATATAAGATCATCCTGGATGGTCGTTCCTACCATATGCAGATTGTTATAAGAAACTCCAGAAGTAGATATTGCTGTACTATTGAATACAACTCTAAGTTTAGTACTTATGCTATCCTGCTGTAATACTCCGTGATGTGGAGAGTAGAAAGGAAGTTGATCATTTGTTATTTCAAATCTGGACATATGAGAGAGCTGCTCATATTCGCGCATGAAGTCTACGTACATTTCTTTTAGTTTAGGGTTTAAACTTAGTTTTCTTTCTAAATTGTAAAATTGCTTTAATGCAAGCTGTTTTGTACTACCCAATTTTGTAATGGGTTCCTTAAGAGGGATGGATATTATAAATCGCCCGTCTTGATTTCATCTAAACGTTCTCGTAAAATGTTCCTCGACTTGTATTTGTTCTTTTGAGAATAGAGGTTTTGAGAAAACTTCCTCTAGTTCCCAAAATTTGGGATTGTATGTCAATATTCGATTGATTAAAGTTACATAAAGTGCTGGAGCTTCGAGGTTTAGGGGAATTAAGGTGCCAGATACCAGCCATCCCAACATAGTTTGCTGCATAATCGGTTTATTTGCTCCTAAATGTACAGTGTTATTACACAAAATGCTCCAAAAAGTATCCGCGCCAATAAGAAGATCAATATCACCGGGTTCATTAAATTTAGGATCTGCTAACCGCAAATGATAAGGTATATTTAGAGATGTAGAATCAAAAAATGAATTAGGTAGACCTTCTGTGATTTTTGGAATTATTAAACAGTGCAGAGTTTTTCTGAAAGCATAATGTTTTGAATTTATTTCAACTTCACATGCTGACCTTAATTTTGATTCTATCTGACCTATGCCAACGACTGCTAGATTGATGCTGGTTTTGGGTAATGTCATCTTAGAAAACAGCCCTTCTGATATAAAATTGCTCACTGATCCACTGTCAAGCATTATTCTACAAGAATGTCGGTTGCCGCGTGCATCGACAACGTTGACCATGGCAATAGATAATAGAACCTGACTACTATATGCGCAAGCCTGATACCAATTGGTTTTTTCACGCACATCATTGCTTTCTGTTTTGCTGTGTGCTAAGTTAGAATTGTTTTGTTCCAAACTAGAGTTTTGCTGTTCGAGGTGTAACAAGGTATGATGATTGCCTCTACACTTTCGACAGTTACCTGATCTGCAGTCCTTTGATTAGTGATTAGTTCTTAGGCAATTAACGCACAATTTTAAAAGACGAACCTTTTCCAGTCTAACGTTAACTGGTAAGGTGTTAAATTCAGGGCAATTGTAAATAGAATGGTTTTCCTTACAAAAGTAGCATGAGAAATTGATAGAACTTGAATTTGTAATGAATGTCTTTTGTTGCTCACGAGTTCTAAATTTGGATTTGTGTAAGTCAACCTTTTCTATAAAATCAACTCCGTTTTTTAGAAAAGTTGTGAACTCCTTCAAAGTTGGAAGATCACTCTCTAACTTATGTTTCTCCCACTCACGTATCGTCGCTGGGTCAAGCTTATTTACTATAATAAAAATTATTAAAACATCCCACTGTTCTGAAGGAAGCCCTAACGTTTTCAGCGACCGCAGATTTTTGGATAATGTGTCAACTAAACTCATAACCTATTCGAATTTTATATCGTGAATACTAAATATTGATTTAATATGATTATGAACCATTAACCGTTTGTTATTAAATCTTTCGTTTAGAATATTCCAGGCTAATTCATAATTTTCAGCCGAAAACTCTATAGATTTGATGCACTGAGCCGCACATCCCTCCAAAGACGCCCTTAGATAGTGAAATTTCGAGATAGGTTTTATGTATTGGCTTTCATGAATTAAAGATATGAACAAATCTAGCCATCGCTCATATACACCATCAAACTTTGGTAATTCGATTATTGGTAATTTAATTCCTGGATTGAAATGATTGTTTTCATGTGTGGTACTATTTGAAGCGGAATTAAAATTAATATTTTTAACATTGTCTTGATCAATGGCAAGGTTAGATAAAGTATTTTTTGCCTCTGATAAAATAGCAAAATACGTTTTTTCAAAATTTTCTGTTTCAGAGGTATCAAAATTTGTATCAAGATTTTCAATTTCCAACTGTACATCGAGAAATTCTGTTAATAAATTAGCTATTTTAGAAATTGAGTTATTTTACCTTTGTCTGGTTCAGATTTCTTAAAATCATCTAGAAAGTTTGAAAATCGAGTTAATACTGCCTTTTTGTTACCTCTTTTACGGTGTAATGCAATCAATTCTCTTTCGCACATTTCAATTAGTTTTAAATTAATGTTATAACCAAAAGAATAAGCAAATATAAGAACTAAAGACTCAGATAGATTATATACAACGGTTGTAGTATAAGTAAATGTTGCATAAGTAACTGGCCGTTAAAACTTCTCGAAACTGCTTGTTCTAGCTGCTGAAAAGCTACGACGTCAACTCTTTACTCTTGCTGCACCGCTCACCTCTGCGATCTGCTTTGGTCGGGTGAAATCTTGATAATAGAAACTGTAAGTACAGTACGCTGCTCTTTATCCGGATCGTTCTGGACCAAATATGTTGAGGCCCTTGCCTGATATTACTGGCAGTTTGGCAAACTTGCTCCTTGTTTTTTGCCACTGCTTGTTGTAAAATCAGGTGGACTCCTAGTTGTAGTTTGTGTGTGGACTGTATGGTTATTAAAAAATCGGCAGCTACTGGAAGCGGCTGGAACCTCCCCACCCGGTGAATCTTTGAAGCCGAAAAGAGCACTAAACAATATGAACGATCTCATTTAATTATATTTATTAAGTTGAAATATTTTTTTCGTATTAAATCAGAAAAAAAGTCTTGCGTTCGGTGGGATTTGGACCTAAGAACTTGAGTGTTAAATTTATAGTCTGCACAACCACGGTGAACACCGCCGTGGCGAGTGTGAGGCTGGACGGGGTAGGTCCGGTTTGGCTTGGAGAAAAATAGAAAAGTAGTTCCTGTCTTCTGTAGGCAGGCTTAAAGACTAGCTTAAAATTATAATGTGTCCACATGGACCTAAAATTAATATAAAAATAAACACAATTCTATAAAAACGTTCGTAGGCAAGAGCACTTAATAATTTTGATTATTGATACGGGAAACAACTAAACGAAAAAACCTGTTCGTTGGTAATGGGATGAATGGCAGGGATGGTCATCTTTGGAAAAAACCATATAACTCTTGGGGGACAGCTTCCCTGCCAGATGTAGCCAGGGTAGTGTTCATGGTGGATCGTTTAAGTTTGAGTTGGTATATTTTGTTTTATCTTTTGGCCTCGACCAATTTTTCACTAAATCGGTCGGGGAAGTGATAGCTGTCAAATTTTTGGTTCCAATGTTTCTCTGCGGAATTTGGTTTTTGAAAAATGTTTAGGTTGGTACCAATGTCTTAAATTGTTTTTAGGTTATGTAGTACTATTTTTAGGTTATGTTGCCGGAAGAATTTCCGACAGGATGCCGGAAGTAGCGGAAATAGTTTTTAAAATATAATGTCACTTTTAAAGTTTGATTGGAAAAAACTCACCGAAATCGTTCCGGTGGGGTTGCTTACACTTGTAGGGCTTGTAAGCGGTTCAGAATGGCCTCTCACACCATCCGTGGGCTTTATAAACGTCGAAAAAACTTGTAATCTCTCGATGCACCTGACACGTCAAAAATACTCAGCATACAATCTGCACGCTTTAACACACTAGCAGAGAACTTATACCACAAATGGACCCGTAGTATTTTTTGGGAATTTTCCTTTGAGTCCATTTAATAAAATTTGACATTTTTCTGAAAATTTGACATTTTTCTGAAAATTTGACATTTTTCTGAAAAGTGATATTTTTCCGAAAATTTGACATTTTTTGAAGTGACATTTCTCCGAAAATTTTACAATTTTCAAACATTTGACATTTTTCTGAAAGGTGGCATTTCTTCGAAAATTTGACATTTTCCTGAATTTTTGACATTTTTCTGAAAAGTGACATTTCTCTGAAAATTTGACATTTTTTCGAAAATTTGACATTTTTCTGAAGTGACATTACTCCGAAAATTTGACAATTTTCAAACATTTGGCATTTTTCTGAAAGGTGACATTTCTTCGAAAATTTGACGTTTTTTCAAAAATTTAACATTTTCCTGAATTTTTGTCATTTTTCTGAAAAGTGACATTTCTCTGAAAATTTGACATTTTTTCGAAAATTTGACATTTTTCTGGAGTGACATTACTCCGAAAATTTGACAATTTTCAGACATTTGGCATTTTTCTGAAAGGTGACATTTCTTCGAAAATTTGACATTTTTCTGAAAAGTGACATTTTTCTGAAAATTTGACATATTTCTGAAAAGTGACATTTCCCTGAAAATTTAACATTTTTTCGAAAATTTGACATTTCTCTGAAAAGTGACATTTCTCCGAAAATTTGACGTTTTCCTGAAATTTACTTACAGCCTGACAATTTTCAAACATTTGACATTTTTCTGAAAGGTGACATTTCTTCGAAAATTTGACGTTTTTTCGAAAATTTGACTTTTTCCTGAATTTTTGACATTTTTCTGAAAAGTGACATTTCTCTGAAAATTTGACATTTTTTCGAAAATTTGACATTTTTCTGAAGTGACATTACTCCGGAAATTTGACAATTTTCAAACATTTGGCATTTTTCTGAAAGGTGACATTTCTTCGAAAATTTGACGTTTTTTCGAAAATTTGACATATTTCTGAAAAGTGACATTTCCCTGAAAATTTAACATTTTTTCGAAAATTTGACATTTTTCTGAAAAGTGACATTTCTCCGAAAATTTGTCGTTTTCCTGAAAATTTGACGTTTTCCTGAAAATTTGACATTTTTTAAAAATCTGACATTTTTCTGAAAAGTGACCTTTCTCCGAAAATTTCATATTTCTTGGAAATTAAAAAAAAAAAATTTCGTGACATCTTGTAGAAATATTTTTTTGATATCATCATCAGTTCGCCTGTTATAAGAATTTTATGCTTTTACGACGTAATCAGAACGTAGGTGTATTTTTAATTCACTCGTATTCCATCCATCTACAATATTTCCATCTACGTTTCAAACTTTAATTGGATGTTTCCAATAGTTAAGTCGATATCTGCACCAGTTTCTAAGAATTTTCTTATTTGTGACGTCATGTGACGTAGGTGTATTATTAATTCACTCGTAATCCGTCCGTCTACAATATTTATACCTACATTTTTCTGAAAGGTGACATTTCTTCGAAAATTTGACATTTTTCTGAAAAGTGACATTTTTTTGAAAATTTGACATATTTCTGAAAAGTGACATTTCCCTGAAAATTTAAAATTTTTTCGAAAATTTGACATTTCTCTGAAAAGTGACATTTCTCCGAAAATTTGACGTTTTCCTGAAAATTTGACGTTTTCCTGAATTTTTGACATTTTTCTGAAAAGTGACATTTCTCTGAAAATTTGACATTTTTTCGAAAATTTGACATTTTTCTGAAGTGACATTACTCCGAAAATTTGACAATTTTCAAACATTTGGCATTTTTCTGAAAGGTGACATTTCTTCGAAAATTTGACGTTTTTTCGAAAATTTGACATATTTCTGAAAAGTGACATTTCCCTGAAAATTTAACATTTTTTCGAAAATTTGACATTTTTCTGAAAAGTGACATTGGATGTTTCCAATAGTTAAGTCGATATCTGCACCAGTTTCTAAGAATTTTCTTATTTGTGACGTCATGTGACGTAGGTGTATTATTAATTCACTCGTAATCCGTCCGTCTACAATATTTATACCTACGTTTCAAATTTCAGTTCGATATCTTCAACCGTTCCCGAGTTATCAGCCGAAATCTCTGAACACCTCTGTCATTATTAGAATATCACCCTGTACATTGCACTGCTTTGAGGACAAAACAAGTGAAATGTTTGTTTTTTAAATTTTTTCACGGAAACCAAATCGAAAAAGTGCAAGTGTGATATATCGTTGAAATCGGAATATTTACTGCTTTTCAATGGTTCAATTACAAATTGTAAGTAATCATAAAATAAACAACTTGTTGTGCCAAAACGGCACTAAACGTAATCCGATCTCAACCAAAACCTTTTCAGATCTTCTGGAGCACTAAAGAAACCCTCATGCAAAGTTTCATCCAAATCCGTTTAGTAGCTTCGCCGCTATCGTGCTAACATACATACACACACACACACACACACATACACACACACAGACATTTTTCAAAAACAACTTTTTTGGGTTCCTGGGACCTCAAAACGTAAAGATTTGATGTTATCTCAATTTTCGATTTTGGACTAATTGTAGTAACCTCCCACAATTTTATTGTGGGGAGGTTAAAATGCTGATTTGTTCAAAATATTGTATTCAAGTCTCAAAAGTTATTGACATATTTTTTTATATATGACATGTGCTTACTTATTTTTTTTATACTAAATTACAGCTAGTAAATATATATCCAGTTAGCACTACATAGCTAACACTTAAAACTAAACAATTATTTATATTAGGAAAATTGTGAGTTGTTTCTAATATAAATAATCTAAAGATATTACATGTGAAAGAAAAAGATTTTACATTAAATTATTAGAATCAATAGAAATTATTAAATCCATAAGGCCGGTTTTCGGCCGTTTTTATTTTTGGTAAAAAAATATGGATTTTTTTTATCTTATATATTCAATATCTAATCTATTCCACCCCAAACAGAACTTCCCCCACTCCTCTTAAATTATTAAAGAGCCAGTTTACATTAGTACGATGCTTAGATGTTTCTGAACTTGTAAATCATATTTCCTTTGAACAAACTGCGCCCTAAAGCTCCCCCTACTATTGTTTTGTGAATTTATTGTAGTACAATGTTCTATTTATTGATATATTGTATTCACAGAAACCACAGAAATAAAAATTACTTAATCTCTTCTTGATTTCTTCATTTTTGATTATGATTTTGTATTAATCATGCATAATATCACAAAATGTTTCATATCATGTTTTAATTCGTACAAGAATAGAAAATGCAATTTTATAAATTAATTTTTCTTCAAACGCCAGAAAAACATGGCATTTCTTAACTCATATCATGATATTAAAGTTTAACTTTTTAGGCGGCAGTGCGTTACCATTAACCCTTTCACGACGGGAGCCGCAAAAACGCGCAAATCTCTGATTGACATATTATGTGCGGGAGACGCATATTTGCGAACGCCGTGAATAGTACTTAAAATCGGGAGGTGCAGGATTGTGGTCTGATATTCTCTTAAAAGCATCTTCAAGCTGTAGCTTGTTAGTTGCAGAAAAGCTGTGGTCTGAAAAACATTGTTGTATACTCGCAGTTTATTCTTCAGTGTGTCAGGCAGTCTGTTGTGTGTAAACAGCTGCAAATTTTTCTTAAAATAAATTTCATTTTTTACAAAATGAACAGGAAAAATAAATATTTAGCAGATGATGAGCTTGAACAAATTTTTTTTAGATGTAAGAAGGCTTGGATGTTATTATGGTGTGGGGAATATGTGGTGTTGGAATATTGATGCAACTTGCATTAGTTCTTCAGTATACAAATTCTGTATATACCAAATAAAAATGCAGGCAAACAATAATAATAATAATTATCAAAAAAAAAACTCTTTTTTTAGATTATTAATAAAGTAAGAACGTTGTATACTTTTAACAATTATACAGTGCGTGTAATTGCGAAATAGGCATGTACATCCACGTAGCGCGAAAGATGTGACAACCCAGTAAAACCCACCTGCCGGCCGGCACTCGACTACTAAAGTATCGAAGTATCCCAGCTCTGTTATTTCATTTTAGTCAACTGGCACACGCGATGTTGTAATTCTTACTTCCCATGTCTAACGTTCCATTACACGCACGGTATATTATATGTTTGCATACCTATTAAATAAAACGTTTATCATCTATCTTCGTTTATTTCAACTTGCGCATATAAGCGCGCGTCTTTGGAGTCGGGAAGCGCATTAATGCGCGAAACTAATAAACGGGAGACGCACGATTGCGGAACGCAAAAAATCCCCGTTTGTGAGGCCAGTCGCCTAAAAAGACGCCCGATGCGAAAGGGTTAACAACGGAGGTAATTGTACTTTTTCTGACGTTGTGAGCAGCAGAAAAAGTAATATCCATAGCAAAGCGTATTTTATTTAATACGCCGGCAATGCGATATTAACACAATGCGTTTTTAGTGGAAAAAATTCGAGATTTTTTATCTTCATTTTTTTATAGCAATTCAAAGTTTGAATAAAAAATAGCATGTTTTATTCGAAGTAAAAGTCATTTGTTGTGACTCATCTGTAATTGCCGGACGAATGAAGTGAGTGAGTAGTGAGTAGTCAGTAGTGAGAGTGAGTATTACTGACTCATCACAAAATCACTTTTACTCCTAATAAAACAATAATATACTATTTTTCTACGACTGTTAAAAAGAAATTGACTTTTTCATGATTTTTAGTGTGTAAAACATGTGTTTATGTAAAAGTAAAAAGCGTGAGAAAAAGTAAAAAGCATGAGTAAATAGTATATTATTCAACGAGCGGTAATGTAGGTAATAACTCACGTAGATGAAACTACTGTAATTCATCAAGTGAGTTATTACCATTACTGCAAGTTGAATACTATACTTTATCTACGATTATAACAATAAATATTAAATTGAGAAAATTTTGTTTAAATTACTCAGTTTGTTTATTAATAAAATTAACTGTAAAATTTCATTTTTGTTCACTTTTATATTTGTTGTCTTCAAAGATTTAGCCACCTTTAAGCGGAGGGAGAATGTGATTTTTAATCGAAATAGTGCATAAACTGCTTGTAGACAAAAAATCAGATTTGTAGATTAATATTACGCGGCGGAAAATGCAAAACTTCTCCGCGAACTGCAATAACCCGGAGCGCATAATCGGTCAAAAGTCTTGTTTTTTATGTTAGAGAAAAAATTAAAAAAGCTTCGGAAAGCTCAATCAATTTCCTTTACATAAGCTATCTACAAATTTTTCGAAAAAAAAAACGATAATTATCGAGATATTTGAGGAAATGTAAGAAATTACACGTTTTCCTATAGAGTGTATGTAAATCTTAAAAAAATAATTTATCTCAGAAACCTTTGCTTGGAAGGGCCAAGATTAACGGAGCGTCAAAGTAGTACATAATATTAAGTGAACATCGTATATGAGATCGATTTCAGTTAATTACCGATTAATTACGGTGACAAAATGGAGAAATTTTACCAAAAAAAAGTCCCAAATCCCCCCCCCCCTCTAATTATTTCATTTTTGTCGGAATTCAAAAAATAAAAAAAAAGAGTTTTAGCAAATTTAATTCTATTTAAGTTAACTAGAGTAATTTTTTGGCGTAGGAGCCAAGATTGAAAAGTTGCCAATGTAGAAGCTCAAAATTTGCGATTTTTTGCCGTACATGGCCAACATTTCAGTAGTTATCTCCGAAACGAAAAAAAAAAAATCAAAATTCTGATGGTAACAAAAAATTCGTAATGGAAAATACCCGTTTGATCTTGTTTTTTATTTCGAGCTAACTCATACCGTTATAGGAGATAACTGCGAAAAATAACAAAAAAGAGCTTACATTTCGGAGTCGAAAAAATTGCAAAAACATGCAATTTTGACACGTTCATATTTTTCGAAAAACACCATTGGGATGACCGTACAATGTCGCGAAGTAAAGAGGAAGTCCTTCAGATAAACCTGATTGTAAATTGCACGGCGAAATTCGAAAATTCGTCTCGGCACAAACGAATCAAAAGTAGCATTTTGTGACATTTCAGAAAATCTTTATAGATATTAACGCGAATAATCTGTCACTACCTCCCTGGCTCCACCTTCGTGTGGTGCGCGTTACGTCGATTGGACAGGCTAGGCATGAAGATAAAGGTGATTGGCTTTGTACCTAGTGAGTTATAATAACTCACGCATTATAACTCACGCTGTTTGTTTATGGATACTATTAATTGATCAGAAGCAGTTCTTTAATTAGTAACCAACCTAATAAGAGTAGATAAAGGTCATTATTTCACAATTGTGAATTATAGCCTGATCCATTAGTGCATTGAAAACAATTGATGCCGTCTCAGGATCTTAGCTATAGAAATGTCAAATTATGAATTTGTGTTTTGACGTTTGAGCTAATTTTGAAATTTATTAATTTAAATATGGAAATCGAGGACCATCGTAGAACACGGTAATTTATGCAACGAGTGCATGTTCATGAAAGGGAAGTTTGCCGTACGGTAGGTGTGTGCGGTAATCCCATGGGTGAAAAAAAAAGAACTTTAAGCATGAGTTCCATGAAATATTTTTTAATAAGTGTTGGGAAAAGCTCATAAACCACCCTGTAGTTCAATAAAAAAGGTGCTCAGACATTTTTTAATAGCCATTTCTAATTCATCAATGTGAACTCTATCTACCATAACAATATGTCTCTTTCCTCGTGAATCACCCTGTATAGAACAACTGTGATTAATAAAAATGAACAAATGGAATTAAAAGATGTCAATAACTTGCTTGACTTTAAGTGAACTTCATCGGGTCAATGGTGTGTATAAGAAATTTCTTTGTGGCTATTTATTGCAAAATCATCACAATTAAAAATTTAATATAAAACTAATTAGTAAAAATATATGCAATCACATTTTACGCACTACCTCACGTTTTTGTTGCTTTAACTAAAGTTTTTGAAAATTAATTACGCCACATTTTAATAATCGACCACGTAGACAACCTTCTATTATACTTATCTTTTATCATGGGAATTTTGCAATCTCCATTTTTAACAGTGTGCTGGAAAATCTAATGTTGTCAGTATACAGTGGCGGATCTAAGGTAAAAGGCCCAGGTGGCAAACGCTTTGAAGGGCCCATTTGTTCGGATGATAACCTATATAATCTAACTAACATCGCACACAAGCGATGGATGCATTGTCTTTTATGAAGGCCCTGAGGGCCCTTTTGCACAGGGGCCCAGGTGGCATTTGCTCATTGGCCGCCCGGTTAGATCCGCCACTGTCAGTATATTTAATTTATGGATAATGTCCGAAAGGACAAATGAAGTCATTAATTTTTGTTCGTAAGGTGTAACTTAAATTAAATTAAAAATTCATTATGTGATGCAGCGTAATGTGATTTTAATAATATATAAAAAATGAGAAACTACGTCTTAAATACTCAAAATGTTTTTAGGATTTATAGTGAAACTAATATATAAACCTATCGGTTCATGTATTTATATAGGTATATTTTAGAGAGTGTTCACTTTACCTTTAATAGAAGATATTGAACAAAGGAGTTTTAAAAAAACGCAAATTTCTAAGTTTGTCGCAATAGTTCAAAGAAAAATATCGTCATTATATATTAAAATTAACATTTAACAACCAATAAAAAATATTTTATATACCAGAACAAATAATACAACTATTAAGGTAATTATTCTAGATAAACGTTAATTAACACCTAAACTAATATGAATAACTAAAAAGGGGTATTTACCATGGAAGTAATAACAAATTAAAATATTACATTGTTATTTGCATAAACAATAAATGTCATCCAAAATTTGCATGTTGTTGTGAACTGTAGTTATTCAACATTCCTGATAGTGTTTATTAAGTCTACTTGATACGAAATTAACCACTTGAATTAAAATGACGGCATTAGGCAGTTGTGTCAGTCAGGTATATTTCTTCAATTTTCTGATCTTATAGTCGACCAATTTTTGGCAGCAAACATTTAAAAGTTGATAATTCATTTTTCGTTTATGAAACTATTTATTGGTCACTGCAGCGGTAGCTCAGTAGGCTAGAGCATGTTGTGAGATGAATACGCTTAGTCATGATGTAGAGCCGAGCCACTCACATTACTACAGGCTCATTTAAGAAACGACCAAAGAAAGTTTTAGAGAAACCTGAGGAATTCATAATTTTCTATAGAAGGAATTATCCCTGTTACACGCAAGCCATAGAGGGAGCTTGTCATGCAAGATTCCAATACAGTATATGGCAAGAATAGAAGAGATTAAGTCATCAGGAACACATTAGGTCTCAGATCCAAAATACCAAAACTTCAAACTAACAATTTTAATAATATTAAATTAATAATGTTTTCCTATCATATCTGTCTTTTATCATTTAATTGTTTCTAATCCTTACTATGCTGAAACATTTTTGTAATAATGTAAATCTCACAGAAACGAAATAAAGTTTTTAATTTTCCAAATGATAAAAGTTGTTGGTGGGGGAGTCTGGGGGGTGGAACGAGTTAACGAGAAATTGTAAAAAAAATGTAGCTTCCTTCTCTTATATAAAAAAAGATTACCTACCTATAACGATGCACCACGCTATTACCCATGTCAGAAGTTCTCAACCTTTTGCCACTAAAAAGGTTTAAATTATTTTAATTATTTTTTTAATCCATCTTAAGAGAATCTCAGAAAAATCATGATAAAAGAATTCACTCTGTCACTCGGATTGCATGGCGCACAGTGGGAAAAATATGTCCTTTTTTGGACAAAAATCCGCCGACAGTAGAGATTTCAATAAAATTAAATTAAAAAAAATGGAAAATACCCTTAAGACATTGTACTTTAGAGTGGTGCTGTGACAAATTGGCTTTGGGTTAATCTAACCTAGAAATCGCAGATATTACTTCCTCAACCAGTGGAAGTATAGACTACAAAAAATTTTTAAAAATTTTTATTGTTCAAATAGGCTTCTAAGCTAATTTCTAATATCATGGAACGTCGAGATTTCAAGTTTTAGCAAAAAAATGTTTGTCTGTCTGTAACTTTTTTTGTGCGCACGATTACTCTGGAATATTGACTTGAAATTTGCTAAATGTATGTATTTTAACGAGATCTGGAACTAGATTATATTTTCATCTTATTCTGTTGAAGGGATTGGGGGTAAATTGGGGTAAATGGGGGTAAATATGTAAATCAGGCAGGTAAGAGTCCATAAAATTGGTATTTGGTATATACAAGAGAATCTAATATCTCAAAAAAAAATTGGCTGTATCCACACCCATTACTACCCCCACCCAATTATAAAAGGGGGTGAAAAAAAATTGTGATTTAGTATGTGTACAAGAACCAAAGGCCTCAATTTTTTTTTACTTCATCCACCCCCACTACCCCTCCCTTCCACCCCCCCCCCCCACTACCGATGAGGCGTATAGATTTATGGGTTTTTGGGGTAGACGATTTCAAATATTACATTATTAAAGTTTCATAAACAATTATTTCCACGTACAATTTTTTTTTCGTTGTGAGAGACTTGGATAGAAAAATTGGATGTGGAAGTAGTGATTCCTTGGGCAGCGATTTTTTTCTCTTTATTCCGCGTTCGCCTCCTTGGTCGAGAGTCACAAACAAACGAAGTAGTGTTCATGTAGATTGGATACCAAATTCATTTTTATGGGATCGATAGGATGCGAGTAAGATTAAAGGTGAGATCTGCACCAAAAAACCCCGAAGAACAACTTTTGATCACTTAAACTTTACTTCAATTGAATCTCAAATTTTCACCACCTTAAACCTTGGATGAAGTAAAAAAAAAAATTGAGGCCTTTGGTTCTTGTACACATACTAAATCACAATTTTTTTCACCACCTTTTATAATTAGCTGGGGGTAGTAATGGGTAGTAATGGAGGTGGCTAATGCCAAAAACATTTTTGAGACATTAGCTTCTCTTGTATATACTAAACACCAATTTTATTGACTCTCACCTGCTTGATTTACCTATTTACCCCCATTTACTCCATTTTACCCCCCAACTCTTCAACGGAATAAGATGAAAATATAATCCAGTTCCAGATCTCATTAAAATATATACGTGTACCAAATTTCAAGTCAATATCTTAAACGATTCCAGAGTAATCGTTAGCACAAAAAAAAGTTACAGACAGACAGACATTTTTTTTCTCAAACTTAAAATCTCAACGTTTCATGACATTCTAAGCTTATCTGAACAAAAAAATGTTTGTCGTTTCTATACTTCCACTGGATGTGGAAGTAATATCTGCGATTTTTAGGTTAGGTTAACCCAGCCAATTTGTCGCAGCACTACTCTAAAGTACAGTGTCTTAAGGGTATTTACCATTTTTTTAATTTAATTTGATTGAAATCTCTACTGTTGGCAGATTTTTGTCCAAAAGAGGGCATATTTTTCCCACTGTGCGGCGTAAAGAAATAAATTATTTGAACTGGAAGTTACATAATAATGTATTTATTAGTAATATAAAATATGTTTTACGCTTTACGTAGCGACTAAAATTGCCACGTGGTAAGAATTAGGCGTAATACCAGCAAAAAATAATTCTAAATCCATGGAATGTGGCAGAGTGAAAAATAGGCACATTATTAAACTAACCTAATTCACTTCTTTAGTGAAGAAAAGTGAACGTTTTAGAAAACATCTCGGTTCAGAAATCGTAAACTCTCTCAAAAAAGTTCATAGGTACCCTATAATATTTGCGGGGGCTAGGAATGTACAAAAAATTATAAAGTGTCCATTATACAACTCCTCACATCATCGGCAACATGAAAGCCTTAGAATATAAAAGAAAGTCCGCAAAGGGTTCATATTTTTGAAATATTCGAAAAACCACACTGCTATCTGCAAGAGCTGAGATTCGAACCTATGAATCATAGTCGAATTTTGATCAATGTTACCGAACTCAGTTCATCAATTCGATAAAGCTGATGCGACGGTATCCGTACCAAACAGATCCTAAATTTTTCTGTTTTTTTTTTCAAAAGTTCAGTATATTTATAATTTATTTATTTTTAATTTATATTTGTAACTTATATTTAAAAAAGATAATTTTTTTAAGAATTATAATATATCTATTAAGTAAACTGAAAGGTATATATAGGGCTAAAACTCCTTTTATTTAAATTCATGATTCAGATTTGCTTTTAAGCTAATACTTTGGCTATCGTCATTTAGATACATAAATATTTAGACGAGTATTTAAATAAATAATAAAATATTGAAAAAAATGAAATAAAAATGAAGAACACTATCATAAAACTTGAAATCAGAGGCGTAGCGAGCCAAGTTTTTTGGAGGGTTATTTTTCAAATTTGTCAACTTCATAAACTTAAGAAGCCAACTCTGTAAATAAATAAATAATAATTCCCTCAAAAAAATGATGAAGGGGGGGGGGGGGGCGCGGAGAAAATAGAAAAAAAAAATTCCACCGAAATAAAAATTGCTAACTTATATCTCAAATTTCCAACTTTTGCTAAGTCTGACAAAGTTGGTACAGCATTTTAAAGTGATAAACTTTAATTTTCAGTAATTTACATTTAAATTGATTTGGCGCGAGTCAAACAGGGTTATTATTTAGTTTCATGAAGCAGGTGGATATGCAACCCACTTACATTTAGAGTGTATCGTGTGGTGTCTACAAAATATTATTTAAAGGTTTATGACTGAATTAGGTTTGTTTATTCATTTAATGGGGTTTAAATATTATCTGTCTGTGGAATTTCGTCCTTTTATATTTTTAAAGTCAAGTGTGGCACGTTTTTATTGGCCAAGAGAGTGGAGAAATTTTTCAGTACAGTGTCTTACATTGGTAGCACTGTTGGATTCTTCGAGAAGGTCTTCTCGCTTGTTCCATGAAGCCGTAAGAACGACATTTTTTTGTCTGGAAGAATATGGGCTCTGTATCAACTTAACACATCTTTTTGGGTCTGTAATTGATGTCCTGGTCGATTCTTCACTGTCCTTGTTGTAGAACTCTCCAAAATCGTCCTAAGTTGAAGACAATCAAAATTCGACTTAGGCAAAAATTTCATTTAAAGACATTTTCGGGAGTCTGCAGAGGCGCAGATCAGTCCACAAGGACCGTTTTGGGTTCTATAAGGCGTTGGAAATGACCAGGCGAAAATTCGAAGAAACACCGAATTTTCACTTAGGAAAAATGTTTTTGGTTCAGAATATCAGAGTAGAAGTATATAATGACAAAGATTTATGAATAATATACTTTTTCAAAGGTACCATAAATTGGACTTTGAAAAATAATATTTTTGGAAGGGCGTCAAAATTTGGCCCAAGAATCGATTTATCGAAAGTACGCCAAAGTTTCACTTGCAGACTAATTTTTCAAAACTGCGTTGAAATTTGGCTTGAAGATCGATTTTTCAAAAGTACGCCAAAATTTCACCCGCAGATTAACTTTTCAAAAGTACCTTGAAATTTGGCTTGAAAATCAATTTTTCAAAAGTACGCCAAAATTTCACCCGCGGATTAACTTTTCAAAAGTACCTTGAAATTTGGCTTGAAAATCGATTTTTCAAAAGTACGCCAAAATTTCACCCGCGGATTAACTTTTCAAAAGTACCTTGAAATTTGGCTTGAAAATCGATTTTTCAAAAGTACGCCAAAATTTCACCCGCAGATTAGTTTTTCAAAAGTACCTTGAAATTTGGCTCGAAAATCGATTTTTCAAAAGTACGCTAAAATTGGTCTTAAACTGGATTTTTCAAAAGTACCACGAAGTCAGTTTAAAAAGTACCACGAAAATATACTTTAAATTATTTTTTATTTTTTTATTCCTCAACCAAAGACATTGACCTTTGAGGTACGATCATTGAAAGCCCAATTCTAAAGTATGAGCATAAAATTTTAACGATGCACTGCATCCAAAAGGCAAAATAGAAGATTTTGTCAAAGCCGGCGTAGTGCCGATAAGCAAAAATTGATAAAAATCAATGCACATGTACAAGGCCGGTTTCTCGCATGGAAAGAGTTTGGATTGACCCAGCGGCTCGCAATTTGGCCGAGCGCGTTGAGTAGTCCAGACAAAGCGATGGTAGAAAAGCCAATAACGGGGCTTTTCAAATGACAAAGTTATAGAGGAAAACGCCTTGTGCATAAAAATCCAAAAATTCAATTTTGCCTAATAGTCGCTCGAAGGTGAGACGCTGCCAAATCGATATTATTAATCGACTGTGATAAGGGTTAGTAAGTCGTGGACTGATCGAACGCCACTCAACTTATGCAGTAATAAGTCCTCAGAATGTGTTTGAGTACGTGAATTTCCACGATACAAGAACTTTAAAGCTAGGTAGTCTCTAGCGAAACTAAATTCATTTAGTAAAACTTTTTTAAGTTAATTTCAGTCAGCCTTAATTATTCATTTACCCAGAGTCTGAAATGATTCTAAAAGCTCGCATTTTGATTCTGAGAAGGTACGTATGAATCTTTTCTACCTAATTGATCGTTAGCGCGAGCGCTCTCGCTTGTATGGTCTGAAAGTCACTACCTTGATTGGGGAAGGCACGATTCTTTCTTGAGAATTTTGTATAACCAATTCTGTTAAATAAACGGATTCTTTGAACTAATGTTTCTTAATTGATCTTGAGGCCTGTTGACGGTCTATAATCCCTGGAACTTTCGTATAGAAAACCGGATGTGTCGAGTTAATTCGCATTAACGTTCGACCTTCTGGTTGTTGTACGGAGGTTCGATAGGGATTTTTTTATGCGTTTTTTGAGAAATATATTCCGTTATTAATGGACCAAAACGCGATTTTCGCGTACCAAAACTAATCCCTCCGCAGAGAAATTCTTCGGTTGGGATTTTTTTTATGCAAAAATTCAGGAAATTAAGAGGTGCCTAAACCCCTAACGAGGGAATTCGGGTCCAGAGAGAGCGTAGTTTCCGATCTGTGGTAGTGCAGCCTTGGTCCCGCTTTTCGGCTACCGAAGTCATCTTATCTCGAACCCGCCTGGGAGGTAGAAGAACGGGGTAATACGCGACTGGCGCCCCCTGAGAAATAAATTGGTGTCGCGTCATTTTGACGCCCGGTAGTGCGTTCTTCTACATGGCGCCCAACGTGGGGCGTTGTTAGTCAGCAGGGCTTTCTGGAAAGGATATGGATGAATCAACGCCTTTCCAGTTTTACGACGAGCCGACATCTGTGATGGACAACGTCTCTAGAGGGTTAGAGAGGCCGTGCGCGGAGGATGTACTGGGTAGTTCGGGGGTTGGCCCGAGTACCACTGAAGGAGTCATACAGCCCTCCTCAGAACAAGTGTTCGCCCAAATGGCAGCAGGTCTTGCCAAAGCTCTAAGCGAAGCCACGCACGAGCATAAGTATCGGTCGAAGCATCCAAATGCGGAATTTCATGGCTTCGAACACGAAGACCCTGAAACCTTCATTTATCAAATGGAGGAATTTTTCGTCCGAGTACGAATTACGCAGGATAACGACCGACTATATAAAATATCAGAACAGCTCAAAGATGATGCTAAGAAATGGTTCGAACAATATCGAACCCTAATTACCACGTATCCTCTATTCCTCGAGCGGTTCAGAAGCCGTTATGATTCAGGTGAAGTACTCACCGAAGCAGTAGCTAATTTATATGGCAAGAAACAAGATGCCGAGGAAAATACGTCAGTATTTATTTCAAGGAAGGTATGCCTCTTCAAGAGGATCGATCCGTTTAAGCCGGAGGCGATGAAGGCGGCTACCATCTTCAATCAGTTGAGACCTGATATGAAAATGCTCCTAAAGAGTGCCGTCATACTAGATACAAATACACTAGTGACGATGACCGAACAAATGGCCAAAATCATGGATGAGAATAAAGAATTCGAGATTCTGCAAAATGCAAAGAAAAGCAAAGACCGAGAAGCGTCCACCTCTACCGCTTCAGCTCAAGGGAATCAGCAATCGAGCAGTAACTGGAGAACGGAACCCTCCGCATTAGCGAAGCCGTCCTCCAGTTCCTTTGGTGCATCTAGGACACCATTCAATGGATCTCAAAGAAGAGATAATCCGCCAGCACCAAGGGTGCATTTTGCAAATAATATTTCCTCGCTGCCTAGAGGGGATATACCGAGAAGGGGTACTGGAGACGTAAGGAACTCCCGAGTCCCGTATCGCCCTTGCAGATATTGCCCAACGGAGCAGTGGCATTTTCATGCGGAATGCCCAAACAATCCCTATCGTAATATGAATACGGGAAACCAAGCGGGGGTCAGAGGCGATGGCCCAGGCCGAACTGTACCAGCCCCGCCTACCAGGCCCCAGCAGGCTCGAAGCGACCCTCGGGGAAGCTCCGAAGCAAGAAGTTTAAATTAAAAAACTTCGATGACCTTCCTGACCTTAATTACCTGTTTAAGGATCAAGAAGTCAACCTATCTCCCCACCGATTCACTCCATTAGAATCTATCAATCAAACCAACGACGCTTTCCCTCTGCCTCGCATTAAGATTATAATTAATAATCGAGCGGTTAACGCTTTATTGGATACAGGTTCGACAAGGAATATTATCCAACCGAAATTTTTGAACGACATTGATCAACTTACAGCTCCCCAAACTTTTGTTATGGCTTGTGGCGATGGTTTAGTAGAATCCCTCGGGACTACGACCATAAACGTTAATGTACTAGATGTACCCTTTCAGACCACGTTTCAGGTCATTCAAAATTTAAACGAAGAGCTCATTCTGGGAGCCCCCTTTTTATATGCTCACAATGTCGTATTCGATTATCAACGTAAATGTGTCTACGTCGGCACCGAAGAGCGAATAACCGTCTTCTGGAATCAAGCGGCACATCAGGCAAGGAAGCAATGCCGGCTTCCCGAAGAACTGATCATCGAAAACGATAATTTAAAACCTCTATTCGAGGAATTTGCTGAATTGTTCACCGCGGTGCCTACCCAAGCTACCACGGTGACAACAAAACATAAAATAAAAATTAAAGATGACCGCCCGTTCAATATCAAACCCTACCCCATGTCTCCTTCTAAGAAAAAAGTTATGTACGATCAAATTGAAGAGATGCTGAAAGCCGGGGTCATAGAACCGAGTACCGCTCAGTACAGTTCGCCTCCCATTATAATTGAAAGGCCCGGCAAGAAGCCTCGCTTCTGCATTGATTATCGTCACTTAAATGAAGTAACGGAAGACGAAGCATCCGTCTTACCAAAGATATACGAGAGTATAAAGGATCTAGGAAACGCCAACATATTTACGGTGTTGGACCTCAAGAGCGGATATTGGCAAATCCCTCTTGAGGAGTCGTCAAAAAACTATTCTACGTTTACAACATTAGATGGAGCATCTTACCGATTTAACGTGATGCCTTTCGGATTGAAGACCGCTCCATGTACATTCCAAAAATTTATGGCAAGAGACGTATTGACCGGCTACTTGCATCATTTCTGCAAAGTATATCTCGATGATATTATCATCTACAGCGAAAATATAGAACAGCATGTAAACCATCTGAGAGCCGTCTTTGAACGCCTGCGTTTGCATAATTTAAAGGTGTCACCGGAAAAATGTGTGGTAGCCACGTCAAGCATAACCTATCTCGGGCATCAAATAAATGCCAACACCACTCAACCATTAGAAAAACACATATTACAGATACAAAATTATCCGGCCCCTACGACAAGGCGCCAGCTTCAGAGTTTCCTTGGTCTATGTAATTGGGTACGTGAATATATCCCTAATGTTGCAATAATTACAAAGCCCTTGACCCGACTACTCTCGAAAGACTGGCGCTTCAAGTGGAATCCGGAAGCCCAAGAAGCTTTTATTTTACTAAAAGAAGTATTGAATAAACCTCTAGGACTGCACCGGCCAGATTTCAATAAAATGTTCATACTGCAGACGGACGCATCCTTAATAGGATTATCTGCAGTATTATATCAATTGGGGGATAATGACCAGAAGCACATCGTCTCTTATGCTAGTAATACGTTATCTCCGACGGAGAGAAAATACCATATTAATGAATTGGAATGTTTGAGCGTCGTTAATTATATAAGAAAATACAAAATATATTTGGCAGACCGTCCATTTATAGTCAAAACCGACAATCGAGCTTTACTATGGTTAAATAAGCATAAGGACGAGAAAACGAAATTTACTCGTTGGTCATTATTACTTCAGGAATACAGCTTCACCATAGAACATTGTCCCGGCAAGGAAAATATATTGGCTGACTATCTTAGCAGGAATCCTCAAGGCCCAAACGTCGAAGCAGACGACGAAGAGGAGAGAATGTACCCACCAAAATTCTCGTACAAGGAACGAATATCAGTGATTACCACATTGGAATTAAACGATCAGGTCAGAGAAGCGCAAACGCACTCCAGAGATATCCAAGACCAAATTGAACGATGGAATACTCTAGTGCGACAAGCAGATAAAACCGAGGCAGAGGTGAAATTCGTCAATACAAGACAAGTGATAGGCGGCACACTTTGGACGAGAGGCGAAAATGTTATAGAAAAATTATACGTACCAAAACGTATGGTCATGAGAGTAATATCTCATTTTCACGACCGACCGGAAGTAGGTCACCCCGGCCGCGATGAAACTGTTAGAATCATCTCGGGCCGCTATTATTTTAATAATTTGTCGAGACTAGTTAACAAATATTTAAATGAGTGCATTATTTGTAATTCCGTAAAAAGCAGACAGTCACAACCGAAGGCTCCTCTCAGAAGCCATGCTCCATCGCATCCGTTCGAAGTTCTAAGCGTCGATGTAATCGGACCGCTTCAGCGAACCAAAGATGCAGATAACCGATATATATTAATGGTAGAGGATGTATTTAGTAAGTGGGTCGAAGCCAAGGCGTTCACCCAAGTCAGTGGAAAAACAATAGCACAATTTATCGAAGAGGAACTAGTGGCGAGATATGGCGTTCCGAGGGTCATCATTTCCGACCAGGGAGGCCACTTCAATTCCGGCTTTTACGATACGTTCTGTACACGTAACAATATTGAAAGATTCTTCACAGCAGCTTACCACCAACAGGCTAATCCAATAGAAAGGAGGGTGCAAGAAGCTAAGAAGATCTTAAAAACCTTATTATATGGTTCACCCAACGACGAGTGGGATCGACATGTTAGTCAGATGGCATATATCTTGAGAACAAGAAAAAACGCCGCTACGGGGCATACGCCCAGTTTCGTAGTGCTCGGCTATGAATTACCGCAGATTGGTGATTGGAATATGTTCGCTTATAGACAAGAACGTCGTAATCAAGCGGACGTTCCCCGCCTTGAAAGAGTCAAGGAAATTCGTAAAAATCAAACAAATTACCAATGGCGTTACGCGCCCAAAGTGGCGGTAACGCCGGTCGTATATAAAGTGGGAGATATGGTAATGACTAAAAGGATCAGGAAGGATCATACCTTCACACCGTCGTGGAGTGGGCCACACAAGGTTTTAAAGAGATTGTCTAATGAAGTTTACCTCATTCACAAGGGGGTAACTTCGACGAGGTTACATGTCGATGCCATCAGGCCGGCACCTAAGGGAGACCCCGATGTTGAATTGGAATTGTCTGAAGAATCAGAAGATAGTCCGGATGAAACTCATCTTAGTGACGACGCTTCCTCATCAGACAATGAGATCGCGCCCAGGTCAGAGCGACGTAGCGATACCACACTAGTTCAAATCAATGTTCCCGCAAGTGCTCAAGATGAGCCGGATGTAATAAGTCGAGATCCCGAAGATGCTCGAGATGAGCCAGATATAGAAGAGTCACCTCTAGATATTTCTGAGGTCGACCACGGCTAATAGCCGTTTTCGCTTTTTTTTATATTTTTTCTCAAAATTCTAAGTGGCGATTTTGACCTGTATGCGGTCGAATCGAAAATTTAAAGTCTACCCCATGAGCAGACATGGAAAGACGGCGAACCCGACGCAAGAGCGCGATCCGGTAAGCCTAGCTTCTCAAGAGCGAGAGCCGCCAAGTTCGAGTAATGGACGTAGGCATAAGTACGAATCAGTACGAGTTTCGGAAGCTGTTTTTCTTATGCAAGAAGACAACTTCAATTTTAATCATTTTAAGTCAACAAAATTAACGTATACCCCAAATGGAAACTACGAGTTTCAGAAGCCGTTCTTCGCTCAAGAAGACGCTTCAATTTTTTTTTTTTATACTTTTTTCACAAGTCGTGATGACCGCACGAGTATCGTAAGCCGATTTAATCTACCTTACGAAGGAGAAACTACGAGACGAGTTTCAGAAGCCGTTCTTCACTCAAGAAGACGCTTCAATTTTTTTTTTTATACTTTTTTTCACAAAGTAGTGATGACCGCACGAGTATCGTAAGCCGATTCAATCTACCTTACGAAGAACCAATTTCTAACCATTATAAGTTAACAAAATTCATGTTAGAAAAATATTTCATTAAAAACAACACATTGTGTTTGTTAGTCGACGCGTTCCAGTCGACGACTTGCTAAAAAGTCAATCTAGTTGCAGAACTGCATTTTCCATGTGCAAAAATGGAAAGATGACCCAGCCTGTCGCAAGGGCGCGGCATGGTGAAGTCTGGAACTCAAAGGCGAGGACCGTCCAAGCTGCGGCATGGAGATATAGACAGCCTCTTCTAGAAAGGACCGAAGTTAAGCAAGAGCGAGACCAGGGCAAAAAAGCGAGTGCAACGAGTTAGTGAGAGTGGACGCTAATCAAAATTGTGCTACGCTTCGCTTCGCTTCGCACCTCGACGCGGGTGTAATTAAGTTGATAAAAATGTTGTATCAACTTGTCGTATTGTTTAAAAAAATGTATTTATTTTAAGTTAGATAGGCGAATCAGCCGTCTGCCCCAATTAAGGCCGTTATTTTTAAAACATCTGTACCATAGGTCAGACCGTCAAATGAAGGCATACAGACATACAAGTGAATATGGAAATTAAAGGCAATCGATGAGTAGAAAAGATTCAACCAAAGGAGGGGAGTGTTGTAGAACTCTCCAAAATCGTCCTAAGTTGAAGACAATCAAAATTCGACTTAGGCAAAAATTTCATTTAAAGACATTTTCGGGAGTCTGCAGAGGCGCAGATCAGTCCACAAGGACCGTTTTGGGTTCTATAAGGCGTTGGAAATGACCAGGCGAAAATTCGAAGAAACACCGAATTTTCACTTAGGAAAAATGTTTTTGGTTCAGAATATCAGAGTAGAAGTATATAATGACAAAGATTTATGAATAATATACTTTTTCAAAGGTACCATAAATTGGACTTTGAAAAATAATATTTTTGGAAGGGCGTCAAAATTTGGCCCAAGAATCGATTTATCGAAAGTACGCCAAAGTTTCACTTGCAGACTAATTTTTCAAAACTGCGTTGAAATTTGGCTTGAAGATCGATTTTTCAAAAGTACGCCAAAATTTCACCCGCAGATTAACTTTTCAAAAGTACCTTGAAATTTGGCTTGAAAATCAATTTTTCAAAAGTACGCCAAAATTTCACCCGCGGATTAACTTTTCAAAAGTACCTTGAAATTTGGCTTGAAAATCGATTTTTCAAAAGTACGCCAAAATTTCACCCGCGGATTAACTTTTCAAAAGTACCTTGAAATTTGGCTTGAAAATCGATTTTTCAAAAGTACGCCAAAATTTCACCCGCAGATTAGTTTTTCAAAAGTACCTTGAAATTTGGCTCGAAAATCGATTTTTCAAAAGTACGCTAAAATTGGTCTTAAACTGGATTTTTCAAAAGTACCACGAAGTCAGTTTAAAAAGTACCACGAAAATATACTTTAAATTATTTTTTATTTTTTTATTCCTCAACCAAAGACATTGACCTTTGAGGTACGATCATTGAAAGCCCAATTCTAAAGTATGAGCATAAAATTTTAACGATGCACTGCATCCAAAAGGCAAAATAGAAGATTTTGTCAAAGCCGGCGTAGTGCCGATAAGCAAAAATTGATAAAAATCAATGCACATGTACAAGGCCGGTTTCTCGCATGGAAAGAGTTTGGATTGACCCAGCGGCTCGCAATTTGGCCGAGCGCGTTGAGTAGTCCAGACAAAGCGATGGTAGAAAAGCCAATAACGGGGCTTTTCAAATGACAAAGTTATAGAGGAAAACGCCTTGTGCATAAAAATCCAAAAATTCAATTTTGCCTAATAGTCGCTCGAAGGTGAGACGCTGCCAAATCGATATTATTAATCGACTGTGATAAGGGTTAGTAAGTCGTGGACTGATCGAACGCCACTCAACTTATGCAGTAATAAGTCCTCAGAATGTGTTTGAGTACGTGAATTTCCACGATACAAGAACTTTAAAGCTAGGTAGTCTCTAGCGAAACTAAATTCATTTAGTAAAACTTTTTTAAGTTAATTTCAGTCAGCCTTAATTATTCATTTACCCAGAGTCTGAAATGATTCTAAAAGCTCGCATTTTGATTCTGAGAAGGTACGTATGAATCTTTTCTACCTAATTGATCGTTAGCGCGAGCGCTCTCGCTTGTATGGTCTGAAAGTCACTACCTTGATTGGGGAAGGCACGATTCTTTCTTGAGAATTTTGTATAACCAATTCTGTTAAATAAACGGATTCTTTGAACTAATGTTTCTTAATTGATCTTGAGGCCTGTTGACGGTCTATAATCCCTGGAACTTTCGTATAGAAAACCGGATGTGTCGAGTTAATTCGCATTAACGTTCGACCTTCTGGTTGTTGTACGGAGGTTCGATAGGGATTTTTTTATGCGTTTTTTGAGAAATATATTCCGTTATTAATGGACCAAAACGCGATTTTCGCGTACCAAAACTAATCCCTCCGCAGAGAAATTCTTCGGTTGGGATTTTTTTTATGCAAAAATTCAGGAAATTAAGAGGTGCCTAAACCCCTAACGAGGGAATTCGGGTCCAGAGAGAGCGTAGTTTCCGATCTGTGGTAGTGCAGCCTTGGTCCCGCTTTTCGGCTACCGAAGTCATCTTATCTCGAACCCGCCTGGGAGGTAGAAGAACGGGGTAATACGCGACTGGCGCCCCCTGAGAAATAAATTGGTGTCGCGTCATTTTGACGCCCGGTAGTGCGTTCTTCTACATCCTCATCCATGCCTTTTTGCTGATTTTGAAGCAGATTTGAATCGTTTATTCAAGGTTCGAACACGTGGTGTTTTTGGTTATGTAATGCTCTCTATGGAGGTAAGCTTTTATTTTGGATTGTGTCTTATGAAATTCTTATTTAAGTTACGTATTAAAGAGTGTATGGGCCTGGCTATTATTTAGTAAAGATATGTTCCAAAGGAATTTGCTGTCTTGGGTCTGGTTTTTGATCATATGCACGCCATCCTGTCGTAGTCTTTGATTTGTTGGATATTCAAGATATCCCAAGGAAATTTAATTCAGGTTTATCAGTAGTCTACTTGAATATAATGGACATGTGCCGCAGTAAGTCTCATGCAACGCTGAGAATGTCTTTGAAGTCTCACCGAGTCACGCTGGAGGCATCGTAAGAAATTGCAAAGGCTCTAATCTGGTTTTTCCTTTAATTATGGGTTATTTTTTTTTTTAACTTGTAGACTTGTTTGTTTAGAAATTTTATTACATTAATATTGAGTCATCTATGTCACAAACTTTGAAGCATAAATTGAGTTATAAGCTGTGAATTTTAAAATCATATTTGAAACGTACGTTGGTAAAATATCTTTAAGATTATTATTGTGAGAGTAACGTATGGAACCATAAGCTACTATTATGCCTTTTGCTATGTTGTGGTTGAACATTTAATTTCACATTGCTTCGTTATTTCATCATTTTTTGGTTTAAAAATAAGAAAACATAATTGAGAATTTCTAACCTAAATTTGAACAGTAAGCAGCTATTTATTGCTATTGTACCTGTTGAAACCGATTCTGATATTTTAAAAAATCTATCAGTTTTTGATTACCCATTTATCATCTTATCCTCTATCCTCTATAAAGGGCAAAAAAATGGTTTTGTCCTAAGGTTCTGATCTAATTTTTCTGAATTATTTTGACGTGCTGAAGCCAATTTTGGACAAAAGAAAGTTACAGGAAAATATTAGCCTACTTACACATACAAAACCTTGAAATATATGTACAATAGAACAACGAAAACAAAGTAGGTGCTATAAGAAGTAGGTAAATAATAACCATACCTATGCATAGTACTTCGCAAAAGCTTTTGGTCACTATTAAGATCTAGGTTTCCTTGAATTACAACTTCTTACGCTGGATTCAGTTGAATTTAATAATGTGGGAACAGCACCAACATACAGCTTTTGTGTAACAAAATCCATGTAATGATATAATTGTCTGTCGAGAACAACGATTTTCCGTGAAATAATTAACATCTAACCTATAAAAAGATTAAGTTTTATTTAAATAAATATCTTTATAAAAACGGTACCACACAAACTTACTTTTGGGTCATTCACTGGAAAATGGTGCACCCCCAACATAGGTATGTACACCAAATTCGCAAACAAGGCACAGTTTTTCGTTTATGTTTGCACCTAACCTCTACACTAATAAAACGTCCAAATAAAATAATAGTTAAAAAGTCACAACACTTTATGGTTCACAGTTCTGCATCAAAGTTATTAAAAGACATCATCCACAATTTTTCACAAAAATGATAAAAAAAACAGAAACGTTAGATTTTACATCAAATAAGCAAACTGGCGTGCTGCGTGAGCGTGACGCGTTCCATGTCGTAAAATGAAGTAGGTAAACATTTTTAAGTAAAATTATGTAATAAATATGTAAACTTATGTATAAGTAATTAAGTTAATATGTTGACTTAAATATGATATTATTTTACGTATATGTTATGTAACATTTTTACATAAAATTTTAGGTATTAACTAATGTACAAAATACGTAAAATTATGTAAAATATACATTACCGAATTATGTTAAAATAGAACTTATTCGTTACATATTATTTATGTATATTTTATATAAATACTTTATATAAAAATGTTCTATTAATCTCATTTCTCAGAGAGGTAAAGTTACATTAATGTTTACTGGGTATGTATATTGCTATTTGAATGCTTTGTAATATGATCTCTTAACATAAACAAAATATAAGCTAAGTGGTCTCTCAATGAAGTAACTCATAAATATTCTCCATAGTCTATAATGGTCGATATGGGGTGGGTTGCCAGTGCAGTCGCAAATAGTAATGCTATGTGAAATAAAATAGGGAGTATTTATTGACGTGTTGAAGAGATTTAGATCAAATGAGGGGGCGAGCGTAGAGGCGACTTCAATGTGAATGTCAGTCGATATTCCGTTGAAGCAACGTCGAGTACTTGGAAGGGTGACCCATCTTGGGAAATATAGCGTTCTCGTGTCATCTTCTAGCGGCTTGTATATCAGTGTATACGCGGAAGCTACGTAATTTCAGACGAGGATTACGTAGTGGATATACCATCCTTCGGAGGGGATGTAAAGCAGGCGGTCCCTTGTCTATTAAGTGTTAGGCAAGTAAAATATCCCTACTCTTCTTAAGGGAAGAGGTTCGGAAAAATTTCCAAGTTGGGCTTGTCTGCTGGCGTCGGTGATAGGCCCTGATAGCGGAAATAGGCCGACGTTAAATAAATAGATTAAAAAAAATCAAATGATTTAATGTTCCAATAAAAGTTTGAAAACTGTTATAATAAATAAATGGTATAATGTTTGAAACAAAATAGATCAGTTTTTAGTGAAGTGTTGAAAACATTTAGATGAAATGTTTCGATGTCAAAATATTATTAGGTAAAAAAAGTCAAAAATGAAAAATTAAAATAAGTAAAGTTAGGAAAATTTTAGATAAAGTGATTTGATGTTACGAAAATATTATAAGGCCGAAAACTGGAAAATGGTGAATGTAAAATAAATAGAGTAAAAGAAATAACGATTCCATTTAAGGTTTTTAAAATTATTATTACGTTTCAAATTAGAAAACTAACAGCTGTGTCATGTATTTTCAGTACACCTAAGATACTTGCGTAAGATGCAAAGTCTGAATTTTTTTTCTTCCTTTAAACCCAGAGCTAATAATAAATTAACCAATTTAAACACAAATAATTTTCTAACTCATAAATATTTCATTAATTTGAAGAAACGGTTTAGTATGAATTTGGGCTGTAGTTATTTTTATAAATTATGCCATACTCGACAGATAGCAAAAATTAACATGTGTCTTTGATGACGGCTTCTAATTTGGTATATTATTATGTTTAGCGCTTAGCGATAAAATTCCACGAAAGTGATGTCCACTTTTGACGTTGTGATTTATGTTATGCAAATCAGCATACGTATTTAACATGGATTTAAAAAGGAAAATTGAAATATAATAAAAAAAATTGTCGGCGATTCGTTACCAAAGAAAAAAGCTTACAGTCTGATGTTCCGACAATGAATATTTTAATTAACTTCTACCATGATTTGTAAAACAAATTATATAAAACAGTAATATTAGAGTAACAATTTTGATAATATTTTGATATTTGTCTTTTGTTTCCAGGGAATACTTGAAAAACCAAGCAATATCTCGGCAAGATAAGATATTTCTTGATTTTTATTGAATAACTCGATAGGGGATGAAGTTAGGTATAGGGAATGCTTAATTTTCTTTCGAACGATGTCAAAAAAAGGTGCCATTTGAAAAAATCGACTTTTTGATGATTTCTTATTGCGACATTTGAAAATCGCCTGCGCCCATATGGTACAAGATGTGGCCACCGATGGGACATCAGGTGTTAGCCTGGTCTTGCATCTAGCTGCTTCATTAATTTGTTTTCATAATTTTCAATAGTTTTCGAGATACAAATTTGTTTGTAAACTACTACAGCGGCATTGTCTTTTCACAAAAATTGACATGTATCAAAACCTGTAACAGATAAGTTAACATAGCTTGAGTTGTCTAAACTCACAATTGGAAGGCCAATCGAATCATGTAAAAAAAATTCGTAGGTTTCCATTTAAAATAGGAACGTTGGTACCGACTTTTGGCACACCCTGTATAGCTGGAGGACTGAAAATATTTTAGGTAGAACGGACATGATCGATTATGGTTGCATACCAAGTTTCAAATTTGTAACCTAATTGCGAGTTGGAAAACTTCTAACGAACGGCCTACGTGCCGAGCATTAAAAATTAAATTTTACAGTAGTAAGCGAAGCAGTAAAAATGATAAAATTCGCGGTCCGAAAACGATGAAAGGAATTTCCTTAATTTTTTTTTTGCAATCTAATTTTACGAATAAAAGCCATATACTTATGTTTTTGAAGTCGCTAAATATGATTATGAGGTCAAAACATAGAAAAGACGAAAATATTAAGGGCTGAAACCACCCTTAAATACTGAAAAATTAATAATTCTTCTAATGTTACAAATAAATTCACGAAAATCCATATACTTATGTTTTTTATGTCACTGAATATGATTATGAGGTCTAAATTTATATAAAAAAATGGTGGATTAAAAATGGTCACAAGAGAATATAGTAATATATGCCTAATTTTATTAAAAATGCAGATTGTTATAAATAAATCAAATTAATACAATTAAGTAAACTAATTAAATAACCTCCTCCATAAAAACAAGTTAATAATGTTCTAGATGAATTTTCTGCTTGGTGTGACCGTAATAAACTTATACTAAATTCGTCCAAAACAACTTTCATGAATTTTTACAATAGGAAACCCTGTATTATGTAGAATTTTACATTTTGCTGCAAGAGTAAATTCTTAAGGCGCAGTTACACGGCGCGTGGTTCGCTGATCCACGAACCTGGTGCGTAATTCGGCAAACCACGCGCCGTGTAACGGATAGCGAGCCAGATGTGTCAATAGGGCGCGTGACCAATGCAAATTTCATGTGGGGTTGTGGATTGTAGGCTCGTCAAAACTGCATGGATCGACTGATGACTGATCTTCAGGCGCAGTTACCGACAACTAGATGGAAGACGCGAGCCGACGCGAGCAACGTCTCCCGAGTCGCAAGCCATGCCAAGTTGCCTATGTCACACGGCGCGTGTTTCGTGACTCGCCGATCCAGGCTCGCCTAATCACGCGCCGTGTAACTGCTCCTTTAAGCGTTGTTCTGGACGCAGATCTATCCTGGAAATCCCAAATTGATATAGTATGCAAGAAATTAAACCAGGCTTATTTTGCAGTTATACAATTAAAAAATATATTTGATCTTAAGGCAGTACTAAATACTTATTATTCACTTGCATACTCGCATATAAGTTTTAGTATATTATGTTGGGGTATGGCCACTGAAAGAGACAGAGTTTTTATTTGCCAAAAAAACTCATACGTTTAATATTTAACTTAAAACCAGGGGAAAGCTGCAAACACAGTCTCAAGTCAAATAAATTACTTACAACTCCATCAATTTTTATTTATAAATGCTTATGTTTCGTAAAAAAAAAACTTACACCTTTTTGATAAAGTTTCATCTCGTCATAATTATATCACGAGAAGCAGTGACCTAATACCATCGCATAATTCTACATTATTTGAAAAATCACCATTCTACTGGTGTATTAAATTGTATAATTCTTTACCTCTTGATTTAAAAATTATTAACAATTTTAATTCATACAAACTTAAAGTTAAAAATATGTTAACAGACGGTGCATTTTATAGCGTTGATGCCTTCCTTAATAGATAAATTTATGTTTATTGGTGTTATTCTTTATATTTTCTGTATAGTTTGTACCACCGATAATTCAACGATATAAAAAAGTTCGCAAAAAAATGTAAACTTGTATCAATTTCAGTCTATTTACATAAAACGCCATAAAAGTGTTCGGTTTCTTTATTATCATCACAAAAAAATGGTCACATATTTCCGAACAAAAATGTAGGCCACTCCCACTGAATATAATTGGTTTAAATTTTCTCTACCGGAATTAGGTTGGTGGTCAACGTGGCCTAGAGTTGTCAAATTGGACCGGCGGGCGGTACACTAACTAGAAGCGGTCGGCATCCTTTATGCTTTTTTGCGAGCATTTTTATTTATTCGTTTTTTTTTTCCTCAATGTATTATTGGTACTTACGTTATTGACGTATTAAATACATATTTTTGTGAAATTGACCTATCCTATATCATGTATAATGATCTAAAGGATTAATAAAGCACTTTTAATCTGCACTCTAAACATGCTAAAGTACAATGCGACCCGCTTTTTCTGTATATTCATCAAAAAATAAACGCTATTGCTCGTTTCTCTACCAACTGTATGTATTTAAAATGCGCGTACAAACTGAAAAGTTTCAACATTACTTCAAACTGTCATATCTCTGGAAGAGTTTGTCGTAGGAAAAAAAAAATAAAAACTCAAACTCTTCGTTTTTTTATCAGCTTCATTTCATTCTTATATCATGTTTTTATGAATCTTATAGTTTTTGAGATATTTCAATTTAAATACATAATTTTCTTGGGGATGCGCTCAAGCGCCATCTTTAAACCTTTATATCTCTGGAACAGTTTGTCGCAGGAAAACAGTAATAAAAAAAACTATTTGTTTTTCTATAAGCTTCATTTTTGTACTCTTACTATTTTTTATAAAAAAATATTTTCTGGGCAATTTCCAATTTCCCGATTTTTAAAAAAAAATTATGAAAATTTTCATTATTGAAAATGGGTACAGAATGAAAAATCATTATTTTGAAAATTCTAAAAAATTTGAGCATGTTGGTAATAATATACATTAACAATATCTAGAAGAATTAAAAAAAAATGAATTAATAAGAAATTAGAGCAATAAGACTAAAAAAAATGACGCCCAAATTATGAAATGCGCTACTTTTTTGTTTATAACTTTTTTAGTTTTCATTGTAAAAGGTCATATAGGTCTCAATCGAAAGAAAATTTGATTTAATTTTTACAAAATAAAAATTTTTCTCATAGTTGTAGATTTTGAGTAATTTTAGATTTTAACGTCGTATATTTTTTCTGATCGTTTCGGCGCCATTTTGAAAATGCCATATTTCCAAAACTAAACATTGAAGAAAAAGAAAGAAAAAACCATTCGATTTGTTTTCGTAAAAGTTTTAATTTTGTACCCTTGCATTTTTTTAATTAAAGTCCACATTTTTTGAGTAATTTAAAAAAACGTCTAGAAATACTGATTTTAGGGGGTGAAAATTGCAACTTTCAGTTCGCAATATCTCGAAAAATATGCATTTTAGCAAAAAAGTGTATAAGATCTTTCTTTCTTAAAATTTAATTCTCTATCAGATTGTGTACATTTTTTGTTTTTTTTTGCGTCAATCCCTGAGAAGGGGTGGGAACCACCCCTAACCAAGAAGCAGGAAAAATGACAATATAGATTATTATGTACATACTTTATGAAGCATGTTGAAGAAATAAATTTGGAAATTCATTACGTCGTTTTCGGGCTGGGATTTAAAAGCTTCATTTACTGTACTATAATGGCATTTATTTACATTTCTGTATTTATGTATAAAACAATTTTTTGCTTAAAAAATCTGCAGCTACGGAAAGTGGCTGGAATCTTCCCACTCGGTGGATCTTTGAAGCCGAAAAGAGCACTAAAAAATACGAACGATCTTATTTAATCATAATTTTTTATTTATTTTTAAAAACCATATAATTCTTTGTGGACAGCTTCTCTGCCAGCTGTGAACGTGGGGACCATGTGCGGTGATGTGTTCATAGTGGGCCGTTTCAATTTAAGTCAAACTGACAGCTGTCAAACTTTTTGTCGCTAAACTTTGTTAGTTGTAAATCTGTCAAACTGACAGCTGTCAAAAATTCTGGTTCTAAACTTTGCTGGTGGATTTTTATTTTTTGACAGTTGTCGAAAATTTTTAGGTTGGTATTGCACTTGGTTTGTTTCTTAGGTTATGTTAATGTTTTTTAGGTTGTGATTGCCGGAAATTTTTCCGGTGTTGTGCCGGAAATGGATTCAAGTTTCTCAGATATTTAATGTCATTGTCACTTTTAATAGCTTTGGGCAAAAAATTTACTTTGGACCCAGTTATTTAATTTTTTTCGCGGAAACCAAATCGAAAGGGCGCAAGTGTGATACATCGTTAAATCAGAATTTTCACTTCTTTTCAATGGTTTGATTACAAATTGTAAGTAATCATAAAATAAACAACTTGTTGTGTCGAAACAGCACTAAACGTAATCCGATCTCAACCAAAACATGTTCAGATCTTCTGGAGCACTAAAGAAACCCGCATGCAAAGTTTCATTCAAATCCGTTTAGTAGTTTCGCCGCTAGTGTGCTAGCATACATACACACACAGACATTTTTCAAAATCCACTTTTTTGGGACCTCAAAGCGTAAAGATTTGATGCTATTTCAGTTTTCGATTTTGGACCAATTTCAGTAACCTCCCACAATTTTAATGTGGGGAGGTTAAAATGTTTGGATTAATATTTTTAATATCCTTTGGTACTTTATTCAAGCCTCTAAAAAATAATGCTTTCATTGACTTTATATCTAAACTGCTGGCCAATTGAAACGGACCAAGTGGATTTAGGTTGAATTTAAATCCACATTTCTTGAGAACGAGAATAATAATAATAATAATAATAATAATACATTTACTGATGCCAGTTTACATAATATGTACATAATAAATTATATATAATACTAGCTGACCCAGCAAACGTTGTTTTGCCATATAAATTTTAAATTTTAGTCCAAAAAATAAAAAGAAAATTTCTGGATAGGGTCACCCTTATCACCTAGGGGTATAAAAAATAGCCTACGACCTATTCTCAGACCTACCAAATATACACCAAAAATTTAATAAAAATCGGTCAAGCCGTTTCGGAGGAGTTCAATAACAAACACTATGACACGAGATTTTTATATATTAGATTATAATAATTTATAAAATAAAGTACAATAATAAATAATACGATAATAAAATAATAATAAAAATTTAACAGAAGATTTGGCGTCTATAAAATATATATAAAGTTTAAGGTCTGAAAGGAATAAAAGAGAAGAGATAAGTCACATTATGACGACCATCCTGGCAAGATGTTATGTTCTGCAGCTTTAATTCGGGCTTTTCGTCGAGCAGTTTCCAACTCCGTGAGTCGCGATTTACCCGATTGACGTTGAAGGAGAGACCAAGTTCATCGGCTGCTCTCTGTGCTGCCTTAAACAAAAAGGCTCCTGCCTCTGAATTTTCATGGTCCCGGACCATGCAGAGGATGGGATCCGAACTCCTGATGACCTTACAGCTCCATCCAGAACCATCCTATTATGGAGACTCTGAAAACTCAAGAGTCCACGACCTCCCCGATGTCGCGGGAGGTATAGCTGTGGAACGGACGATTTAGGATGCAAACTCCTATTTAGATGCATCTTCTTGCGGGTTCCTACGTCGAGTTGACGCAACTCCTCTCAACTCCATTTCACTACTCCAAAGGAGTAGAGAAGGATCGAAACGGCAAGCATGTTGGCAGCCCGACAGTTCTAAAGACCAGATCTGCCGGAGTCGGTGCTAATACTTGCCGCGGAGAGTGTTTTTTTACTACACTTACTTCTTGGGTGGAACGTTGCTCGACACCCAAGTAAGTGTACGACTCTCCGGTATCTAAATGATGTAAGATGCTTCCGTCTAAGAGCTGCGCTTATTACTATTATTATTTTATAAAAGATATTATTTAAAAAATTGTGGCTTTCATGGAAAATAATGGTAGTTTAAATACGTCTTTCAGTAATATAATAAAAAAATTCATTTTCCTACGTCTCTTTTGCAAAATAATATTTTCTTATCACATTTTACACACCCGTTTAAAAAGATCCTGGTGCAGTCAGATTTGGGATAAGAATTCGGTAACTTTTTTTTTTGGATTTTTGTCATTAAAAAAAATCATAGCAGGCCTTGAAAATTAAAATTTTATTATGAAATTAGGTATCAATATAGAGCTATTGAAGACCTATCATTTAGAAAATACATGTACAAATCGATAAAAAATGACATTTCTAGACGAATGGTCCGCTTTTGAATTGGTCACTCTGTATGTATAATAAACTTTAATTTATGTTGTCAACCTAGTGAAACTGCTTTTTATGAATTAATGTGTATCTTTGGTTTTTTAGTACTTTTAAATTTTTATTGAAATATTCTGGCATTAATATGCACTGCAAGAGTCCATTGCAAGTTTCACGGTCGCAATTATAAGCTTAATATGCAAATGTAATCGTCTGAAATTATTATAATTATAAGTTATAAGTGAATCCCCATAAATAAAGTAAGTACTGAACGCATCGTAAAAAATATGCGTTGTATGTACGTATGTCTTCTAAGGGGCATCGGTTTTCCTGTTGATACAAGTACGTCAGAGTTTTAATATATAGTTATGTTCTCTAATTTATACTCATAAGTGTCCGTATAACAAAAATAAAACAATAAAAATTTAACAATTATTAATTTGCAATTCGCTAATTTTGTCAGAAATAATTAATAACGATGAGACACGTTTCTAAGAAATTCCAATTATTTTTAATTACGTACCATTCATTTATTTCAGATTTATGCAGTGTTAATGTAAAGTTCTAATTTACAAAACTTATAAACCAGATGTAAACAATGTAGTCTCGGTGGTTTATCGAAGTTGTTATATAAATGTAGAACACCCTATATACTTGTCGCAGAAGAACTGAAGAATTCACCAGGGATATTTGTAGGTCATTCAGATTAGATAAGTGCAAGACCATCAGCTTTAAAAAGCCTTTGGCTTACTGATGGCACTGCTATTCACCCACTATGCGAAGAAGAAACATATAAGTACCTTCGAGTGCAACAAGCCCTAAATATTCAGCATAAACGAATAAAAGAACAAACCACCAGGAATTTCACAGATCGGGCCAAAAAGATCCTGAAGACTAAACTCTCTGGAAAGAATGTGTGCAATGCCATCAACACCTGGGCTATTCCTACTCTGACATTTAGTTTTTTCGTGATAAAGTGGACTAAGACAGATTTAGAGGACTTGGAGAAGAAAGTTCGGACACTACTAACTCAATACCAAGCACATCACCCGAAATCAGCCATCGTGTAACACTTCCAAGATCTAACGGTGGGAGAGGTATCATCAACCTCGAACAACTCCAGAGCAAGCAGATCATCAGTCTCAAAAAATACTTCCATCAGAAGCAGGAGACGTCCCTACTTCACAGAGCCATCACCCACTCCGACAACAATTTACCTGCAACATAATAGACCTTTAGTTCAACCGCAGATAGCTGGGCCTACGGACGAAGATCTCGTCAACTCCTGGAAACACAAGGCACTCCACGGGAGGCACCCTCACGACCTAAGCCAAGAACATGTTGACAAAGTAGCGTCAAACTACTGGCTCAGTTACGGGGAGCTGTTCCCCGAAATAGAGAGCTTTGTCAAGGCAATCCAGGATCAGATAGTCGCAACAAAGAACTACCTCAAAGTTATCGTCAAGACCCAGGCATACGAAGCGACACTTGCAGGAGATGCGCCAGCGCATCCGGGACTATTCGGCACATCACAGCGGGGTGTATGGTAATGACGGCCACTGATTACACCACAGACATAACCAGGTAGCAAAGGTGGTTCATTTCAAACTAGCACTTCAGCACAAGCTCTTGACCTCCAACACACCATTTTACGAGTACAACCCATCGTTTGTTTTAGAGAATGGGGACTGTAAGCTGTGCTAGAATTGATCGGTTATAACTGACCGAACCATCCTCGCCAACAGACTGAACATCGTACTTACCCTGAAGAAGCAATGGCATACTTTCCTTATAGACGTTACAGTGCCCAATACCCATAATTTACAGCAGTCCTATGGTGAAAAATTTAATAAACACGGTGAACTCGCTGAAGAGATTAAGAAAATGTGGCAACAAGATAAAATTACTATTCTTCCCATAGTTATCTCCACAACAGGTGTAGTTCCCAAAACTCTCTGCCGAAACCTTCAACAGCTCAATATCCATCCTCACACTATCACTCAAATACAAAAATCCGTCCACTTAAATACATGTAACTCTGTCAGAAAATTTCTTCACCTGCCTATAAATTAAAATAGAAACCGCCATCTTGCTGATTGTTTGGGAATTAACTAAAAAATGGTTTCCCAACGTTGCTTAAACAGTAGAGAAAATTGACTGAAATACGTGGCTTTTCAATAATATACGCGAAATTTTAAACATAGAAAGAAGGATAAAATGCATGTACTCTATAATACATTTAAGGTGGTCTCTTACCATATAAACTTGCTGAGGTTGTCTTCAGAGGGCCCTCTTTGATTTTGAACCCAGGACTGTGGCACAAGCTTGTTGGATGCAGTTTTATGAGAGTTTATAATGCACGTCACAATGACAAAAAATAAGTTTATAATAAGCGGTTGTGAATAATAATTAAGACTCAATGAAACTATGTTCAAAAATGCGAAGCCATTAAAATGTCTGTGTTCATACAGCAAAGAACTACTGCTATCTTCTTGTTTTTTATCGAGAAATACCTCAAAATTACATGCGCATTAATATTAAGTGACATGTGAGCAATTTAAAAGTAAATTTGGTGCGAAGATTAAGGACTAAAATGTAATTTGAAGAATGATTATAAATATATACACACATTTATTAAAAAATAAATAAAATAAGTAACAAAAAAATAATAGTTTTAATGAAAACTAAACATTCCGGCCCACCAAAATGTTATGCATTTTCGAAAACAGAAACGTTAGAAATGGGCAAAGGACATAATTTGGTTAAAGGACGTTTTAACGTTCCAGTAGAGGTATTAACATCGGCTACTCGCGCTACGCCGTCAGTACCTGGATATAAAGTAGTAATTCGTCCGAGACGCCACTGAAGCGGATGTGTCGTATTATCTTTAATAAGAACAAGAGTTCCTAAATCGGGAGAGGAAGAAGGTTCCAACCACTTGCCTCTATTTTGCAAAATACAAAGATAGTCTCGTTGCCAACAACGCCAGATATCTTGTTGAATTCTCTGGAGTAACTGCCCACGAGTTAAGCGATTAGTTTTAAGAGCAGTTAAGTCCTCGTCTGGTGCGGCAGTCAAAGGCTCAAGGGTCAAAAAATGGCCAGGAGTAAGCGCATTAAAAGCATTTGGATCTGTGCTGAGGGGAGTAATAGGACGCGAGTTAAGAATTGCTTCGATTTGGCATAAAATAGTGTTAAGTTCTTCGTAAGTTAAATTTTGATTACCTGTAACTCGGATTAGATGACTTTTCATAGATTTAATGCCAGCCTCCCAAATTCTTCCAAAGTTGGGAGCTGATGGCGGTATAAAATGCCACTTAATGAATTCTTGCGAGGCTGAGAGTCTTGTTAGGTTAATTAATTTTTGATTTGCCTTAACAAAATTGGTAGCGTTATCACTGTATAAGTGATTAACACGACCACGACATGAAATGAAGCGACGCAGAGCAGCCAAAAAAGCTTCTGCGGTTAAATCGGAACACAATTCTATATGAACGCTTTTAGTAGAGAGACATATAATCGACAAATCCAAGCCTTGTAGGTTTTTGCTCCCCTAGTTTTCCCCAGCACAATCAACTCCAGAGTTTGAAAATGGTTTAATTTGTGAAATTCGCGGACTAGGTAAATTGCCCATGACTGGTTGAAAACTTTTAGGTTGAGTTTTGAAACAGCGTACACAACGTGATAAAACATGTCTTACTGCGCGTTTCGCAGACAAAATCCAGAAATTTTGACATACCAAGAACTGAACTGTTTGAACGCCTGCGTGAAAATATTTTAAATGAATTTGTTCAATAATTAAGTAGGTTATTTTGCTTGCTCGTGGTATGAGAAATGGATGTTTTTTGTCATACGAAAAAGTAGAGTGGTGAAGCCTACCTCCAACTCTTAACATGTCTTGATCATCCAAAAAAACGTTGAGTATTTGAAGCGGTTTTGGAAGTCGTTTATTAGATTTTATTTTATTAATTTCATCAGAGAAGGATAAATGCTGCGCGCGTTTAACAAAAACTAATAAACTATTATATATTTCGGTGTATGAAAAATTACCAGAAATTGTTCTTTGTGGAAATCTACAATTATTAAGAAAGCGTAAAACATGAGCGAGAATGCGTTTAAGAAAATTTTAAAGAAGAATGAGTAATTAAAAGCGAATCTAAAAAATTATCAGATACTTTTGTAACATTTAAAGACGTATTTTTTCTTTCTTCTGAAACAGTATCAGTCTGTATGTTAGAATTAATTTTCGCAATTGGCCAAAAATCGCTAGATAATTTCAAAAAATCAGGTGCGGCCCACCATAGTTTATTATTTAATAACTCGGAGGGAAAAGTCCCCCTAGAAGCTAAGTCTGCGGGATTTTGATCAGAAGAAATATGGTACCAATTAGCAGGATCTACTTTTTCCTGGATAATACTAATGCGGTTACTTACAAAAGTTTTCCATTTATATGGATACGATTTTATCCAAAAGAGACAAATTGCTGAATCGGTCCATGCGTAAATTTTATTAAATTTAATTTTATTCTGGTATGTAGTTATAACAAAGTCGAGCAATTCCGATAATAACACAGCGGCACATAATTCTAAACGAGGAATTGAGATGGTCCGCAATGGAGCCACTCTAGATTTTGCGCAAATAAAATAAATAGAATAATTATCATTTTGTAACGTCCTTAAATACACTGAAGCCCCAAAACCTTTTTCGCTAGCATCAGAAAAACCGTGGAGTTCTAAACAGTCAGTAGAATTTATGTCGACATGACGCAGTATATTAAAATCAGATTAATTCATTTTTATAGCGTGACCAAATTCGTAAAATCTCACTTGGAGGTTGATCATCCCAGTAGAGTCCCAAAACCCATAACCTTTGCATTAAACATTTGATAAAAAAAGAAACCAATAGGATCGAACACTCTAGCTAATTCAGACAGAATATGTCGTTTGGTACAAGGTCTATCCATAGGCGTTACATTATAGGTAAACATATCTGAAGATGGAAGCCAAAGTAAACCTAAAACTTTAGTCGCCTCATCAAAGTCAAGAAACCGTGCAGCGGAATTGACAAGTGTCGGAGATAAATGTAATGTAGTTTATTACTTGTCCATTTATGTAATTCGAAACCACCTTTTTGCAAAAGTTGCATAAGTTCGTGCTGTAAAGATATAGCCTCATCAATATTAGTACACCCTGTAATAATATCATCGACGTAGGTATCATCAGTGTGACTTTTTTCGGCGGTAGGATAATTTTGTTTCTCATCCTCGGCTAACTGTAATAAAGTACGAAGCGCGAGATAGGGCGCGGAAGAAACACCGAAGTTACAGTGCACAATTTAAATTCTAAAATAGGATCAGATGAGTTAAAACGCCACAATATGCGCTGGTAATCTTGATGCTCTGGTGTTATCACAATTTGTCTATACATTTTTTTATATCAGCGTGCAATACCACATTATGTAATCTAAAATTTAGTCAAATTTGAACAATATCCTTTTGTAGCTTTGGACCAATCAAAAGTGTATCATTAAGTGACATATCGTTGTTTATTTTCGCTGACGCGTTAAAAACTACTCTGAGCTTTGTTGAGAGACAATCAGGTTTTAGTACACAATGATGAGGGATGTAAAAAGATTTTTCAGTAATTTCAGAACTGGAAAGAAGTTTCATATGATTTAAATCCAAATATTCTTTTAAAAAATTATTATATTCAATGTATAAAGCGGGATCTTTTAATAAGCGCTATTCTAAAGTTATAAAACGTTTTAAAGCAAGACTTTTGCTATTGGGAAAACTGGGTTCGGTATCTTTAAATGGTAAACTTACAACATAGCGTCCATCTGAATTTCTATAAACAGAATTTACATATTTTTTCTGACAAAGTTCGTCATCTGGAGAGATAGCTATTTTATTTGGAATATTTTCTGACTCCCAAAATTTTAATAAAACATTATTTAGCGATTGTAGTTCAACTTGGCATAAGAATGATTGAAAATTAGAATTAAAATGAGTACTTTGAACGTCCCCCATTAATATAAATCCAAAAATAGTAGTTAAAGCAACCGGCTCATGATCTTTGCCACATACGCGACCGCTCTCTAAAATATAAGGAAATATATCTGCGCCTAACAAAACGTCGATAGGCCCCGGTTTATCAAAGTCCAGGTCGGATAGATGTAAATTTTGAATATGTCTCCAGCTAGAAACTAGTAGAGGTGATGTGGGCTGGTTAGAGCAAATGCGAGGTAAAACAACTGCGTTGACCGATAAATTAAAATCATTTTTATTAATCGGGCGAAGCGATAAGAAAACACTGCCTAACTGTGACTTCATGCCTGTCTCGCCTATACCTTGAATTTCACTATACATTCTTTGTTTAGGTAAACCGGGACGGTTTGCGCACTTTAAACTAATAAAGCTTGTTTGCGAACCTGTATCTAATTTTTTGAAAATTACCGCGTACATCTAAAACGTCAACTATAGCAGTTGAAAGTAACACGGTGGTAGAATTTCTAGGACTGGCAATAACACCGGCTAGAGATGATATCTGACTTGTAAAAGGCAGAGCAATATCTGTCTGTGTGTTGATGCTGTCAGTTATACCTGTTTGATTATTATTAGCTGAATCGTCAGAATTCGAAACAGCGGTTTCAAAGTGTAACATCGAGTGATGTCTTTTTTTACAAAAGCGGCAAAGCGTGGATGAGTTGCAGTTAAATGTTTTATGAATATTACTCGAACAATTTACACATAAACTCTTTGTTTTTAGAAACTGAAAGCGTTCACTTGGCGATTTATTATTAAAATCTGGACATTTATACAAAGGATGCGGATTGTTGCATAAAGAACAATTTTCATATAGCGAATTTTTATTATTAGTTCCTAAAAAGGTAGCGGAAGTATGTACAGGGCGCGTGGATGAAATTCCAATATTTTTAGAGGTATCAAATTTCATTTTAGGTTTCGATTTGTTTTGGGACAAATGCAAAGTAGAAAATGAACTATACTGTTTTTCCAAAAAATCATAAACAGTTTTAAATTTAGGCACATTTTCTTTTTTTTTTTAACTGTTTAACGTCGGCCTATTTCCGCTACCAGGGCCTATCACCGACGCCAGGAGACGAGCTACCCCCAACCTGGAAATTTTGCCGAACCTCTTCCCTTAAGAAGAGTAGGGATCTTTTACTTGCCTAACATTTAATAGACAAGGAACCGCCTGCTTTACATCCCCTCCGATGGATGGTATATCCACTACGTAATCCTCGTCTGAAATTACGTAACTTCCGAGTATACACTGATATACAAGCCTCTAGAAGGTGGGACGAGAACGCTGTATTTCCCAAGATGGGAGCCCATCCAAGTACTAACCGCGCTCGACGTTGCTTCAACGGAATATCGACTGATATTCACATTGAATTCGCCTCTACGCTCGCCCCGGCATATTTTCTGTAGAATCATTGTATAGTTCAAATCGCTTAATAGTTGCGTCATCAATTTTATTAAGCAGCATATGTGCTAAAATAAAATCCCAGGAGTCCACTGGATAACTAAGAGCCTTAAGGGCCTCAAGATTTTCAAAAAATATATCAAGTAAGGCACGTAGTGCGCGTGGATCCTCAATTAATTTATGAGAAGTTTCAATATCAGACCAATATGATTGAGATAATAATCTTTTATTCTTATAACGTTTGACCAGTGTATTATAGGAGATTATATAATTTGCGCTGGTCATGATAGACAACTAACAATTTTAAGCGGAGGGCCTTCTAATGATGAGATTAAATAGCGAAATTTATCAATAGCGTTTAACGATTCGTTTTCATGAACTGCCGAATTAAACATATCTAAAAATGTGGGGAAGCATTTTATGTCACCTTTAAATTTTACAAGGTCGAATTTAGGTAATTTAATTGGCGAACGGGTAAGGGTTGCATCCTTGATCTCCTGATTATTAGCAAGCTTAGTAGACAATATATCAGTATGACAAGCCTTTATTTTATAATACGTAGCATCGAAAGTTCGCAAAACTCCAATAGCATTTTCAAATTCCTCATCATCATTAATAACTAAATTAATGAGTGCACCATGTTGTTTATTAAATTCGAATTTTATTTCGTCAATGTCAGCGTATCTAGCTTCTTTTTTTTTTCTCCAATTTTTGGCCTTGGATGGGTTCCATCAGCCAGCTACACAGATAGGGAAAAGATAAGGAAGTAAAAAGGATAGACACATTTCACGCCCAGGGGTCCATCAGGGCGACTTAACGTTACACATAGACTGGGCCGCGGATGGTAGGTTAAACCACAAAGGTTATATAAACAAAGGCATATTGGGAATAAATATCACAAGTCAAGATAACTACTTGACAAACGACAACTAATGTTAAACAACTGTACCACATTGAGATAAAAAATTATAAATTAATCGGAATACATTTACATTTTTGCTTGAAAGAACGTAGTTAAGATTCATTGGTAGCTGAAAGCCCATATGTCTTAGTTCACTTACAAGGATCAATGATTCAGGAATGTGTAAAGAGCAACCAAATAAAATATGATTAATGTCACCTTTCTGTCCACAAGCACATAGATCATTATTTAGGATTCCAATTTTAAATAAGTGATCTGGAAATCTACCGTGATTAAGTTGCAACCGTGTAATAGTAGAATAAAAAGGTCTTGAAACAGGGAATCCGTCATGCCATCTAGACTCAGCAATCAGGGGGTTTAATTGATAATAGTTTGTCCCTCGTTCCGTGTACTTTTGATCGTATTGATATTGCCATTTCTTAAAAAGCTTTTTCTTATATGTGGTAAATAAATCAGTCGCAGGTATTTTAACTGAAAGGATAAACCGTGGTGTGTGCCGTAGCTTTTACGAAAGCCATACTGAAAATTTTTATGGGCATTGCTAAATTCTAACCACCACTCCATTCGAAACTTAATCATCCTTTCTAGTGTTTTAAATAAACAAGACATCAGCGAGATAGGTCCTAAAGGACCTGGCATCATTATGATCTTTATTAGGTTTGGGAATCGGTACTACGACACAATTGTTAAAGTTGTCAACTTGTTCTCCATATAAATAAATCTTATTAAAAATTTCCAAGAGATATACTTTGGATGATAGGGGCATATTTATTATCATAGGATAAATAATACTGTCGTCACCAGGAGCGGTGCTAACTTTATTTTTTAAGGCCATATCGAGTTCGTGTAAAGTAAAGGGGTGTTTAGTGGGTGGTTGTCATTATCATTAGTTATGAGGGGAGTATCTAAGTGTACCATATCAGGTGCTAACAGGTCAAAGAAGTCCTGAGCGGTCTCGTCACGCATGTATTTCTTGCCGTGATTTTTATTGCGCACACCGTTCATCAATTTTATTTGTTGCCATACATTGTTCATATTATTACCCTTGTTTAAGTTATTACAGAATGTTTTCCAACTGTTTTTAGCCTTATTTTTCAGTAACAGTTTAACCTTAGCAAACTGCGCTTTACATTTAATATAGTTTTCTTGGGATGGCTCCGTTTTAAATTTGTTTAAAGCAAATTCCCTGCTAGTAATTGCTTGAGAACATTCATTATTCCACCATACAGGGTGTTTTTTTATTTTTTGATAAAACGGCCGATTTATACCAAAGGCTTTGTCGGCGGCATCGCTGACACCTCTAATGAAGAAATTGTACATATCCTGTCCAGATATGTTTACAGGAGAGTCTTGAAAATATTCATCTAACTGCGAATAATAGAGGTCCCAGTTGGGATTTTTGAAATTCCATTTAGCGCTAGGAAAAATTAAATCGATTGGGTTCTTAAAGTTGACGAGTTCTATTATAATAGGAAAATGGTCTGACCCTAAGGTATCCTCATATACCTCCCAGTTCGCCAATCCAGCTAAGTTTGGCGAAACCATTGTTATGTCTACCGCTGATTTTAGGTTTGAAGTGGGATTTACTAAATGCGTAGCATCCCCATTATTAAGTACAACCAAATTACACTCATCAATAGCTCTTAAAAGCGCATTACCATGGTTATCATTTTCTGAAGAGCCCCACATATTGTTGTGGGCATTGAAATCTCCACCCACGAGAAGGGGCGTGGAGAGTTGAGAAAACAGATTTTTCCAATCGTTATGTGAGGCGACAATATGTGGTGCACGGTAAATTGATAAAATATCGAGCCTATATTGACCTTTAAGTGTGACCGCGCACGCCAAAACATCATCATTGAAATTATCCATCATTTGGTTAACAACAAAATCAATTTTATTTGACACCAAGATAGCTTTACCATCCAAACGATCCTTTCTAATTGTGCTAAAACCAGGGATGTTAAAATTTTCAGCGGGCTTTAACCATGTCTCTGACAATATCGCAATGTCAATATTATTTTAATATATGAAATTATGAAAACTGGCCCTATTAGAGTTGATAGATCTGCAATTCCACTGGACTATATTTAGAATGTTATTAATTATATTATGACTACTACCCATAACGAGAAAAAAAAAAAAAAAAAACAAAACATATAGAAAAAAGAAAAAATATAGTCATAGAGCCATATCTATGAATATATGGTTATCTAAGTTTGTCCACTAAAGGCCAAACTATTGATCATATCGCTCACAGTTCTTCTAACATTAACCTCATCTTCACTACTAAAATTGTTTTTAAATTTAATAAATATATCACTAATGTATGTGGTAAGATTTTCAATTATAACTTCCGGGGTATCCTTACTTACACTAGGTCTATGGGGGTTAAAAGGTATGGGGGTTAAGGGTAGTGACTGTGTATTATATTCTCTTTGTGGGTTAATAAAGCGTTTCTCTTGTTGGGAAAATGTCTTACGTTTCTTTGGACTGGGCGATGTAAGGTCCTTCCGTTGGGAGCTTGTTGACGAAACATTGCTATTAGGTGGGAGGCTTGGAAAGGCTGCCTCATCATTTAAATTTTCTAAAACCGAGAATTTATTTTTTGTTGATAATGCTTGTGCAAAAGAGGGTGCATCAGACATATTTTTTGCGTCTTTAAAGGATAGATTATTAGAAGCCATAATTTTTTTAATTTCCTGTTGCTTAACATACATCGGGCATTTCTTGTATAGAGAGTTATGAGAAGTTGAATTACAATGTATACATTGAAGGGATTGCATGTCACAGTCTCCTTCATGACTACTTCCGCAGTTTTTACATATTTTTTCTGTTGATTTACACTGATTTAAAACGTGCCCAAAGCGCAAACAGTTGTAACATTGTATTACATTACCCACATATGGCTCCACCTTACAACGTACACCACTGATATCGACATATAGAGGCAATTTATTACCTAGAAATGTCAATACTACGGTTTCAGAAGGTTTATATTCAACCTGCCCATCACTACTAGTTATTTTCTTATTTATTCTTCTACAGTATTTAATTTTAGACTTACATTCCATATTTTCTAAAAGATACTCATCACTAAAAGCGGTGTATACCCCTTTTATAACACCACGATGCTCTGTTAGATGTTTAGGTACGTAAACTATGTACCCTTTTTCCTTTAAAAACGGGTTTTCAATTAATTTATTTATGTCTGAAATAGTCGCCATTGTGACTTTAATTCTGTTAGCTCCTAATTTTGAAATATCTTTTATTACAGCTTTAGGATTTTTAACCTGTTCATATAGTAATTTACCAATTGCCATAGGGTGAAGACGCCCTACATTTCTATCACTATGTTGTATATACGCATAATGTGGACCGTCGTATAAATGTAAATGTTTGAAATCATATTTATTACAAAAAAGTTCATTATTTGTATTAATTACCTGTGTGTTATCGCTTGCACTTTTTACTTCGGGTTTTTTCAAATGGTAGTCACTGACATTAACATTTTTTGGCTTTGTACTTACATTTTCTGGGTTATTCATCCTACCTCTGACCTCTGATACATCCATCTGACTTTCATTATAAATAATGGTTTCATGTCTAATATTATAATTATTACTACAACCTCCCGGGTCGGGAGGTCCTTTTTTATCCATGAATGCGGAATCTAAATGATATGTAGGTCGCTAATAAAATGTTCAATATCAAATCAACCTAAAAAGACCTGAAAAAGTCACAGAAACACCGTCACACGCGTCCTCACTCGATAGCTACCGACGGGGTAATGGGGTATCTAGCTTCAAAAAGGTTGCGAGTGCTTTCATCATTTAAAGCAGTCTGAGCAGCTTGTAAAAGATCATTTAATTTAGTTACTTCTATCTGGCGTAAGGCTTTCGCTTTTTTAATTTTATCTGACATGGTGCCTAATTTGTGTTTTCACAAAAAAAAAACATAACTAACACCAAATCTATAAAAAAAGATAGTATAAGAACACCAGTTAACTAAGCAAGTCTTAACTCGAAAAACCTCTACTTAAAGAATGTGCGTGAATAATTATTACTTCTTATTAAATAAGAAATGCAAAACATAAACAGTAAAAAGTCCACACGTGGTGAGATGTTTACAATCCAAATGTTTTAACAGAATAAAATATATAGGATATGAAATTATAAGACAGTGGCTAAGGTGTTCAACACATTGGTGCGCGACGTACAAAAAATTAACAAATGGGGATTACACTTGCGCGTATAGTAAATAAGTACACCAACTCCTAGCTAATGCTTGACCTTGGCCGTTTCAACGGGAAAGAATGATTTAAAATTAAAAATGGCGATTACTTCAAATAAATTAATTAACACCAAATCTACCCTTAAATTGTATATATCGAAAAATCACGTAAAAAATCCTGCATCTGTAGGACCAAAAAAATGTTTGCGAATTAACTAAAAAATGGTTTCCCAGCGTTGCTTAAACAGTAGAGAAAATGGACTGAAATACGTGGCTTTTTAGTAATATACGGGAAATTTTAAACAGAAAAAAGGATTAAATGCATGTACTCTATAATACATTTGAGGTGGTCTCTTACCATATAAACTTGCTGAGGTTGTCTTCAGAGGGCCCTCTTTGATTTTGATCCCAGGACTGTGGCACAAGCTTGTTGGATGCACTTTTATCAGAGTTTATAATGCACGTCACAATGTACAAAAAATAAGTTTATAACTAGAGGAAGCATTATACTCTTCGCCGATTTACTGAGCTTTTTATATAATTGTTACACATTCTATAGGATACTCTTCGCATTTTCTTGTAAATAATGTTAGTTTTTGGACATTATAAATTTTGTGATACCAACTTTGTTGTGAAAAAAAAAATATATGAAAAAAAAAACACGATGTGAGGGATCGAACCTGGGACCCTTGGATTGTGAGAGAGAGAACAAGCATTTATTAATGTTTCACAAGGTACAATAATGCGCCATTCCGGAGTCCGGCCCGGAGCCAGCCAGACAACCACGGCGAACATCGCCGAGGTGGGTGTGAGACTGGGCGAGGCGAAACTCTTGCCGCTACACCACCATTTCTTATTACTAAAATTGTTAATGAGTGTAATATATACCATTTGAAAATTTATTGTGATTATTAGGAAACGCACATTAGTAAAATGTATTAAAAAAAAATATTGATAGGAAATAATATTTCGCAAGGTTTCTATTTATTACAAACCATAAAAAAATGTAAAAAATATTTTTTTAAATTTTAAATTACTAATAACTTTTTTATTTACCAATATATTTTGTTGAAAAACAATAGGGTTCTTCCTCTAGCTAACACTAAGTTACTCTCCAAATTTCAATACAATCGGATTTTTCTTTCTTGAGTTATCGTGCTTACAAGAAACGTGACGGACGGACAGACGGACGGACAGACGGACAGACGGACGGACAGACGGACATTTTGAAAGTTGTTCAGAATTCGTTCACTAACATAACGATATAAAAAAATTTTCTCTACGAGCGATATTTACTGATTTAGAAATGTGCCGATCAAATACAATATACTCTTCGTTTTTGCGAAGAGTATAATAAGCGGTTGTGAATAATAATTAAGACTCAATGAAACTATGTTCAAAAATGCGAAGCGATTAAAATGTCTGTGTTCATACAGTAAAGAACTACTGCTATCTTCTTGTTTTTTATCGAGAAATACCTCAAAATTACATGCGCATTAATATTAAGTGACATGTGAGCAATTTAAAAGTAAATTTGGTGCGATGATTAAGGACTAAAATGAAATTTGAAGAATGATTATAAATATATACACACATTTATTAAAAAATAAATAAAATAAGTAACAAAAAAATAATAGTTTTAATGAAAACTAAACACTGATAGTGGATGTTGGTACACCCTAATTCCTCTTAAGGAGAGAATTTGAAAAACAAATAATAATAATAATAAGAATTTTGAAAAAATGTTTCGGAAACTGCTTTTTCAAAATTTTTTGGGGGTCGTTAGAGGAGTGCTTCTCTAGATGTTATTTCCCATATTTCGTATGAGTCCCACGCCACAGACGAGAAAAAAATTACTGAAATTTCTAGATCCGCCACTGATTACTTCCACATCCAGTGGATGTATATGTACCTATAGTAACGACAAAAAAATTTTTAAAAATTTTTATTGTTCAAATAGGCTTAAAATGTCATGAAAGTCGAGATTTTAAATTTGAGCGAAAAAAAAAAATTTCTGTCTGTCGGTCTGTCTGTCTGTAACTTTTTTTTGTGCGCACGTTTACTCTGGAACCGTTTAAGATATTGACTTGAAATTTGGTACACATATGTACTTTAACGAGATCTGGAACAAGATTATATTTTCATCTTGTTCCGTCGAAGGGTTGGGTGTAAATTGAGGTAAATTTGGTGTAAATGGGTAAATCGAGCAGGTAAGAGTCCACAAAATTGGTATTTAGTATATACAAGAGAAGCTAAGGTCTTAAAAAAATTTTTGGCATTAGCCATCCCCATTACCACCACCACCCCGTTATTAAAAGGGATGAAAAAAAATTGTGATTTAGTGTATGTACAAGAACCAGAACCTCAAAATATTTTTTACTTCATCCACCCCCACTACCACCCCCCTATCACCACTCCCACCCCACTACCGATATAGGGTATCGTTTTATGGGTTTTTGGGGTAGAGGATTATATTATATTATTAAAGTTCCATAAACAATTATTTCCACATACAAAGTTTTTTTGATGTGAGTGACTTCGATAGAGAATCGGGATGTGGAAGTAGTGATCCCTTGGGCAGCGGTTCTTTAAGTATCAATCGCTGAGAAACCTATACAAATATAATATTAATTTGTCTCAAGAATTGAATACTGAAATTAGCTTGTAGATAAAATGTGAATCACATGAAAATATTGTCAAATCTGACAATAAACCTGACGAAATTGAATTTGAAAATGACAACAAATAATGTATTTAGTTAATAATTTTAAAACCATCTAGCAACTAATTGCGGATGAAAATAAGTAAGTAAATATTATGTTTTAAGATAATTATTTGTAACTTTTATTACACTTTTAAACGAAAGATATGATACGATATCAGGCCGAACACAGCTGGACAGACTGCATGAAAACACAGGGACTTATCACAATCTTTTTTCTGGAAATTCTATTTGCCAGAGTGTACTTTATGAATTTTGTAATTTATAATTTGGTAAATTATTATTATTCACTGAGTGCTATAGGTATGACCTATAGCACTATATCCTATATCCTTCAATAATTTCTATTATTTTTATCTTTCCCACTTTTCATATGTTTTGTTAATAATAGTGGTTCAAATAATAATAACTACGTTTATTTTAGCTGCATCTATGAATGAATATATTATGAAAAACGAAGTAGAGAAGCTGTTAGGAGATTATCTGAGAAGTGTAGAACAGAGGAGCGAGACAAAGAAGAGAATAGAAAAGTAGGAGTGCGCTAAAAATTCATGTTCCGATGTTATAAAATTTATAAAGTAATATAGGTATTTATTTTACATTTTTCTAAGAAGTTTGCTTTTTAACATTACAAACGTTTTTAAATATTGAATGTGTTTGTTTAGCTTATTTGTATTACACAGCCCCACAAAAAAAAAGTTCAAAGCAGCGAACCAGACCCATGTATCTCTATGTATTTTCGGTCGCTGAATCCGAATCCGGGGTCAAAAGAAATCGTTAGCTAGAGCCAAAAAACACCCCTGAAATGGGATAAAAAGAAGATTAAGCTACGAGAATAGTTGTTACTTCTTAATCAATCGAATTATACAAATTAAGGTTAAACAGCAGCATACATACAATAGATGTAAACATAGCCCCCATATATAAAAAAAATCGATCCAAAACAGAGATGACTGCTGAAAAAGCTCGAAATGTCTAAGTTTTGTTTAAGTGTTAAGAAACTACATCAAGTCCGACGTAATCTTCATAAACTTGCCCCTATAGGGTTGAGAGCAACCACCAACAACCACCCTTAAGTTCAAAGGACGCGAGAAAAACAAGAAAAAACGTAAAATCCAACAATATTTCAATTTTCATGGATTCTATGATTGGCTGAAATTGCGTAGTATTCTAAAATAGAACCAGAAACTTAAGTACCATCAACATCCTACATTGTCAACCCTCGGAGGGTGTGAAAACTATCCCCTATGTAGGATTTAACTATAAAGAGTTACAGTGACTTCTATAAAAATTCGAAACACCTGCGTTGTGTGGAAGAGAGAAGAAACTAGACTATGTTCGACGATGTGCTTGAATACCACCCCCACGGGGTTGCGAGATACTACCCCTATATCTTCCAGGTGTATGATTTTTTTTGACCCCGGATTCGGATTCAGCGACCGAAAATACATAGGAATACATGGGTCTGGTTCGCTGCTTTGAACTTTTTTTTTGTGGGGCTGTGTTATTAAAATATTATTATTATTTAAGTAGCACTTAATTCCATACATATAAAATACTTTTGTTTCTTTATAAAATTGTAGTGTCTTTGACGATGGTTAATAAACCGAATCGTAAGAAAATATTTTATTTTTTAAATAATCATAAACCCAAGAAATTACGTATAAGTCATAAGAAAAAATGGGCAAGTGCAAATACTTCAAAAATGTGCATATTTGAAAAAAAATCTAAAAATGTTTACAATTCAATTTCTTTAAATTTAAGTATTACATTATTGTCTAAATGTTGGCTGTGGCATTTTCTTAATTTTTATGTGTTTCTTGGTGGGATCCTTTGCCACATGTTTTCTTCTAAAACAATGTCCGTAAAATCTACAAAAGAATACAATATCCAGTATTTTACTAGAAAATAACCTCCTTTGGCGTAAAAGTCACAGGCGTAGAGGTTATTTTCCAGTAAAATACTGGATAATTGTATTATTTTTTTGATTTTACAGACATTGTTTTATAAGAAAACATGTGGCAGAGGATCCCACAAAGAAACAGAAAAATTAAGTATAACATTGTTGAACCCGAATTTAAAATGGTCTAATACCAAAATTTATATGCCCGTGGATATTTATTTGCAGTCCGTAGGATACCCTGGAACATTTCAGTATGTAGTTTGTACACCTATTCGTAGTACTTAGGACATCCCGTAATATCCCGGGATGTCCTGGTACGTCCTTAGTACAAGTGCCGGTATATCCTTCAGGACGTCCCTCGTACTATTTTTATCTGATACCGAGTTGTGACATTGGGATGACCAAAAGAGTGCCGAAAAGTATACAAACTGGGATATTAGGATATCCACAGGCAAGCCAAAATACTAAATGGGATTTGCCATAGCACGTCTCTAGGACAGCCTTGTGTTGTGTGGGATTGTATACCAGATGAAAAACAGTATATTTTGAATCTCCTGATATGAAATCTCGAATCAAAATTTTTTCACGATCATAATGGTTCAGTGGTGTACAGAAAACGGGCTCATTGTGGATGCCAAAGGTTAGTAAATATCTACATGGTATGAATTTTGCGTATATATAAATATACATTAACCCTTATCATTCGCTATGCGTTCCTTCTGTTACACGTCAATGCAGTTGTTTCTCTTTAAAGAAACAAAATAAAAAACATTGGAAAATTCTGGAGTTCGATTTCGCCCTTTCCCCATGAGAATGCTGAAATCTCGCCTCTGGAAAATATTAACTACCTATATCATGTTATTGCTTTGAAATTTTGTAACCTTTACACATCTAATGAATTTATTATTAGGTACATAAAGAAGTACATAATAAAAGTAAAAAAAAAATAAAATTGATCATATGGAATTTAAAAATCTAAACCAAAATGTACCTACTGTTGAATGACTATATTATATGAAAGTTACGAAATAAACGTATAAAGTACAAATATGGTATTCTCTAATTCGTAACGTTTATGATCAGTGATTACAAAGCAATATATTTCTCTGTAAAAATTATTGTAATTACAAATATCTATATATGTTCATAAATGTATAGACATATAATTTAATAAAACATAAATATGGTACATTAAATTATAGTGGTTTGTAATTACACCAAAACTAATCTTTAGTTCAAGCCATATTTTGAAAATGATACAAAATAGCATGCTCGGTTGCATGTAAAAATTACTAACACAATTAAGATATCAGCAACAATAGGAAATAAACATTCTTTATAAATTAGCAAAGTAGCAGTTATTGACTGAAAAGTGTATGTAGCAAACTGGTTTTGAATTCAAATAAACGACATATGAAACAAGTGCTTGTTACATTTTATTGGAAAATAAAAAGAATTTTTTGAAAAAATTTACAGCAGATTAATTTTGAAAATAATAGTTAAGAAGCGTTGTTAACCAATGGGGGACGTCCATTATAAACTTAAAATGTTTCAGTTTGGGAAAAATTTGTCGCAAATGTAATTAGTGGGACATTTTTTTGAGAACAAAAACGACCGAACAGTCACAGTTACAGGAGCAAAGTATCGTGACATGATTAACACTTGCCAAATGCCAGTATTCTTGTTATTCACAACGGCTTGGCAAGGATCTTGTAATTCATGAATTGTTCTAATTGGCCTCCCTTTGCTACGTGGAACATTTGAGAGCATTACGCTATCTGTATCGGTTACGTGTTAGGTGCACAATCCCGTCAAAGCTTTTTGCCATCAGCTCCTTGGTGATATCCCAGTAAACACACTCTGCCACATCCACATTATAGCCACTCACATTTTAGTGGATTTTGTAAATGGCAAAGCATCACATCACCGTGATGACACTCTTTGGACCATTTCAGAACGTTCACATTATAACCACTCTCATGTCAGTGAAGATTGGGATGTCCACAATCACCACATCATTTTAATGATACATTTTAAAACGTGGATGTAACTAACTGAGCCACCACTCACTTTGGTATCACCATCTCTTACTAAATAGTGGCTACTGCCGGCAGCGCCACTAGTCTAGTACTACTACTGGAATTCTCTTTGTTCTACTCTCAGTCATCTGTCATCTCCAGTTTACACTTGTCTGTGTTCTATTAACGACGATGACGTCAATAAACTTTAGTTTTAATGTTTTTGGTTTTTGTTTGATAAATATCAACACATTTTTACGTAAAGGTAAGTACCTACTTGTATTATCTACATTGTTACTATGAAATGTATTCTTATTTTATACCTTGCCTATAATTTTCATGTTTGGTGACATATCGAATGACATCATTAAAATTCAAGGAAAAAAAGCTAATTTATCATTTAACATAATATATTGAAAAATAAATAACCAGTGTTAACCACTGGTTATTTATTTATTTTTCAATTACAGAATACTTTCGAATTCATAATTTAGTTTTTGTACCACATTAGGTATACCAATAGGTACAGTGTTGTCTCCATGTCATCCTGTGGGGTTCCACATAATCAAAAACAAATATCATTTTAAAGTGGTTTAATGTAGTTAAAAGGTTTGGAGATAAAATTTACATTAAAACCATTACCACATATACATATATATCATATCTTATTAATTATGTAACCTAAGTAACGGATTTTATTTTAATCCTCGGGATCTAGTTTTACGTAAAACAATATAACAAATAATAATGGACATAGTTAGGTAACTACACTACATAATACTCCCCCTCAAAGAAAAAAAACAAACCAATCAATCAAAATCAAAACGTACTCTTTTAGCCACCAACGGAGCTGGACGATCTGTAATGTCAGCTAATAAATAAGCCGGTTTAATTCTGTCAACACTGACAGTCACTTCTTTTCCCTGCTTAAGGATGGTGATAATTTTAGCTGTACGTGAAATCACTTCGTAAGGACCTTGAAATAAAGGTGTGAAAACAGGTTTAATACGTGCATTACGAAGAAATACAAACTTGCAAGTATTAACACCAGGATTCACAAATGACTTCTGAGAAAAACGATTAGGATTGGAATTTGTAAAATCTAATTTGTCAAAAGTGTCATGTAACTTATTAATAAAATAAGGAATTTCCTTAATAAAATAAGGAATTTCCGAACGTGTGATTTAATAAAAAATTCTCCAGGGAGACGTAATGCTTGACCAAACACCAGTTCTGCAGACGAACAATGTAAGTCAACTTTGGGCATAGCTCTCAAACCTAACAAAATAATAGGGAGTTCCGAAACCCAATTAATTGAATTTGCTCTAGCTAATAAAGTAGTCTTTAATGAGCGGTGGAAACGTTCCACTAATCCGTTGCTTTGCGGATGGTAAGCAGTCGTGCGAATACGATGAAATCCTAAAAACTTCGAAAATTCGCGAAACAATTTAGATTCAAATTGCATTCCCTGGTCCGTCGTGGTATGAACCGGAACGCCAAAGCGACAAATGTAATTTTGAAACAACACTTTGGCCACCGTCTCGGCAGTGCAACCTGGAATGAGATAAGCTTCAGGCAAACGCGTAAAACGCTCAACGATGGTAAGAATGTAAGAATAACCCTCTGAAGGAGGTAACGGACCTACAAGATCCACATGGATATGTTCGAAACGACCTTTAGGTACATTAAAATTTTCTATCGGAGTCTTGATATGTCGATTTACCTTAGAAGTTTGACAACTTGTACAAGTTTTGGTCCATAATGTGCAGTCCGTATTCATTCTGGGCCAAAAATATTTATCAGAAATTAATTTCTTAGTAGCGCGAATACCTGCGTGAACTAGGTTATGAATGATGTCAAAAACAACATGACGCAAAGTTTTGGGTACATAAGGACGACATTTAGAATTAGAGACGTCACACCAAATGAGCTCTATTGAAGCAACACTAATTTGTTTTAAAAGGAAATGTACCCTATTGTGTTTATTTTCCTGCGACTGTAATAGAGAAGTAAGTTCTGACTCCTTAGATTGTGCATTTTTCAAAATCGTCAAATTAAATTCATTCGAATTAATAGCAGACATCAGATAATTTCGATTTACTAAAGAACAATCGTCCAAGCGAGACATTGTATCTGCGACGACGTTATGAGCACCATGAATGTGTTTAATGTTATTCGTAAATTTTGCTATGTATTCCAAGTGACGAGTTTGTCTGGGGGTTTTCTCCGCTCTAGAAAACAATGCTGAAACCAAAGGTTTATGATCGGTAAAAAGAGTAAAATCTCGGCCTTCTAAAATATACCTGAAATGTCTAATTGACAAATAAGCGAGAAGTTCTCTCTGTCAAAAACTGAGTAACGTTTTTGAGTGTCAGTTAGCTTTTTAGAAAAGAAAGCCAAAGGAGTGGAGACATTGTTAAAAGTCTGTTCTAAAACTGATCTTACGGACACATTTGAACAGTCAACTGTTAACGAAAGAGTTACTCCATCGTTGTAATTAGGGTGATCAAGGACAGTAGCATCTACTAAAGCTTGTTTAGCTTTAATAAAACTATTGGAACAGTCCGTTGACCAAGTATTTATAATCTTTATTTTGTTATGTAACAATTTAGTAATTAGTGCATGTAAAGGGCTGAATATTTCAGCAAGGTTAGGTATAAATCTATCATAAAAATTAATCATGCCTAAAAACCTTTGAAGTTGTTTAACTGTTGTAGGTTGTGGAAATTCTTTGATAATGTCAACACGCTCGGTAGTGGGGGAAATGCCCTTATGAGAGACGTGGTGACTTAAAAATGTTAATTGATCTGTGCCGAAAACGCACTTAGAGGGTTTAATATTTATTCCATAATTTTCTAGAAGCTCGAAAACGATCTGTAAATGTTGTAAATGCTCGACATGATCTTTACTTGCGACTAATATGTCATCTAAATAAACGAAAACAAACTTCAAATGTGATAGAACTTCGTTCATAAATCTCTGAAAGGTTTGAGCAGCATTTCTTAAACCAAAAGGCATACGTCTAAATTGGAACAAACCAAATGGAGTGGTAATCGCAGTCTTGAAAATATCTGTTTCGTTAACAGGTATCTGATGATAAGCTCTAACTAAGTCAGTCTTAGAAAAAATTGAGCAACCAAATAATTGGGCATTAAAATCTTGGATATTTGGTAGTGGATATCGATCAGGTATGGTGACAACATTTAGTTGTCGTTGTCTGTAATCACCACAAGGTCTCCAGTCGTCTTTTTTAATAACCATATGTAATGGAGATGCAACAGATGAAGAAGAAGGTTTACAAATACCTAATTCAACCATATGATCAAACTCACTTTTTGCAACATTAAATTTAATAGTGTCCAAACGTCTTGGGCGTCTAAAAGGTAAATGTCGTTCAGTAACTATATAATGTTTCACTGAATGTTTAATAGGCAAAAAGTAATCCGGCGTGCTAATTAGATGAGGAAAAGAGTGAAACGATTTGGTATATTGGTTTTCAACAGAAAATAATCTGGGAGAGATGAAAGAAAACTTTTGACGATAGGAACATTTATGTCAGTGATAGTAAAAATAAAAGTAAAATTGCGGCGCAGGCCTAAATTGACTTTTAAAAGTTTCTTACCGTGCGTAGGTAGAAATAATAGTATTATTAGCTGCAGTCAAGACTAAATTAGGATTCTTTTTAAAATCAGTAAATAAATTCCTAGGTACAACCGATAATTCTGCACCTGTATCTACTAAAAAATCTAACTTGTTTGACATGTCATAAATGAAAAGTCTAGATCTGCTGTCAGAATCACTAGCATCCGCAGATAATATGCTAGTGTTGATTAGTTTTTTTGATAAATAGAATGATCTTTATATAATGGGGTGTTATAAAAAGAACACCAAGGGCCGCTGCATTTCAAAGCTTTATCTTTCCATACCTGGTGATAATAGCAAACGGTTTTATTAGGAGAATCAAATTTATTGCTACCGTTGGAAGACCTAGAACGAGAACGAGGTCTATTGCGACAAGTGAGACATTAATGTTGAGTAAAAGAGGTAGTAGGTCGACTTAGGTGATTAGAAGCCTGTAAGGTAGATATTTGAGTTTCAAGAGAACTTAGTTTAAATAAAATCTTGTTTAAAGTGGCTTGAAAATCAACTGAAAAAGCATTAAATTTGTCTGATAAATCTGACAATGTTGTGGAGGAAATTGAATTCGGAATCGTAACAGTAGAAATGTTAGATTGGAACGAGGATATTGCAGTACTCTGAAAAGATTCCCATATCTTGTCGGCTATGTCAATGATATCCTCTATTTCTGTTTTTCTAGAAGCAGTAATTGCTATATAAATCGTTTTGGGTAAACGTCGTTTCCATAATTTGATAAGAGTGGCTTGACTAACCATATTGGAGCCACCGACAATTCCTGACATAATACGATAAAATTCTGAGGGTTTTCTATGGTCCATTTGTGATCCTGATAACAGGTCATCTAAACGCTTTTCTTCACTGGAAGAAAGTCGGGCAATGATAACGTTTTTCAAAAAATTATATAGATTCGGCAGGTGGAGCAATAATAATGTCATAAATATTACTGACGACTTCCATCGGTAAATTCGCGATTATATAATCATATTTTTTACGATCAGAAGTTATTCGTGCAACGTTAAACTGAGCTTCTACTTGAGAAAACCATATTTCTGGTTTAGCTATCCAGAAGGGGGGAAGTTTCAATGACGTGATTTATTGATTTTGTGCAACAACTGGATCAGTGACAACAGGGTTTTCAAGATCCGTTGGTGCAACTGCGTTTGAGATGGCCATATTTAAAAAAAGTAGATCAAATGAATGAATTATTTGAATGATTGATTGGTTTAAAATAAAACAATGGAAAGGAGCATATATAGGGTACCTACCTAACCATGTACAATAATTGATAATTTCAAAAGGTAAATTCCAGTCTTGTAACCTTCTATAAAATTATTCTATTAAACGGTCGAAATCTCAAAAATATCAAAAGTCGTATTTAAAAATTATCCAAATCTAGTATAATACTTAAAAATCTTCTATTAAGAAAAGGTCTTCATCTTCTAAAACTTCAATTGTGGTTACCAATCTTCAACATCAAAGAATGTCTGGCAGCAATATAATTAAATTACATAAATCTGTATGCTGTCCAATGTACTTGATGATAAAACAATTCTGGCAAGGATAGTATAGCAGCTATTACGAAGGTTTCGTGTCGGGGTCACCAAAATATCTGGACGTTGGAGTAATCAATTTGAGAGTTTCGAGGTTACCAATTTACGTGAACGTCGGGTTGAGCTTCGGTCTACCAATTTATGGAGACAAAATCACGGAATGCGTGATAAGATGGGGGTTACCAAATCAAGAAGACTTTCTAGTCTACAGTCGGGGTCACCAAATTATGGGGACCTTCAAGTCTAAGTCGGGGTCACCAAATTATGTGGGGTTCCACATAATCAAAAACAAATATTATTTTAAAGTGGTTTAATGTAGTTAAAAGGTTTGGAGATAAAATTTACATTAAAACCATTACCACATATACATATATATCATATCTTATTAATTATGTAACCTAAGTAATGGATCTTATTTTAATCCTCGGGATCTAGTTTTATGTAAAACAATATCAAATAATAAGGCAAATAGTTAGGTAACTACACTACATCATCCAAGCGGCGTGCCCCATTTGATATTCGACGAGATTATTAGGTACCTTTTGTGTGCTATCAATTAATTGGTAAAATATAGGTACACTTTTATATTTAAATTTCATTATATTTATAAAAACAGTATAAAAGAGAGATAAATAAAATATAAATATATAGAGAGCATATTTAGGTTATTTTTGATTTAAATACCTACTGATAATTGTTTTCTTACCAATTGACGACAAAATGCAGTCATATTGTATGGTATTTGCTTTAATTATTACCCATCATTTTATTTTGCTCTAGCATATTATTTTAGAACCCGAATCCGAGGATTGTCTAATTATATCTATAGTATAAATACCCCAGTCAAATTAGAACAAATTTCGACGTTTGACGAAAAAAACTGATAAGTGTTTAAATTTGGCAAATATGTTCATTTAGGCTTACCTACTATTAAACATACTAAAAGTCCCCAGCCCAAACTGTTGCGTTTGAGCCACCATCTTGGAGCAGAAATGGCGATCCGATTCAGTTTACTGCTTATATCTTTCCAACCATTAGCGATATCGAAATTATGTTTATATGCAAAATAAAGCTTATAAAATTCTGTACAAAAAGTGTTATATGCATTTCATCGACACGTTTCAACAATTGTGAATATCACTCGTATATAATAAAAATATATCATTGTATTGTCATAAAATACGTGACAACTTTCAAAATGTCTTTTCTGTCAGTCCGTTCGTCTGTCCGTCTGCCTCTTCGTCCGTCATGTCTCTTGTAAGCTAAATAACATAAAAAACTGCTGCCCAAGGAATCACTACTTCCACATCCAGGTTCTCTATCCAAGTCACTCACAACGAAAAAACTATGTGAAAATAATTGTTTATGGAACTTTAATAATATAATATTTGAAATCCTCTACCCCAAAAACCCATAAAACGATACCCCACATCGGTAGTGGGGTGGGGGTGGTGATAGGGGGGTGGTAGTGGGGGGGTGGATGAAGTAAAAAATATTTTGAGGTTTCTGGTTCCTGTACATAAACTAAATCACATTTTTTTTTCATCTCCTTTAATAAGGAGGTGGGGGTGGTAATGGGGGTGGCTAATGCCAAAATTTTTTTTGAGACCTTAGCTTCTCTTGTATATACTAAATACCAATTTCATGGACTCTTACCTGCTTGATTTACCCATTTACCCCAAATTTACCCCAATTTACCCCCCAACCTTTCGACGGAACAAGATGAAAATATAATCTAGTTCTAGATCTCGTTAAAGTACATATGTGTACCAAATTTCAAGTCAATATCTTAAACGGTTCCAGAGTAAACGTGCGCACAAAAAAAAGTTACAGACAGACAGACCGACAGACCGACAGACAGACAGACCGACAGACAGACAGAAAATTTTTTTTCGCTCAAACTTAAAATCTCGACGTTTCATGACATGTTAAACCTATTTGGACAATAAAAATTTTAAAAAATGTTTTTGTCGTTACTATACTTCCACTGGACGTGGAAGTAAAAAAAGGAAAGCCTGGTTTTATTGAAATTTGGACAATAAATTAGTATTAGCTATAAGAAGAACCCCAGCGTTTAAAAAAAAAATCGATCAGTAAGTATGTTATGATTGTGGGTTTAAGTGACATACTTGCAATTTTAATGATCTCCCGATGATACCACCTTGATTGTCGAAACGTTGGTCAGTATACTGTGTAGTATCTCTGTATTTTTAGCATCTTATCAAAGGTGTTACAACACTCTTCACATGCTTTTTTTTCATAAAATGTTTTATAACCTTTATATTTACTAATCGATTTTTTTCAAAATCAATAGAGTTCTGCCTTTAGTTAACACTAACTTACTGTTCAAATTTCAATAAAATTGGACTTTTCTCTTTTAAATTATCATACTCACAAAAAGTGTCATACAGAGAGACATATGGACAAACTGACAGACTGACAAACAGATATTCGACGGATATTTTAAAGTTATTGGGAATTCTAGAATTAACATAATAATATGATTTTTTTTTTGCGAGTGCTTTCCGGTTTAGAAATGTGTTGATCAAATGTAATTTCCTATTTTAGAAGATGATAATAATAGATACGGGAAAACATTATATTACATTTTTTTTAGAGAATTTTATAAGCTTTACTTTTTATTGGAGACTTAATTTCGATATCTCTAATGGTTAGCGAGATATAAGAAAAAAAACTTAATCTGAGCACCATTTTTTCAAGATGGCGGTGCGAGCGTAAGAGTTAAAGTGGACGACTTTAAGTATGTTTAAACAGTGGGCCTTAATGAACATCTCTGCCAAGTTTTAAAACTTTAGGTAGTTTTTTCCTCTAATTCTCCTGATTTAACTGGAATAATTTAGGTACTTACACAGTTTTTTCTATTTTAGAATGTTATAATAGACAATTAAAACTATCTTCGTTCGTGGGGCTTCTGGCAGTGGCAGTATAATGAGAGAAAAGATGGTAAGTTTATATAAGTTCTAAAATCTTAGACATTTTGCATTTGAATTTTGTGCAAACTGCTGTTTTTACCAATTTTTTCTGTAGCTATAATAAGGCGCTATAAAAAAATATATTCTTTATTGTTTCATATTGAAATACTCGTTTCGGTAATGAGAAACTTCACCTGCTTAATTTTTAATTTAGTGTATACTTAGTGTCTTATTTTAAGTCTCATCGAAACTTTATTATTTTGCTAGAGATAGAATTCAAATGGTGTCCACGAATCAAGAGTGATACAAAGTTCAAATAATTTTAGAACCGTATTCTGCATGCCCTGCTAGAATCAAATTCTGAATTCGTATCTTTATTGCTAATTCATGTTTTACAAAATAGTAGTTTATTTTCAATCGTCTTCCTTTTTTTTATATTTTCAATAGTGTCAATGAAGTTGTTCTAAAGATGTAAGCTATTAAAATTAAATTTAATTACTTTCACATCCAGTGGAAGTATAACAAGAAAATTGTTGAAAATTTTTATTGTTCAGATAGGCTTAGAATGTCATGAAACGTCGAGATTTTAAATTTGAGCGAAAAAAAAAATTACTGTCTGTCGGTCTGTAACTTTTTTTGTGCCCACGTTTACTCTGGAATCGTTTAAGATATTTACTTGAAATTTGGTACACGTATGTAGTTTAACGGGATCTAGAACTAGATTATATTTTCATCTTATTCCGTCGAAGGGTTGGGGGGTAAAATGTGGTAAATAGGGGGTAGATTGGGGGTAAATCGGTAAATCAAGCAGGTAAGACTCCATAAAATTGATATTTAGTGATACAAGAGAAGCTAAGGTTTAAAAAAGTTTTGGCATTAGCCACCCCCATTACCACCCCTACCCCATTATTAAAGGAGATGAAAATAAAATTGTGATTTAGTGTGTGTACAAGAACCAAAAGTCTCAAAATATTCTTTTTACTTCATCCACCTCCACTACTACCCCCTTATCACCACCCCCACCCCACTACCGTGTGGGGTATCGTTTTATGGGTTTTTGGGGTAGACGATTTCAAATTATTATATTATTAAAGTTCTATAAACAATTATTTCCACATACAAAATTTTTTCGTTATGAGAGACTTGGATAGAAAATCTGGATGTGGCAGCAGTGATTCCTTGGGCAGCGGTTTTTTACTTTAATAACAAAACGAGTGTGTGGTTGAACTTGAAATTACCACTACCAACACTCAACTTTTGACATTATTTTTACCGACATAAGTGATACCAAATCTTATTAAACATTTTTAAACTGTGATAATTAATTTTTTATAAATTTTTAGATGTGGTGTGAAAAATAGTTCCAACCACAGCAGACTTTAACTATGAAATAATTGTGACACTTAATCCGTTATAGGGATCAAAGAAGATCAAGAAAGAAATAGCTAGGTGAATTTATATTATAAGGCATACATGTAATCATATCTTCAATATATATAGTTTCGGAAATGTTTGTTTCATTGATCACTTCAAATTTATTTAATACTTTTTATATTTTTAAATCTAATTTCTATTATTTTACTTAGAGACATTTCCTGGGACTCCACTTTAGTGAGTAATATATGTGCTATAAAACGATTAAAATATCTAGGGATATGTGCAAGATTTATAAGGAAATATCAAATGATTATGTATGAACTGCCTTTTTATATATTTTCCGAAATCTCAAGAAAAATTTAAGGAAAAGGTAAGTAAAGCGAATATGAAATATACTTTTTTGTGTAAAATTTCAGCAATATCAGGCTACTTTGATGAAATGTTTTGTCTAAAGTAAGCCATTAAAATAAAAATGAATTGTGAATAAATTATGTTGCTTTATAATGTATATTATAACAACTTGAATGTTACCGCTGAGTTAATTTTAAAATAAATGAAAAGAATCTATTTTGCAACAAATAAATCTTTTATATTACGAAAAAAATAACTCAATGAAATAACGATGAAAGATTTATATTTATACCCGGCTCCAATATAAAATGATTAATTTTGAGTAAATTATGTTTCCTCATACGGAATTTTTTATTGTTTTTAATCGAAAAAAATTATTTCATCAAAGTCGGCTGATGTTTTATACTTAGTGTATGATTTTACATTCTGAACAACTTTTCTCTTTATTAAAAACAAAAAATTCAATGAGGAATTTTTTGGAGCCGGATATAAAATATTAATCTTTAATCAGTGATTTTTAAGTTTCAATGGAGCTATTTTTTCGTAATATAAAAGTAGATTTATTTGTTGCAATATAGATTCTTTTTATTTATTTTAAAAGTAATTGGGCGGTAACATTCAAGTTGTTATAATAAATATTTTTTGTACACAATATGATCATATCTATATCACAAATGAGTGGTACTGATGTGGCTGAAAAGTGGAAAATAAGTAAGTCACTTTTGACGACGTGGCTGAGTGCGGCCGTTTAGCGTCACTGTGACGGCATTTCCACGTGGTTGCAAACAAGAATGACGACGTCACTGTTGCAAAAATCACATCATTATGATGTTAAAATGATGTGGTTTGGTTTGCTGGGATCACCCCAACGTCTTTGTTTTTATGAGTATTTTATATAAGTTTACAGAAAAAATTCGTGCGTTGATAAAATTTAACCCTCTTGATTGACCATATATGCAATTATGATGTTCATATAACTTTAAAGATGGACAAATAAAGTATACGTCCATTTTATCTGACAACACCTGCTTAAAGCCAAAGGATGGACATAATAGTGTTCTCGTTTTATTTTATGCCTAAAAGTCATGATATTGTCACGGTGAATAGATACCCCTTTCGCCATAACAGTCATTTCATAACTAGTAATAAAGCAGCTACAAAAATCAAAAAGAGAGCCAAATGAGTTGCACATGCGCACATGCGTTATGGCCATTTGGCTTCAGTTGCGTTTTGATGACCAAGATATAATTCCCCATTTTCGTCACCAGTGTCTTCAGAACGTAATATAAACTTTCTTATAAATTCCCTATTTCTATATAGTTCAGTAACCGGATCACTATATCGGCGCTCCTCTTTTTCTGATTTTGCCACAGCCGATCGCGTATCAAAATTATCTGTTTCTACATTATTAAGGGCAATGTACTTGCAGTTGTTGATGGTATCTCTTGATAAACAACTTTGCTTTTGACTCCTCAAAATAGTATGGCAGGAAATAACCCGTTCTGGTCTACAACTATGAAGAGTAAGGATTGCGTAAAGGTTTCTACCAATTTTAAAAACACAGTTCCAGGGGCTAATTAAAGAAATGTAAACATCTCCAATATGTTCTTTCTTTCCTTGCCCTATTACTAACCACAGACACGTAACAGTAGCGAATCTTCGTAATATACTAAATTACCTCGGAGCACTCTAAAATTTTGCAGGGGCTTTCCCACATTGAAGTAGTACACCATTTTATTTTCCGCATATCATGGTAAATCATGTTGTATATTAATGGTCTAAGTCTGATCATGCTAGTGTATATTAACAAGAAGTACCCTCTAATAACTTGAGTTTTAGATGGTTGTGAATAGAGAGAGTACTTTTGCAGTGGAATTCTTTACCTTGTATTTTCAAAAGAGAATTTATACTAAGGCAATATTTCAACGGCGGCTGGTGAAATTTCAATATTTTTTTTCTCGTCTATGGCGCATGGGACCCATACGAAATTTTGGAAATAACATCTAGAGAAGCACTTCTCTAATGACCCCTAAAAAATTTTGAAAATTCGTTAGCCTCCCCTAGGTCTAGGAGCTCCTGTTTATTTTTATTTTTTTTGTCATATGCATTTGACTTTTCATAAAAATACAACAACAGATTTTGGAGTTTATGAAAATATTTTCATTACTAACTGAGATACAACGAATTGAAATATTGTAATTTCTTAAATTATAAATTACAAAATTTCAGTTCATTGTATTTCAGTTAGTAATGAAAATATTTTCATAAACTCCAAAATCTGTTGTTGAATTTTTATGAAAAGTCAAATGCATATGACCAAAAAAAAAATAAAAATAAACAGGAGCTCCTAGACCCAGGGGAGGCTAAAGAATTTTCAAAAATTTTTTCGCAAACTGCTTTTTCAAAATTTTTTAGGGGTCATTAGAGAAGGCTTCTCTAGATGTTATTTCCCAAATTTCGTATGGGTCCCATGCGCCATAGACGAGAAAAAAAATATTGAAATTTCACCAGCCGCCACTGCAATATTTAATGCGCTTAAAACACTTAGTTGCAAATTGTATATCTGTTTCTTGTCGTACATACTTGAATTACTTACCAAAGTTAATATGGAATTTCAAAGTGAAAAACCTTTACCTAAAACTGTACTGAATATCTATGGGCTATACCAATGGGTTTGATTCATTAATTAATTTCATTAAAAAAGATCTGTTAAAATAGTCTGAAATAAAAAAACCGCTGCCCAAGGAATCACTACTTCCACATCCACATCCAGATTTTTTATCTAAGTCACTCACAACAAAAAAATTTTGTATGTGGAAATAATTGTTTATGGAACTTTAATAATATAATGTTTGAAATCCTCTACCCCAAAAACCCATAAAACGATACCCCACATCGATAGCGGGATGGGGGTGGTGATAGGGGGTAGTAGTGGCGGTGGATGAAGTAAAAAATCATTTTGAGGTTTCTGGTTCTTGTAAACATCCTAAATCACAATTTTTTTCTATCCCCTTTAGTAATGGGGTGGGGGTGGTAATGGGGGTGGCTAATGCCAAATTTTTTTTTGAGACCTCAGCTTCTCTTGTATAAAAAAAATACCAATACCAACACCAATAAATACCAATTTTATGGACTCTTACCTGCTTGATTTACCTATTTTCCCCAAATTTACCCCAATTTACCCCCAAACCCTTCGACGGAACAAGATGAAAATATAATCTAGTTCTAGATCTCGTTAAAGTACATATGTGTACCAAATTTCAAGTCAATATCTCAAACGGTTTCAGAGTAAACGTGCGCACAAAAAAGTTACAGACAGACCGGCAGACAGACAGACAGACAGACAGACAGACACACCGACAGACAGAAATTTTTTTTTCGCTCAAACTTAAAATCTCGACGTTTCGTGACATTCTAATTCTAATTCTATTTGAACAATAAAAATTTTTAAATTTTTTTTTGTCGTTACTATACTTCCACTGGATGTGGAAGTAATTGAGTCTATATAATTAATAATCTTGATAAATATATACAAAAATTGAAGAACAGTTTAAGGGGCTCACGTTCACTCAATGATGAAAGATATAAATATTCGGGCACTATACATACATGGTGAAATTCATAATCTTACATTTAGGCGTCTTGATTTTAAAACGGAAAAAGCCTATATTTGATATTAATGATCTATATATAAAATTATTTTCAAATATACAGGGCGAGCCCAGTGACGGATTAAAGTATTTGCCGCTTTACGCAAACCTAGTAGTGCCTCAATAGAAATACTCAAATACAAATATATATGTACTGTACCTATAGTTCTCGGTGATATGTTATTATTTTATATAAAAAACATCGGCGTCTTTGAATGGCGGTACAAATTGTACCGCCACTCAAAGACGCTGACGTTTTTTATCTATATAATATCACCCAGGACTGAGGAGAACGATACACTTCTTAAAACTTATTATTTATTATTGTCAAATCCTAAAAATAATGTTAGGGAAAAAATTATGTCCATTTATATGTTACAAGTTACAAAGTTATAAGTGCAAGATGTGCAGTCGAGAGACTTTTTATTATTCTGATTTTGCCCACCGCGCCGCCCCTGTCGCTTTACACACGTGCGTAATTAGCGTATAGGGTAATCCAGCACCGGGCGAGCCAAAACAATTCTACAGGATCAAGTGCCTTTTTTTAATGAAACGTTATGTATATCAGTAGATTTTTTGAAGCCTCCTTCCAGATTTCTTTTACTCCTATATTATTATTGACTATCTCCAAACCACTTGGGTGAAATTAATTTTTTTGTTGAAATAATGCTATCTGCAGATGCATATTGAAAAAATCACAATGAGCAAAATATATAAATTTGTTTGACGTCACAGAATAATAGATCACTAAAAAACGTTATTTTCTCAGTATTTTCTGTTTTTTTTATCCGAATTAAAGGATAAAAAAATTATTTATTTTCGCTGATAATTTAGACGCGTTCAAACGAAGCAACTTCCCCGCCATTTGCGTGTGACGTCATCGGGCATTAAGCATTGGCGATGTTTATTAGTACTATTTTCAACAGATATTTAATCTGTATACTTAGTAGTGGCAAAGTTATATAATCTGAGACGAAAAACAATAGTTAATGTTGATAAAAATATTAAAATATTGCATGATGTTTACATATTTTGAGGTTAGGTACCTAAATCTAACTGCAGTAAAAGGTTAAAAGAGAGCGTAAACAAATTTATTGTTAAGAACAATGAATGATGCATTCTTGTCGCTTTTCCATCCCTGATTTCTGCACTGATATAATCGGTATTATTTACTGTCGGTCAGTTTACCACTTAGATAAATTAATACCTACACTAATGATTTTTACAAAAATAAACAAATCGAGATTTAAAGGTCAGCAGACTACAGTTTAATATTTATTAACACACAATTAGTCCCTTGAGATTAACCAGAAAAAGGCAAAAAACCCAAAAGTTCTGCGACCGGACCGCAAGACATTAACTCCCCAGTTTTCGAGGGCGGGGAACATGATGGTGACAATATTTTCCGACTTCCCGTCCAACCAGTACCCCCAATCCAATTTTTCGACGCTAGGCTTGCAAGGGCTTGTCAGATCGGGTTTTTCTTGGTCAATTTGAATAAAATAAGTCAATATTGACCACAGGTGACCTAACTTATCCCCAGGGGTTGAAACTACCCCCACCCCCAAAACCAAAATGCCACGAAAATAACGAAAATCAGCTGAAAACCGGTATACCCTCGTTTTCGAGGGCGAGGAATACGATGGTGATAATATTTCCCGACTTCACCCACTACCTAAACCTGAAACTACCCCCTTTTTCGATTTTCCGGTGCTAGGCTTGCCAGGGCTTGTCGGATCGGATTTTTTTGTCAATTTGAATAAAATAGGTAAATATTGACCACACCCTAGGGGTCGAAACTACCTCCACCTCCAATAACTAAATGCCACGAAAACAACGAAAATCCGCTTGAAAGCTGTCCGTTTTCGAGGGCGAAGAACACGATGGTGACAATATTTCCCGACATATCCTTCACCCACTACCCCCATTTTTTTTTTGTTCACACGATAACTCCGGAACTGTTTAAGATATTGAGTAGAAATAAGAGAAAAATTGTATTAGACATCCCCTTACCACTCTGACCCCATTGTTAAAGGGGGTGAAAAAAAATAAAATTATGATTTAGTGTGTGTACAAGAACCAAAGGCCTCAACAATTTTTTTTTACTTCTCACCCCCCTTACCACCCTCCACCCCAACCCCCCTACCGATGTGACATATCGTTTTATGGGTTGTTGGTGTTTTATGGTTGTTGATGTCAAATATTAGATTACTAAAGTTCCCTAAATAATTATTTTCACATAGTGGAGTGCAACTACTTATAGTACCAAAATTTTTTCGTTGTAAGAAACTTGGAAAGAAAATCTGGATGTGGAAGTAGCGATTCCTTGGGCAGCGGTTTTTAATAAAATATAAGAGCGTTGTTGTCGTGGTATTTCGTTACTGGGGGAGGGGGGTAGTTTCAACCCCCCAGGGATGGATTAGGTCACCTGTGGTCAATCTTTACTTATATTATTCGAACTGATAAAAAAAAGCGATCCGACAAGCCCTTGCAAGCCTACCACCGGAAAATCGGATTCAGGTTTAGGGGTAGTGAGTGAAGGATATGTCGGGAAATATTGTCACCATCGTATTTTCCGCTCTCGAAAACGAGAGTATACCGCTTTACTGCTGATTTCCGTTGTTTTCGTGGCATTTCGTTGTTGGGGGTGGGGTAGTTTCAACCCCCGGGGTGGGTTAGGTCACCTGTGGTCAACATTTACCTATTTTATTCAAATTGACCAAGAAAATAGCGACCCCACAAGATCTCGCAAGCCTAGCACCGGGAAATCGGAGAAGAGGTTGGATCTCAGGTTCAGGGGTAGTGGGTGAAAGGTAAGTCGGGAAATATTATCACCATCGTATTCCTCGCCCTCGAAAATGGAGGTATACCGCTTTTCAGCTGATTTTCATTGTTTCCGTGGTATTTCGTTATTGGGAGTGGGGGTAGTTTCAAAACCTGTGGGTGGATCAATATTTACCTATTTTATTCGAATTGACCAAAAAAAAAAATCCGATACGACAAGCCCTCGCAAGCCTAGCACCGAAAAATCGGAAAAGGAAGTAGTTTTCAGGTTTAGGGGTAGTGGGTGAATGGTAGGTCGTGAAACATTATCACCATCGTATTCCTCGCCCTCAAAAATGGTTTTCAGCTAATTTTCGTTATTTTCGTGGCATTTTGGTATTGAGTGGGGGTAGTTTCAACCCCTAACTCACTGGGGGTGAGTTAGGTCACCTGTGGTCAATATTTACTTATTTTATTCAAATTGACCAAAAAAAAAAAAACCGATCCGACAAGCCCTTGCAAGCCTAGCGTCAAAAAATCGGAAATATTTAGGGGTTTTTTCGATTTAAGAGTAGCGGTTGGACGGTAGGTCGGAAAATATTATCACCCCGCCCTCGAAAACGGAGTGTGTGTCTTGCAGTCCGGCCACAGAACTTTTGGGGTAGAAACTTTATCTCAAGGGACTAAATTTAATATTTCAGCACTAGCAGATGTAAACTGTCTAAGTGTCTAAGCTATCAAACTTGTCTCCGCACTTTTCTAAATTCATCGCTGGGCGCATCGGTGGATAAAATACGAAGCTGAATGGCTGTTTTTCAAATTAGCCAATCAGATAATGTTATTGCGTACCGGTGCGCTCCACCGGTGAATTTAGAAATCTGCGATCTACGAATCAAACTAAAGCGTTATGCCAGATGACGTCAGACCAATGGCGTACCGTTTGTAGTCACGTGGTTTTGTTCCAATAAAAGTTGAATTTTAAAATGATTTTTTTTACAAAATAACTTTTTTTTTATAGTTTCTTTTTATTATATACTCGGCTTACATATAATATGTATAATGAAAAAACAATAAATTAACGCATTTTTAAAAATCATGCATCTTGCTCAATAATTATGGGTTTTAAGAAAAAAATATGTGTGTACTAGTACAGTGATAGGTAGATTCTTAATCCGAATAAGTGCGGGAGTTTTGAAACTTTGGAAATTTGTAGATCTCGATGCCCTGAGTGAAATAAGAAAAAATGCAAAATGTAATCTCAGCCGCCGGCACCGCCATATTGAAAAAATGGCGCACTTTTATGAAGGAGTATTTTTGTGTCGAGAAAAAATTTTTTTCATACCGGAAAATCCTCAAATATAGTTGATTTTACTTGTCTGCTAGCATAGCTCAATGTTCAATACTCGTTTCCACACCACCTTGACGTAGAGTATATGGCGCGTTTTTTTTTACATAGTAGTCCCCTATAGACCTAATCTACGACTAGCCTGCTTCTTGAGGCATTTTAGGTACTTGATGTCGAAAAATGGGGCTGGAAACAGGACAGCTGGGCTTACATCAGTAACAATGCTGAAAAATCCTGTTTATGAAAAGCTACTTAATTTTCTTTCCTGTAAATGCAAGAAAGGGTACAGTGCAGCATGTGATTGTAGAGTGGCAGGGTTAAAATGTTCTGTAATTTGCAAAGTTTGTAACTGACAAAAGCGACAATGCACCAGTAACAGTCGACGAGCTTCATGACGACGAGGAAGTCGACTCTCCAGTCGAAACATTTCTAGCAAGCATGGAGAACAATGAATACGTAGACTCAGTGGACAGCGCAACGGAAGCAATTTCCGAAGAAATGTTGTTGAAGACTACAACGAATCTGGACCTTCGACATCAAGCACCTAAAACGCCTCAAGAAGCAGGCTAGTCGTGGATTAGGCCTATAGGGGGCAACCACGTAAAAAAAACCGCGCCATATATTCTGCCTCAAGGTGGTGTGGAAACGAGTATTGAACATTGAGCTATGCGTAGCAGACAAGTAAGATCAACTATAATTGAGGATTTTCAGGTATGAAAACAAATTTTGCCTCAACACAAAAATACTCCTTCATAAGTCGCACTAAATCGAGAAATTGCAAAATACCATAATTTTGTCAAGAATGCTCGACTTCGATCGGCTGCTGCACCGAAATTACTCAGTATAAAGAAAAAATGTACAGGACAAATTTGTAGAAAATTTAATGCTCTTTTATTTTCATAAAAACATTTTTTGCCGCATGAGGCACATGAAGCGAGATATTTCAAAGAAATTGCTTTTGTGCGCCATTTTTTCAATATGGCGGCGCCGGCGGCTGAGATCACATTTTACATTTTTTCTTATTTCATTCAAGGCATACTTAGAAAAACTCCCGCCCATATTCGGACTAAACCACATGTTTTATGCTCTCACCGCTGTATTATACTAGTTACGCGACATTTAATCAATGTTTTTGAATCATTTTTACTTCCTAAAAATATACAGGGTGGCCCAAAATGATTTTTCAATTTAGAACTTTTTGAATCGAATTTTCTCATTTTTTCAAATGGAACACCCTGTATATTTTTCGACGAGGTGATGTACAAATAAAAAAACCAACGTTTTTTGTACGTACATTTGAAACCATTTTCGATTTATTGAGCAATAAGTACAACATTCAAGAATAAACTTAAAAAAATAGAGGTTTCTTCAAATATTTCGACAGAAAACACTACAATAAGTGATCCGCTTGTTGTCCATTTTGATTGACACACATCTGTATGCGCTTTTGAAATGAGGCCGGTGGAATAGATCTAAAAGCATTATTATCATTTTCTTCATATTTTGGGTTGTTGTTTATAAACAGTTTCCTTCAAGTATTTCAAGTATCCCCATAGTAGAAATCCATTTTTGTAATCTGTGAATCTAGCAGGCCATTTAGTGGGACCATTTCTGGCAAGCAAACAAATTCTGGCGAAATTCATTTTGTAACTCCAAATATTTTAAAACTAACACAAATGAGAACTGACGACCAATAAGTGCGATAAATGTTTATATGTGCAAGACAGTTTATACCGAACTGAGGTTTTATTGCTCGTCGAATAACGAAACAAAAATGTATGTGCCGGGCGATATCGAGACACAAACATTAAATGAACTCACTAAAAATTTCATGCTGTTCTTATGGACATATGGAGTACTTATTATAATTTTTGCTGTCGAATTATTTGAAGAAACCTCTATTTTTTAAGTTTTTTTTTTGAATTTTGTACGTATTGCTCAATAAATCGAAAATGGTTACAAGCCTACGTACTGTAGGGATGTACGTACAAAAAATGGTCGTTTTTCATTCCTACATCATATCGTCGAAAAATATACAGGGTGTTCCATTTGAAAAAATTGAGAAAATTTAATTAAAAAAGTTCTAAATCAAAAAATCATTTTTGGCCACCCTGTATATTTTTAGAGAGTGAAAATGATTCAAAAACATTGGTTAGATGTCTCGTAACTAGCAATCACATCATTTTTTCTTAAAATCCATAATTGTGACTGTAGTGCTTTTTTAAATATGCATCTGCAGATGGCATTATTTCAACAAAAAAATTCATTACATCCAAGTGGTTGGGAGAACTCGAACTATCGAAGTCCGATACACTATTGCCCCACACATATGTGTACTACAACAATTGTATAATTATGAGCAGCCATATGTGCACACATACATACAGGCCATACACTAATATATACGCACACACATACACAACTACCCACAGTACAGTATAGATGAAGAGAGAATGATTGAAACCTTCATATCAATAACCATGCTGATCGGAACAAAACAGCAACAATAATAACTTTAAAATGTATGTACAATAATAATGACCACAATAACAATAACTTTAAAATGTATGAATAATAATGATTGTATTTTAATATAAGGATTAGACAGGCAAGTATGATATATTTATTATTAGACTATTTAAGTCCGTAAAAGGATAGTGATGAACTGAACTGCGAAGCGGCCCATGAACGATGGTTATTTGATATAGCTTTGTAAAGCTTATTTTTAACACCAATATCAAATGCCAATAGGACTCCTTGTATGTACTATACCTTAGCTGGGAGAGGAAGACAGTGATGAACTGGACTGCCAATAGTGTCAAGCGACATATGTCAGTGAGCCAAATTTAAACGCCAATAGGATCTTGTTGCACACACTGATACCGCACTTACATTACAATCCTCCTCCCTCTTACGAATTTAGAGTAGCACAATGATGTAAGTACGTAACCATGTCAACGGTTGTATTAGTTTGACTTATATAGTGATATGACAAATATTTGACACTTATTTACATTTGTACAAGTTATATACAGTTGAAAAGCCTCAAGAAATGTATTTATATCATAAGAATATTTTAACATGCTTCAAGAAAAAATAGTATATACCTATCACTAGAATACTCTTTTTGTGTTTCGTCCAGTTTGCGTAGCCTTGGCTAAAAACTCTGCTGCAAGTATCTGGCCTTAACTGAAAAACATCGCTTTCTGCTCCTAGTAATATAATATTCTTTCACACTTGTCAATAATAGTATTTTTTTGCATCTTAAAAGTTACAACAAAAATGCCAATTTAGGTTGTGGTTACCAAAATCCAAATTATTATTGCATATTAATACAAATTGTTAAACCTTAGAGGATAGTCTTATTTATGTTGATGATTATTACAAAGTTACAAAACATGCAGTGGTCCAAATTTGATTTGAAAATGAAATTATAATACAATACGATATTTATGTATATCAATGTATGAAGTATTTACAAATTTATTTATTGTGAGGTAACAGCAGTCCTAGTTTTATTTTGTATAGGAAGAAATAATTTAAACTCGGCAGGAAGCTCATCCTCTGAATACAATCTATCAGAAAAGTAAACCCTTCTTATCCTACAATTGGCATGTACTTGCACCCTAAGTGTTTCTACGTAATTGGTTCCGTAAGCTCGTCTTGTAAAATCTGCCACATTAAACTGAATCTGATTCCAACCTTCATCCAATCTCATTGGCATTGTACAAATAAATGGCTTTACCCTTGTTGTTGACTGATAATTGCTAGCACGAAACCTCCTACGTACATTTTTATCATCCAATATCTAAAATCATAAATAACAAGCAAATAAAATGTATAATTTTAAATTAATAATGCAGTGTCTCTACATCATTACAGCCATAACATGAAATATATATATTATACACGCTTAAGTTTGATCAATAATGGATTTTACTTACTTGTACTTCGAAGGTGAAATATTTCTTTAAATTCTTAACTATCATAACAAGATATGGTAATTTAATCCCCAAAGTTTTCTTTGGATCCGCTGGACAAGTTATATATGTGGTGCTTACATTACATCCAATTAGTTCTAAGACAAGAGATTGAATATCTTCGTCGGTGATTCTTTTTATGTGTCCATTTTTATATTTCTTATCCCAAATTTGTAATGGTTTACTTCCTATACTGTACAATATTGACAAAAAACCACTTTGAAACGTGTTCTTAAACATATTAACAAATAATTTATATGATTATTTTCAAAACATGTCGTAAACAAACTATTGAGGTTAGGAAATCGTGTATATATTAGTATGTAAAATGATAGTTTAGCAAAAAGTCGTCAGATGAGTCGTCAAAGTAGAGTCCTGTGGACAGAAACGGACAGATACCTAATATGTAATAAAAACTAATATTTTAAATAAAAGATGTCTGGAAACGACAAAATATTAATTATTTTAATGTCAACCAAACTTCATATAATTACTAATTATTAATAAATAATTTAAGTAGAATCTAAATAATTCACAACACTCATTTCGCGACATCTATACAACAAAGTAATACCTACATTGAGCAGCTTACATCTTTTAGAACTCTGCTTTCCTAAATATGTGCGAACCATATCAGTTCAGATCACTATGGAAAGGTGTCGCCACCAATATACTCTGCTCAAGTTTATAGAAATTCCTTAATAATAAATAATTTTTACGAACTTTAATATAATTAAATAAAACCAATATACCTACCAATATACCAATTTGATTTAATCAAATATATTAAAACTGGATAAAAACATTTAATAGGTAGTCGTAGAAAACAAATTTAGTTCATAAAATGCTGAATTAAAATATCAAATAATAAAGACTGTGTATGTAGGTACATAAGTATCTATTATTACTTATATTAGTACAGGCGAATTGATTTAATTTAATTTCTTTCTGACAACATTCCACCTGATTCTTATGTATTATGACCTCTTGATTACAAAAAAAAAAATATTTGCGTCCAAAAATTCCTTGTGCGTCAAAAGTTATTTGCACTTTCTAACGCGCTTTTGCGGATTTTCAACTTATCTGCTTATAGTCCAGTGCAATTAGTCATTATAAATGAAAACTGACGGAACCCAGTTACAGTGAATGGATTTGAACGATTTTTTTTTGTTGTTGCATTTCTAATGCCATATACTAAAAAACACTTACCCATTGAAAATTACCGCAATTTCGAAAATCCGTAAATTAAAAAAAAATTGTTACTCTAATTAGCCAGTAATTTAAAAAATATATCTCAAATACAGTTTCTCGTTAAGATGTAGCATAGATGCTCAATTTTTTTTGCTCATTTAAAGCACCTGCTTTAGAAAAAAATGCATTTTAAACTTTAAAGGTAATTTCGAAACACCTGGATACCAAATGTAAACTTAAATATCTCCGAAATTATTAATTCTACATCAATAAACCAAAAATATAATTAATTTCCAGTTTGTACTTTCTGTAATTGGTCTGTAACATTTTTTCGATAAAGCAATACTTTTCGAGATACTTGACGAAAGCCGTTTGGAAATACCTTCTTTTTAAGATAAAATTGCAATTTTGAAGTCGTTATAACTTAAAAACTATCAATTTATGTGAAAAATGGCATAGAATCTTTTTTTCTTAAAATTTGATTCTACTTCAGCTCCAATAAGTATATATATATATATATATATATATATATATATATATATATATATATATATATATATTTTAAGTGCCACCCCATGAGAAGGGATTGCATCCACTCCCTATAAATTAGCAAGCCCCCGCACAATACAGAAACTTTTATGTGAAGCATTTACCATTATACTGCCACAAATGAACGAAATCCGTTCAATATGACATTATTCCGAGGTTTTGCATATTTTTTACCTCTAGGTACTGTACTATATAGCAGATAGAGAAACGAGCAATAGCCGTCTATTTTTCGAAGAACACGCAGAAAAAGCGGGTTGCATTGCACTTTAGCATGTCCAGAGTGCAGATTAAATATGTTATTTAATTAGTTTACTTAATTGCATTCATTTGATTTATTTATAACAATCGGTATTTTTAATAAAATTAGACATATTACCCACTAAACAATGCATTATTACTTTAATAGAACCTCAATATTACAAAGTTACATGTAATGTTATGTAAAAACAGTTCATGAACAGTGTCGTAATGTTACTACAAAGTAATTTGTCATACTATTAAATGTTACTCTGTTACATTGTTAAAAAGGTAACATTGTGAAAATATTACTTAATGTTCATAACATATTGACGTAATAATTTATCAATATAACTTGTCATATTACATACTTATTTAACGTGTTACATTACATACTTATTTAAATCTCACCATGAATATCATTGTTGCAATGTATGCTTAATATTCGAATCATGCGCGGATCTAGAAATTTCAATAATTTTTTTCTCGTCTGTGGCGCATGGGACCCATACGAAATATGGGAAATAACGTCTCGAGAAGCACTTCTCTAACGACCCCTAAAAAATTTTTTCAAAATTCGGTTACCCCCCCAGGTCTAGGCACTCCTGTTTAAAATTATTTTTTTTTGTTATATGCATTTTACTTTTCATAAAAATACAATTAAAGAAGCGGCTATAATACTATTGAATGAGGATAAATGCATGTCGAATTGTTCCGTAGATGTTTGCACAACCTGGCTGCCGATGTTAAAAGAAGAACTTAACAAACTCATTTTTATAAAAAGTAAAATGCATGACAAAAAAAAAATTAAACAGGAGACCTGGGGGGGGGGGGGTAACCGAATTTTGAAAAAATTTTTCGCAAACTGCTTTTTCAAAATTTTTTAGGGGTCGTTACAGAAGTGCTTCTCGAGATGTTATTTCCCATATTTCGTATGGGTCCCATGCGCCACAGACGAGAAAAAAATTATTGAAATTTCTAGACCCGCACTTGATTCGAATACTAGTAAGGCAATGTAGTATCAAGATAAATGTAAATAATAAGGCAACATTAACTTAGTTCTGAATTAATATTGACCCAAAGTAACAACCTTGGTTGAATACTATAGTTGTCCCAGTGCCAGTTAGTATTAGAGGATTACGGACAGAAATATTGTGTCAAATTATGTGTTTCTACTCATAGGAAATTGTAAGATGTACTGTACAAATGAGTGGGGGACACATTATTCGACAGGCTGTCCATAATCCTTCAGCACTCACTTGCATCAGTTGAGGCATCTATAGTATTTAATAAATAATCACCTAAACCTAAAATAAAAAGAAAACATTTAATCAAAAATATATTTTGTTAAAAATATACATAAAAATATACAATGTATAAAAATAAATAAAAATAAAAATGCAAATTCTCAACAAGTGATAAAAAAAATCCATATTATTCCTTGCATGCCTCTCTCGCTGTTTCCTTTGTTTGGCGAAACGCAGCCATTCAGCTACCACATCTTCGAATTGTTTTGCTGTGGTGGCTGAGAAGGTAATTTTGACAGCCTCTGTTAAAAAATGGAATATATTAATATCTGATCGAGAATACAGTATAGAAGTATCGTAGTTACTGACATAACATAGTTAATCATTATCTTTATTATGGTACAAAAACACGAGACCATAGGTCGAGTGTCTTTCAGTTATCGAGTTATATTATCAAAATGGCAACCAAGCTTAAGTGCAAATAAAAATGTATGCTATTCAAAATAGAAACCTCGAATGGTGTTTGGTAATTTGTTAGTTTTTATATCCATTAGCAGAGAAAAACATTGGCTGACGTGTACGTTGCTGATTTTCAGAAATATTCTCAATTTACTCGAAAAAATGTCAAAGTAAGACAATCAGTCGGGAATTTTGCCCTGCAAAACGTGAAGTAGTAATGATTTTGATATATGTTGTTTAAGTCGAGGCCATGATAAAACACACAAGTTTTCAACCTTGGAGGTGGTGGAAAAATGTTGAAGACAAAGTTGAAGAGGACAAAATTTCCTACATTTTTTGTATATACATTTTTATTGTAAGTCTAATTTTTAAAGAGATACAGCGTTAGACAAATGAATTTAAGAAGAAACATTTTTTTTTATTATATAATGCATGTTTATAACAACATATTTTATAATATTTGTATTATTATAATAAAGATATATTATAATACTTGTATTGAAATTAAAAAAAAAAATTAAATTGACGAGATAGTATTACAGTGGCTTACATCATTCCTCGAAAATAGGAAACAAGAGTTATTAATTTTAATGATGGGTATTCCGAAAAATTGGCAAAGAGTCCGTACTTGCTTTTATACTCTTTTTGTAATTTTTAGATAAGAATCCAACATTTTTTAAGAAAACTTCAAATTATAAAATTTTATGTCCCGACTATTGGCTACAAAATTTTAAATCCCTTACAAAATCCTTACACACATTTAATCCTTACACAATTGCTTAGAGACATTCAATATACCAAAAATGGAAGTAATTATTATCAAATCAAAAACACTGCTCTCTAAGCCTGTACGTATTAAAGGTAGGACCGTTCGCGCAACAATGAAGTTTGAGCATTTTTTGAAAAAAAAAAATCGTTAAGCTTCATTTTCCCACCGCTGTATCTCGTTACCTATTAGACTTACAATAAAAATGTATATACAAAAAATGTATGCAATTTTGTCCTCTTCAACTTTGTCTTGAACATTCTTCTCGTAGGATGGAGCATTGCTAAATTATTTCGAAAAAACATATTTTTTTTTCACTTCTTAATTATTAATAAGAAACGTCAGCCAATGACAAATCAGCATTGTAAATTTCAGCCACTGTTTTTTTATGTGCTTTACAAACAAAGCTTCCTGCAAAGTTGTTGAAACAATAAAATAATATAGAAACGTTTTTTTTTCGCATTTTTGAAAATTCACCTCCTTTAAATGCAGCAGTACACAGGTGACTGAAGTTTGTTTTATTGTTTCTTACTGCTTTGCGAAACTTTTGATATATGGTACAGCGACAATAAAATCACTTAATTTTTAGTATATCATAAATTAATTAAAAAAATTAAATTACAAAAAAAACGCAGACACATAGATTTCAGCCAACTGCATTTATATCAATGTCATATTGACAGGCAACGTTTAGAACAACTGGCTGTTACAATAAAATCATATAGGAGCGTTTGCTTTTTTTGCACTTTTAAATAATGGTTTTTCCGGCTTGTTATTATGAGATCTTTATACTTTTCGACTTCAGTCACACGATAAAATAATGTAAAAAATTCTGCCACCAGCTCCCTAGCTATTACGTTGGTCGAGCCACAGTAGAGAAAAGACCAGTAGTCCGACTCAGCCGGAACAGTTGTACAAGATTTTCAGTGCGCATGCGATGCGCGTGGGCTTAAACTATTCAATGCGCAGTGGACGGCACAACGACAGTGGACGGCAGTGATGATATAGGGTGGGGCGGATGTTTATTTTTGTTTACGTTTACGTTTCTGAACAGTCCCCACTATCGACGAAATGCGCGTGGGATACAAACAGTAGATGCGCAGTGGATTAAAAAAAATAAAATCGAGTACAACAAATATCAAAGGGACCGCTGCGAGTGAAACTACTGGTCTTTTCTCTACTGTGGTCGAGCAGCCAACTTAAAACAGGGACAATTGATTTACTTATCGGTGGCCTAATATCAAATTTTTATTTTTTTTTATCCCCGTGATTAGGACCACATATGCAACTCCGATGAGTAAAGCAATAAATAACTGACCTAAAATAAGCAGGTTGAAACAAGAATAATATTTTAATGTTATATGTTTATCAATAAAATGCAATTAGTGTGCTTCGACAAATAAGACAGGTGTAAAAATACCGCAAATTTAAGGTAACTAAGTAAATAAAATTTAAAGTTTATTTTTATTTTGTTGTTAAAAGTTTACACGAATTTCTACATTACTGTAATTATCTACTTACCTTATTCTCGCTTTTATCACCCATTTCTGAAAATAAGGGCATTAAGGCGCAACACACTACTCACAAGATATCGAAGATTTTAAGGTTATGTTCATACTATTTTAGGCGAGAATAGGCGAGTTTTCATAGAAGTTCCTGGTAGTTACATAGAATAAACGTTGCAAGTAATGTTAATGTATGATCAAATGCATATTATTCATAATGTATGAGATTCATTCGTAACACATTTACAGTTATATATGTGAAATATTTTCGTGTAATATTACAAGTTACATTCTTGTAATATAATATGCTTATTTTAATGGCAATATTAAAGATACATTGATTATAATATGTGACATACATTTGTTAAATATAATTTTTTATATTACGGAAATATTTTCGAGCTAATATTAACTAAATGTTTCTTCAATATTTTGCAATTTAACATTTCTCAGCTATACCAAAGTTAGGTTATTTTAATATAAATATCATATTGCAAGAAAACATTAAATATGTTACTTCAGTTTAATATTGCGTAATATTACGGATATATATTTTGTTTAGTGGGTAGTATACTCTTTTGTGACCATTTTTAAACCACCATTTTTTTTTATAAATTTAGACCTCATAATCTTATTCAGCGACTTAAAAATCATAAGTATATGGATTTTCTTGAATTTCTTTATAACATTAGAAGAATTATTAATTTTTCAGTATTTAAGGGTGATTTCAACCCTTAATATTTTCGTCTCATAAGTTTTGATCTCACAGTCAAATTCAGCGACTTCAAAAACATAAGTCTATGGATTTTCGTTAATTTATTCGGGTTGTTTTCCACCCTTAAAAATAAAAAGCTGGTAATGCGACAATATAGATTTTACAAATTACAGATTAAAGCTTCATTTTTTCACAATTTTTTATAAACAACCTCGAAAACTATAACAATCATTATTTTCTTAAATGAAATATTTAATAATTCCGATAACTGTATTTTTTGTTGAGATTTCTAAAAATTTTAATTTTTTTTTTTTAATTTACGGATTTTCGAAATTGCGGTAATTTTGTGGTATTAGAAATCCAACAAAAAAAACATTCAAATCCATTCACTATAGCTGAATTCCGAGGTATAAACCTAATTGCATTGGACTATTAATATATCTTGTATTAGTAATCGGATGGGAATTTTAAAAATACTGGCTTTAGTCCAGTGCAATTAGGTTTACACCTCGGAACCCAGTTATAGTGAATGGATTTGAATAATTTTCAAAAAAAAATTATCGGAATTTTACATATTTATTTTAAGAAAATAATTATTGGTATAGTTTTCGAGGTTGTTTATAAAGAATTTGTAAAAAAATGAAACTTTTTAAAATTAATTTGAAGAGATGGCAGAAGCTCCAAAAAGCGAAATAAATGAAAGAAACGTTAAATAATACAAATACATTAATTTTTTATAGAAAATAATTTATGAACAACTTATATGCCTTGATTTAGGAGATAATATATTAATCGTCGTTCGATTAGGTGCTTGTCATCCATTGATGTCATTCATGGGTTGCATTGGATGTATTATGGGAGGTAGTGGAATTAATACAGTGTACGCTGAAAATACCATCGATCATGTTATGTCTGAACGTGCATATGCTACGGACGAAAGCTTGTTATGACCATTTCAGGAGAATTCACGGCAGGAGATCTAGTTTGGCTGTATAACCCACAGCGGAAGAAGGGAAGGTCCCCAAAACTTCAGCCTCCTTGGGAAGGGCCATATTCCGTCATCACCCGAATCAGTGACGTAGTTTATCTAATACAAAGAAGTAAAAAGGCGAAGATGAAAATCGTACACTTGAATAAACTGGCGAAATATATGTGGAAGAGATTGAATTGCCTGACCGGAAAGTTCAGGCTTAAGGAGGAGGCAGTGTTATGTGTTTCCACCCTCCCCAGAGACATCTGTAGGAATTTCCTCTAAGAGTTCCATGTATACATTGCAGAAAACTAAGCTAGTTGGCTGGTTCGGCAATCGGGCCAGAGATGGTGCACGCGGTGCCATAATTTGGAAATGTCTAGAAAAGCGCTGATATCTGGAAAAGTCTAGAAGATTGCAGTTATCTGCTGGAACATTGGAGAATGTTTACCTAAGACTATAAAAAGCAGAGTGAGTGGCCGCACAGAGTTTAGTTTAGTACAGTTCAGATGGTCATTAGTGAGAACTGATCAAAAGGAGTAAATTAAATGATAAAAGGACTGAAGTAGTGAATTATAGTACTGAGTGTTATTTTAGCGAAGTAATTATTTGTTGTAATTAGTACGTAAGTTAATAAATCAGTGTTTAGTGTTACCCTGGTGTTATAATTTCCAGATCCACGATACAGAGTATTACACTAACAATACATAAGAATCAATAATAAAATTTCAGGTGGAATGTTGTCGCCGAAAAAAATCAATTCAACTGCACTATGTGTATGTGTGTTTTTTGTTTACATTTGTCAGCGTAGAATTGACGTTTTCTGAGGAGATCTGAATAGCGTTAAAACACTTCAGCGCTCGTTTGTGTACATCAGTTATTCACAATCAGTCACATGACATTATTTGTAATGTGATGTGCAGCAGCAAAACACATAAATTGACGAGTGTTTATGTTTTGTTCGTTTATTTTGATCGCATGCATGGTGTACTCGCGATTTCCAGCCAAAATTCAACTTAATTATTTCTTTTATTTTGATATTTTCAAATGATCCTAAATTAAATCTCGTGGGTAATTCGAATGCAAGGTCTTATTGTAGGGTGACCAGATTTTTGTGGGACACACTATTATGGCTAGTGGTCGACATGGGTGTGGGTATACACTGACTAGAGTTATTTATTGGTCTTGGATTTTCATATACTTCTTTATTTGTTGGAAAGTGCTGTCTTTGAGTTATCTGTTTATTTATGTCATCAAAAGGTCGATATATTTGGGTTTGAGTTTGTGAATTGAATGATTGATTAAATTGATTAGATGTAGATGGTCTAAGTTCATTATTAAAATGATTATTTGGCTGATTTGGCTTAACATTTATGAAAGTATTTGTCTTGTGTAAGCTTTGTCTTGCCGTCTGTCTGTTGTCATGTTCTTTACATTTTAATAGTGCTTGTTCAATAGTTGTTGGTGGTACATAGAATAATAAAGTTCCGTAGGGTTCTATAATTCCAATAGTAAATTGTTCTAGACAGGAATTTTGTATTTCTTTAATTTTATATTGAAGAATTTCGTCATTAGTAAAATGTAGTTGAAAATGTTGTATAAGTAAACTTTGGGCTTCCATAATGCGGTGGTAAAATTAAATAACACTTTCGTTTGTATCTTGTTTTATTTGTTTTATTGTCGAAGCTAGTAAACTTTCATTTCTGTGGTCGCCGTAATATTTTAAAAGGGCTGTTTTGATATCGTCCCAATTTTCAATTGTTTGTCTTACTAATATATTTTGAAAAGGTGTTAAGGTAAATACTGTTAATGCTGATGTTGCGTTTTCTGTTTCTGTGATAAATAAAGGTAAATTATCAGTAGGTGTAAATACTGGTAACTGTTTTAAAAGTTCAGAAATGTCTTTAGTAGAAATAGCTTGATTGAAGGGTAAACTTTTCACTCAACGGAAATAGACATTTTATTTTGTATAAGTTCTGGTGGTGAAATTAAACTAAAATCAATAAAGTTTTATTGTGATTGTTGAGACGTTGAATTTTGACTGATCGATTCTAAATTAGTTTTAGTACTAATTTTGTTTAAATAAGGTGAATATCTTCTTTGATTTTCAATTACTTCAATAGAAATTCTGTCATTCATTTGAATATATAGACATTTGGCTTCACTTTATAAGTGAAAAATAAAATATATACTTATTTCGTTATGGCTCTTTGGGCTAATGGAATAATTATGAGGTGGAGAGGTACTTACAGGAAGAAAATAAAGTGCATTACTTTTTCTTTATTCTTCTGTTTGTTACTTCTCGTCTCGTACTCAGAGATTGAGTCGTCTTGGGAAGTGATCACGGGTAGATTTCTTCTCAAGTGTCTAAGGAATAGACAAAGCCGTTTGCATGGTGCAGATGTTGTCTGGAGATGATTCCCAATGAATTTATCTTCAGGTTGCACTATTTCGATTACACGTAAAGAATTGAAATTCGCCGATGTTGAAATTAATTACTATAATTTTTCCAAAACCGTCGTGTAACCCTGTTCACAGCGCCAGTTATATTTATCACTCCGAAATATTACTTTTTAAAAAGATTTAATTTCAATAATAAAGTTACAGAACATGATAAATAATATTGAAACAATACAGCATAGCCTCCGGCTACAAGACTTATGTGAATATTGAATGCCTTAACCTAAATTTTACAAGTATTTATAGGGAAGATAACCCTGACGTAGCAGGGTGTTTACATCATTAAGATAACAGAGTTTGTCATACATAATTATTAGGGCTAGATTGAAGAAAAACGGACTAAAATTTAAAAAATCAAACATAATTAGAAGTACAAAACTGGATTGACCCAGTTTAAAATGGACTCCGGGAGAAGGAATCCATATATACCTACGTGCTAAAAGTTGCAAAAAGGGGCTAGAAAATGCACGAACGGGCTAATGCTGGCAACACTGATGAGAACTTTGTGCTCTTAATAGAAAAAAGTGCGCTTACTTAGAGCAGATAACATCACACGGCCTCGCGCATTGCGTATAGCAGTTGGCATAATATCAATGCTGTGCCATCCTCTTTTTATTTAAATTTTAATGATTGTAGGCAGTGCGACGCCCATGCAGCTGTAAAAATAGGATCGGTACCTAGATAACAAGCATGCGGTAACGATACCCAGTAAACATTAATGTAACTTTACCTCTCTGAGAGGTAAGATTAATAGAACGTTTTTATATAAAATATTTTACATAATTTTACATAGCATATACCTAAAATAATATCATATTTAAGTCAACATATTAACTTAATTACTTATACACAAGTTTACATATTTGATACATAATTTTACTTAAAAATGTTTACCTACTACATTTTACGACATCGAAGTCATGGAACACGTCAGTGTCACGCTTACGCAGCACGCCAGTGTAAAATGATGTAAAATCTAACGTTTGTGTTTTTTGATCATTTTTGCAAAAAATTGTGGATGATGTCTTTTAATAACTTTGATGCAGAACTGTGAACCATAAAGCATTGTAACTTTTTTAAATATTATTTTATTTGGACGTTTTATTAGTGTAGAGGTTAGATGCAAACATAAACATGCCCGAAAAACGGTGTCTGCGAATTTGGTGTACATACTTATGTTGGAGGTGCACCATTTTCCAGTGAATGACCCAAAAGTAAGTTTGTGTGGTACCGTTTTTATAAAGATATTTATTTAAATGAAACCTAATCTTTTTATAGGTTAGAATTATTTCAGGGGCAATCATTATTCTTGACAGACAATTCTATCATTACATGGATTTTGTTACACAAAAGCTGTATGTTGGTGCTGTTCCCACATTATTAAGTTCAACTGAATCCAGCGTAAGAAGTTGTAATTCAAGGAAACCCAGATCTTAATAGTGACCAAAAGCTTTTGCGAAATACGATGCATAGGTATGGTTATTGTTTACCGACATCTTATAGTTATAATACAATAACGAACACAAAGTAGGTTGTGTTCTTTATTGTAAGGTACATATATTTCAAGGTTTTGTATGTGTAAAGTAGGCTAATATTTTCCTGCAATTTTTCTTTTGTCCAAAATTGGCTTCAGAACGTCGAAATACTTCAGAAAAATTAGATCAGAACCTTTGCCCCTTTTTAGGGGAAAAAAGGGGAGGTAACCAAAAACTAATAATTTTTTTTTAATATCAGAATCGGTTTCAACATGTTAAAAAACATGTTTAGATGGTTCTGATCAAAAGCGCAGCCCCTTTTTTTGTTGTCTTGTGATTAATGATATTGCATTTGTATCGCCATTAAAAAAATTAATTTGATCATTATAAAACTACGAAGAAAACTAGAATTGTCTGAACCTTTATGGTTAATTTTGTTGCAATAAATTAAGACAATTAAGATTTGTCATTATTAAAAATATGCTTCTGGTAGAATTAAATCATCTTGGTAAAGGACCCCGCACATTTTCTTATATCAAATGGCTCTCGGTGCATATAATAGTATAATATAATTTAATATTTATACAAAAAATGCTTAAGAAACAGTAACAAGTTCGAAAATTGAATCGTTGAATGTTTACTTTTCAGTGGCGTTAATTAACAATTTGTTTATATGACTGTTAAAGAAACTACTTTTATCATGGGATTCTCATAAGATTGATGCACTCGTCTACAACTTATACATGAGAAAAGTACTGCTTTACACACTTGTTGCATAAATAAGTAGGTATTTTAAAATTATTTATTATTAAATTATTATTTAACAATTGTTTCTTTTTCTGTGATCTTTTGAAGCATTCTAATAATTTTTAATTGTTTAATTCTGAGAAAAAAAATTCTTTATAAAAAATTTAAAATGATTTTAAATAGTTTAAAAAAAATTGTGTTAACACCACTGAAGAGTAGGAGAAAAATCTACATTCTAAAACAAATTGTTCTATGACTTGATGCACTTAAACAGTCAACGGTTTCATTTTCGACTTTGTTATGGTTTTTTTTATGGCGTTGTTATAAACATTTTCACTTGAAATTTGGTGTGATGATTTAATGGGCTTATTTAGCATATTTTTTTATTACATTTATTACTCTTAATTTTAGAGCGAAATTCAAACCAGGATATTCTAAGATCTCTAGAGGCTTTAAAATTAATCAAGAATATAGACGCTGTGTGAAGTCATTCACTCCTAGCTGCATTTTCATTCCTCTTTTTTTCGGCAGTTATATGCTGCATACTCTTATGTTGAAATACTCCAATAGTCCTCAAATCACCATCTCTGGCAGATTAGACAAATCTGATTTTAAATAGCTGGGTTTTAACAGTGTAAACTCAACTTTGAGGCAGACTTTCGGATTGAATGACAACATTTTGAGCACATCGGTTCATGTTTAAAGCAGTATACTTCTGAAACTTATCGACCTCAAATTTTCCATTCCATTGGAAGCGTGTTTTCGTAAAGTTTTGTTAAAATATATATATTATTATTTAAGCTATCATAGATTGTTCAATAACATAACAAATTGATCAAAATAGTTTGCATCTAGTTTTCTTCACAATTTAGTAAAGGGATAGACACAAGCTATAAAAAAAAAAAAGTAGGGCCAAAAAGTGTAGTCAGTAGAGGAATGCGAGTACGGGCTCCTAAAAGTGGAGCGGCACGTGTTTAGAATACGTATAATACGGCAGTGTGCGCCGGCTGAGAGCGGGCCGCTCCACTTTTAGGAGCCCGTACTCGCATTCCTCTACTGACTACACTTTTTGGCCCTACTATATATAACCAGATTTACTACACTATACAGGGTGCGCCACTTAAAACTACCCAGACTTGTAACTTTTTTATTTTCGAAGTGATGACCATGTTGGGCACATCAACTTGTAGACATTTTTAAAGCCTTTAAATATCCAAACAGAGTGATTAATTTTTTTTTTAATGGTTAAGAAAGGAATCTTAATTTCTTTGAATATTTTTTTACCTCACCCTGTACATGGACTGTGTTATTGTTTTCTTATAAAGAATGGGTTTTAATTAGCTTCAATTTATGTTATTAAAATAAAAAAAACTTAAAAAATAAAAAAATTCCAATTTCCTACTTAGTACATTTTAATATAACTAAGTTAGTTTTTAATTTTTTTTTTTTATTTTTTGTTACTGTTTTATTACGCTGAATATTGTTTGTGATATGTCTTTTACAGATAAAGCATAAAATTATTATTTGCATTCCTTTCAAAGTAATTTAAAAAAAAATCAGTTTGGAGTGTTTTTAATACCTTTCTTTAAAACCAAAAAGAATTTCGAATATGACGTAATAATATAAATTGAAGCTAATTAAAACCTTTATAAGAAAATATTAACGCAGTTCATGTACAGGGTGGCGTAAAAAAATATTCAAGGAAATTAAGATTTCTTTCTTAACAATTTTTTCAAAAAAATTTTTTTTTAAATGCTTTAAAAATATCTACAATTTGATGTGCCTTAAAAAATAAGAAAATTACAAGCCTGGGGAGTTTTAAATGGTGCACCCCGTATATGAAATAGACTAATATTTCAATTATTTTCACAGGTTGTGTAACTGATATTCAAGCAGCAAATATCAGAGTGACGAAGGCTGACCAAAGAACGAGTGCAATCAGAAACGACCTGAGAGATGCTTAACACTTATTGTAGATACTTAGTTAACTTGAATATAGATTAGTTACACAAAAGATACTAGTATTAATCTCTCCTAAATAAACAGTTAATAAAATAAATTAAATGAAATTTGAGCTTTACTAGGAACGCAAGGCAAGGTAGGTAGGTAGGTAGGTGGGTATACATCATTGGAGAAGAAAAAATATCGTATAGCTGCTTTCTAAAGAACATAGATGACAACGTCGAGGACAACGCCTAATGCCTGGTTTACCTACTGGGATATTCAGAGATTAAGATGGAATTGAAGCTTTTTACTCTGTTGATACTAATTAACTTAGTTTAAACTGTCATTTAATTCGAGAATCTTTCCTAAGCTAATATATGTTGACAAATCAGACAACCATATCTTGCATTATATACTTTTTATCTCTTTTTGATGTAGCATGTATTTGTTTTATATACCTACTATAATGTTCAAAATAGCACCCTATAGTACTTTTTAAATATTGATACCAGAGAACTGGATTCTTGGAGTTAAATATATGAATATAAATTCCTCATGAATTGTCCAGAAAAATTGATATTCTTTAGGAAATAACTGGAGGAGACATCAACTTTTATTTTTAAGTTGAATACCTCTGAACATTTTTAGAAAGTTAGATAGTTTTATATTTTAAATATAACCATTTTTTACAAAAAAAATTTCATTCAAAATATAAAACTACTCGGCTCTCTAAATAAGGTATCCAACTTAAAAATAAAACATGGTGTCAACTTTGGTAATTTTCTAAAGAAATATATTTTTCTGTATAACTTATAAGGAACTTTATTCATATACCTAACTTTAAAAATCCAATTGTGTAGTATCAATATTTAAAAAGTGCTGGGATATGCTATTTTGAATATACGGTAGGTAGATAAAATATATACATTCTACATCATAATGAGATAAAAAGTATATAAGTTACGTAGCGTAAGGTCACTATCAAGTGGTTGAATATACATATATGCTACATCATAAAGAGATAAAATTAGTTACGTATGCTTTACATAGCAAGTGGTTGAATATACATATACGCTACGTCATTTGTTCCATACCGTGAGGTCACAGTGTTACCTCTTCACTATGTAAAAATCATATGCACATGTTGCTGACATTTCGCAGAGTATGCACATATGATTATGCGTCACATTTTACATAGCACGTTACTTCTGCGAAACTTAGTTTACGTAGCATTTACGTATATGCTATATATTTATGTTTGCTGGGTATCGGTCTCTACACATTAAAAAATACATGAAAATTCGAAAAATGAGCGTGATTTATATACATAATTATAAAAAAATATGAAACCTATATAGTTAAAATTATAGTATCTTTTTTAAAGGTTCAATATAATTTTTAAATTGAAAATGTGAAACAGTTCCCTTTTTTAATGTACAAAAAATGTAGTACATTATTTATTGTGAAAAACTGCCTGTAGCAAGTTACAAACAAATTCCCAGAAACAAAAAATGTTTAGAAGGCCTCAATGCATACGCCTGAATTTTTAAAAAAATCTAAATTACATATTTTTTTAAAGCGCTATAATTTCAAAGAAAGAGGTAGTGAAAACGAACTTTACAGAAAAGTTGCAAATAAAAGAAATGTCTTGTATTTCGATGATACATTCACCTGAATTTTTTTCAGATTTTTTTTTCAACTTTTACATTTCCCCTCCCCCACTTTTAGGTGGAGTGGCCATATCTCGAGAAATATGCATTTTTAATGAAGCATTATTTGACGAGTTTTTTGTAAATATTTCGTGCAAAGACGATGCGGTACTGAGCACGATAGAAGTAGTGGAAGAAGTTTTTGACCGCCGCAATCCCCTGAAACGGCGAAAAACCACCCCTTTTATGGGGTTCCCTTTATGTTTTCACATATAAGGATATATATATATATATAAGGAGTGATTTATCGACGGGTTATACTTGAAGTAATATGGAAAGGGATTATAGAGTAAGTGAAATCCAGACAACAGGCCTAGGGGGTTGATTCAACCCTCCCGAGAAGTGGAAAATCATTTTTTCAAATGATTGGGTTCAAACGCACATCCTCCCGTTTTCGGTGATCACGGGAAAATATTCATTTTCAGCTCCAACTCCTCTTTGTCCCTCAAATGGGCAGAAACCACCCCTCACTCTCCAGAAAGCATGCTATCCTGGATTTACATGTTTTTCGACATATGATCGTTATTGCACATATTCCTTCATTTTTCGTCCTTCATTTTCACGGAAGAGAAGGTGGTAGCGACCTCGGGGGTTGCTTCAACCCTTCCAAGGAATTTAAAATTCATTAATTACACGTTGGATCATCAATACGCCCGCCCCCGTTTTCGCAAGCGCTGATCACGATAAAAATATTCACCTTCATCTCCTACTCTCCTCAACCCCTATAATGGACGGAAACTTACCCTCATCCACCAGTTATCGCTGGGACGATGATTGTGTAGGTTGCTGGGTAGGGTATAATGATTTCTTCATCGGGGAGCAATGAATAATAAATTTTGTGGTAAATGGCAATGTTGTTTATTCAAAGAATTACATGAAAATATTTGTATGACATTGCTTACAATTAATTACAAAAAACCTAGGTCGTTTATTTACAAATAGCATAACAATTCTCATATTCCTGAAAATGCACATCGCACGCAATCTCTTTCTTCTTCATCAACCGTTTCAGTGAGCGAATCTGAATCGGAATCGCTTAAACCAATTTCAGGGATTAAATTAAAATAAAAATCATCATCATTATCGTCATCGTCATCTGCTCTCTTCTGTACATGCATCTTTATCATTATAGGGGTTAAAGAGATTCGGAGATGAAGGTGAATATTTTTTATCGTGATCAGCGCCTGCGAAAACGGGGGAGGGCGTATTAACGATCCAACGTGTAATTAATGAATTTTACACCCCTTGGAAGGGTTGAAGCAACCCCCGATGTCGCTATCACCTTCTTTGTCATGAAGAATGAAGGGATATGCACAGGTGGGTGAGGGGTGGTTTCTGCCCGTTTAAGGAATGGTTGGAGCTAAAAATTAATATTTTTCCCATGATCAGCGACCCCGATAATGGGGGAAACGCGTTTGAACCGAATCATTTGAAAAAAATGATTTTCCACCCCTAGGGAGAATTTAATCAACCCCCTAGGTCTGCTGTCTGCTGTCTGGATTCCGCTCACTGTATAACCCTTTCATCTTATTTTAAATATGTATAACCCATCTATAAATCACTCCCCAGACCCGTTTATATGTATATGAAAACATAAAGGAATCCCCATAAAAGGGGTTTTTGGCCGTTTCAGGGGGTTGCGGCGGTCAAAAACTTCTCCCATCACTCCCATCGTGTTTAGTACTTTCGAAAGCGAAGGGGGAAGGTAATCTCGTCTTTGCACGAAATATTTACACTATTTTTTCTTCATTACATAGACTAAAAGGTGTTTTCTTCCTTTGCCGATCATTTCCTATTCTAATCTTTTTTTCAACTTTTTTATTGACGTCATTACATATACATTGCACAAGGTTTCATCAAAATCCATTCATTAGCACTAAAATTAAAGGTGAAACCCCGGGTTGACTGGACTATAAAGCCCACGGAAGATGTGAGAGGCCTCCGTGAACCGCTCACAAGCCCTACAAGTGTAAACCGGAACGCTTTCGGTGAGTTTTTTCCAATAGAACTTTAAAAGTGACAGTGACATTATATTCTTAAAACTGTTTCCGCTATTTCCGGCATCCCGCCGGAATTTCTTCCGGCAACATAACCTAAAAATAGTGCTACATAACCCAAAAACAATTTAAGACATTGGTACCTACCAACCTAAATTTTTTTTTTGAAAACTGTCAAAATCAAATTATCCCAGAAAAACATTGGAACCAAAAATTTGACAGCTGTCACTTCCCCGAACGATTTAGTGAAAAATCGGTCGGGGCCAAAAGATAAAACAAAATATATCAACTCAAACTTAAACGATCCACTATGAACACACTACCCCGGGCACATCTGGCAGGGAAGCTGTAGGTACGCCAAGAGTTATATGGTTTTTCCCAAAGATGATCATCCCTACCACCCATTACCAACGAACGGGTTTTTTCGTTTAGTTGTGTTTCCTGTATCAATAATTAAAATTATTAAGTGCTCTTGCCAACGAACTTAGTTCTTATAGTGTTGTGTTTATTTTTATATTAATTTTAGGTCCATGTGGACACATTATAATTTTAACCTAGTTTTTAAGCCTGCCTACAGAAGACAGGAGCTACTATACCACATTTCTATTTTTCTCCAAGCCAAACCGGACCTACCCCGTCCAGCCTCGGCGGTGTTCGCCGTAGTTGTCTGGCTGGCTCCGGGCTAGGATCCAATGAGGCACATATTTGTATTAAAACATTGAATAAAGTATTAATGTTGTGCAAACACTCAAGTTCGTAGTTCCAGATCCCACCGAACGCAAGACTTTTTTTCTGTTTTAATATGAAAAAAATCTTTTCATTTAATAAATATAATTAAATGAGATCGCTTATATTTTTTAGTGCTCTTTTCGGCTTCAAAGATCCACCGGGTGGGGAGGTTCCAGCCGTTTCCAGTAGCTGCCGATTTTTTTTATATAGATATATTATTCAGGGGTCTCGAAAAAGTATAACTTTGACATGTAAGTACTTTTTCTGAAATCGATCGGGAATGTCTACATTTTCGGCGCGATTTTAGAGCGAAAAATGCACAATTCCAGTATTTTAGTTCGTTGCTAGGAAACTATCAGAAAACAGACCGGAAAAGATCCGTTGCCAAGCAACGATCAACAAAGCCGTACGGTTTTTTATATATATTTTAATATGTTAATATTTTTGATTTTTATACGTTTAAAATAGTATTGATTGTGATTTCAGAAATTTTTTTTTTTTAAATGTTTATATTTTTGATTTTTATACGTTTAAAATAGTAGTTATTGTGATTTCAGAAAAAATAGTATGTGTACTTCGGTGTGAAAGCACATTCCCAGACTTCGATGCTTGTTGGCCTCGGCTAGCACCTCGGCCAACAATTGCATCGTCGTCCGGGAATGTATCGCTTTCACAACCTAGATACACAATATACTATTACTTGATAAAAATGAAGTAATCAATGCATAAACATTGTCCTATGAATTTCTTTGTTAGCATCCGTATATTTTATTTGCATTAACATATCTAATATTGTTTACCATTACTCCAATTTATTTTCACAACGGTTGCCCGCCAATTATAATGTCTATTAAATTATTAAATTCGTTTTATTTTATTTACTTACCTTTCTACCAACTAGCGTCGGTAGAGATCGAACATGCATGTCTGCGTTGTCTAGAACACTTACCCACTGAGCTATCCTGGTGTCCGTTATTTTGGGTGCTAAATGTAGTATAGTAATGTGTGTGAAATGTAATAAGATTATCAGTAATAATAAGTCTTTATTATGTGAAATTGAATTCCTAGCCTTATTTAAAATATGTGAAAATCTTTCAGGTTCTCTTTTTTTTTCTATTTTTTATTTGTGTTCCCAAATCTGAATTTTTCCTGTTATTAGCATTTATATTTATTTAAAATTATTAAGAAGAACTTATTTAGTTTCTAATTGATAGTGATAGAACTGTCACCAGTGTCACCTGAGAAGTACGACTAGTTGTTGAACAATGTAATATCACATTAATTAATTCATTGGCGGTCCGTTTGAAACAATTATTTTCCTCAGATCTCCAAATTGAAGAATGGGGAAATCCGAAAAAATTCCTCATCTCAAATGTGATGAGCGGTGTGGGGGAAGTCAGGAGTCAACTATTTTAAGAAATAAAGTTTTATAGTCGAGGTACTTATACGAATTTGGGAAACGTGTTGGAGAAAAAAACGGTAAAGGAATAATATCGTCGTCTAGAACATAAATAGAATATTTAATGGGCTAAAATAGACCTAAAATTGAAAAACAAAAGCATTCGTATATCGGTTTTATAAGCAATTAGTACCTTTAAAAAAACAACTAAAAGTTTTTCGTAATTATTTTAACCAAAAAAAATGAGTAGGGATTGAACCGCCGACCTCCTGATTTGTAAGTCAACCCAACAACAAGAACAACAAAAATTTATTCAATATTATTGAGTACAACATGTGCCTTATCGGATCCCAGTCCGGAGCCAACCAGACAACCACGGCGAACATCGCCGAGGTGGGTGTGGGGTTGGACGGGGTGGGTCCGAATTAACTACTAATAACTCCTGTCCGCCGCGAGCAGGCTTAAGAACTAGGATAATGTTAAGAAATGTGTCCACATGGAACTAAAACTAATTAAAAACACTATAAACCTAAAAACTCACTAAGCAAACGAACTTTTGATAATTTTGATTGTTAATACGGGAAAAAGCCAAACGAGGAAACCCGTTCGAATGAATGACGACCTCGTGGTCTGACCGCCATCGGGGAACATTGGGTGATTAAAAGGGTATGGTTTAAAAAGTTTAAATTTACAAAATGTTTGAGCATAGAGGGGATTTGGAAAAAACAAATGAGGACAAAAAGAACAAAAAATAATAATCAAATATAAACAAAAGCGTTCTAAAATTGAAAAACCAGTTTTGTTAAAAAAATTTTGTTTTTATATTAAATAGACGTTCTGCAGCTGTCTCTATAGGGACTTAAAATGTGTGTACTTGCCGTATATAAATTGGTCATCCAGAAGACTTCCGCTGCGGCACGTATATTGGACGTTCCGTATGGTATTCGCTGGTATGTATACATATCTCGGGAACGTGATGGAGAGAAAGCGGTATGGAGATATTAACACTTATTACAAAAATATAATATTTAAATCAATGGACATGAAATGGACGTCCATCTCCTGCCCCTATATAGACATATAATGTATATACTTCCCGTACATAAAATGGACATTCAGAGGACGTCCATTACGTACTATTTAAAAGTAAATCCGATGATAGACGTCCGGTAGACATCCAACTTATGTTCATGGACGTCAGTACATTAAATGGACATAAAACGGACGTCCGACGGACATCGTGTCCTATTAGGGAAGTAAATTAATAAAATTTCATGCAAAAAATGTACTGATACAATGAAAGTAGCACTGACGTACTGACTGTGCTCTAAAAGTACTGATTTCAATACAAATATACTGACACTGGCAACACTGAGTGCAACTAATTCACACTGCCTCTCCTACTAGGTGAACAGTGCAGCGTTTTCTATTCTAGAGAATTTTTATAGCCACACAACATTCAACACGTCTGTTAGTAATTGTTATTTTTTATACAAGGTGATTTACCTTAGCATGCGGAAAATAAAATGGTGTACTAGTCTTCCATGTGGTAATTTATTATATATTTTTTTGCATTCAAACTTGCAAAGATACGCTATGGAACCGAGGAGTTCGGCTACCTCTAACGCTTCGTTTGTTTTTCATATGGTCATCAGATGTTATTTGTCTATGGTCAGTGTCTTTCCGATTCCTATTTAGAGCGTATCGTTAAATTTTAAATTGTATTCGTAGACCGATACAGTTCTTGGCCCACAAGGAGCCCAAATATCACCCCTATGGATTTTTTTGCGGTGTCACATGAACAGTTTGGTGTAAGTCAACTGACTCCCTAAAAGACTTAGAACGGTCGAGTCTAATTCGTGATCAAAGAGACAAATGTGATCGCATACACGAAAATCTTATTCGGTGCTTAGAACAGTGTCATTGAATGTAATGGCACATTCGAACATAGTCTTTGACTTTTCATTACTTTTAAGTTTTGTGCTGTGCTGTGCTGTGTTATACAAAAATTATTTTAATTTTTGGTATTTCTGTAGTGTGATTAAAACCAAAAAGTAACTTCTAACCCCGCCAGCTTTGCTGCCAGTCTCAAGTCTGATAAAGAGGGATGGGAAATGATAAGGTTGCACTGATTACGTATTTCTACAAAAAAAATAATGTAATTTTTTTTGGTCAATTATTTTAGTTTTTTATTTGTTTAACTCCTTTCGGTGGGGACAACCTACTCAATAATTTTCCGCATATTAAGGTAAATCACCCTGTATATAAGGATTTGGATATAACTATATTTAAAATCTCAAATAAGTGAGCTAAATCAGAAGTAATGTAATCTTTTTATATAACCCATTTAACGTCGGCCTATTTGCACGACTAAAGACCAATCACCAATCCCAGGAAGCGAGCTATGCTATGCTATCAAATTTTTTCAAACCTCTTCTCGTAAGAATAGTAGGGACTTTTTTTACTTGCCTAGCATCTGATATAGATAAGCTGACTGCTTTACATTCACTCCAAAGGTTAGTATATCCACTACGCAATCCTCGCCTAATATTGCACAGCTCTTCCAAGTAGTAAGCGTGACTAACGTTTCTTAATCTACTTATTTTACTCGCAATTGTGCAATATGTCATATGTACCAAAAATACAAATAAAGTATTTTTATTAGAAATGACAAAGCGTTTATTTAGTTTGGATTAAATAGTTGCTCAAAGCTACTTAAGAATAATAATTAATAGCAGATGTAGTGGCGGACTAGCAAATGTTTTCAGAGTGGCGATTTACTAAGTGATCCCCATATATTTTGACTAATTTAAGGCCTTCAGTTAATTTTTTATATACACATAAAAAAGACTTGTGAAGTAATATTTGTTTCATTCATTCAAGGCTTTTTCCTTTACCTTTGATAATATTTATTCATAAAAAAGTAATCAAAAACGTATTTAAAGAAACTTATAATAGTACAGTACCTAGAGGTAAAAAATATGCAAAACTTCGGAATAATGTCACATTGAACGGATTTCGTTCATTTTTGGCAATATAATAGTAAATTCTTCACAGAAAAGTTTCTTGTGCGGGGGATTGCTAATTTATAGGGGGTGGATGCCCCCTCTCAGGGTGTGGCACTTAAAAAATGTATATTTATTGGAGCTGAAGTAGAATCAAATTTTAAGAAGAAAAGGTTCTATGCAATTTTTGACATAAATTGATAGTTTTTAAGTTATAACGACTTCAAAATTGCGATTTTAGCTTAAAAAAAAGGTATTTCCAAATGGGTTTCGTTAAGTATCTCGAAAAGTATTACTTTATCGAAAAAATGTTACAGACCAATTACAGAAATTACAAACTGTGAATGAATTATATTTTTTGTTTATTGATGTAGGATTAATAATTTCGGAGATATTTAAGTTTACATTTGGCATCCAAGTGTTCATAAGATAATTATTTAGAATGAGAGTTAAATATATCAGAAAGTGTGATACCTACATCAAGGATGCTAATAGGTAGAATAATAGGTTAAGCTTTCAACTATTTTTTTATTTGTTTCTGTAGCATAAAAAACAAAGAAGTTATGACCGAAGCAATGCGCGTCTACGCATTTTTTTAATAACAACGTCGCCATTTTGTTAATTAATTAGCCGATAATTAAAAAAAAAAAATGAATTTCAAACAGTGTTTCTCATTAATATATAGCATGACGTAGATGCTCAAATTTTTTGGTTTGTATACAGCACTTGCTTTAGAAAAAAATACAGTTTAAACTACAAAGGTATTTTCGATAAAACGTATTTTTTTTTCCGTTTCCAAATATCTCAATAAATGTTAGTTTTATTAAAAAATGGGTAGAGACCAAAAATAAAGCTCATAAACTGATAATGAATTTTGTTTGTTTATTTATTTACATAGATTTAATAGTTTCGGAGATATGAAAGTTTACAAATGGCGTCCGAACGTTTATCAGACGAAAAATGCAGTTTAAATATTAAATATCTCAGAAATTGTGATACCTACGTCACGCATGCTAAGAAATGAAATTAAAGACAATTAATTGCGCTTTCAAATTATTTTTTACTCGTTCCTGTAGCACAAGAAATAAAGAAGTTACGACGAAAAAATATGCGTATTTATATTTTTTTATAGAAAAAGGTCGCCATTTTGTTACTCTAATTAGCTAGTAATTTAAAAAAATTATCTCAAATACAGTTTTTCGTTAAGATATAGCATTACCTAGATGCTCAAATTGTTTTGCTCATTTAAATCACTTTCTTTAGAAGAAAAATGCATTTTAAACTTTAAAGGTAATTTCAAAACACTTGGATTCCAAATATAAACTTAAATATCTCCGAAATTTATCCTACATCAATAAACAAAAAATATAATTAATTCCCAGTTTGTAATTTCTGTAATTGGTCTATAACATTTTTTCGATAAAGTAATACTTTTCGAGATACTTGACGAAAGCCGTTTGGAAATACCTTTTTTTTTAAGATAAAATCGCAATTTTGAAGTCGTTATAACTTAAAAACTATCAATTTATGTGGAAAATTGCATAAAACCTTTTCTTCTTGGCGGTATCCAACAGAGCTGCTCATACAACCACCCCATTGCAAATTAATACATAGAAGCCACTATTTTAATAATAAAAAATGCGAACTCTTACTAACTAAACAAGTGAGTATTCCATTACGTCAGATCTCGTTTGTTGTAAATTAATGTTCTAAATTTATTTCGAAAAACAACAGTGCTGCCTTGATGTCGTCCGGTATAGAATTAAATATTTTTACAGTTATAAGAGAAGCTACGCTGGAACATAGCCGAATTGTGTCTAGGAACAGTGAATAGTTCTTGATGTCGTGTGATACGCTCATGAGTGTCACTGCCTTTAATAAGTTTATTGTGGAGCTTAAGATTATCTATTTTGTAGATTAAGTAGGCCATGTGAATTTGAAAGCGTTCTTCGAGCTTGAATCACTTAGAATCCTTCAATGCCCCTGACATATGATCGAATTTTCTAATATTATAACTAAACCTAATGCACATATTTTGTATTTTCTGAAGGCTATTTTTATGCCTCTGCAGTAAGGCTGGCCAGTATACAATATTACAGTATTCAAGATGCGGGAGTATCAAAGAATTAGTTAATCTCAACTTGACCTCGGTACTAAAAATATCCTTATGCATATACAAAATTTTTAATTTATTAATTGAAGTTTGAATTATATTTGATACATGATGATCTAGGGTCAACATCCATGTTAAGAACAATTTTAAACAAGGGATTATTGATAATAAAGTCACTGCTTCGACCAAACACCAAAACCTGCGTCTTTTTCTCATTAAGGATTAACCCATATGCACCGGAATATCTACCAATCATGTCTAAATCTGAGTTGATATGAAGAACGGCTGAACTTAGCTGATCATAAGTAAAGGAGTAATATACTTGCGTATCATCAGCGTATTGATGCGATTGACAGAATTTTAAATGCTTATATAGATCTGTAGTATAAAGGGAAAACAGTAAGGGTCCTAATATACTACCCTGAGGCACACCCTTTTTCAAAGCAATGAATTCGGAAAACTTGTTATTTAAAACAGCCCTTTGATGCTTATTATTTAAATATTTTTGAAAAAACTGAAGTGCTATGTCGCTGACACCAAAATATTTAAGTTTAGTTCTCAGGGTAGTATGATCTAGAGTATCAAAAGCCTTACTGTAGTCCAGTAAAATTGGACATGAATTCTTATTGTTGTCGCTAGCTCGAAACAGATCATCAGTTACATTAAGTAAAGCAGTAGCTGTACTACGATGACGACGAAAACCAGACTGAGTCGGAGCTAAAACTTTATTTTTATTTACGAAGTCACTTAACTGGCTCTGTACAATTTTTTCTAGTAACTTAGACATGACTGGTAGAATACTAATAGGCCTAAAATCAGAAAGACGCGAAGGATTGGTGTTCTTTGGTACAGGAATGACGTTTGCATTTTTCCAAGACTTAGGAAATTCACCTGTTAACAAACATTTATTAATAATAAAGGTAATATGATTGCTTAAATGGGGAATTAGAAATAATAACATTTTAATAGATGTGCCATCGGATCCCACTGCATTAGATTTAATTTTAAATAATATTTTATCAACATGATCCACGGTTACAGTTGTAAAATGAAATTGCTCCGATAAACCTGGCCAAAGTTTATTTACATAGGTACTTTGAATAAAATTTTCATTAATGACATTTGGTTGCGGTAAGTTATTCACAAAAAAATTATTAAAGTTATCAGGCGAATCACTGTCAAGAAATGAAGAAAAATTATCTGCATTAGAGCAGATGTTTAAATATTTAAAAGTTCGCCAGAAATTTTTCGGGTCTTTTTTAAATGCATGTTGTAGATATGCTTTCTTTTCTGATTTAACAGCCATATTTACAAGATTCCTAGGAATTGCATATTCACTCCTTGCCTCATTAGTTTTTAATCTTTTATACTTAGTTAATGCTTTGTCTCACAATTTCATCATAAATTTGAGATTGTCTGTTAGCCAGAGAGCTGGCGGTTTAGTTATTCTAGCAGTTTTATAGGGAGCATGAATATCAAATAGGTACAAAATGTTATTATTAAAAAAATTAACAATGTCATCAGTTTCCTCTAAATCATAAATATAATCCCAATAAATACCTTGTAAATCATGTAAAAATATGTCGTAATTAAATTTCGAGAAGTCTCTGTAGGTTCTAAATAAAGTTTGCTGTATGGGTTTGTTTAATTTTATGTTACAACTGATAATGCAGTGATCCGAAATATTTTCCATTTTAAGCACTTCAGCATTGGCAGATATTTCAGGACATGACGTAACAATGATATCTATGAGAGATTGCGAAGTATCGGTTATTCGAGTAGGTTCGGTAATAATTTGGTTTAATCCGTATTTAAGTAAAAGTTTATTGAATATTGAAAAATTATGGTTATCCGCATTTAAGAAGTCTACATTAAAATCACCTCCAAATATTACGGCAATAGACTTACTAAAACATTTTCTAAGTGATCTAAGCATAAATTAAAATTCGTATTTGGTGGCCTATACAGAGTTCCCAGACACATTTTTTTACCTGCAATTTTAAGGCTGATCCAGAGCTGTTCCAACGGGCTATCCTGATTACCAACATCTACAGTAGTATATTTATAGCAATTTTTTAAGTAAAATGCTACACCTCCGCCTCTGCCCTCACGATCCTTTCTAACGATTTGATAACCTGGAATAGATATACCATAGTCCGGCAGAGCAGGGTTGAACCAAGTTTCAGAGAAACCTATGACATCATGAGAGCTACCAGCTGTTAATTCGGAGAAAAGATCAAAACCTGTACACAAAGATCTGACGTTGAAATGTGCGGAGTTAAACCATGTGCTTTGCATACGTCCTGCTAACGCTCCGGTATAAGAGTAAATAGAGAGTAATGAAATACCGGTGACATAAGTACATACCTATTTAGAAAAATGATATAGTATGATATAGTAATTTACGTTACAAGACCGGAAAGTGGTGTTATGCAGCTTCCAGGGCGAACCGCAGATAGGTCCTGGAAGCTTGGGGAAACCTGCAAAACACTGTTTTTTGGTCGTGTAACGTACAGTATTTTCTTTTCGGCCGACACTTCAAAATCTGAATCCATATTTTCCATAACTTGTGAATTGACTTCTGACAACTTGTAAAAGTCAAGTTTATTTGTCTATTTGACATTTATCTCAACAATTAACACAAATTCGTATCCATAGAAACGAGAACAGCAAGGATCGGAAAAGACTTTTTTCTGAAATCGATAGGCAATGTCTACATTTTCGGAGTGATTTCAGATCGAAAAATGCACAATTCCAGTGTTTTAGTCCGTTGCTAAGAAACTATCAGAAAATGGACCGGAAAAGATCCGTTGCCAAGCAACGATCAACAAAACCGTACGGGAATGTTACTTTCCCGGCCTAGGCCGGGAAATTAACATTCCCGTATGGTTTTTTATGTATATTTTAGACAGTAAATAAATACACGTAGACAAACGAACTCACCTTAAAATTGCAGTTATTAGTAAGCAGTAAGATTGTAATGAAGAAATGTTATGCATTAATACAAATTCCTTAATTTCTAATAATATTGATTGTGATTTCAGAAAAAATAGTATGTGTACTTCGGTGTGAAAGCACATTCCCGGACTCCGATGCTTGTTGGCCTCGGCTAGCGCCTCGGCCAACAATTTGCATCGTCGTCCGGGAATGTATTGCTTTCACACCTAAATACACAATATACTATTTCTGAAATCGATCGACAATGTCTATATTTTCGGTGCCATTTCAGATCGAAAAATGAACAATTCCAGTATTTTAGTCCGTTGCTAAGAAACTATCAGAAAACAGATCGGAAAAGATCTATTGCCAAGCAACGATCAACAAAACCGTACGGGAACACAACATTCCCGTACGGTTTTTATGTATATTTTAGGCAGTAAATAAATACACGCAGACAAACCAACTCACATTGAAATTGCATTTATTAGTAAGCAGTTAGATTGTAATGAAGAAATGTTATGCATTAATACAAATTCCTTAATTTATAATAGTATTGATTGTGATTTCAGAAAAAATAGTATGTGTACTTCGGTGTGAAAGCATATTCCCGGACTTCGATGTGCATCGTCGTCCGGGAATGTATTACTTTCACACCTAAGTACACAATCTATTGCCGATCTCTAACATCACTTTCCGGTCTAGCCCGGGAAAACGTTATTTTCTGGCGGATAATGTCTCCAGAACTGCGATTGTTCTCCAAAGGAAAATTTTTCAAAATTTGGGCTCCAAGGATTTGTTGAAATTTCGATAAGCTTTAGTTAAAAAAAATGTTCATTTCCGACAAAATTTGTGCTCTCTAGCCATTTTTTTTTGGCCTTTAACTTAATATATTAAAAAAGAGATATTTTTTTTCAAAGTTGTAGCTCCGAGGACTTATTGTTATTTCAGCTTTAATTAAAAAAAAAATCGTTCATCTGCGACAAGATTTGTGCTCTCTAGCCATTTTTGAACCAAAAAACTCAATTTGGGACCACTATGCGGCGTAACGGCTCCGCGCATCGACCGTGCTACGCGAAAAGCGATGTTATTCTTCACATTTACGTTGTTTTCTAATTTTTTTCACGGAAACCAAATCGAAAGGGTGCAAGTGTGATATATCGTTGAAATCGGAATTTTTACTGCTTTTCAGTGGTTCGATTATAAATTGTAAATAATCATAAGATAAACAACTTGTTGTGCCAAAACGGCACTAGACGTAATCCAATCTCAACCACAACCTTTTCAGATCTTCTGGATTAATAAAGAAAACCTCCTGCAAAGTTTCATCCAAATCCGTTCAGTAGTTTCGCCGTTATCTTGCTAACATGCATACACCTACACACACGCGCTTACACACACACACACACACTGCTAGTAAGTTTTATACAAAAAAGCCTATATGGATATCTCATAATTCATTTTCGCACATATAACTGTGTTAATTTCACTATTTCCTGACGTCAAGAAACTTCTAGTACATAAAAGTAATGTATTTAAATTAAAAATGGCTATAGACCTATAAATGAGGTACCTATATACTTTAGTCATAAATTGGACGTCAATTACACCATGAAAATCGCATTTCTGAGACAGTTGTCCACATTGAGACTTTTGATCCCCATTACATGACCTACATTTTCCCTGAATTTCAAAAAAATTCACCGAAACCCTTCCTTTGTTTCGAAAGAGTCGACTTTAGGAAAGGCCAACATTTTTTCAGAAATGTACAAGACTGTCCGACCCTAAACAACCCTCCTCTTCTTTAGACAAAGTCATGCAGAAATAACAGCATCCAATTACCAGTCACCTAGTGCTGTATCGTCATGCAACATTGATATTATTTCACCTGAAATATACAAACGAAGTAATGTCTGTCATCTAAATATCAGAAGTATGCGGAATAAAATCACACAGCTTGAAGTTTTTCTCCAGTTTCTGAACTTTCCCGATATTGTATGCAACACAGAAATCCATTACAAAACTGATGAAATTGCCCAAGTAAACTTCAAACCTTATGTTGTAGCGGATTACTACTGTAGTATAGACACCGAAGGCGGGGAAGTAGCTAAACATGATCTAAACGCCACAGTTATAAATTGTAAAGTTAGTAAATCTGAATCATATTTTGAATATGCTCTCATAGAAGTAAATTTGCAAATCGGTTGCATTTATAGGGCGCCTAATCCAGCAAACTTTAAACAGTTTACGGCCTCTTTGTTTGACCTTTTGCAGTCAGGCTTTAAGACAAACACTGTAAACGTGATACCCATGTGGAGATTATAATATAAATTTAGACAGAATTTGTGTAGATAAATGTGGCAAAGAATTCTACAAAACGATATTCGTCAAATAACTCGAAAAGTATTACATTGAGCCATGGGCGCAGCCAGGGGGGGAGCCATGCCCCCCCCCCCCCAAGCCGTCTTCCATGAGCCAAAAAATAAAGAAGCAGTACAAAGCAGTATCTAAATTATCCCTTGAAATAAATATTTTGTAATTAATACCAATATTATCTAATAGAGGAATCTACATATACATCCGTTTTACAACCATTTTCTGACAAATTTTCCTCATTCTCTGGGGAGGCCAGTTCTATTGCCCCCCCCCAGATGAATTTTCTGACTGCGCCACTGCATTGAGCGAAAAAATGCTAGGAACAAATAAGAAAGCTACTAAATTGAGGATGAATTTTGTTTTTTACAAGCTTTTATTTAACTTGCCTTGTTAGTATGGGTCAAATCTTGCAACTGAATTTTAAAACAGTTATCCCCAATCGATTGAGCTGAAATTTTGCATATGTACACGTTGTAACGTTAAATTAGGTTCCGATCTTATAGTTGTATATGCGGATGTAAGTTTAAAAATGAGTAAGGCTACTTTTGTTTTTTTAAATGTTTTAATTGATACCTGAGGAAAAGGGTATTTATATTTGCTTCTTTACTTTTGTTGATAGCAAAGTGGATAGAGAAGGTAACTTGTTTGTATATCGTTGGTTAAATAAAAATACTCTGGAAACTTTCTTGTTACCTATGGGTTTTATTTCATAGACTCATTATAATTTAGGTTCATGGAATTGTCATGTCTGGAGGGTTATAATAGTTTTTATTTTATGCAATTTTCCTTTGGTGCTGGCAGGAGGGATTTTAGCTGTCTAACGATAAACAAAACACAAGTTAGTAATAGCTACCAGGGAGAGTTTATATTGCATGACTTACTGTTGGTTTGAGCTAATCCTATTATTCTCCTTGCTATTTTCTCTGGATTTCGGTTCCAACAAAGCGTTTAAATAACTTTGGGAATGTCTGTAGGTGTAGGCAAATATACACATTTCAGGGTGTACTAGCTGGAAAAGAAAGGATTTAGTTACACTTCTATTAGTTACAACAAAACCATACTCTCTTACCTGTAGTTAAGTTCTTATTTATTTATTTAAATAAATAAGCCTGGTAGACCTTTTTATTATTCCTTTTTATCAGCTGTCATATTTCAGTCTGAGGAAAAGTGTTACCAACATTGGTTATGGAGGAGAATTTATGGAATTTAAATTATTAATCCTAGTTTTATTTATTTTTAATGAAAATATGTTTCATTAATGGGTTTTGCGCTTATTAGTATTTATTTTGAGAATTGTTTTAATCATTCTATGGTTGGGACTAATTTTCGGTGTACTATAGGATTATGAGTAAGTTTCCTAATTGAATGTCAATCTGTGATTGGTTGGTTGGAGACCGGTAGTTCGAAAAAAAACGCTGAGGTTCGATGTTGGTCATTCGTTAACGAGTCGTTTAGCCGTTTAGGCGAGATTTTTATAATAGCTTGAAAAAGCAACCCGATATTAATTCCGGAGATTATACTTTAAAAAATCTTAAGTTTAGAAATGCCTAATGGGTCTGTGAGCTGTTTGAAGCCGAAGGCTGTAATATTGGAACTTCTAAATAGGCAAGAAAACGAACTTAATGAATCCTGTTTTTTGTGCCCATGCCGATTTTGTTGGGTAAGAATTCTTTTGTGCATTCTTGGAAAACCGAATCCTAAATCACTGTATTCTTTTTATGTAGGCAAGTTGTAAAGTTGTAAAGTTGTAAAGTTGTAAAGTTGTAAAGTTGTAAAGTTGTAAAGTTGTAAAGTTGTAAAGTTGTAAAGTTGTAAAGTTATAAAGTCTTCAAGATGTAGAGGAGTTGTGAATGTCCTAAAACTTTTATTTGGCTGTTGTAAATAGTTTGATGGGAGGCCACGTGCCGCCATTTCATGGAGTTGCAGTTTTTTGTTGGAGTCACGAGGTTGCCAGAAATTTACGTTATTGGGATACTAGAACTGGGGCGAAGATGAGGAGACTGTTGGTATGATAGCATAATATTTCATCTGTAAAGCCTAGAGCTTTTACAAGACGTTGGAGAATGGATAAGTACTACACTCTGCTTACGCTACAGTGTTAGCTGCATTAAAGATTAATGTTTTTTTAAATTCTTTTATGATGTTTTTAAACTCACATTTTATATACCTACATAAATAATTTTTCTTGTTATTTAATTAGAGCCATTTTGTTATAAATAAGGCGTGTGAATAACTGCGCAGTTATATGCTTATTTACAGGTATCTGTTGTGAATATTTTTGCATATAAGGTAATTTATCTCATATTATGTTTGATTCAACACGATTGCTTAATTCAACCCAATTCATTCATTTTACTTTTAACTTGAACTTGTAGAGAGTTTTGACAGTAAATCGATGGATTGACTTTCTTTTAAACAATAAACGATTTGTAATTATATTCCTGTCAATCAACTGTTTGTGAAAGACAAATAAACAATTTGTTTTGCCTTAAATTTCTAACGGTAATCTATTTATTTATTTTGGCAATTAAAATGACCCATACTGTAATGTTGTACAGGTACTTACTGAAATATATATTTATATTTTAAATTGATTCCTTTTTTTTTGTTTTGACTTAAAATATTTGAACAAACACGGTGTTTGGTAGTTTTTGGAATCAGTGTGTCTATCGTAACTTAAGGGGGTTGGAACTTTAAACTAAATTACCTGGCGCTCGACTTAATTATTGGCAAAATTTCAAAATAGTTAAAAATAAAACGGACCTCACCTCTGAGGTTTCCTTACTAGAGCTAGCCGACCTTAAGATTTAAGAGCATTTCACTATTTTTAGTCAACTTCTCAATTCTTGTTTCATAAATTCAATTTAACCCGTAACAACGTTTAGTTTGGATGACAATGCATGGTTAGCTAAGTGACGTCATTCTAAATCTAATATGGCGGACCAGTTATTTTTTAAAAGCTTGTTTTTAAAAAGTTTTTTTTTCTAATTTCTGTAGAGTTAATGGTTTCGGAGATCTGGAAGTATAAAAGTGGCGTCCGAACGTCTATAAGACGAAGTATTTAATTTAAATGTTGAATAGCTCAGAACCTCAAACTCGCACTTACGCCAAAAGCGGTAAGAACAAAAACGAAAGACTATTAATCAGGCTTTCAAATGGTTTATTTCTATAGCATAAAAAATAAAGAAGTTATGACAGAGACAATTTACTTTTTCAATTTTTGTTTATGCAAAACGACGTCACGAGTCGGCGAAGCGCTTTGTACTGAAACTCAATGTTTAACATTGAATATCTAAGGATTGGGTATACTTATGAAGCTGAAATTTTAACAGCTTATCTAGATGATCGAATTCTATTGAATACTAAAAAAAATAACGAAAAAAATTATCGGTAACAAGCCCATTAATAAACAAGTGAAACTTGAAAAAATAACCAATAAAATGCTCATATATTAACCAGAAAAATCACTAAAATAATGGCAAATGGTCAGCCTTGGATGACTGATCATTTCTGAATTTGCCAGTGCGCCGGTCTTCTGCTTTCGTACTCTTGGGCATATTCCAGTAATAATATTATTAGTATAATGTATATGGATTATATTACAAGTACAATAATGCAAGTTTTTCTATGAATATTTCGTAAGCACCTAATATATATTCTGTGAATATTCTCTGTTTATTCTGATATATATATATATATATATATATATATATATATATATATATATATATATATATATATATATATATAAATAAATAACCTTTTTGGTGCGTTTAGAGAATATTCTGAGAATAAATGGTGCTGTCTGGGCCATTATGACTTAAAAACTAATATTGCGATTTTAGCTCTGGTAAACAGGTGTTTCAAACCGGTTTATTAAAATACATTCTGTAGAGCAAAAAAAACGGGAGTTACCCTTGGATAATTCCTACAAGAAATTCTTTGTTTGTATCTTGTCCATCAATAATAAATACTTTCCACAAAAATATCATTGCGACTACGGCCGCCATGTTAAAAAAATGACCATCAAATATTTCACACAAAATTTCACTATTTATTATTAAATTAAATATAGAAGTGTTCTCGAAAAAAAAGTAAAATTTTTGTTTTCTTTACAAATATCTTAATAAATATAAGTTTTGTTGAAAAACTGGTAAAGAACAAAAACAAATAGTGAGGTAGCTCAGAGCTCTCTTCAAAATTACCGTTACCTGGCTGATAAAAGCACCAAATTTGGTACGAAAGTATCTTAGGGTATAGTAATAAATGTTAGCCTAGGAGACCTCTGGAATTTTAAAAATTGTCATGTGCAACACTAAAATCCAAAATGGCCGACAAATACGACAAAATATTACTTAGCACGATCTATATCTATATCTATACTGTTAATTTTTAATTACAGCTTTAAACCAACTAAGTACATTACACATCTAACTAAGAGTAGTCTACTTATTAAATAAAATATAATAAAATATATCCGTATCATTTATTATAGTAATATGTATGTCCAAATATAACGCTAATAAGAGTTCCCAATAACAAAAAAATATTTATAGTTATTCATTTCACGGAATTCAGTATGCAACAGTTATAAATAAGTAATTTATTTATAACTGTTGCTTACTGAATTACTAAATTACACTTGCAGTTGCAAAGTGGTGAGCAGTCCGTCAATTCCCTGCATGATCGGGAAACCCCTGGAATTGTTATCCAAGCTGATACCTCTGAAACCTTATTTCAAGCAAAATCCTGTGGAGAAGGAATCACTTGCTGTGTTTGTGTGCTGGTCGTCCAAAGCTTGATAAACTGCCCTTCGGATATGTTGAAGAAGCGCATCCTCAGTCGGTGGAAGTTTGTTTATTGCTCGATTCTTCTGACAGAAAAGCTCCTTTATTATCTGGTTGATACTGCCGAGAGGAGTGGTTCTGTCATTTGATTTGGCTCCCACAGGCTTCCACAGATGGCATTGATGTAGTAAAATCTGTAATGCATGCCAATGCCAAAGGCCACCCAGATATCGGCCAAAGGTTGATTCACAGAATGTGCCAGCAAGGATGACAATCACATCTGTGTCTACAGTATGCACAAGGATACTCTTTGCCCCTCGCTGTAGTGAACGGAGTACGCCAAACACAAGCCTCGTGTCTGCCTTTTCATGATTGCAGTTTTCCATGGATGTGTTCGAACTGATTTGTGCAACTGCTTTCCCTGTTGTAATATATACATATTTGCCAGGTGGCCAGTTGAACTCTACAATCTTGGAAGTCAGGAAGTTGAACAATTCCTTCTTGTTCATTGAATCACGGAGAAAGTCCACCCAATTTCGTGGATGTTTGGTGTTGTCAGATACTTTTCTTCGAGTTCCCTCACCTCTTTTTTCCCGGATAAACACTTTTAAACTGTCTGGAATGTAGGTGTCCCAAACAACATCTAATCTTTGGAAATTCTCCAGCTGCTTATGAAGATAAAGTAGAAATATCTTATCAACATACTGATTGAAGGCTGCGTCTACTGCCTGCCCACTAGTAGTGGGCAGGCAGTGGACAATGACGGCACCGTCCAGAGATTTGGAATCATAGGTTGAAGGGGACTCTGATTGACCTGACTGCTCAAGACATTGTTGATTGGCAAATGAAACTTCTCAAAATTTGAAATGGAAGGAGGGAATGACTGTATCTTATGCGCAAAAAACTCATCCTTAGTTTCACATTGTTCTGAAGCACTTTCAGCTTTTTCCTCTGCTGAGATGTTGCTTTATGCTTTGGTCTCTTGAAGAGTGCAAGAGAATCGCGCTTTTTATGGTTTTTGCTGTAGTGGTGTTTCGAAAAGAAAGACGCACATGTGGTATTTTGTCGTATTTGTCAGCCATTTTGGATTTTAGTGCTGTACAGGAAAAATTTTAGAAATTCCAGAGGGCTCCTAGGCTAACGTTTATTCGTATACCCTTCATACCAAATTTGGTGCTTTTATCCGCCAGGTAATGGTAATGCCAATAAGCCACCTCACTAAAAGCTTCTAAATTGCTTCTCTTTTCATTTTTGATTATAAGGATACGAACATGCCAAAGGTACTACGCCGCTAAAGGTCGCAGTCTCAGTCGATGTCATCAATTTATAGAACAAACCTGTACTGCACTTACCGAGGATGCTAGCAGCAATTCATCCAGCTGTTTTGGTCAGAGAAATAGGACACGAACTGGATATAAGTCGTGAATCAGCTAGAAAAATTCTTAGAAACATGAATTTTGTTCATATAAATATCAGTTGCATCAACATATGTATGAAAATTATGCTGAACGAAGGCTAGATTACTACGGCTGGTTGCTTCGCAATTATGCTGAAGAGCAGAATTTCGTGAAATGTATATCCTTCTCTCTGGTGGGTCGCGATTCACGAATAATGATATATTCAAACGGCAGAATACTAGATATTGGGCTGCAGAAAATCGACATTCAATGAGGCACTGCAACTTTCGGGAAAGATTTTCAGACAACGTGTGGAAAGGAATAATTGGAAATAGGATTAACGGACCAGTACTTTTTCAAGGACGTCTGAATTGCCAACGATATTTAGAGTTTCTACGAAATGAGATTCAAGAAGAGATTTTGAGGAGACTATACTTTCAATAAGATGAGGCTCCTCCCCATAGTAATACCCAAGTACTAAACGATTTGACAGATTGGTTTGCTGAACGCATTATTGCAACTAATGATCCTATACGTTAGCCGTGGGGTTCTTCGGACCTTACACCTCTCGATTCTTTCCCATGGGGCTATTTAAAGTAACGTGTACATTATACATTCCTAGCAAGGTTGGCAATTTTGGAAAACAAATTACGCCAATCGTTTTAAACTATTACGCCTATAATACCTGAAGAAGTTGCACAAAATACCATTTTTAGAAGTAGAAGATGCGTAGAAGAGGAAGGTCTGTACTTTGAACATCTAGTTTGAACGTCTGTTACGTTTATAGCAGGGTGTATTAAATAGATGATGCGACGACAACCCCCACAGTATCTTCATGTGCTTACTTTGTACATAATGTAATAGATGACAGGACCAATACGTTGTCTCATTACTTACGCATAGATAGATAATTTTACAGGTTCTGTGCATACGTGCATACAGTGTTGCATACATTCCCGGCCTTTTGTTTTTTGTTTAGTGAAACAAGAGTCCAGTGACATCTGACATTAAGTAGCAAAATTAAAACATTGAAAGAAAATATGCAACACTACATGCAGCATTGCACGTGTTGCCACAGCTAACCTCAAAAATATATATTTCTTAAGATTTGCAAGTATTACGTAGCTATTATTAAAATTTCTGCCTGGTTCCTGTACTTTCAACCAAAATCAAGTTCAACGTAATATGTATGAAGTTTTAAATAGTTTGTCACAATAAAATAACACTTTTTGCAGATTAGGAATCTAACCTATAATTAGCAGTCTATTTTTATCAATCAACAATATTGAAAAAGTAATTGCGTGAATTTTTAAATATTTGCTTGGAGCCAGCATGGCTCCAAGCTAAAAATGCCTATACAAACATTAAAAATGAGAATAAACGAAAAAACCTTTAAATTTGAGGTTATGTTAGTTATACGATGCACATGCCCAGGTAATTGTAGGACCTTATGCTCACGCCATCTACTGAAGTAAATAGAAACCATGCACTTATGAAGCCATTATTATAATAGGAAAGTGTCGTACGACGGACCACCTATTTAATACATCGTGATTTATAGTCAACGAAATAGTTATTGTGTTTGTTAACAAACTTTTTAAGGTAAGGTAATAAAACGTTTTTCTTAATATTAAATGAATAAAAATATGTTTCTATTTTTTTTTTTGAGTTTAATACTAATTGGATTTTGGGTATAATGGTACTATTGGATTGGCCTTGAAAAGTTGTATTTAACTGAGGGCGTGCTGTAGGGTGGTGCCATTTGAAAAAAAGACTTTTTTGCAAAAAACTAATTTCGAAAGATTAGAATGCACCTATAGTTATTAAAGTCAAAGTATTTTTCCATTATTTTTTATGTCATTTATGATGATTTAAAGTTAATCTAGATTCAAAACAAAACTTACCTCTAAAAAGTAAAAAGGGCAAGTTGGCGTAAAAACTCAACAAAGCTGTTCAATGCAGTTCAAGCAGTTCAAACCTATTCAGAATTTCCCAGGATTCTGAAAATATAATTATGGGGTGTTCCATTTCCGGCTAAACCGGATGCCCAAAAAATCTCAATATGCGTCAAAATGTGGCATCTTACATGTATATTAACTATGCCCAGCTTCATTTGAATAACGAAGAGCAAAAGGGGGTTGCTAGTGATATCGTTGTCACCCGGTATAGCATTCCCTGGAAGCTCAAGTTGTTTTTTGTCCATTTAAAATACTTGCTTTAGAGAAAATTCCACCCACCATATTGGAGTCTCTATTTTGATTTTTTTGCCTTGACTCCAGATTCGTAATCAGCAAGCCAAAAACATAAGTATACTATCTAAAGAGTAGTAGTTTTCCTTAACTTATGTACTAGACTGTAAAAACTGTTTACATTTCAAATTTTTTTCATAATATAAATTATTTATTATTTATTGTTTTTGACACAAAACAAAGAACATACTGAACAGGTAAATTTTGCAGTTCTTAATAAAAGAAACACGTTGCATAATGTTTCCGATGATTTCATTCTTGTTCGCCGGATTCCGACGTTTTGCTGTTTTTAGGCCCCCATCGACTACTTTGTGACAATTAAGTCAATCTGCAACTGGTCTGCAGCGTCCACAAATGTGACAGTAAATTGGTAATTGTTTTATGTTTTCTGGTGTTCTATGGATAATAAAATATAAAAATGAAATCTAATGAAAAAACTAACAAATAAGTGGTAATGTCAAAGGGCCTCCAAGGCAGATATTATAAGAACCACCTACAACTAAGAAAAAAACTAAAATTGTGCCACACATATGAATTAGTAGTTTCATTTCTCACAAATGACAATACCGCATCACGTACTGCACTAAACCTTGATAACAATGGAATCTCAGTAGGTAATTAGTAGGTCATTGCAAGCATTAGATATTACCGTCAGATGCTGATGATCATGCAGCCAGAGTTTAACATGACTGGTCGACTGTAGTTCCCACTGATGAAAAATCTTATTTTAGGCATTCGGCATAATATAACTTTCAAAGAAACCATCTTCGTCATATAAGGGTACCGATCATTACTATCAGACACAATTTGCATGTCATTTCATTACCGATGGGCTTGCTACCAGCTCGAGTAGAAACGGTTTACTCTGATGTGTTTCAACTGAAATTGGAAGCATTATAAGTGCGGGTACTTTCTATGGACCAATAAAACACTTATGATATATCTACAATTTATTTTGCATTGACAAACAATATCACAATAGAACATCAAACATTTTACATGCTAATGATATGTATATTAATTTACAAAATTAGAGTGATCCAAAATAATTTCCTAATTTAGTAGTTTAACAGATATATCATTCAATTCCAGAAATCATAACAAAGCAGGATGTTTACCCAAGTTATTTATATATAATTAAACAAATAAAAATATCTAAGTTTATATATCACAGTACAGCCAGAGAAATAACAGCTTGTGTAAAACCATTAGGGCGCGTAATATTTCTATAAGAAAAATGAATTAGTTGATAAAAAATCAATCAGAATTAATAATGGAGTATTTCCTAAATGTTTGTAGTTACAGTGCATCCACATACCAATTCATAAATTCAATTAAAAATGGCAGTGAAAAATTCTAGTGTAAAAACGTTTCATTTCAAAAGATATTTCTCAGCAGCGACATTTTAAGAAGAGGTTTTTTGTAAATTATAGAAATGATAAGTCTTAAATGACCACCTATATTTTTCATTTTGTTTTTAGATAAAGCATATTTTTTCTGTAAATTCAAAATTTTGTTGGTTTATATATGTGTTGAGAAAACCACAACTATTTTGTATCTTTATTATAATATCTACACACCAGTGGGGATTCACGGTGCGGCCAAAAATATCTTGAAATCCATAAGATTTACAAAGCGTTTACAAAACGTTTAAAGGCAGTTAGCTTTTAGCTCAAAATGGTAAGTAGCTCAAAATGGTAAGTGCTAACTGTATGGTTTTCAATCCCGGGCTCACCAATCTCGAGATTCCGGACGAATTTGTGGTCCCGAGAATCCCGAGATTTCAAAAATCAATCCCGCGCATTCTTCAGGACTGGAGTATGCTCCGAATTATCGGAAATATTGTTTTTTTCAATCAAAATTCGATATAAGCGGCTTTACTGATTTGTTTGCTTCATGTTATAGTGTAATATAATATATAACCAACTTAGCAAATAAAAATGTCACATACATTATACATTCGTATAATACCAATAAACGTAAAAAGTAATTTCACAAAAACGTGTAAACAGAAACTCATAAAATAAATAAATCATGTAAATTGCTTGGGACTTTGGGAACTTAACAATTATACCTCCCACAAGTGTAGAGTCGTAGAGTTTCTAATGCTGGTGGGCTCTGTACAAAGATCCGGTCCAGACTAGGGGACGAAATATTAGATACCTTAGTTTTTCTAAGATCCTTTTTTAAAAACCGCTGCCCAAGGAATCACTACTTCCACATCCGGATTTTCTATCCAAGTCACACAACGAAAAAATTTTGTATCTGGAAATAATTGTTTATGGAACTTTAATAATATAATATTTGAAATCCTCTACTCCAAAAACCCATAAAACGATACCCCACATCGGTGGTGGGGTGGGAATGGTGACAGGGGGTGGGAGTGGGGGGAGGATAAAGTACAAAATATTTTGAGGTTTCTGGTTCTTGTACACACACTAAATCACATTTTTTTTTCATCCCCTTTAATAATGGGGTGGGGGGGGTAATGGGGGTGGCTAATGCCAAAATTTTTTTTGAGACCTTAGCTTCTCTTGTCTATACTAAATATCAATTTTATGAACTCTTACCTGCTTGATTTACCTATTTACTCCAAATTTACCCCAATTTACCACCCAACCCCTCGACGGAACAAGATGAAAATATAATCTAGTTCTAGATCTCGTTAAAGTACATATGTGTACCAAATTTCAAGTCAATATCTCAAACGGTTCCAGAGTAGGTAAACGTGTGCACAAAAAAAGTTACAGACCGACAGACCGACAGACAGAAATTTTTTTTTCGTTCAAACTTGAAATCTCGATGTTTTATGACATTCTAAGCCTATTTGAACAATAAAAATTTAAAAAATTTTTTTTGTCGTTACTATACTTCCACTGGATGTGAAAGTAAAATAAAGTGTTCGTTTTTGTTATCTATTACTTTCATTCAAATAAATAAAACACATTTAAAAATTGTTAGTTTTAATTTTATATTAATATTTGAGAATGTATTTTAAGTCTGGGAATTTATAATCCCGGGATCCCGGGAAATCCCGGGATTTGAAATTTGTAATCCCGATAATCCGGTCCCTGGATTGAAAACACTAGTACTAACCTAGATTTACCTTCAAAATGTAACATTTTAATTTTTGAGAAGTGGAATTCAGTAGCTGAGGGTATGTACAATTGATGAGACTAAGGAATGCACAAGGAGAGGGGAGGGCAATTGTGTTTAATTTTGATTTTTGTCAGGGAAAAGTGTGTAATTCCGTTATATATGAGTCAGAATTCCGCACATCTACAAGTTCAGTACTAATAAACAATACAACAGCCGAAGGGGTTATTTTGCTCTCTAGCCGATTTATTTTTTTGGATTTATTTTTCAGATTCGGCATTATTTTTGTTTTTCAATAAGGCTGCTATGGGTTTAAGTGACGATGAAGAACACCTCTAATAAAATCGATGCAAGCATTTGTACCTTTGATTTTACTTCCACATCCAGTGGAAGTATAGTAACGACAAAAAAATTTTAAAAATTTTTTATTGTTCAAATAGGCTTAAAATGTCATGAAACGTCGAGATTTTAAGTTTGAGCGAAAAAAAATTCTGTCTGTCTGTCGGTCTGTCGGTCTGTCTGTAACTTTTTTGTGCACACGTTTACTCTGAAACCGTTTAAGATATTGACTTGAAATTTGGTACACATATGTACTTTAACGAGATTTAGAACTAGATTATATTTTCATCTTGTTCCGACAAAAAAATTTTAAAAATTTTTTATTGTTCAAATAGGCTTAAAATGTCATGAAACGTCGAGATTTTAAGTTGAGCGAAAAAAAAATTCTGTCTGTCTGTCGGTCTGTCAGTCTGTCGGTCTGTCGGTCTGTCGATCTGTCGATCTGTCTGTCTGTCTGTCGGTCTGTCTGTCTGTCTGTAACTTTTTTGTGCGCACGTTTACTCTGAAACCGTTTAAGATATTGACTTGAAATTTGGTACACATATGTACTTTAACGAGATTTAGAACTAGATTATATTTTCATCTTCTTCCGTCGAAGGGTTGGGGGGTAAGTTGGGGCAAATTTGGGGTCAATGGGTATCAAACAGGTAGGAGTCCATAAAATTGGTATTTAGTATGTACAAGAGAAGCTAAGGTCTCAAAAAAATTTTTGGCATTAGCCACCTCTATTACCAACCCCCACCCCCTTATTAAAGGGGATGAAAAAAAATTGTGATTTAGTGTATGTACAAGAACCAGAAACCTCAAAATATTTTTTTACTTCATCCACCCCCACTACCACCCCCATCCCACTACCGATGTGGGGTATCGTTTTATGGGTTTTTGGGGTAGAGGATTTCAAATATTATATTATTAAAGTTCCATAAACAATTATTTCCACACACAAAGTTTTTTTGTTATAAGTGACTTGGATAGAGAATCTGGATGTGGAAGTAGTGATTTCTTGGGCAGCGGTTTTTTTTATTGAATTAAAAGCTAGTAATATTCATCGTCATCACTAAATTCATGCTGGTGTAACTAGCGCCAACGATTCGCTATGTAATTTTGATGCAACAGTAGGCACTAGTGTTAGAAATCAGCATAGTAAAAATAAAGTATTTGTATTAACAATATATTTTAGACGTTTAATGTAACAGTTCGCTCTATGAGGACAAACAAATTATTTGAATATGAGGTGAACTTTTTGACTTTCCAACGCTTCCGGCACCTAATCGGTACATTTTCGAGCATTGTGTCCATTGAGACTTTTTATCAGCGTCACGTGAACTAGCTTTTCCCGAAGTATTCTGACAGAAAGGCTTTTCCAATTGATTTTGTGTGGGATCCTTTGTGAAAATGTTGTAAGAAATCATTTTAACCCATCACTTAATTCTTTTTTCTAAATAGTTTCAATTTTGATGTTTTCAAAAATTTCTCTAGGAAACTGTGTAACATTTTAAACTGTGAAAAATAGGTTACCACAAGTCACCAAAAAAATAAGGGTCTCTTAATAGTCTTGAAAGATATTTTTTAACGTAGGGTACCGTTTTTTCATGAGTCTCTGATATTGCTAGGTTTATCGAATGCCTGTTATAGTTTCCTGATTAAGTAATTAAAGAGATATTTAACCTGGCCTAATTGGAATATCAGCAATGAAAATTTTCGCAGGTCATATACATTTGTTGTATTATTAATAAACAATAAAAATCCTATCATAAATGCAAGGAAGTCCAAAATTACTCATAGATGGGCTGTTTGTAGGTAATGTTATTATTTTTATTTGAAGAACTATCGTTAAACAAATACAAAAAACGCATTTCTTTTATTTAACCTGATTCTTTTTTCATTTATTTTATTACTATTCAAGCAACGTATATTTTAATAACTGTATAATTTGACGAAAATATATCTTTCTACAGGTTCGTAACGTCAAAATCAACTCTTTTTGTGCTTTCTTCTTATAATCTTATTTAAGTCAAGCATTCAGAATCATTAGAAATTTCATACAGATAACGGCAGTCAAGTACGTACAGACGTACATGTACGAATGTATGGGTAACTAGACGTTTGATATTCACAGGTGTGAAGCAGATTGAATGCGCAACGATTCAAAGGAATTTAAATGGTGGGGGCTCTATCGAGACGGTTGCCCATTAATTTGACATGTAAACGCGGCTCGATATACGTACTTGCCTGCCGTTATCTGTATATTATACACGAAATAATGTGTTTAATAAAATTGTAAAAATATAAGTATAAAATATGCAATCTATTGTTTGAAGATACAAATTTTGAATTTATTTATACAGGGAGTTTGGATTTGGACTGGACTAGCATATCTAAGAAAATACCGAGGAAAGAAACCTTTTAAGGTACTTATACCATACCTTTCTCTTATTTGCCATCTGGAAGATTTGCTGGTAATATTATGTTTGCAATAAAAATTTTCATTGATTCAGATGCACCGAGGTAATTAAAAGGCCTTAGTTTTCTGAAGTGTATTAATTTATGTTTCTCCTAATTATTTTCTTAGGACGTCCATCCTGAATATTCTCCACTAAATATTTTCCTCCGTCAAATATATTTTGAGATCTCATGCCAGAGACAAAGGTGATTTGAATACTGGAGGTAATCGCAGCCTCCGGTTTCATTGATGATGAAATTGTTTACACAAACATCAAATCACTTGAAAAATACACTCGAACCTATTCTATATTCGACGTGCGTTTTGTCATATTGGTATTATCTGGAAATGATTAACAGTCTCAGTATAATTATTTTTAATTGATTGGCAAGACGCGCGTCAAGTACATTATTCGAGTACAGTGTTCAATTGATTCGGTGTTTATGTAAATTATTTCATTATTAGTCGCTTGAACTGAAAATCGGGGAGAATATGCGCATTGTCTTAAATCCGATATAACTTGAAAATAAGCGGGAAGATGACGTATGACGTATCAACTGAATTTGCAATTTTTTTTTTTGGAACTTAGAAGGTATATTAAATGAAAAACCTTAATAAGATTTTGTTACATTCATCAAGGAAAGTAAACAGTTAATAAACTCCAGTTATCAGTTAAATGTTTTGTATAAGTATAACTTTTTTGGATGTTATACCTAACTGCTGTAAAAGGATTGTTTCGAAATATTATCAAATTTGTAAAATTAAGAAAGTGATGATACAGACATTATTTTTTCAGTTTTGTGGACTAGAACTTAAAAAGAATGAAGGAATATTCTTCAGCTTTAAAATATTTAATATTATGGAAAAATTGGATTTATATTACATATTATCATAGTCTCTCTTATAAAAGATTTAACAAAATTTTAATAATTATTATAAATTTACAAAGTTAGCAGAATATCTCAAACTCATTATCTTACTTTTATAATGATTCTCAATTAATCTTAACAATTATTTCAAATAAAAATAAATTCTTAAACAGTACAAAAAATATAGCAAACTTTTTGTCATTTAAGAACAAAAAAGCAGTTGAAACAATTTTATGAAATAATAAAAGAAAACATTTAGAGATTCTCATTGCTTACCGAAATAAAGACGACTGAACAGTTAAATGCAAGAGATTTGTTTTACTGGTTCACTCAATACAACCAATGAACATTTAGGCATACTATGTTGTCAACCATTGCTCAATTAATAATAATAAGCTAACTTAACTTACTTTGACAATAGTAAAATCGAGTGTTTGAACATTCAGTATTAGTGATAATAATATATATAACACTATAGTATTTTGGCCTAAGTCTAATAGTATGGACAAGATATACTGTGCGGGCATCACTGCAGAGTGACAACAAACTTGACACAACAATAAATAGAGAAACATGGCAAGATATTAATTATTGTAAGCACAGAAATATATCAAGTGTAAATATCCAAATAATATCTTCATGATCATAATTGAGTTTATAGAACTCAATTTTTTGAGAGATGGTAGGTACCAAAGATGGTTATTATAATTAAAGGGTATATATCCGTGAATCAATTTTATAAATGAAAAGAAAGAAAATTTAAACAAACTGAAAGAGTGCATTTGGAATTGGTTAATGGCTTAAGATCTTTGTTAGTTTATTTGGGCATCTATAATTTTATTAAAAGCACTATCAAATCAGAATTTTATTCATTTTAAACAGTTAACAGAAAAGTACCTGAACAGGAAAAAATTAGATACTAATATTTTTTGATAAAATTCAAATTTTCAAGCATTGGTGCGTTTAAAAATTATTACCAACAAAAAAAATTATATTTTACTGTTATATATATATATATATATATATATATATATATATATATATATATACGATACAAAATAAGTCTGAAATAAATCCTTTACAATAAATAGAACGGAAGATACAGAGTTTCAAAAAATGGTTTAAGTTTTTTCGTATGTATCGAACCATAAAAATTCACATACAAGAGGAATGAGCTGAAGAAAAGCTTTCTTCGAATAATATTTCTGAAGTTATGATGCCTCAAGTTATAGGCTTTGCATAGACTTAAAATCGGGTAATTTAGTAATGTCTTGATTTTTCAATTCATCATATACGAGAAAAATGTATTACACTAACTTAAACAATAATGCAACAAAAATATCATTGCATCATCCTAATTACTTCATCAAGGATTTCTGAAGACATTTCTTCAACTTGTATATACAGGGTGTCTCAGCTCGCGTCGCCTAAATAGAGTGGGATGACATTTAAAGGTGTACAGTTTAAAAATATTTTGAAATGTGTAGGGAGTGATCCATTTAAGCGCGACGGCATAAACTTATGTTTTTTTTTTTAAATAAAGCGCCCGGTGTATTATTACATATTTTAATTCTTCTTTTGAATACCATTCAAACGACTTCAATTTTATATGTCTATGATGGGTCGGTAACATAGATAAATTTGTATCAAAAACCTGTTAACTTTGTGAACTCACTGTGACGCAATGGAATAGCATTTTGCGATCTGGTTTTTGGAGAAAACTGTCAAAAAAACTCTAACATTTTATAGCAGGTGTGTCTGGAAACGCGTAATATGCTTTTTCTCTTTGTTTTTAAATGGAACACACTGCATGTTATAGCAACAAATGTAAGCCCTTTGAATGTGCTTTCCACTGATATCTATCTGTTATGGGTACCAAGATATTTAATGATAAAATGGCACAATTCGAGATTTGTTTAAAAAATTATCAATCTTCGATTGTCTCATGGATTTTTGTATAATTCATGTCTTTTCAAGTCTCGACATTTTGTTGCGAAACAATTTATTATTTTAGTTTAGAACGAAAGCTCATTTGAAATAAATGGGAAAAGCAGATTTCGCGTTTAATGGCTCACCCGATATAAAATATTCGATTTCAATAAATTTGATACAATAGCGTAAACCCTTGACAATTTGTGACGAAAACTAGATATAGAAATGCTGATTCTTTACGTCACAGTGAGCTCACAAAGTTGATATGTTTTGGGTCAAAATTCACCCATATCGTGGTACCGACTCATTGCAAACTAATTAAACGCCATATCGTTTGAATGGTCTTTAAAAGGAGAATCCAAGTGTGTAATAATATACCGGGTGTTCAATTAAAATAAACATATGTTTATGGCATCACACTTAAATGGATTAGGCTGTATACTTTAAAATATTATTAAACTGTACGCCTTTAAGTGTTCGACCACCATTGTCTGCGAAAATTTTCACTATCTTTTATAAAAGATAGAGAGACTATAGAGAAGACGGGATATTTAGACGATGCGAGGCTGAAACACCCTGTATTATGCTAAATGCTATGGACATTTTATTATAGGTTACATCCCGAGAGCTCCGATAATATCGGATAAACTGCGGGTAGCTCTTTTTTGTAAAATTTTGCTTAGAAAATGTTCGAGACTTAATTTACTTTAAAAGCCCGAGACCGAAAGTCGAGGGTTTTTGTGTAAATTATTAAGCCGTGAACATTTACTTAATATAAAAGCAAAGCTTAGAATTTTATCCGTAAAATTTTTTCGAAAGCTTTGTTGCCTGGTAATGTAAAGAGTGTTAATAACACAGGTCAATATTTGATCTAAGAACAATCACCAGACTTTACCAGAGTATACATATTACATAGGTTTTTTGAGTCGCTGATTCCGAATCCGAGGTTGGTTAAGCTTCATAACGTCAGGTTCTTAGTCATTTGAAGGTCACACTGAGAAAAAGTGTTGTAAAAAATTTGAAAAAATTTATGTTTATGTTTCTGAAGTCGCTGAATTCAAATCCGCTGTTATTTTTACCCTTCAAGAAGATCAGAATATCTAGAGGTCATTTCAAGGCATTTTGAGGTGAAATTGAGAAAAAGCGACTAAATAAATCTGGAAAAATGCTTACATGGGTTTTTTGGGTCGCTGACCTCGAATCCGTGGTTCACTGGACTCTATCATACCGGATTTAAGGTCATTTGAAGGTCAAACCGAGAAAAGTGTTGTAAAAAATTTGAAAAAATTTATGTTTAGGTTTCTGAGGTCGCTGAATTCAAATCCGCTGTTATTTATACCCTTCAAGAACATCTAGAGGTCATGTCAAGGCATTTTGAGATCATTTCGAGGTCAAATTGAGAAAAAGCGGCTAAAAAATCTGAAAAAAAGCTTACATGGGTTTTTTGGGTCGCTGACCTCGAATCCGTGGTTAGCTAAACTCTATTACATCGGACTCAAGGTTATTTGGAGGTCAAACTGAGAAAAAGTGGTGAAAAAAATTTGAAAAAATGTATGTTTATGTTTTTGGGATCACTGAGTTCAATTTATACCTAAAATTTTTCAGTTTTTTGGTTTTCAACATTCTTGTTTTAATTTGATTATGATATGGCCTTAAAGAAACTTTGAGATGAAGTAACGACCAAATTGAACTCAGTAATCCCAAAAACATAAACATAAATTTTTTCAAATTTTTTTCACCACTTTTTCTCAGTTTGACCTTCATATCACCTTGAATCCGATGTGATAGCGTCCAGCCAACCACGGATTCGAGCACAGCGATCCAAAAAATCGATGTAAGCATTTTTTCATATTTTTTAGCCGCTTTTTATCAATTTGACCTCAAAAGATCTCAAAATGCCTTGAAATGACCTCTAGATGTTCTTGAAGGGGAAAAATAACAGCGGGCTTGAATTCAGCGACCTCAGAAACATAAACATAAATTCTTTCAAATTTTATACAACACTTTCTCTCAGTTTGACCTTCAAATGACCAAGAACCTGACGTGATTAACCAACCCCGGATTCGAAATCAGCGACCCAAAAAATCTATTTATACTGTGGTAAAGTCTGGTGATTGTTCCTAGATCAAATGTTGACCTGTGTAATTGACAGTTCATTATCTGACTAAATCCCGAGTGCTTCAGCGCAAGGGATTTAATCTTTGATAAAAAACTGCAAATTTACACGAATTATATACAGGCTTTTATCAACTTAGCTTGAGCAAAAATTTATAGATAAAATTTAAAAGCGCGAATGGTATTTGGGGAGAATATTTCACGAATAAATAATTCATTAAGTACATCTTTAATATTATGTTTTGTAATTAACTGCCTTCAGATGTCATTTTTTAGAGATTACTGACCCATCATTTACGTCACATAAAATTACATTTCCAAAGCGACTCATCTAGTAGGTACAAATGATGTAATGACAATCAAGAAAAATAATATTCGTTAAACCGCCATCTTTGACAAGTGGTACAGGGCCAGCTAGAGAGGGTTGAAACGTCTAAGCGCCTGGTTCCACTATAATTATTTATTTTCATTCTAATAAAGTTTGTTTTTTTCTGATCAGTTTCTCTTCTAGTTTTAATTATTCTCTCTTTAATTACCCTCTCGTATATGTGACACACACACACACACACACAAACACGCACGCGCGCACACAAGTTTCTGATTGGATTACACGGATAGTACATGCGGTAGCAAGTACGCCTTCAATTATCGTGAACGTTCGCACCACTTTTCAAAGATGGCGAATATCTTTTCGCACTCAGGAGGTTCATACTTACGAGGTTCCTGATTGCCATTCATAAACTTATCATTTTTTTTTATCTGACTTTTTTTCAAATTTTGACGAGTGTAGCGCTCAAAATGAATGGTAGTCTGGATTCATGATTTTTGAGGGTAAATTAAGAAATCCCTCCAATCCCCATGCGTAAACCTGACTTATTTGTTTGTGACTTTTTTTTTACTTTTACATGTCATATTTCTTACACCTTTGGGGCCTGCCGTACGCCCTTTCCCCCCCCCCCCCAAAAAGGCTGGCATGGTCATTTCTGTGCTCTACTGCCCCAAATTAACAACAATTCACACATTTTGGGAGTAAACCTATGACACCCAATTAGTAGTCGGCGGGCTCCTGGTCCAATAGTAATTAGTTGTGATCAATATTGTAGACTATAAAATTTCCCAAAACTTTTGTTTAGATATTTTTTTCCAATTGTTTTAAAATGACAGCGGCTGGAAGTTTTAAGAATTAACGAAATTTTCAAACTGCTGTAATTTGAAAACGATTGATAGTGTACAAAATTTTTAGAAAAGTTTATAGTTTACAATATTAATTAGCTAATTACTACGTAAGAGCAATGGATATAGAGATGATTGCAAAATTTGACAGTGACGTACAAATTCTGTCAGTTTTTGGGCAACTTTAAATCGTAAAGTATTAGCAATAGAGAAAAATTACCTTAAAAACTCGAAAAATTTGGATAAAAACCATTTTTTCAAAGAAATAACGCTACTGTAAGTCAATTTCATTGATTGTGCAAAATTAATAATGAGTATTAATAACGTCGGAATGACGGAGCAGACATTTTTCCGAAATTCAAGAATCTTTCCAAACTACGAGCTGCTGTAATTTTTTAACAATTAACAGTAGAAGAAAATTGTTTAAACAAAAGTTTTGGGAATTTGTATAGCCAACAGTAATAAACATTTCTACGTAGGAGTGACGGGTGCAGAGAGACTTGCAAAAATCTGCAGCGAAGCACAAATTTTCACCATTCTGACCGCTGTAAATAGTAAAATATTAACAATAGAGAAAAATAGTTTAAATAAAAGCTGTATCGTATTTCATTTTCTACTTTATTGGTAATGCCTAATTTTAGTGTAGAACTGACAGAAAATGACATAATTGAGAAAAACTTATTTTGACCGTCATCTCTTCACCATGGCGGCCGTAGCCGCAACGATATTGTTGAAAATATAACTACCGATTGTGGGAACTACTCTACATTATGCAAATTGTAGAAATATTCCCGGGTCAACAAAGAGAGATTGACTGTACTAAACCTATTTATCAATTGTTTTTAGTTTATATATTTTTAAATGTGAGATATTTTGTAGTACTCTGTCTGATCCACTTGTAGCGGAGTTTTCTTTTATTAAATTTTTAAAAATTCTTGACGAAGTAGTTAGAAACTTATTCGTACTTCGTACTTCGTCTGTGCATAATTTTTTCTACAGTTAATTTATAATTAGGTATGTGAGCGTCGATTTATACACTATTTTGAAATATCATAATTTTGTATCTATTATTCCTAGACAGTTCTTCTTTAGCTCACTCTTGTCGATATTTGGTGTACCTCATCTAATTATTTTATGAGCATTCTTGTATATTTTTAAAAGATTGTCCGATTAAAATTTAAAAAAAATATGATTTTCAGACACTTTTATTTGATCGATGTATCCGTTATTCTATTTATCACATATTCTTTATTTTGCACTAATTTTACGCAGAATTTTGAAAGGATACAGATACTTCAATGCAACTTTTACTATTCTTTCCCTATAAGGGAAATATCGCTAAAATATATCTCTGATGTTCAATAATTTATTTCTTTATTTTATAGGCTGTTAAATTATTTTATGAAATAAAATATTAGTATCTTTTTTATTCTTTCAGTGTCTCGCCTATATATCAAAATAGTGCTTATAAAATTATCTTCCTATCCTATTATTCGCTATCATTATCTCGCAATATTAATTAACTAGAAAGTTCTGCACAAGCAATTTGTTATGAAATCTTAAATTTAGTGTTTAATTGTAACAACGTATTAGGCATTACACAAATCGTAATTCATTAATTACCATCACATCACTAACTATTATTGCCAAATAATTCAGTAACCAGAGATATTCACGTTTGTTGTTACTGTTAAGAATTCACAGGCACACAAAATTAAGAAAAATGTTTTTCCCAGAGATTAGAATACCATATTCCCATGAATTTTGAGCCAATGAACACGAATTTGAGGTCCAAATTGAGAAATTTCGCACCATTTTTTTTAATCGCGAAAAACATATTTAGGCACTTTCTTGCAATTCTCCCGAAATAAGAAATATCTGAGAGCTTAAAAGTCTCAACAAATGAAATGAGTACTTCTTAACCGACTTCATATGGCTCAGCGGTGGTCCGTTATTAATTTCATCAAGTTACGTCTAGTATAAGGTGAGCAAAAACTGGAAACAAGATTTGAATTGTCGAGAACTTGGCGAAGTCGCTAATTATAATTTCATATCATGAAAGAGTTACCGCAAAATTCGCCCATTTTTGCACCCCTAAATTTTACTGTAAATAATGTGCTAAATGATTGTTTACAATTAGAACATGCTTCTGATAAAGTTTCAAGTTGAGCATATCCTTAGTTAGTGAGATATGAGTGATAGAAAATGTCTAAATTTAGGGAAGCTGATAGCTAATCTGATGTAAAAAGTTAAAAATTAAAAATGGCGAATCCAATATTTTTGCATGTAAATCTGCAAAAATATTGCAATTATTGCAGCCATATTAGATTCACCATTTTGAATTTCTAACTTTTGACATCTGATGCGCCATCAGATACTCCTAAAATACCTAACTACCAATTTTAATGTAATTCCGACGGAATTTGAATTTTTTACTACAGAATTAATTTTAATGAAATAAAATTATCACTAGCGATTTCGTCAGATTTCCGACTAATAAAATCTTGTTTCCAACTTGTGCTCACCTTATACTAGACGTAGCTTGATGAAATTAATAAGGGATCACCGCCGAGCCATATGAAATCGGTTGAGTATTCATGACATTTGTTGAGATGATTAAAACCTCAGATATTTCTTATTTCGGACAAATTACAAAAAAAGTGCCTACATATAATGTGGCTATTTAAAAAAATGGTGCAACTTGAACTTCAAATTCATGTTCAGCGGTTCAAAATACATGGAAATATAGTATTCTGATCTCTGAAAAAACTTTTTTTAAAAATTCTGTGTGCCTGTGTTTATTATTGTTTCTGTTAGTGTTCATGTAATTTAGACAATTTTGATTACCCATTTTTTATAATATGCGAAACAACTGAAACTTACCAAAATAGCAGTTACAAAAAATTTTGAATCATTCACATACACGTGGCTCGACATCTATGTCTCTACAGTGTGACTTCTTTCAAAGTTAAATAAACTGAAAGGTATCCTAGCAAATACCCCTACAATACTTGTTAATGATTTACCTGAACAGAATAATAAAAAATGGATTAGGAAAATTTCTCATAAAGGGATAATTATAATAATAATAATAATTTGCATTTGCATTTGCATTTAATTATTATTAAAATATTCAGCGGAAGAGAAATTTAAAAGGATATAAACGAAAATGCTGCTACAATATATGATACTCCAATTCCAGGCTCTTTTGACAGATGTTGTAACCGAAATTAACACCGGATGAAGACTGCCACTTTGCAACTGTTGTGGAAATTCACCTCCGCGACGCCATGTGCAATATCTCAGTCTTGATCTAAAAAATACGTGGTCTACTGATTCCCTAAAAAGCGTTTTTTATTTACATCAATAGATTAGTAGATGTTTGTATCATGATTTCAGTTGTTGCTTTTGGAAATACTGAGATTCGATTGGAGTGGTTTATTCGCTGTTATGCTCCAAGTTCAATCTGAAGAACAGTATTTTTTCACATAAACAATTGGTTCCATCATATTAGGGTTTTACCTGGAAATAACGTCACCAAACGGAGAACTTCGCATATACATAATACTAGTGCCTAGTAATAATATTCCAAAAATCAACATTTGTAGATGCTGTGCGATGGCTGCTATCTTGGAACATGGCGGCATTTTTTTAGGTCTGTCTCATTATCGGATGGGAATACCGGAAAATGTTTTAGATAATATTTGAAGTACATTAAGTAATACATATTTTTGATAACAATACCTTTTCCCGTATCTATAACGGTTACCGAGTTATAGGGCAAGCAAAAATACAAAAATATATTAAGACACTTTATTTATCTCAGTTTGAATCTTATATAGTTACCTATCTTTTATTTTAGTTGGTGAAAAATTTAATATCGGCTATGCATATGCAATGTCCCCCCTTTAAGGAAATTATTCACAGGTGAAACATTAATGATTTACTTAAAAATCAACATTTATTGTATTGAGACTTTAATTTTAATAAAAACAAAATAAATAAATGTTCGTCATCACCATTATCATTAAGTTTAGTGACAGAATTAGGCGAGTTCTCATATGAACGGCCTTCACACTTAGTGCACATTGCTGAATACATAGGACTTGCTCATTTGCACTCATAAAAATCATAAGAATCATAAGAGTTCATCTGGTGCTATAGGAAGAGTTGTTGGAACTCGTTGCAGTGAATTACCCACAAGGTTTCAACACCATTGACATGGGTCTAGATCATTACCTAGCCACTGTTGTACTTGTACTAGTTAATAAATCCTGAAGGAATGTTGGGTAGCTGCTGACATGGGAAGTGGGATACGTTAAGTTTTACTTGCAGCTTTTGTTTCAAGAATTGTTGATGGTAAATATTGAATCTCTGTACGTCCAATATCTCATTTCTGGATTTTCCATACATAGCAATAATGAATTTCTCGCCTGCTTTAGCAATGTCTCCTTCAGTTGAATTTTTCAATTCACAAATGTCTCTTTGAATATATTTATTCTTATGTTACTGCTCCTCAAGTTGCTCTGATGTATCAGGACAGATACCTGCGAAATCTTCAATTGTTGCAGCAGGTTTCGTTGAAAGTGGACCACATAGAATGCATCTCATGAGAGTGTCTCCACTCAAGCTTTCTCAGCAATAAATAGTAAATATATTATGAATTATATTATGTAAAGGAAAGTAAGGATAATATATTTTAATATTTTCCTGTACATACATTTTCAGTTTTCTACTTGAAAAAAATATATATTCATTTATATTGCTAATACACGACTTTTCTGACCTATGTACAAAAGAAATAAAAACTGGAAACTATATTTGCATCTACATTCAAATATTATTCTACTATGTATGTATTAAATTTAAAATAACAAAGCGTATCATCACTCACCGATTAGAATAAATATTTTTAAAATTTTCAATTTTTCAAAGGACCCCGCAGTTTTCTTATGTAAATTGAATTTCGGTCAAATTGGCTGAATTTTTGTGAATTTTTGATATATTAGAGATTTCTGATCAAAAACTCTTTGTTAAACATCTGACGACTTCATTGCTCTCGTCAGCAACTACTCAATATTCATATCTGTCCAGATACCTGACCACTATTTCTTAACGTTATAATGACAAAATCATCAATAGTAAACTTTTTAAAGTGGTTCTTTGGCATATGTTATTGAGGGTCCATTATTTGCTGTAAGTCTATCAAGAGATTAGAACCATATTTTTCTATACAAATAAACTGCCAAAGCAATATTAATTGGAGAGTGAAATAACCGAGATCTCCATGATGCTATAAGAAAATGATTTATGAGCGTCTGAAACAATAAATGATTTATTAAAATTATTCTTCATAAATAAGTACCACCGCCGCCATCTTGGAACATGGCAGCATATATTTAGTTTTCACCCCTTTAATGAGATGCAAATTGAACAAAATAAATTATCTCTAGTTATTCATCACTTCAATGAATCAAAATTCAGCCAAAATATCTTTTGTATATTTTTGTCTGCCCTACAGCTCGGCAAGCGTAGCAGATACGTGAAAAATGATTCTCATTAAAAATGTGTCTTATGCTCTTAAAATTTTATCTGAAACATTTTTCGACATTCCGATCCGTTAATGAGATGGGATTGAAAAGCTAGAAAACGGCCACCATTTTTCAAGATAGCAGTCTTAGACAGAATCCACGAATGTTGATCTTTGGTATGTTATTACTGGGCATTAGTATTATGCATGTAGTCTTTCGTTGGAGGCGGAAGGAAATTATTTCCAGATAACAAGTTATTTTAACCCAATATGATTAGACTAAATTGGATGTGGTTTAATTCTGAGTTGGTTAGTTAATTAACCCAACAATATTTTCACGTCCACACGTACGTGGATGAAGGAGGGTACATCAATTAGTAAATTATAAATAAGCGGTCAAAAAAGTAGATATTTCAATAGGTCTCTTACGTAGATGGTAATGAATCTGGAATAATTTTATAGGTGCTAATGCTTTTGAACTTTTAGTGTTATAACTTTATTATAAGCTTTTCTACTTGCAAATGTCGTCATTTCCCATATAAATAAGTTCAGATGCCAGTTTTAACAAGCGTGAAATGAGTACGGCAATGAGGGAACCATTTCGAGATACGCAAGAGGTATATAATGTCAAATTTTGCTCTCAGTGCGGAATTTGATGTATTCGTTTTAGACATATTTGGAATTTTGAATTTTTAAGTTAGCGTTATGTAGATGCCATTTAAAAATGTGGTAATTTACAATAATAAGACCATCTCTCACTTAATTTTTAGGGAGCATATGCAGAACTTACAGTTTACTGACGTACTAGGAAGAAAATTTCACTATTGATATATCGTGCTGAACAATGTAATAATAATAACAATCTGATTTTTAATAGATCGCTGGTACATATTAATTAAAAATATTTGTGAGAAAAATAAACTATTATATGAAACTACTTAAAGTTAAAGCTTTCTCAGCAATAAATAGTAAATATATTATTAATTATATTATGTAAAGGAAAGTAAGGATAATATATTTTAATATTTTCCTGTACATACATTTTCAGTTTTCTACTTGAAAAAAATATGTATTCATTTATATTGCTAATACACGACTTTTCTAACCTATGTACAAAAAAATAAAAACTGGAAACTATATTTGCATCTACATTCAAATATTATTCTACTATGTATGTATTAAATTTAAAATAACAAAGCGTATCATCACTCACCGATTAGAATAAATATTTTTAAAATTTTCAATTTTTCAAAGGACCCCGCAGTTTTCTTATGTAAATTGGTCGGTCAAATTGGCTGAATTTTTGTGAATTTTTGATATATTATAGATTTCTGATCAAAAACTCTCGTGAGCCCAACTCGATCCTATATCTAGTTTCCGAGATACAGCTCAAGAAATGTGCAAGAGGTCAATTTAAAAGAAATCTGAATTCATGATTTTTCTCGTGCATTTTGTATTGTGATACTTTCTACTAGCCCTCTATAATATTTTGCATGAAAAATATTTGTTGTTTTAGTAAAAATAACAAGTGAAAGAAATATTCGGTCAAATTGGCTAAAACTTCTATTACATAAAGTTTGTGTCTTGCTAATAAAAAAACTCTTATTGAAAAACTTTCCGAAATGGCTACTTTGATCTCTAATACCCCATCAAATTATTAAATCGGAGATTGAATCATAATAATTCTATACACTCACTGTAATTGATACGCGTATAACTACAGCATCTTATTCCACGTTGCAAATCTCTTTGTTTTCGTGCATATCCTCTGTAGCGCTTTAATTAAGTATCTTTAGTTATACTAATTGTTATGTATATTGAATAGAATACAGTATTAATAATACAGATAACTTTGATCATTTATTTATAGCTTGAATCACTTGAAATAATATAATAATTACAGCAAAATGTCAACTAACATATTATTATTAAAACAAAAGGTTGTTTCCCTAGGTTTAAGCTTAAACCTTTATTCTAGTACATATATAGCATATCCTAGTACATATATAACATCCCTCCCCCTTTTATTTCACAACAAAATCTTTTAAATGGGTGGCAATGTTCGATTCCGCACTGGCCTAGTTAAACGTTCCATTTGAATTTGTTCCGGGCTGCTAGATTCTCTAACCTAGATTCGTGGAGGCGTGTCAGGTGCTCTTGATTCATTATCCAGTGCCATTTCTCTCGGTTGAAATAAATCTGAAACATTAGAATGTATAAATTGGGAATGTGGTGGTGTCGATTGGTTTGGTAGTGGAATTTGGACTGGAATTTCCCGTTGGACCGAACAAGGATTGGAAGCTGAGGGTGGTTCGCTGAGCTCATTTCTCTCATGGATTGTTGGATTCATTACTCTACGCCGCAGTTGATCAATGCGACGTTTGATAACATTTCCTTTGCTTAAACGAATCCGGTACGACACAGGAGTCACACAATCTTCAACCATGCCTTCCAACCATTTCGGTCCCAGCGAATTATAGTTGCGGAAATAAACAGCATCGCCTTCTTCGAAAGAACGCAATTTATTCATAGTTTCTTTCTCCTCTCTGTGATTTGATTTGAGAGCATAAGGATGCATTTTGTCTAGAACTGTGCGCAGCTTCCTTCCCATTAATAGCTCCGCGGGTGTCTTGGCATGTACTGTAGTATGTTGCCGGAAAAGCATTCTCTGAACCTGTAAACCAAGGTCGCCTTCTTCCAATTTCGCCAAACCTTTTTTAGCGACCTCTACCATTCTCTCTGCTTGACCGTTACTTGAAGGGTGATATGGTGAAATAGTACTGTATGCGATCAAATTCTTTTTATAGAAATCGTGCAGTTTCTCAGAGTCGAAGGAACGTCCATTGTCAGAAACCACCTTGTCTGGAATGCCCAGCCTCGCAAACGTTTTCCTTAAGCTCTTGATAACCTCGCTAGAGGTCATTGATTTGACAATATCAACATCTAGCCATTTTGACATTGCGTCCACCACAATCAAGAAAACTTTTCCTCTGTAAGGTTCTGCAAAATCAACATGAAGCGTTGACCACGGGTTTGCGGTAGGCTCCAAACTCTGACGTGGTGCTTTTTCCGGATTGTTTTGATGAATTTGGCATGTATGACAAGTTGCCACACAGTTTTCGATTTCTTGGTCGATATTTGGCCACCACACATAACTTCGAGCGTATGCTTTCATGGCTACCACTCCTGGGTGATTTGCGTGAAGCAATTTCATAAAAATCCCATGTATCTCCTTCGGCGTGATCAGCCGATTTTCCCAAAGCAGGCAATTTTTGTACACAGAAATCTCAGACTTTCTTCGGTGGTACGGTTTGTACTCTTCTTCCAGCTCCGCATTCGGCCACTGGAGCCATGTCCAATATCTTACATCTCTCAACGTCTTTTCTTCATTGGTAAGTTTTTGGATTTCCCCAATGGCAATTGGTCGGTTATTGGACTCAAGCAGCAATATATCCCCTGGTGATTCCATTTCATCGGCTTCTTGTTGTTGTGGGAGACGACTCAAGCAGTCTGCATTTGCATTTTCAGTACCCTTCCTGAATTCGACAGTATAATCATAGGCGCTTAAAGTCAAACACCATCGTAGCATCCTCGGTGACAGAATTGCTGGAATTGGCTTTTTTTGATTGAATAATCCCAAGGGCGGCATATGATCTGTTGTAATAATGAACTGACGTCCTGCCATGAATTGATGAAAGTGTTTAACCCTTTCCACCATAGACAGTGCTTCCTTATCTATGTGGGCATAATTTCGCTGACTTTTGGTAAGCGTACGAGACCAGAAGGCAATCGGTTTCTCAATGCCATTCTCTCGATGTGATAAAATCGCTGCGATACCATATGGTGACGCATCACAATTCATAACTAGCAACTTGCTTTCATCATAATGTGTAAGAACTACCTTTGACCCCAATAAGTTCTTCAGCTCCACAAAAGCCCTCTCATGATAATCGTTCTACTGCCATGTTGATTCCTTGTCTAATAATCGGTGTAATGGTTCTGCTTTGGCTGCCTTATCTTTTAGGAAACGATTATAAAAATTAATCATACCCAGGAATGACTGAAGCTCTTGTTTATTGGTTGGCCTCGGTGTCTCCTTTATTGCTTTAATTCTCTCCTCTGTTGGTCGTACTCCATCAGCTGCTAACCGATATCCTAGAAAAGTAATCTCAGATTTACCAATTTCACATTTTTCTCTTTTCACAGTCACCCCAGCTCTCTCCAACCTTTCCAATACGCGCAACAGTCTGTCGTCATGCTCTCTCTTATCCTTTCCTCTGATCATGATGTCGTCTAAATAGATTTTTATTCCAGGAATGCCAACTAACAGCATTTCCATGAATTTTTGGAAAAGTCCTGGGGCTGCATTGATACCAAAAGGCAGTCTCTTGACCAAGAAAAGTCCCTTATGTGTATTGACAGTCAACACTTTTGCATTTTCATCATCTACTCGTAGCTGTTGATAAGCCTGTGACAAATCTATCTTTGAGAAAATTGTGCTGGGATCTGTTAAGGTTATCATTTCTGTTATCGTTGGTAGAGGATAAGAATTTTTCTTGATGGCTTTATTTACAGTGCTTCGATAATCGCCGCACAGCCGAATTTGACCATCGCTTTTCGAACCGGTACCAAAGGCGTTGCCTACTCGGAATATTCTGTTAGTTCCAACACACCCTGTTCCACAAGTTTGTCCAATTCATTCTCCACTACTGGTTTTAAAGCAAATGGAACCTGCCTGTGTTTTAAAAAAATTGAAATGGTTGCCTCATTTAATTCCAGACTTATCAGCTTGCCTCAAAATTGGACCAGTTTTCCGCCAAAAACAGTTGGAAATCGTTCGTACAAACTCACCGGCTTGATCATGCAATTCATATCATAAACTCCGTGAACAGAAATTCCTAGTTGTTCAAACCAATCTCTACCAAGTAGGTCGCATCCTCCTTCATTTGTAATAAACACACTTAAGTATTTTTGAATTTGATTATACTGTACTTTGATCGTGGCTTCTGACATAATCGAAATATTTTCTTGTATCCATGTGTGTAACCTCAGTGTAGCTATCTTAATGACACTATTTTTATTTTTGATTTTTTCCCAAGTCTGTCGACGTATAATTGAACAGACAGAGTCTACTTCCATCTGGAGAAGAACTCCATTTAATTTAATATTTGCCAGGATTTTCTTATGATCCTGAACTGCGTGAATTGCATTCAGCGTATATAAATCACAGTCATCTTCCGCTACTTGGTTGCAATTCCTTGATTTTCCGTTTCTCTTATCTGCGATCCCTTCTTTTTCATCGCTCTTCTTTTTGAAACAGGCCGCTTTAACATGACCTTTCTTCCCGCAGTAATTACACGTCACATCTCTGAATCTGCATGTTTTTCCATCATGTATTTTTCCGCAGTGGTAGCAAGGATTATGATTTGATCCATTCTTATTTTGGTCTACCACTGCTACTGAATTCTCGGTTGCAATTCTGACTTCCTCGACATTTTTTCGTGCTGTTTCTGCCGCTATAGCCAGTTCATATGCTCTGTCAAAAGTAAGGTTAGGTTCAGCGAAAAGTCTTAAATCCGCAACAAAATTTGCGATAGATTCGCCCTGCTTCTGTGTACGCTTATTAAAATTGAATCGTTCCACAATCTCATTTGGATTCGGGTTGAAATGATTTTTAAGTTTAATTAGTAGTTGTTCATACGTGAATTCTTTCGGACTCTGTGGCGTCAGCAGGGATCTTAGAACATCGTATGCTGATGAGCCAATTTGTGTTAATAAAATAGCACGTTTCTTCGTTGCATCAACGATATCATTAGCTTCAAAAAGAAACTCCAATCTCTCCTGATAACTAAACCATGACGTACTAACATCGAATGACCCCAATTGTCCGATAACTGGACCTCGCACTTGCTGGGCCTGGACCTGGACATTGTCATTTGGCATAGTAATTCAGTAATTTTCAAACTCTTTCCACTTCTTCGTCGCCAAATTATGTTATGTATATTGAATAGAATACAGTATTAATAATACAGATAACCTTGATCATTTATTTATAACTTGAATCACTTGAAATAATATAATAATTACAGCAAAATGTCAACTAACATATTTGTTATGAAAACAAAAGGTGTTTCCCTAGGTTTAAGCTTAAACCTTTATTCTAGTACATATATAGCATATCCTAGTACATATATAACACTAATAATTTAGTATTTGTTTAATTTTGCTGTTCTTAGTTCCATACCTATTTTATGAAGGTCTTTAAAAAATTATTTTTTATTATTTTCTGTTTTTTATTTGCCACAAAATAATTTGTTTCTGTTTCTTTATTATTTTCTGTTTCTTGTTAGATTATTTTTGTTTTTATATTAATTATGATTCAAATTGAATGTTATGTTTGCAACAACATGCCTATGCGTAGAGTAATGATGAGAATTTTTGAAGAAAAGGCTGCTAAACATAAAATTGCGATTACAAGACGTGTTGAAGGTGGCAAACCTACACCAGCTATTGGCGAAGAGACACGTATATGCAATAATTGCAAATTTTCTATTGTAAGCTATAGAAAATGATTCGCTTTGTTTAAGGCTAAATGTTTTAACCCAAAATTTTTTCAATACCTGCTTAATTTGCAATGCTGTAATTAATATACAGGCTTTCAATGAAATGTTTCAGAAATGCAACAATTATGGATAGCACATTCCCAAATTGATGACTTGGAAGCTGATCAAAACCAAATATTAGGAAACTACTGTACATGTAAATCTGCAAGTTCTCTCTCGAAATTTTAATTTATTGATGCGGTATTAAAGGTCAAAGGAGCCATTTCCGAAACTTTTCAATAAGAGTTTTTTGATCAGGAAGACACAAACTTTGTGTAAAAAAAGTTTTAGCCAGTTTGACCCAATGTTTCTTCACTTGTTATTTTTAGGTAGAATTTCCGCGCCTTCGCCAACATTTTTCAAATTTTTTTTCTGCGATATTTTTATCAAAAAAGCAAATCTTTTTAGTGCAAAAATATTATAAAGGTAACACAATATAAAATGTATGAAAAAAAAAATCATTAATTCGGACATTTTTTAAATTGACCTCTTGTACATTTCTTGAGCAGTATCTCGGAAACTAGATGTAGGATCGAGCTGGACCCAGTAAAGCTTTTAATCGAAATCTACAATATGTTAAATGTTTAGCCAATTTGACCAAAATTAAATTTTTATAAGAAATCAGCGGATGCTTTCCAAAATATTTGTATTTTGTTGAAATTCGTATGTTATTAGGAGTGTTTAGTGAAATTTGTATCCCATTTCAGACAGAATCATTAATGTACAATTATAAGTTTCTTGCTTAGTTCGCTGAGAAAAGAAGACGTAATTTTTTCATAAAGTCGACACTTCATCCAAGACTTTGTAGGAGTACAGTGTAATTAACATAACTAGATTGTAGGCATTTTTAACAATTCATATTGGCAATTAATTAAAACTGAGAAGATATACTAAATGTATGGTAAATACACATTCTCCTTGACAAAATAATCACCCTTACACACCTTTGAATTATTTTTAATCATATGCTCGGTATGTGTTGACTGTCTTCTTCATTTATGTATTTTCGAATACCTGGGTACTGATCGTAGAAATAAGAGCCCCTGATGTTGAAATTTTTTTTTTGTAATTTTAAATCATCAGCTTCGCGTTTACATTTTCTACTTGCTCTTTATCTGAATATGTTCAGGGCCTTCGATTTTCTTCTTCACTTACATATTTTCAAATTCCTGTGTTCCAACTTTAAAAAACATCAAGCTATGTTCATTTTTATCGGTCTCTGATAATTACGTTAATATAAAGATATTGTTTTTACAATTAATTATTTTTTATTTATTTGCTTTTATCATGATTAGAGAATATTATTTAGGTATTATGCAAATCACATAATAAATAAAAAGTGTGTAAGTTGTGATTTGCATAATACCTAAATAATTTTCTCTATAAAGATATTGGTTAAATACGAGCAAGTTGGGCCAGAGTTTATTTGCCATTTATAAATAAATGTCTACTCGTGTATAACATAACCGTCTTGAATTAAAAAGTGAAAAAAGGTCGAAAAGTTATTAATGAAATCCTAATGCTGGAAGCTTCCAAATATTTTTGTTCCATAATATTTTGTTTTGAATATTTTCAGTTTTAGTTCTTCGACATTTTGTTCCCAATTTGTTCCATTCCTGCTTGATAGTTTTCTACACATATATTGCTACCACAAATGGTTTGTTCTCAATAATTATGCTCCCATTTCATTTTGTGCCCGCTTCCGAAGGGTGAGAAATATATTTTCATTTTTATCTCAATTTTACTCCCGTTTTCAACATATAAAAAATATGTATTACCTGTAAGTAGAAATACTTTTTTTCATTGGCTAAGTATACATTGATAATCTGGATCATTGTGGATCATGTGGACTCTGGATTTAAGCACTTTAATTAACCTTTCAACCCCCCTAGTGCGAAAACGGCCCATGGGATCGAGTTGCGACAGTGATAACTTTTGACTAGTATCATTTGAACTGCAAACCCATGTAGCTTCAGCCAAATCACCTGAACCTCGTTTCCCGTAGGCAAAGTGTGGTTCCTTTTATTTTTTCATTTTAATTTAAAAACGGTTCGTTAAAAAAGAACAACCTTTTTAATTGCAAAAGTTTGGTACTTACTCCTGACGTGGAAATGTCTGAATTTCAAGTTTCAGTTAGTTAAAATTTCAGCAAAATCGGTTAATAATAAAAAATGGTAGGTAATTATATTTTTGTAAGTATTGTTTTCTACGAAATGGCGGAGGATTCGGTTTATTTTAAAACCCTTTTAAATTTTGTATTCTTCTTTCCTGATCGCTTTATCGGTATCAAGCAAGAGTAGCTTTCATTTAATAAAATAGTTTAAGTGGTTTAAAAATGTCAACTAAAATTACATCAATGTATCTGTGTCAAAGTTTTGAAGTAAAAAGCATTGAGGGTATTGCACCCTCAATGCTTTTTACTCCAAAATAATAAACGAAGATGTCATATTTCTCCATCACAGATACTTACTCACTGTGTGTAGCGGTCAAACTTTATTACAATTCAATGTTAAAATATTAGTCTGGAAGTTATGGGCAAAAAAACCTTCTTCAAGAGTTAACTTTAAAGCACGAATAGCTCCAAAGAGAAAGTAAAGTCCTAGGACAGAAAATTACACATACTTTCATTACTAATTTGGCCTAAACGATACTCTCCTGATATATTGTCCGATACTCCTGGAACACTGTATATTTAAGAAATAGTTGATAAGAGAAAGATATCTTACTTTTATATCTTATTATCTTATAAAATATATAGACTAGAGAAGATGTGAATAATTTGTTATTTCATGACAAAATAATTCACCATCGATCTACAATACTGACGCCTTCTAACAGAGAAATAGAAAGAGAACAGAAGGTGAAGAAAATGAATTAGTATAACTTGCAAGTTGGAACATATTATAATAAATTCGTTTCCATTTTTACCTATTAAAAATATTTTAAATATTTAGTTTGAGAATACAAATTATTACAAAGTATATTCTATACTCATAATTGCAATATCTAGAATACAAATTTCACTGTGCGCTTCCAATGGTATAAGGCCCAGACTAAAATTCAATGCCTCCAAGATGATTTTGGTGAAAATGTTAGAAATATATCGCCGGATCAAGAATGTCTTTATTATTTAAAAAAAACATGGCAGGTTAAAAAAAAAATCAAAAATTTGTTCAATTCTTTTTGGCTTTCGATACGAGTAGTTCACAAACAATGCGAAATACACTGAAAATTTAACAAAACAATTTTAAAGCAAACATTACTTAAAAGATAGGATCATCAGTTTTCTACAGCTGTGCTCGAAGTTAGGGCGTAGGATGGTGGTCTGTACTAGGTGCTTGGAGACGAATGAAACTTTTTTAAAAATCTATAAATTGATGTTAGTCGGAGTGTTATTCCATCAAGTAACTTTCTGTCGACATTCCATATAGAAATAAACATGAAAAAATTGCCAAGTATAAGAAAAATAAAAGTAATATTACTTCAGTAAAAAATGTAATTGTATATTCTAAGAGCTTCATTTTAAACATATCAACAAATCTTCTGCTTACAAATTAACGTTGAGAAGCTCAATATGAATATTGCAATAGAGGTAAATGCTTCCCCTATTCTCCTGATGAGTTAGTGTCAAACAAAAATGTACCTGAAGGACATGTCTGTACTGTGTGTACTTCTGCTGGAATAACGTATTTTCAAAAATTCTTTGAAAACTTCTGATTGAAAAAAAATTGAGATATTCTCGTTGTAGGGATTATTTTCACAATTTCCTCCAAAGTTATCTCGACGACCTACTACTAGACACTGAACTTTAGTCGGAAGCTCAGATTATAGTTATCTTCTTCGTTTTTAATACTTTTTATTCTATGCGGTGTACGATGTAACATTACAACATAATTACACATTATTTTATAATTATCTTACATCTATACATATTTTGTGTAGTTTTAACAAGTATATAATACAAATTATATGTTTACACTATTTTCGAAATTTTTGGATTGCGTAATGTACGTTGTAACTGTTACTAAGGTTAAAAATATTGTTTTAATCTTTTTTTGAGCGCGTTAAATTCTAAATTGTGTTATAGCACCAATTTGCAATACTATTTATTATAGGTACCATTTTTCGAAAATAGGTAATTTCTTTACTTAGATTGACAGACGTAGTGATATGCCAAGTGAAGGCCTTTGGTTAATTTATGTAAATAATTATTGTTTTTACAGCTATAATGTTTATAAGTACTGTTGAAAATGTTGTAAATTAAATTTTGAAATTAAAACTTCACAACTGCTAAGAAATTTGCATATTATGCATGCATTATATAAATAGATTGTTCAACAAAAATAGAACTATAGTGGCTCCCAGGTGTAATATTAAATATCGTTCAATTTAAACACCCAATACTGTTAAATTAGAAACTGCTTGTCGATAATAATATACATATTGTGTAGGTACATAAAAGTCGTTTCCAAACTATTAGCCTCAATATTCCACCAGTATTTGTTAAAAGATATATCTAAGACCAGTAATTATTAGAAGTGGAAAAATTAAAAGATTCCTCCAAATAAATAATAAGAAATTTGTTCCCTTCCAAGTTTCAGTGTCAGTTCACTCTGGATAAATTGACGAGATCACCAATATCTGTACAGAATACTATAAATAAATTCGATTTTCTTCTACTTGCTAGATGCACCGTGGAGTGATGTGAAGAAATAAATGTTTGAGGTTATATTCGAAGTTTAGAACCTGTCCACAAATTTCAAAACGTGATATCACACCATGGTTATTAATGTCACAATGAAACATCCATAAAAAATTTGATGATGAAGCTGAAGACTCTTTCATGCAACCGAATGTATGAAAACGAATTCGATAAAATTATTTTTAACGAAATTGGTTTCGCAATAGACGTTTGCAGCGTGTTTCAAGCAACAAAAGCGTTGAGTTACCTGCAGCAAAAGGCTTGTCATATATAAACGTGATAAAAGAGCTTCGAAGAATTGCCAGTTTTCTAAAAGAAATAGATGTACATTTTCTTTGAGCATATTAAAACACTCTTATTATTTTACGGAAGATGCTCTGTAGAACAAAGCCATTATATTACTGTTTTTAGAAGTGCTGCAGTTAATTTTGCGGATTATTTGAGAACAACGATTAATTAATTTGTTTTAGTTTTAACTAGAAAACAACGGATTTTCAAATTAGTAATTGTTTCTGTCAAGAAAAGATAACTAATTAATCTTTCACTATGGAAAATGAGATATTCAGACCAGGAAAAGTTTTTACGTCATTTAATAACTTTCTTCTCATATTTTTGCCTTTTTTTGGTCATGGAAAAATATTCACGTTGATACAAGAAATTATATTTTAGGGTTCATTTTTCAAAAGTTTGTACAATAACTAGTCACTCTGAGGAATTCTCCATTCTCTCTTCCCGATAATCCAGTCGAAACATTAATTTTTCCATTCTTCTCACTTAAAATTCATTTCGGCTCTTCTATCTTGTTAAGAATAAAATTAAAATGTCAACAGACCTACACCAGTTTAGACCAATTCTTTGTCAAGTCAATATTTCAAGAATAATTAAAAATATTGATCTTGTGAAAAATTAACTTATTGCTAAAAAGGGCCTTTTGAGTTATTTTTATCAATAATGTTTCTACAATCGTCAAAAATTCCTTTGTGCTGTCTTGTTATGGGTCAATTTGGAAAAAACTGTTAAAGAGATTATCGAATATTTGTCAACTATCGGTGTAAGGACACCTTGGCGAAAATCAAAATTAGGGAATGAGATCCTGGAAGATTTTTGTGGTCTCGCGATTTTGGGATTGATTTGAATATGCGTTTACCTGCATATTTTGCTGCATATTTTTACATTAGACGTTATTTTTTTATATCTATATAACTATATAAATCCACTCAATTTAACTCTCTAACAGCGTACGCATTTATAAACAATCACATGTAACCTAGACATGCACTAATTAGTGCACACTAAAGCAATATAAGCAAATTAGAAAAAGGTAAAAGAAATAAAATTTACCTAAAACTGATGTCACTGGCACACTATGTCCTTTTCTTGTTCACTTTAGTGTCAAGGTTCATCACGAATATCCCGTAATTCGGTTGCACTGAATCGGGAATTCTTATTTTATAGGGACAACATTTTCTGGATGGTGATTTCGGGGCTACATGCCCTGCTTAAAATTCTTCCCCAACTCGCGATTTTTAGAGCGCCAAATTAATTTACCTAGTTGCAAAAATTAGCAGCTTAAAAATAAAAAATATTATGCTGTAAGAAATTGCCAGTGTACAGTTTTAACGTGTCTTCCGATGAGCTATCAGTGGAAAGAATTCTAATAAACCAAATTTTCAAATGATTTTTGTTTTATTTTTATAATGCACATTCACAATGATCAAGCACTTTTATCGATTATTAAGGATAACCAACAGTATTCATCCATGTAGGCTTCAATCTACATGAGATCAGTTCCGTTTCATTGTCAAAGAAAACTATACAAAACTATATTAATAATAAAAATACGTTTAATACGTTCCTCATTACAGAGTAGCGATGTAAAGTTTTATTTTTCAGGCAAACTGATAGTAAATCCATATATAGACTTCTTCAGTAAAATCTGCTAGATGAGAATTTCAGATACATATTTTTTAAATATTTGAAAAAATTAAGCAATCACTGCAAATTTTCAATATTCGCTTTCTTAAAATTTTAGAAATCGATTTAAATACACTTATTTTAGATATCTAAAAATCACATATATGAACTTCGAACCTAGTAGAAGTTTTTGAGAAACTGTTTTACAGATTTAATGTGTACTATTAGTTTACATGTGAATCTAAAATTGGCAGCTTTACTTTTTATAATAATATACATCTAAAAATATGTATCACAACACGCCAAAATGATATATATGTAGATATACGTTATCAAAGGAAAAAGAGAAAATATTTTCTTTAGTGTATCGACAAACATAGTCTAGTTTATAAATGCTGTTTTAATCTCTATATTAAAAAAATATATAAACTACTGCTAATAAGTTTGTACTAAATGAAAATTATCTATCGCCAAAAAGAGTTATATAATGTAAACTTATTTTATGAGTAAGATATTTAAACAATTTCATTTAAATATATATATATTAATATTTTCAACAACACATAAAAATATACTGCCTGAAAGCCACCTTAATTCTTTTATACATCAAATACTTCTGATAACAAATAGATAACTCGACAATTTGTATAATTATCTTAAACTTGCATAATATATGTGTGTAAATTTTCAGTAGAAAAATGCACTAACATTTAGAGACTAGAAGTTGGTTGTAAAGTTTCAAGTGTATAATTTATTTCTTTTTGAAAACAGTTTTATGTAGAATCAGAAAAAAATTATACTTTGCATGTACTTACATGTTATTTTTTTTAATTCTATGCGTGCACTAAAGAACTTTAAGAAAGTTCCTATTTTTTCTTTGTTTTGTTAATTATCGTTACGTTATTGTTTGGAGTAATCAAAATCCAAATTGGTTAAAAAAGAATAATCTAAATTAGACTGTTGTGCTTCGTAACATTAGTTTTTAACAATCGTTTAATAATTATATGTAACAAATTAAGAGACATGCAAGTTGTTATATCTTCATAATTCACCAAATGATTTGAGGCTCTGTGTGAAGTAGGAAAAAGTGTGTAGGGATTTTCAATAATTTTTTAGTGTAGTGTGAATAGGTTGTTCAACTAACAATCAGAACGGTTTGAAACCATCACAAATAGTCCTTTTGTAGGTACTATACGTCATCAGTTCAATTTGTAATAATTTCACTGGTTCTGACTTCAAGCAAAAATTGTTTGCAATGTTAACATTTTTATATAAATGATATTCAATATACAATTCTAAGAAATCACAGATACAAATGACGACTCCTATAAATAATTAAGTTATTTATATCTGAAATACTAAAAGTCACTAAAACTGATTAGGCTTAAAAAGTAATAATTTATAACAATGAAATAAAATTTTAATAAATTATCTTAAACTTTTAACAAACTAACCAATACTAAGCCAGCAGTAGTGGTTTAAAAAATATACCTTTTATTCTAAATATAATCAACAATAATATCTTTAAAATAGATCTAGATTTAGACACAAATTACCCAGTAATAGTTACCGAGATTCTGCATGCAAGTTTCGTTACTTACATAAGGGAAATTATAAATTCAAATATAACCATATAGTACAGTAAGTGAAGCTTTTAAATTCCAGCGCGAAAACTGTGTAATAAATTTCCAAATATTTTTCTTCAACATGCTTCATAAAGTATGTATATAAGAATCTATATTATCATTTTTCCTGCTTTTTGGGGATTGTCGCAAAAAATAACAAAAAAGACACATAATCTGATAGAGAATCAAATTATAAGAAAGAAAGGTCTTATACACTTTTTTGCTAAAATTTATATTTCACGAGATATTGCGAACTGAAAATTGCAATTTTCATCCCCTAAAATAAGTATTCCTAGACGGTTTTTTTTTAAATTACTCGAAAAATGTGGACTTTAATAAAATAATGCAAGGGTACAAAATTAAAGCTTTTACGAAAACAAATCGAATGGTTTTTTTCTTTTTTTTTCCTCCGATGTTTAATTTTGGAAATATGGCATTTTCAAAATGGCGCCGAAACGTTCAGAATAAATATACGACGTTAAAATCTAAAATTACTCAAAATCTAGAACTATGAGAGAAATGTTTATTTTTGTAAAAATTAAAGGTATAAAAATTTTTTTTCGATTGAAACGTATTGCGACATTATACAATAAAAACTAAAAAAGTTACAAACAAAAAGTAGCGCATTTAAAAATTTGGGCACCTTTTCTTTTAGTCTTGTTGCTCTAATTTCTTATTAATTCAAAATTTAAAAAAATCCTTCTAGATGTTGTTTGTGCATATTATTACTGACATGCTTAAATTTTTTAAAATAATAATTTTTCATTCTGTACCCATTTTCAATAATGAAAATTTTCATAATTTTTTTAAAAAAGTCGGGTTTTTGGAAATTGCTTAGAAAATATTTTTTTATAAAAATTTGTAAGAGTACAAAAATGAAGCTTATAAAAAAAACGAATAGTTTGTTTTTTTTATTTTCCTACGACAAACTGTTCCAGAGATATAAAGGTTTAAAAATGGTGCTTGAGCGCATACGCAAAAAAGTTATGTACTTGAAATCGAAATATCTTAAAACTATAAGATTGATAGAAACATAATATTTTTTCCTACGGTAAACTGTTCCAGAGATATGACAGTTTCAAATAATGTTGAAACTTTTCAGTTTGTACGCGCATTTTAAATGTCTATAGTGGGTAGAGAAAATGAGTAATAGTCGTCTATTTTTCAAAGAATATGCAGAAAAAGCGGGTTGCATTGCACTTTAGCATGTTTGGAGTGCAGATGTAAAATGTTATTTAATTAGTTTACTTAATTGTATTAATCTGATTTATCTATAACAGTCTGTATTTTTAATAAAATTAAACATATCAGTATACTCTTTTGTGGCCATTTTTAATCTACTATTTTTTTCAAATAAATTTAGACCACATAATCATATTCAGCGACCTAAAAAAACATAAGTATATGGATTTTCGTGAATTTATTTGTAACATTAGAAGAATTATTAATTTGTTATTATTTAAGTGTGGTTTCAACCCTTAATATATTTGTATTTCCTATGTTTTCACCTCAGCATTGGTGATTTTAACTCTTAATATTTTCGTCTCATGAGTTTTGACCTAACAGTCATATTCAGAGACCGCTCAAAAACATAAGTATATGGATCTTCGTCAATTTATTCGTAAAATTGACCTATTGTACGTTAGAAAGTTTGGGTAAAAAGGGTCATGTCAAGAATTAGACTGGTATCACTAAAAGTCACTTGCAGAGAGACAATCAGGGAAAGATTGGATCACTGCAAAGATAACAAGGTGAGTACACAAACACTGAGAAGGAGACTCTAGATTTATTACTAGAGACACACTTTCCAGGCAGTGTAACCACCCCACAAGACAGAAGCGGTCCACCCGAAGACATACCAATAAGAAGGGCGTCAAAGGAGGACTGGAAAACTGCAAACAGAATAATAAACAAAACAAGGCTTGTATGGGCAATCAATTCATTTGAACCATACAAGTCACCAGGGCTGAATGGAATATTTCCAGATCTACTCCAACAGGGAGTGGAAATACTTGCAACACCCCCGTGCACATTATTCAGGGCCAGTCTGGCCCTGGTTTATATGCCAACCGGCTGGCGGAAGATAAAGGTGGTATTCATACCAAAACCAAGGCGTGATACATACGCCCAGGCCAAATCCTTCGATCTATTCGTCTAACATCATTTCTCCTGAAAACCCTGGAGAAACTTGTTGATAGGCATATCAGGGACGATAAACTAAGTACAGTACCTCTGCATCGAAACCAGTATGCCTACCAAACAGGAAAGTCTTGTGAGTTAGCAATACATGAGCTTATTCAAAAAATAGAAAGGGCCCTAGACAGCAAAGAAACTGCCATAGGAACCTTCTTAGACATAGAGGGTGCTTTTGACAATACCTCATTCAACTCACGAAGTGATGCAGTGAAGAGGCGCGTCGAAAAGTCAATAACAAGATGGATCGACTCAGCACTTAAAACTAGGAAAATTTAGTCCACGCTAGGATCCACAACAGAGTAGGTGTCCGTGACCAGAGGTTGCCCGCAGGGGGGTCTTATCTCCTCTCCTGTGGTGCCTGGTTGCGGACGAGCTCCTATCTCGACTGGAACAGCGTGGAATATATGCGCAAGGTTACGCAGATAATATCGCCATCCTGGTAACTGGAAAACACAAGTGAAATGATACCATATGGTATACTGACGGATCGAAAACGTCAAGAAGTACTGGAGCAGGCGTTACGGGGGACCAACCAGGGACAGACATCAGTCTGAACCTGGGCGGCACTGCAACGATGTTCCAAGCAGAAGTCACAGCCATAGAAATCTGTGCACAAGAAATGATATGGAGGTCATATACTGACAAAAGAATCCGCATCATGACTGACAGTCAAGCAGCTATCAAAGCTCTGAATGCAGTAGAGAGACGTTCCAAAACGGTACAAAGACTAGCGAATTGCTAAAGCTGAGCAGAAAACAGCTGAGATGTGCAGTGGAAATTCTAATAGGACGCTGCACACTGAACATACACCTAACTAACATGGGTGTGAAGAATAATCCAGAATGCAGGATGTGTGGTGAGGATGAAGAAACTCCTCACCACATACTATGTGAATGCCCGGCCTTAGTGGCTGGGAGGTTTTCATACTTAGGAGGACTAACTGTAACCCCGGAAGAAATAACCAGAGCTCCCATTGACCGTATACTCTCCTTTTGGAGAGGAACGGGATTAATGGGAGACTACAATAATCTTAAGCTTCAGTACAGCGGGGCTTGGGCACCGCAACCCATAAGGAAAAAAAATCACTAAAAGTCACTGGCACACGTTGACCAACTCGTCTAATTCCTAAATTTTGCAAAAATGAAATACCCGTAATATAATAATCATATGATTGTTTTCATTATCTTTAACGTTGAGTTTACTTTTTGATTGATTAGAAATCATCTTCATTAATTTGTTTTGAAGTTCATAATATTTAAAAAAAATTAAATTACACATTTTATCACTTTTATCAGAGCTCTCAATTTAGAAGTTGGGTATTTCATTTTCACGAAGTTTAGAAATTAGACATGTTGACCAACTCGTCTAATTCCCGAACTTTGTGAAAATGAAATACCTATAATGTAATGATCATATCCATGGTTTTCATTATCTTTGATGATAAGCTTATTACTTTGGTAAGTTTAAGCTTTAAGTTTTAAGCTTACTTTAGAAAGTTTAATATTAAAGATGCTGAAAACAACGATATAATTATTATATGATAGGTATTTAATTTTTACAAAGTTTGGGAATTACAGTTCATCTCAAACATAGCAACATGAGGCCCAGTATTTCAATGCAAAGTTAAGCACTTTATCCTACAAATAAATTAGCTAGAAGTTTAGAATATGCTTTTATTAAACACTTTAATATTGCAACTTCATATTCTAACCTTCTAGCTAATTTATTTGCAGGATTAACTTTGCATTGAAACACTGGGCCTCATGTGGCTATAAGTTTGAGATGAACTATAGATGAGTTGGTCAACATGTGCAGTGACTTTTTTAACTTTTTACTAATTTTAGTGATACCAACCTAGTTTTCGCATGACACTTTTTACCAAACTTTCTAACATGAAATATGTCAATTAGAAGAGTTATTAATTTTTCAGTTTTGGAGGTGGCTTCCACCCTTGAAAATAAAAAGCAGGTAATGGGACAATATAGATTTTGATGTTCGTATTTCATAAAGCATATTACAAAAAAAATAAGGAAATTCCTTCCATCGTTTTCTGGCCGGGAATTTTACTATTTTACTGCTTCACTTACTGTACTAATATTATAATGTTAAAATGTAAGTAGCAAAACTTATCTGCGAAAGTCTAGTATTTTTCATAATAATCCTTTATTTGTGTTTAAACCAGACTAAAAAAATTTGTCACTAATATTTTTCGTTTACCACATTCTTCTGACTAATTTTACAACAATCACATTTTCATATTAATAACATACATATGTATTTCTTGCTAACAGTAGTACTTACTCCGATGAATAAAATACATTAAGTCGGTCTTGTTAATAAAGCTTGCATAGCATTTAAGCTTTCTTCTAGAGACTGCGCAAACCTCGATGTACTTGTTACTTCTGAGGACCAAAAAGCGGATAAACAGAAAATTATACAGTCAGATTTTGGATTATATGAAGCTCCGTAACCATCTGGTTCTACGGGCCCATAACCCATAAAACTATTAGTTGTGGTAGATACTTGACTAGTGGTCAAGAGGAATTTGTTTGCTATCCTATAAGACGAATCTGTAAACAATTCTGGCAGTGGTGTGGCTGCAGTAGGAGAGGTCTCCCTAGCAGCTTCTCTTAAACCTAGGATATGTATGTCAATACCCTGACCTACGATATTTTCCACCATTTCGGTAGTTTGAGCTATTACAGCCTCGTTCCAAAGAAGTAGCTTCTTTTCGTCGCTTACCAGGTGGAATGTCACCTGTTGACAAAAATTTAGAAATCAGATTACACTTATTATATTACTACTACGGGAGCCCACCCTAACTACCCCCCGACCTTTGTGGAAAATGTTTTTCATAAAGATTAGAACCAAAGGAACAATTTAGACATGTCCTAAAAAAAACTGGCTGTACTTTCAAAATGATGTTCGATTAAAAAAAACATTGCAAATATTGTTTTTGTCATTTAACATAAAAACTAAAAAAGATGGAGAAAAAATTTCTGCACGAAAAGCAAACTGCATAAAATTTTCTACAATTTTGTTCCCATACAATAATTGGATAGGAGTTACCACTTTTCAGATAAATGATTCAGCTCTTAAAATAAAACATAAAATTCAATATAAAACGTAAGTAACACCTCATTCGCTTTCAGATTCACTGTCGCTGTCTCCCGATACATCGAATATTTCATTTCAAGACTTCTTCCTCTATTGCTTCATTTATGATATCGTTATCATCCTCACTTTCGTTTATTATGATTTGATTTTGAATCATCTCCTGAAGAATTTCAGGAAGCGATTGAGGCGGTATTTTATCTGCTGAACACCAAAGAGGTTCTCCATTTTCTTGCCATCCATAAACATTCCAAGGCTTTGGAATATTCTAAATACCTTCGTCGGCTAATCGCCAAATACGCGTTTGGTAAACACTCCTTTTAAAATGCTCGATAAGAAAAGCTCTTGATGGTGGAATCGAAAAAAAATCAACTTTAGTGTCAATTGATAAAGATAAATCTTTGTCACCACATTTCTATCTAATGGCAATTAGTAAATTAATGAAGGCCCAATAATGCCGAACATTTTTGAGGTCCATACACTTCTGCTAATGCGGATATGTTAATAAGCCTTCTTTTATAACCAAATCCGGTATCAAAGAGTAATTTACATTTAATTTTATTGGAATGAGCCAGCAGAATCCAAAAGATGTTACTATCAACAATTTTAACCCTAATCTGTTCATAACCCATTGTTACCGTTTTCGAGATAAATGTCTGCAAATTATAGTATTATTACCATTATTATTATTTTTCTTTTCAGTTTATTTTATTTTTTGTTATGTTAATAATATAAAGTTATATTATACGCCTTGTAATATGCCCGATTATGTCTCGCTTCGCTTATACTGTTAGAATAAGACACTTCACTTATTTTCACACCACCGACCTACTCGTACCGCTGTTCGATATAAACTGCCGTCTCCTCCCGGCCGTGAGCTGCAGAGCGCCACCTGGTATTCGGTAATACTTTATGACTCATCAACGTTAGATACAAATAATTCCGATACACTACATCTCTTTTCCTCATAATTTTTTTTTTTTTTTAACTACGTACCTATGTAGTTTTCGTAATCTACTTATAAAACAAAACCTATTCTAATGTGATTTCATTTTATAGTTTGTAACCTCATAATATATTATTTTCCATCTTCGTTAGGTGCAGTCAAGGTGTCCTCTTCAGCTCTGTCCTGGACCCTACACTCCTCTCTCCTTCTTTCTTTTTTCTGTCTTTTTTCTATCTTTTTAAAGTGGACCACATTTTTCCGAATATTTTGTCCCATTTGGTCATTTCTGAGATCATTTCTAACATAGATGTCTCCCTTACTTGTATTGATAACAGTATGGGAACTGCTGTTAAAATTTGGGGGTTAATTTATTACCTACCTCTATATATATATACATTTTTTTTTTTTTTTACGTAGCTTTTGTCTCCATATTTTCTGCGGCTTTCCTGATTCTATCTCCATATTCTTTTCCTTTTTATTTCCTTATTTTGTCTTTACCTTTTATTTCTTCGTCTACGATTGTTTTCATTTTCAGGAAGTAATTGATTTCAAGAGCACTTCCAAAAGCGTTGTGACTTCAGTACGTCCATGGTTCATGCAGTAACATCACTAACGAACACTCCATTCTCAGAAATTAGTTCCTAATCTCGACCTTTGGCCATGTTGATCCATAGTCAACACGGACTGTGAATTGTATTCCATCCGCTAACCATTCAATCCGGTCACCATCTCTCTTTAGGTTTGGCTGAATATGACAGAGTAACACAAGCTTCGTATGTGCTAAAAAGCTTACAAAAGTATGCAGGAAATAGTTAGTTTAATCACAGAAGCCTATAAAAGGATAATAGTTAAATCAGCTGCAAGAAGTTTCTTGCAATACACATTTTGATTCTTTTTTTTTTTTTTTTAGTCATTCAAAGTTTACTTATAAATTTCAGACAGGAGGCACATATTCATGTCTATAATAATCAAATTAAATTAAGGTTTATTGGTCATGTTTACATTATTTCATGGTTTTATAAACATTTCTAATACTTATTAATAAAATATATCTGTGTGTGTATCAAAAATTTAATTAATAACCAAAAGTGAAATTCTGGAACTGTCCGTTGAATCAAGTTAAATTTATGAAAATAATTGAATAGCAAAGATTTATGAATAAAATCGATTTACTTATTTACTTCATAACGGATTTGAGAAAATAGCCTTATTTGATTCAATAAATATAGTATAGTATTCCATTTAATTTATAAGGCAAAATAATTTATAAATATTTGTTTCTACGTTTTAGTACTTAGAGGGATATTCGTATCTAATTTTACTGTGCCTCGAGTATCATAGGTGTGACAAATTTGCTTGTTTAAAATCGATTTATGTTTATAAGAAAACAAGAGAACTAACTGATTTAGTATGCAGCAGTTCTATATTCAAAACATTTCATTCAAAAGAGGATTTTTGGATTATTGTTTTTTTTCTCTATACCTATGGAATGTTTTTTATTATTATTATTATTAATTTTTTTCAGTATTTGTTAATGTTAATAATGTTTTGATATATCTAATATATACAGTTCTCTTGAGAACATTAAAATTCGAAAATAAGATTCTTTAATAATTATTTTCTGGCAGAAATCCACTTTATCTAGATCAGTTTTTTTTTTTTTTTTTGAGATCCATTCCAAGACAAAATTCCAAATACCAAATGTTCTGCATTGCCGATTACCGATCTTAAACCAATCACAATCAAAGCTTCCGACACCACTACCTACGGCTCAGTTTCCGAATCCTCTCTCTCTCTCAACAAGATAGATGCTTGACCCGAATCGTTTTCGATCTTTGTCAGATACTGTGGAAGCGAAAGGTCTCCTTCCTGATTGTCAAGTTTCCCAGTGTGAAGATGTTCCTAACCATACTTTTGATATCCTGTAACGTTGACTGGATAAACCTTCATATTTCCTGCGCGACTTACAGTTCCACTTCCACACCTCAGGAATTGCTCGGACCGTCTTCCATACTGCACTCTTGCCACTTTATTCAAAATATTCAATATGATATTACGAACTACTACTAACCTAAGATGAGACCGAAATACGAAGAACCATATAATTCTAAAAACCAAAATAGGCTATGGCCAAAGAGTACAACTACTCAATGCATGGTTAAATTGGTGTGCCATATTTAAGCCTTGTTTAAGTGAACATGAATGCACATCGCAATTGCAAGAAATTTTATTAAAATCTGAACACACAATATAAATGGGTGACTTAATAAGAGCATTAGTTCTAGCCATATTGATATAAAATGTGATATCCCGCCTTGAAATCTGTTTAGGTACCAAAAACTTAATTGTCATAGGAGATCGAAACTAAAATTGAATTTACTTATTAAAAATTATAATCTGTACCTCTTTCAGGATAATAACCACGCGGAATGTTATATTATGCTGCAATGATTTAATTTTGACATACCATAACTACCATATAATATTTTAAAGCGTTGACATTAGTTTTCCTCTTTTTTTTTTGGTAATTTCTTATACAGCCAAGCGATTCCGGACTGATGAGGTTATGTGCTTATATGATATGTAAAATTAAAATTGAAATCATCTGCAGAAATGAACTGCCATAAATTACATTTTTTTTTGTGCTCTCTGCCTTTCTGCCTGGAGCTCACAGCTTTTTTTTTCTAAGACGTTCCTCGATACCTAACGGTGAGATAGTATTGGTACACTTATAGTAATGCAATACTTGTAAAGAAAATAAAATTTATTATTTATTTTCAACTAATGATGTTATCTCTCCATTCGGCAAAAAGTTTAATTTATGTCCTGGTACCAAAATATATACAAATAAAGAAAATAGAGCAGAGGCGTGTATTCCATCAATAATTAGAACATTAAAATATATTTTTTGAAATTAATTTTTAATTTTTTCAGTATTACGTAGCAACCCATAACTCTACAATTCATTGTTCTATTTTTTTTTTCTTTAGTTTCTAATATATTATACTATATCAAAGAAAATCACTCCATTTCCTTTTAGTTCCGTACAACAAATACGTGTTAAATAATATTTAGAAGGGGATTTTCTATTCTTCGTTATAAACATGATTTCTCATACAGGCGGTGCGAATTGAGATTTAAAAACTTATTTTGCGATCACAATGATCTAAGGTACACAACGTACTCTGATACTCTTCCTTTGTTTTTCGATCACAATGATCTAAGGTACACAATATACTCTGGTATTTTTCTTTTGTGTTGCGATCACAATGATCTAAGGTACACAATGTACTCTGATACTCTTCCTTTGTCTTTCGATCACAATGATCTAAGGTACACAATATACTCTGGTATTTTTCTTTTGTGTTGCGATCACAATGATCTAAGGTACACAATGTACTCTGATACTCTTCCTTTGTTTTTCGATCACAATGATCTAAGGTACACAATGTATTATTGTATTATTCTTGATATTATTCCTTTTCTATATGATCACTATAATCTTTCACACATAATGTGCAAATTTTGAATTTACAAATTCTTTAATATTTTCCCAGATCACCATGATCCTTGACACATAATGTACCCTTAATTTTCTATATGATCACTATGATCTTTCATACAGAATGCACGAGTCAGAATTTAAGAATTCCTTAATACATTTCACCGATCACCATGACCTTAGGTACACAATATAGGTACTCTTGATTTTCTATATGAGATCTATATGATCTTCCATACGCAATGTATGAAATAAGAGTTTAAAATTTATAGATTTTTACGATCACCATGATCTGAGATACATAGTGTACTCTATTTTTTTTCCTCAACTAAATGTTGGATATCGTGGTTCATGGTCAACCGGGGTCTGAACGACCAGCGGTATGCTCATGGGCCAACACCCTTCGAACCGTGCTACAAGTAGCTAGTATTGTAGTCTTTCCGCGAGTGCTACCACTCTTTTATAGTAAGATATTCCCAGTCGATTTAGAGCTCTAGGCAGCTCTTTATCTATCAACCCATTAGCGGATGTTACTATGGGTATTATGATAGCCCTTTCAAGTAAGTAAATAGCTTACAATTCATTTGCTAGGTATTGGTACTTACTTATCTTCTCGGTCCTGGCTTTTCTTACATTTCCATCCAGGGGAATTGTAACATCTATAATGTGTACCCATTTATCCTTTTTGTTTAGGATTAATACATCAGGTTTGTTATGTCTGATTTCTTTATCCATTACAATTCCTGTGTCCCAGTAACTTTTTATTGACTCGTTCTCTAGGAAGGCTTCCGGTATGTAGTTGTAATACGGCATGACTTCTTTTTACGATATTATTATTATTTAATTATTATTATTTCCGCAGTCTCGTTTTTCAACAGTAATTTTTTCTGATAGTAGGTTGCTTCAGACGGACAATTGTCAAGCCTTTCTGCATATTAATTTGAAATTAATAGAAAACGTCTTACATGTGTGACATGCGTCTAGCAAACAGTTTTTTTTGAAATTAGATGTTGAATATTTTATATCCAATTCTTCTGTTTGTTTCACTGTGCTTCGCGGTATTATTCCTGTTGGATATTATGACCGGTCGTATGTCAACTCCATCTACCTTCCACATTTGTTTTATTTCCGCCGCAAGTTCTATTTATTTATTATTATTACTTTTTTTTTTTTTTTTTTACTATTATTATTATTATTATTTCTTTATTTTTCTCGACATGTTTGCCGGTTATTTACTTCAGTTGAACTGTCGTTACATAGACATATTATTATTATTATTTTTATTATTATTATTATTTTGAGGGACTTGCTTTGAAATTTTATTGTTAAATTTATCCTCGTCGCCACTTGTAATATGCCCGATTATGTCTCGCTTCGCTTATACTGTTAGAATAAGACACTTCACTTAGTTTCACACCACCGACCTACTCGTACCGCTGTTCGATATAAACTGCCGTCTCCTCCCGGCCGTGAGCTGCAGAGCGCCACCTGGTATTCGGTAATACTTTATGACTCATCAACGTTAGATACAAATAATTCCGATACACTACACGCCTTACAATAATTATTGTCAAACGGGCAAATACCCGTCGGGCCGGCGGCTCTGGGAGCGGGTAGGGCCGGTCCGAGGTAAACAGGCATTTGTTCCGGCGAATAAAAAAACCGACGGCCAAAAGAAATATAAACGGCAGTTCTTTTCACTCCTTAATCATTACTTAGAACGAAAGAAGTCTCATATGTGATTTTCAAGCTGCTATCTTAAAAACTTGGCCACTGACATAAATGCCACATGTCATTTATAAAAAGTTATTAACTTAATAACTAATTTTGCATGTTCGTCCCAAATTCTGCAAGTTCGCTTATAGACCGGCGGTACATGACCAGTCAGGTGCAACGTTGATTGAAATTACCACGAATATGCCAGAAACGCAAATTTTAGCAGAAGGGTGTGCAAATCGATTTTTTTTGTTTTTTTTTTTATTTTAAAATGGATGCCAATAGTGCCAAACGAAAAGCCTTAAAAAAAATCCAAAATCAAAATCATCCAAAATCAAGAACACCAAAAAATTTTACAATTTAATGAGCGCATCAAAGGTTGTTTTGCGCGCGGAAACTGCATGCCAATGAATTTCCATTGGATTCTTTTTCAAGGCTTTTCGTTTGGCACTATTGGTATCCATTTGAAAGAAAGACACATAAAAAACAAAAAAAATCGATTTGCACACCCTTCTGCACGCGACGACTCTATAAAATTTGCATTTCTGGCATATTCATGATAATTTCATTCATATATATATATATATATATATATATATATATATATATATATATATATATATATATATATATATATATATATATATATATATATATACAGTGTGTCCCAGGATGGATGAAACAAGAGGTGTAATGGACCAAAAATTTTGGAATTTTGGAATGGTATTTGGGGATTGAGTCCTGCTTGTTGTAAAACTAAAGTATACCAAAAATGATTTGATTTGGTGTTCTACAGGGTGTTTTATAAGCAAAGTAGTAAAAATAACCACTAATAAAGTACCTTTATTTTTCAAAATATGAAAAAAATCCACTAAGAAAAGTTATTTAGAATGCAATTTTATACCTCTATACCAAAGTTCAGGAATATAAAATTATTTTTTTGAAACTTCCCATGTTTTCAATAAATTAGCATTTTATTTTGAACCATTCAATTAAAGCTGCATAGAAATTATTTTTTGTGAATTAATATTTAAAGTTATGTAGAAGCTAAAAGTAGGCTATGAGAAAAGCAGTGGATACACATTTATCATTTATTATTGACATATCTGTCAAACGTAGTCAATATTATCCTTAATTTCTCTTTCAAATTAACGAACCAAGCATAAAAAATTAAGTGAAAATGGTACTCACAGTGCGTGAAAAAATTTATATTGTGCAATGCTACGGAATTGGCGGTGAAAACTCGCTAAGAGAAGTGGTAAGCCAATTTAATTTGAAATTTCTAAACGCTGCTTTGTCACGTACTCAGGCTATGAGAAAAATTAAAAAGTTTCTGGCTACTGGTGGTGTTCTTAACATGAAAAGAAAAATAAAAGCATATGATGAAGACAATGTTGGGGCTATTATAGCTCATGCCTCTGTTATAGAAAATCCTAGGATGCCACTAAGAGAGAGATCGGCTCTTATTAATATTAGCAAGTCTGAACTCCAAAGAATTTACAAGGCAAAGAAAATTAGGGCATATAAAGCAAATTATAAACATACGTTTGAAGAGGGAGATGACGGCCGTAGGATGGATTTTTGTTTGACCATTGAAGAAAAAATCATGGAAGAGAGATTTTTTCATTATTTCATAATTTTCCCAGAATTCATTGTAGAAGACAATATTATAAAAAAGTGAATGTGTGGTGTGCCGTTTCTTATCACGTTGGAGTTATTGGACCTTATTTCATTGAGGGAAGGTTAAACCAGCACACTTATTTACAGCTTCTTGAAAGATTCTCTGAAGAACATTTAAATATTTGAAGAGATATGCCTTTAGTTCATTTTCAACATGATGGTTGCCTTGGCCACTCCACAGAAACGGTTAATCGGTGGTTGAATTTAAATTTTGGAGAAAATTGGATTGCTAGGAATGGACCGATCAAGTGGCCGGCGAGATCCCTAGACCTATCAATATTGGATTTCTTTTTATGGGGTCGCCTCAAGCAGTTTGTTTACGCTGAACCACTTCCTAACGATGTAGCAGTATTGAACCAGAGAATTACAAATGCCGTAAATTTCATACCGTTAGATCATATTCGAAACAGTTTTAAGGACTTCAGGCGAAGGATCGAAATGTGTGTGGATGTGGGTGGTAGCTACGTCGAATAATAAAAAAATTGTAAACATTGTTTTTTATTGGTCAATAATTAATTTGTTTGTGAATCTGTTATGTTTTTGACATTTATTACTTGTTATAATTTTTAAACCTCATTAATCTTCTGTTAGTAATTGTTTCTTGTTTTACAATTAGTTCGATTAACATTATACCTTCTTACATCTTGTATATTCAATTTTTTATTTACCAATAGTATACTTTTTGAGATGATTAACATTTGCTCCTACACAACTTTAAATATGAATTCAACTCTTAATTCGCAAAAAAATGGGAAGTTTCAAAAAAATAATTTTATATTCCTGAACTTTGGTATAGAGGTATAAAATTGCATTCTAAATAACTTTTCTTAGTGGAATTTTTTCAAATTTTGAAAAATAAAGGTGCTTTATTAGTGGTGATTTTTACAACTTTGCTTATAAAACACCCTGTAGAACACCAAATCAAGTCATTTTTGGTATACTTTAGTTTTACAACAAGCAGGACTCAATCCCCAAATACCATTTCAAAATTCCAAAATTTTTGGTCCATTACACCTCGGCTGCCCCAAGTCAAAACACTGTATAAACCATTTAAAAAATTGTGGATGTACAGTGTTTTAAATTAGTAACTAGATTCGGTTAGTGGATATACAGTGGATATTATTGTTTCCACGTGAACTTTGGAAATGGAATTTTAGTTTTCCTCAATCACGGATTGATAGATGTTGATACTGTATATCAAAAAATGTAAAAATATGATTTTTGATGAAACTGACTTATACAGTGTTTTGACTTGGGACAGCCGACCTCTTGTTACATCTATCCTGGGACACACTGTATATTGGCATGCATTTGAAAAATGTTGCACCAGACTGGTCATGTACCGCCAGTCTATCAAGAAAGTTCTGATGTATTGAGGGGTCTTCTTCTTTTTCTTTTGACCTCTGAAACTTTAGAATTATTTTTTTTTGATGTTTCGAAATGTTTATGTAGACAATATTGGTCATAATTATTATTGATTTATCATTTATTGCTATACTGTTAAAATGTTTAAATTGCCATACTCACATAGGAAATGAAAAGCTGCCTCATGCACTCCGTTCTCTAACCGTTTGAGGAAGATTTCGAAATACCAATGGTTAAACAAAATTCAGAAAATCGAATGAGCGACCAGAGTGATGTCCAGGAATACTTTGAAGTTGATACCGTCAATAAGAGTAATGTGGAGCAAACAGAAAATTATCAAACAGAGTTGGAAACATTTAAGAAAAATTTAGACAAGCTTTATAATTTTGTGGAATCACATCCATCAAAGCATATGCTAAGGCAATTGGTGGAATTTAACCATAAAATAGAAAGCGTTGATAATGAAGAATCATTTAATAATATTTGTTCTGCGTGTCAAAAATCTAGACGTATTAAAGTTCAACCAACTTCAATAGCTCGACGATCAAATGGAGGTATTCATGCAGGAGCAAGAGCTATACAAGCAGGATGACTTTCAAATTGTGAAGGAGTAAGGAAAAAAAGACCCAGGAAAAAGAGATCTCTTGCGACAAACGTCTTTTTGAACACGACAAATGCTTTAAGTCATGGAGGTAATCAATAATGAGAGGTTATCAATAATATACACATAACAGGTAGATGGTAATAATTATAAATAAATAAATAAATAAATAAATGATTTTTAAATAAATGTTTTTAACCATGTTCCGAGTCACGTCAATAACCCACTGAAGTCTAGGAGATATAGGTTTGTTTACAATTACAAATTATTTCGCTTTGAATTATATTTATTCCAATTACTTATACATTCTGCTGCTGCTTGAAAAGTAGCCATTGTTTTCAGTTTTTTTTTTAAATATTGTAGCCTTACACAATATAAGTATGCTGTTTTTTTTCTTAAAATAAAATAATTTTAGTTCTATTGTAACTATGAACATTGTTATTATTATTTTTTTAATGATCGATCCTAATGGGCTATACAATTATTAAAAGCATAATAATATAATATGTAGAGTTGTAATTTGTTGTTTACGTTTGCTCTCGACGCAGCGCGGCGGTTGGAATCGTGATGTTTCGTCAGGCTAACCTATTGTTTTGAATTTAAATACAAACGTCAATCATAATTAGTTTAACAACGAAAATGCCCTAATAACCAACCATTTTATATGTACTAAGCTACTAACCATTTGCACAGCTCTTTTGCCATGTTGGTATAGGCCATGGAGTTCTTAATATGGCATTACGTTTTCTATACGATTAAAGCTACTTAGGGGCATATAGAACAAGACAGATAGCTAGAAACGGTTAGAGAACGGTTAGAGAACGGAGTGCATTACATTTCCTATGTGAGTATGGCAATGGGTAGTTGTAATAATATGGGAAACGGAATATGCCGTAATGCAAACGGTAGCAGTCTGCTTTAGACCGTGGTCAGACTACTTTGAACTTTTAAATAATTTTTACAATTACATGAAAAAAAGGAAAATTCGTTTGATGAAACCTATTTTTCGAAGAAAATGTTTTTGCTACTCGAATTATATATATATATATATATATATATATATATATATATATATATATATATATATATATATATATATATATATATATATATATATATATATATATATATATATATATATATATATATATATATATATATATATATTTTCTTCCCTGGCTCACTCTAATTTGAGATTCTAGTTCCGTGCTTAATTGGGCCGATTCCCTAAAATTGCCAGGTCCGGATGGACTGACCCCATCCACCTCTGGTAGCGGGCCTGAAGACATTAATTTTACTCCCACATCCATGTAGTGGAGTGGAAATAGAGTAACGATAAATAAAAATTGAAATTTCATGAAACGTCGAGATTTCTGTATGTCGGTTCATCGCTCTGAAATAGGTTATGATATTGAGTTGAACATCTATGTATTATAACGAGATCTGGTACTAGATTATATTTTGATCTTATTTCGTTCAAGGGCTGGAGGTAAATAGGTAAAGCAAACAAGTAAGAGTCCATAAGATTGGGATGTAGTGTATGTACGAGAACCAAGGTCTTAAATTCTTTTTGGCACCAGCTATCTCCATTATCACCCCCCATTACCACCCTCACTCCAGTACTAAAGGAGCTAAAAAAATAAAATTGTGATTTAGTATGTGTACAAGAACCAAGGGCCTCAAAATTTGTTTTACCATCAGCCTTTCCCTCTACCACCCCTACTCCACTACCATGTGGCATATCATTTTATGAATGTTTAGGGTAGACGATTTCACATATTAATTTATATCATTAAAGTTCTATGAACAATTATTTCCACATAGTGGAATGCAAATATATTATCAAAGTTCTTTTAATTGTAAGAGACCTGAATATAAAAAATATAGATGTGAAAGTAGTGATACGCGGATTTCTTTAATATTCTGTTATATATTTAGTTGTTGACTAAAAGTGGCAAAAGTGTCAACAATATACCAAATGTTAGGTTCCTCTATCCGTTTATTTTTTTCCAACCAACATACACACCGATGGAACTGAAATACCTTAATTTCAGTATGAGTTGAATAAACCAGATGTTCAATGCACTGAATGGTCGTGGGCTAGCAATGCCCTCGAGTGAGCAATACCCTCGAGTGAGGTAAAATAGTTTTATGACCAAGCATAGGGTTTCTGGGCGTCATGACAGAGGGGGACTTTAAACCTGAAATTCTGAAAAACCTGCGATATAATAGTAATAAAATAAATTGTAATTTATGACAATATTACACGCATTAAACGTTCGTAAAACCAGCACCGATGAGCAAAGCAACTGCTGTATTGACCTTGTATTTTGTTTACGTCTTTGCTCTATTATGCACTTAGCGGCATTATTTTTTCAGTTCGAGAACTTCTAAGACGATCCATTTTGCTGGAGCCAACATTGCCGGCATGCTTTGAAGATTTCCATGCTAATTCATAAAATTGAGCTAATCTGCTGGAATTCCAGCAATCTTCAAAGCGTACCGATATGGTTGGCTTCAGCAAGCTGAATTGTCTGCAGACCCCTTTAATATATAAATGCGTTGTGTGTACGGCAAGTACAGAGACGTAAATAAACGTAAACAAAACGAAGAGTAATTATATTGCATTTGATCCACACAGTTCTAAAACCGCAAATATCGGCCGTAGAAAAAAAAATTCATATCATTGTGCTAGTGACTAAATTCTGAACAACTTTCGAAATGTCTATCTGTCCGACCGTTCATCCGAAATTTGGACAGTGAATTAGTATTATCTAGGAAAGAACCTTATTGTTTAAAAAAAAAAAATCGGTCAGTAAAAATATAAAAGTTATGAAACATTTTGAGCAAAAAATACACACGAATAATGTTGTGTTTAATTATTTATAATTTGATAATATTCTATAAACACAAAAATACTTCATATTATACTGATAAGCGATTCGCTAATTAATATGGCATCATCAGGAGATGATTAAAATGACAAATGTAGCAATTGTAACTAAAAAATTTACCTATTTATGAAATTGGGAAAAGAAATACGGATGTACTACTACCAACACATTACACACTTCGTGAAATATTATTTTTATCACCTTGTCGTGTGTCAACCAAGGGCATCGGTACCTATCGCTTCTAACCGCCTATGCATTGTCGTGGGAATAGATACTTCTTTTTTTTTTACTAATTTGTCTGTTTTTTTTCTTGCGCTCGTTTGTCTCAGGATCCATATACAAAACTACATTTGCCGAATTTGTATATGTAAATATGTCGCTAGCTGTGGTTAACGCATCTAACTTGCACTCTGAGCGTACCTAGCGAAGAGGATTCGAGGGCCATACAGCATACAGCGAAAAGATTTGTCGTAGTAAATTATCTCCAAGAAGCGGTTCGGATTCCACTATGAGGGCTCCATCTCCTTTACTCAGAAAAATATAGATCTCCTAGACTTAAGAAGGTCATTTGGGGTGACATGGAAAGCGGTTAAAATACATCTTAAAATACATTTTTTAACACACACAACTTGCATATCTAACATTTTGTTTTTAATATCCACAACACAATGAATACAAAACCATATACACGTTGTCACTACACTAGCTCACAATATTTAGTAAATTTTTCTGAAATTCCATACGTTCAAACTAGGTGATAGTCCGCTAATGAACAACATAACGCTAATAAGACTGCATAATTGAACACCACCTATCATATTAGGTGTTCTATTTGCAATAAATTCTTTTCTTTCTTCATGTTTTTTTTTTTTTATCTTTTGAATGTTCAAAATTTATTTTTCTTACAACCATTAATACTCCAGTCGGTAAAGTAAAAAATACACCAGAAGCTCGCAAAAAATGTTATCTGAGATTTTCCTTCAGTAACTGTTAGTGTAGGGGTTATACATCATAAAACCACAAAAATCCGTCCAAAAAACCACCCCTTCGGTGCAAAAAGCTTTATTTTACTGATAACTCGTTAACCATTGTAGATATAAAAAAATGGCCTATTATAAAAAAGAAAGCTTGACTACTTTCCTAAAAAAAGTCTTATTGTAATTTTGTTATATATGCCATGGTTTTCGAGAAAATCGATATTGAAAAAAATTCCAAAATTTGTATTTTTTAATGCGCGCGAACTTTCGTTTATTTGAAATTTATTGCGCGCGGCCTATAGAAAAAAATTGAATTGCTCGGAAACCATACAAGCTAGGAAGAAAAATCAAAATGGGTTATAAAATACTCTTTTGTGTTGCCATTTTTGATGGCTATTGATATTTATTAGTATATAGAAATAACAATATAATATAGTTATCTCTTAATTTTTTGCGTCTCTAACTATTCACAGGCCCATAAATAATAACTGACTTTAATATAAGTTATAAATGCATTATCTTTTAGTACAAGGTAGTACTTCAATGCAGAAAAAGTTAGGAATAAAAAATATTCACATTTACAAATTTACCAGCATGTTGAAGTTAGCCAAATTTTTGCCAATTTTTTATTTTTTATTTTGATTTTGCCAATATAACCATTTTTATATAGGTAATCCAAAGTTTGGCCGTTTTTCTTCTTTTTTTAATTTCCTCCATTTTATTGAATAATTTTTTGAGCTAAATTTTCAAGATGTTTGGGTCTTTTTTTTATTTTTAGGAAGCAATAAAAAATTGGCCAAAATTTGGCTAACTTCAACATGCTGGTAAATTTGTAAATGTGAATATTCTTTTTTTATTCCTAACTTTTTCTTATATTAAAGTCAGTTATTTTTTATGGGCCTGTGAATAGTTAGAGGCGCAAAAAATTGAGAGATAACTATATTATATTGTTATTTTTATATACTAATAAATATCAATAGCCATCAAAAATAACAACACAAGAGAGTATTTTATATCCCCTTTAAAACCCATTTTGATTTTTCTTCCTAGCTTGTATGGTTTTCGAACAATTCAATTTTTTCTATGGTCGCGCGCAATAAATTTCAAATAAACGAAAATTCGCGCGCATTAAAAATATAAATTTTGGAATTTTTTTCAATATTTATTTTCCAAAAAACCATGGCATATTCAACAAAATTATAATAGGACTTTTTTTTAGGACATTAGTCAAGCTTTCTTTTTCATGATGAGCAATTTTTTTTATATATTTAACGGTTAACGAGTTATCAGTAAAATAAGCCTTTTTCCACCGAAGGGGTAGATTTTGCGGCACCTCCCCCACAACGGATTTTTGTGGTTTTGTGATCACTAACAGTTACTGAAGGAAAATCTCAGATAACATTTTTTGTGATGGAAATTTTTATAATTATTGGACTATAAATCCTGCAATCCTAGTTTTTCAGTCATAGCCTAAGCGATCCGGCATCGCCACTCTCCGTGAAATTATTGAAAGCATGTTTTTCCGTCGGGTCTTTCTCTGTCCTAAGACTACCGAATTTATTAGAATTATAACTCTTTCAGTTTATTAGCTTCTATTTTAACATTTTCAGTTGCAAACTTTCATAATACCTAATTCTTTGTAAAAGGAGTTATTTTTATCTATTATTGTTATTAAGCTATTCCAACATCGCAGCATTTTAATTCCCACGGTGCCGATGTTACTACTTTATAAGTGTCATTCGGGAGCCAGTCAGATATCCAAAGAGTGAAGACAGGAACTATTTATATTAGAATTTGGTTTTATTGATTGATAGGTCCAATTCATGCTAAAATGTTTCTCGATTTTTTACACATTTATTCTCGCTCAGAGCGCAAAAATTTAGTTTCGCTGACAAAAGTCATTTTTAATTGGTCAATTCTACAAAGAGTCGATTTGAATCATAACTATTTAAAAGGGGAAGATCGACTTTAAAAATTATTAGCTGACGCTAAAAAAATTTTTGAGGCCTTAGGTTCTTGGGCACACACTAAATCACATTTTTATTTTTTACCTCCTTTAACAATGGGGTGAGAGTAGTAATGGAGGTGATAGTGGGTTGGCTGATGCATATGTTTAGACCTGGGTTTCTTGTAAATACATTGAATTCTAATTTTATTGACTCTTTTACTTGCCTATACCTATTCACTCCTCCACCCCCAATCCTTCAGCGCAATGAGATCAAAATATAATGTAGTTTCAGATCTTTCACTTCACTATGCGGATGGAAGTAAAAATAAAGGAAAACAATCATTTTTTCCGTCTAACTCGTTCTAGATCGAAAACGGAGCAATGAATTATTCTAAAATTTGTACTGTATTATCATTACATATTTGTTAACAAAATGTTTTAATATGAAGAGCAAGTGCAGAGAATATGATAAAATGCGAACATTTTCAGTGGTGAGTATAGCAAAAGTACACTTCTGTGCAATAAAATCCTATAAGAAATCATTCTTTATCAGTGTCAGTGTCATATTTTCGAAATGCAGAAATTAACTGAACATGAAAAAATTCTAATTCTCTTTAAAATTGAAGAGGGATGGTCTATCAGAGCAGTTGCTAACCATTATCACTTAAATAAAAGTACCGTTATGAGTGTGAAGAAAAGGTGGGAGGAGGAAGGTATCGTAAAGAGAAAAGACGATTCAGGCTCAAGATGAAGCGCTCCTTGGCTATTTGAGGGAAAACCCGTTTCAAACAGCAGTAGACGCTGCGTCCATGACAAATGTTCAAGCATCGAGGTCAACAGCTAGCCGAAGGATAGTAAAATCGGAATTAAAAAACTGTGTAAGTGCCAAGAAGACCATATTAACAGAAGAACAAAAGCAAGCCCGCATTCTGTTTTGTTTAAATTATGTCTATCGCTCGTTGGAGTTTTGGAACAATGTTGATGAAAAAGTTTTTCAGTCTTGTAATGACGGATATATTCGGGTGTATAGTCCTGCAAATACCAGGTTTCACGAACGCTACGTGTCTTCGCGGAACAGTCCGGCGATTTTCTGTTAATGTTTGGGTATGGATAAGCGTGTATGGCCTTGGTGCAGCGTGACGTAATGGTAGATTTAATGGACAGGTTCATAGGGATATTTTGGAAAACGTGCTTCCTTCGGTGTAGCAATTATATCCCAACAACACATTCATTTATCAACAAGACAACTGCTCTATTCATACTGCCAGGATAATTACTCAGTGGTTTGGGAACAATAATATTGAATTATTGCCGTGGCCTTCGCACAGTCCCGATATAAACCCAATTGAGAACGTCTGGGGTTTGCTAGTAAAAAAAAAATTATGAACGAAACTTCAGACGAAGAAATGAAGAATTGTGGTCGGCCATTGAAAATTGTTGGGAGGAGCTAAGAGAAGAAGAAAACTATTGTCGTAGACTAATTGCTTCTACGCCAACAAGATTTAATCACATCTTGGAAGGAAACGGAGCCATGACAAAATATTAGGTTGTATTATTTAGAAAATTAACCCAAGAGAGTGACTACTGTACTGTCTAGTTGGTGAAGCAAAAAAAAAAAAATACGTGCATTGTCCAACATGCGCATACGGTACAAAATTTTATTGATAGTTAAACCTCGCCAGCTCTAACCTCTTTTAGTCTTTTATTCGATATTATTAATTAGGTATTAAATTTATTATTAAATTATTAAATTTATTATTAAATTATTAAATTTATTAAATTTTCCATCAACTTAAGCTATTCGGAGGCGTCTAAGGCAGTGGGTACCCCAGCCTTACTGACTGAGTTCATAGGTAAACTCGACGTGATCGTCGACATACTCCTCACCTGTACTCATTCCTACATAAATGGACTATCACCTTAAGCTCTTCGGAAGCGTATAAGGCAGTGGCTGTCTCAGCCTTACTGACGAGTTCATAGGGCAGCCACGGAACGAAATGCAAACATCGCAACGCAACACCTTTCCCAACACCCCCTAAACAAAATATGTTCAATTTTATAAAAAAAGTTACAGACACACAAACAGAATTTTTTTTCTCAAACTTAAAATCTCTACGTTTCATGACATTCTAAAGCTATTTGAACAATAAAAATTTTCAATTTTTTTTTGTCGTTAATATATTTCCACTGGATGTGAAAGTAAAATTATCACAGGCAGGCACGTGCAAAACAGCCATGCAGAAAACTGCCTTTTAATGTTTTGAGCTTTTAGAACCTGGCCTTATCTCGGACACAATTTTTCAACGTCAATTTTTACATTTGTTATAAATCGAAATCATTAAATCATTAACATTTTTCCAAATACCTTACTTATGACATTTCACAATCAATGTAACTTTTTTATAACTTATATGATTATAAAAAAATCTAAATTCCAAAAAGACTGATTAACTTAATATTAGTAAAAACTGGATTACTTGATTTTTCAAGCGTACGGGATTTTATTGCACAGAAGTGTACGAGACACCCTAGATGATGAAATAACATAGAGAAAGATGCAAAATTAGTAGATATTGAACGTAATGTAAACTGGTACTCGCTTTAAAGTATGATGTTGATGACAGCTTATTGATAGCAGCAATCGTATTAATGTACCAGTATATTATTCCTTCATTCTCAAGTTTATTTTATATTATAATTTAGTTTTATATAATATTAATTTGTTGGATGAATTTCATCAAGTTTGTTTATTACTATGCTTTCTAATAACTTAAGACTTAAGACTCTAATAGTGCCACCCCTTCACTGTTGGTAAATTGTTTATAACAAAAAATAACAACAAATTTAAAAAATAAAAACACTTTGTCTAATGAGCTAATGTTATAAGCATAGCACTTATTGAAAAAATCAACTAGGTATGGACTTTTGGTTTTACTAATGATTTTTATTATTTGATATATTACTTATATGTGAAATCAATTCAAAAGTTTGTAGAATTTGAGCAGCTATTGTCGTAAAGTTGATTACACAATTCTTAGGCGTGTAAAAAATGTCGGCATCTTTGGCGGTGCAGTAAGGATCAAAGACGTATTTTTTACACGCCTAAGAATTGTGTGGTCAACTATACATACCTTTTTATTACCCAACTCGTCATCTTCCTTAGGTTGCGACATTGCTGTTACCCAGGCCAGTGCTTCAGGGCTTGCAGATCTAATACAGTCCACTCGGCCTAAACGAAATCTTCTCGTAGAAGCACTCTCATATGTTGCAGTTAATTTACCATATAGTCTGTAATAAGTTAATTGTAATGCTAACTGTATATAAACATCGGGGCTTACTTTACAAGACTTAATAAAGTCTTTACCATAACCTGCAAATCTATAAGTTTGAAAATCTAAATCTTTAATGTGATTATCCAACACTAATGCGGCTTCTTCTATTCTTTTGTAGTCAGCTTGCTCCAATACCCATTCCAGTCGTTCTGGTGGTGGCAAATGACTACCGCATGCTGCAGGTACTTCTGAAGATGCTGCTGAAGATTCTGCATGTTTCCATAATTTTTCCACCAGCTGTATTACTGCAACACCCTCGGCATTGGAATGTTCATAACATAAACCACATGCTCCGTCGCCTGAGATTATTAGTTGTATAGTTTTATCGAACCATCTATTCGCAGAGTTGTGCATGCTACCACCTCCGTGGATCATTTGGTGAGTTAGATTTGTTTCGTCTCTTGCTCCGGCGGAATGACCTCTTGCTCCTATAACAGGGAATTTACATTGTAATTGCATATATGTATTCTAGCGATATATAAAAATAGCACCAATACTAAAATTTGACATAGCCATTTTACATGCCTACAGAAATCAAGACTTTATGTAAAATGACGCCATTAGTCTGTAATAAGCAGCTTATACAATTGAAATGGAACAACATATCGTAACCTCATAGTTTAGCAATGTAATAATTAGGGTGATGACAAAATGTACTTTAAAATTCATTGAAAACTATATAGTACAGTAACTTAAGGTTTTAACTTCGAAATTATGTCATATGAATTAGAATTCCTTCATGTTTGGTAATTTAATAATAAATGGATCAAAGAAAAGTTTCTACGTTACGTGGGGGCTAATTTATAGGGGATGGATGTCACCCTCTTTTTGGGGTGGCACCTAAAAAAACAAAGATATTGGAGCGAAAAGAGAATCAAATTTTGAAAAGAAAAGGATGTATGCAATTTTTCATATAAATTGATAGTCTTTAAGTTATTAACAACTGGAAAATTGTGATTACAGCTTGAAAAAATACCTCCAAAAGAATTGCATTGAGCAAAAACATGCTAAAAATAAATATAAAACTACTAAATGGAGAATAAATTTCGTTTTTTTTTTTAATTCCTCGGGAATTAAAAGTTTCGGAGATCTGGAGGTATAAAGATGACGAACGTTTATAAGATGAAGTATTTAGTTTAAATGATAAATATCTCAGAAACTTGGACATTTATGTCAAAAATGAAACAGTATTAATTAGGTTTTCAAATGATTTTTTTCTGTTCCTATAGAATAAATAACGAAGTTATGACGGAAACAATGTGCTCCTTCAAAAATTTTTTATAAAAGCGTCACCATTTTGTTAATGTAACTAGTCAGTAATTAAAAAATATATATATATATTCTCATATACTGTTTTTCGTTAACATGATCTAGACACTCAAATTTTTTCATTCGTTTCCAGCAGTTGTTTTGGAATAAAAATGAATTTTATACTATACAAGGATTGATTTTTGAAGAAACGTAAAATTTTGGTTTCTTTGCAAATATTTCAATAAATATTATTTATAGCGAAAAAATGGTGGATATCAAAAATAAAGCTTGTAAACTAAAAATTATTTTCTGTTTATTTATCTATCTTAATAATTTCGGAGGTATTTAAATTTAAATATAGCATTTGAAAGTTTGTAGGATGAAGTATTTAGTTTGAATGTTGAATATATTAGAAACTATGGCACTTCTATCAAAAGTTCTAAGGAGCATATAGTTAATCATTCTTTAAAATGATTTTTTGTTTGTTTCTGTATCATAAAAAAGAAGTTATGGCCGAAGCAATGTGTGTTTTGACATTTTCCTTAACAAATTTTATTCTGTTATTGTAATTGTCCTGTAATAAAAAAAAATTCTCAAAAAACACTTTTTTTCGTTAATATATAGAATTACCCAGATGCTCAATTTTTACTTCCACGTCCAGTGGAAGTATAGTAACGACAAAAAAATTTTTAAAAATTTTTATTGTCCAAATAGGCTTAAAATGTCATGAAACGTCGAGATTTTAAGTTTGAGCGAAAAAAAATTTCTGTCTGTCTGTCGGTCTGTCTGTCTGTCGGTCTGTCTGTCGGTCTGTCTGTCGGTCTGTCTGTCGGTCTGTCTGTCGGTCTGTCTGTCGGTCTGTCTGTCGGTCTGTCTGTCGGTCTGTCTGTCTGTCTGTAACTTTTTTTTGTGCGCACGTTTACTCTGGAACCGTTTAAGATATTGACTTGAAATTTGGTACACATATGTACTTTAACGAGTTCTAGAACTAGATTATATTTTCATCTTGTTCCGTCGAAGGGTTGGGGAATAAATTGGGGTAAATTTGGGGTAAATGGGTAAATTAAGCAGGTAAGAGTCCATGAAATTGGTATATAGTATATACAAGAGAAGCTAAGGTCTCAAAAAAATTTTTGGCATTAGCCACCCCCATTACCACCCCCACCTCCTTATTAAAGGGGATGAAACAAAAAATGTGATTTAGTGTATGTACAGGAACCAGAAACCTCAAAATATTTTTTTACTTCATCCACCCCCCACTATTAAAGTTCCATAAACAATTATTTTCACATACAAAGTTTTTTCGTTGTGAGTGACTTGGATAGAGAATCTGGATGTGGAAGTAGTGATTCCTTAGGCAGCGGTTTTTACCTCCATCATCGGAGGTAAAAAGTAATTTCTGAAAGTACACTAGTGTTACTGAACTTTTGTATATATGATCGCCGTTATAATATTCACAAGAACATGAACTGTTCAAATACTCTAACATTATTTTTTTTACATGAATTGTTCTTTTATCTTTATTTACGATTTAACAATATTTAGCTGAAAAACAAAAAACATGATGCAAGTAAAAGGCCAGTTAAAATATAAGCTACATCATGGTTAAAATACCAGAATTATGCAGATAGTAAATCTAGCGTACCTAGATGGAGCACTAGACTGTGCTGACTTTTCAGTCTGGTTATGCATCTACACTTTTTAGTGCAGCAAACCATAGAATTGAAAATGTTAGAGCTGGTTGAAGCCCATTGTGTATCTATTCACTTCTCAACAGTGGCAGAAGCGTTTCGCCTTCCTAGGCTCATCAGTGCCATACGGTAGAGAAAGAACGATCGTAAGTGTTGGTCCCTGGTGGGAGGAAATATGGTTTCCACCTCTATTGGTGCCTGCCATAGGTTGTTATATAGATTGTATCATAATTTGCCCCTGCTTGGGCTGACTGGTTGATAGGTTGTTGCTTGAGAAGGTTGTTGTATTTCTTTTCCAGCTATGTCGGGGTTGACTTATATACTTGAATGAGATTAGTTTAGGTTAGATTATTGTTAGTTGTTACGTGTACAGTATATTGTGTGTTGGCTCTTTTGCATAAGTGTTAGAACTTAGACTGGTATGGCTCTTTTGTCTGATCTTCTCCACTTTTTGATCAAATAAGACTATTGTTGGTATTTAAAAATAGCGGACTTGTTACACCTCTGTGCAAAGCCGCTTATTCCGAATTGGATTCAAAATAGCCATATTTATGTGATATGTATACCTGCTATCTCCCGAACTTGGTTTGTATCACCAAAGCATATCCGTAAAAATAATAAATAAACTTATGCATATTGTAGATAATATTTCAATAAAAAATATGTGAAATATATAGATAAAAAAGTGTAATTTAAATTTTCGTCCAAAGTAATTTCTTGGTGAAACTATAATGTTTTTCTAGCCTCCTGTAAAATTTACTTTTATGGAGTTAGCAGGTTAACATTCTTAACCGACGATATGCGATGTTATGTAATTTTTATTTTCTTTTTGGTAATTTTTGTTTTTTTTGTGTTTTTGATGTTTTTTTTATTTGTTTTTTTCGGTTTTATGTTTTTTTTACATATTTTTTCCAAAGCAAGTTAGTATTTTACATGTTTAGGATTATAGATACAATTTAGGGATGGGTGGGTAATTGCTTGGTTGGATTTAGGGGTTAGTGGATCTTGAAGAGTGGAATTGTTTGATTAGATTATGGAATTGGCAAAGTTGGGTATAAGCTTTTTAAGTACGAAGTTAGATTGTGATGGTGTACCTGTGATGATATTTTTTTTGTATTTGTTGTGTTGGTGTACCGTAAAGGAGTTTAGCAGTAAGTTTTAGTACTTTTAGTCTATTTTGTTGGGTAGTAGAGAGTAGTGGGTAATATATGGGTGAGGCATATGTTATTATTGGTCTAAGATATGACTTATAGATTAGTGTGGCTATATGGATGGGTGAGTTTCTCAATAAGGAATACAGCGTGCTCAATCTGCGTCTAAATTTTATGCTAATATGGTTCACATGTTGAATAAATTTTACCTTCCTGTCTATAACTATTCCTAGGTATTCAACCTTGTCTAGCCAAGTATAACGCCCTGTCTCTATTGGGGTTATTTAAAGTGAATTAGAAATAAATAAAAATACAAAATTAACAATAAACTAATTTATTTACAATTTGGTAGAGCAAATGAGAAGACTACAAGGTATGAGCGAATAAATTTGTGCTAACGTATAAGAAAAGTAACAAGCAAATAATCAAACAAAGATATATGTATGCACAGAGAGACAGACATAATTGTACAAAGGTAAATTATATACGTAATTAAAAGGTAATAAAATACTAAAAGCAATATAAGGAATATTGGCCAATTCCGCAAGTATTCAAATGAAAAAGTTATAAATAAATAATTATTCACTCGTTTACTAAAAGAAAATTCAAAACAAACTGCTTGGAATGAATAATAAAATATTTATCGAATTGTGAATCCAAAAATAGTCTAATAAAGCTTAACTAAAAACATACAAAATATAGTGTATATACACCAGTTATTATTTAAATACTTTCTTTTTAAATAATCAGATATAAGTTTCATGAGATTAAAATGTAACACTCGCGAGGTAAGTTTGTCTGTTTACGCGAAAACGAAAAAGGTAAAAGGTGCAGTTTTCATCACGTTGTGAGAAAGGAAAATGTACAAACACACTACACTGAAGAATTAATTGTTGAATCGTTGGTCAGAAAATAAATTATTTTTCTACTTACGAAGCTCAGGACGAACAACAGGGCACCCTTTCACTGTAATGCGGTACGCCTTTATAGTTGTATACCAAAATGTACGTAGATTCAGAACAGCATTAAACATTTTTATGTACAATTTTCACATACACAAGAATATTTTTATATTCAACTTCTCGAAAAGCAAAACTAACCACTTGGCTAATTATTAAAAAGATATGGTTAAATTCACAAGGCAAAAGGCATAATAAATGCAGTATAATAAGGGTTTAGAAAGACTGAACCATTCTAACACTGGAACGATTACTTTTGTTCTCAAATTTAGGTGAAAGATGAAGTCCGCTGGCTGAAGTCTCAATTTATATCTTCCCCTACTAGTAGACAAAACGACGCTAACTTTTAACCCGCGAGTATAAATTATGCCTTTTCATTGGAGGAACTGCCTCGCCTTGAAATGTTTGCAAGTAAAACTGAAAACTAGGCGACTGATTACGTAATGACTTCTAGAACCCGACAGTAGCGGTGATAATTTATTTTTTTAAGGGGGTAACAAAACAGGTAATTTATGAACCGAAAATAAAAAATAATTAAATTTAAGTGCTTTTATGACTGGAGATAAAAATGACCGTTACACAAAGTTTATTTAGGTTGTTTATTTTTAATGTCGCTGTGGGTTTTAATCTTCTCCTAGTGAAGTAGGCTGGTTGAGCGTTGTCGACGTTCACTGACAGCCCCCAGTTTTTATAATATTCGGTGGTTAGATCAGTTTGAATTTGTAACAGGTTAGTCATAATGTCATAATTTTTAGATGTTAAAATTGCAGTGTCATAGGCAAATAGACATATGTTATGTGGTCGGTAGGGGTGGGTATATCGTGGGTGTAAATATTGAAGATTACAGGTCCTAGCGCTGAGCCTTGGGGACCCCAGAATAGATAGGGATGGCAGGAGAGCACGCCTGATTGACTGTCACTGGAAATTTACGAAAAGATATCGTATCGTTTTGATGATATGAGTGGAGATGCCCGCGAAGGTGAGTTTATACAGCAATCCAGGGTGCCAGACCTTGTCGGAGGCTTTCTCGAGGTCAAGAGCGACAAACCCCGTGGCTTGACCTTGGTTGATGTAGGTGATTATGATCTCTCCAACACGAAAAAATTGTTGCGTAGTTGAGTGACTAGTTAGGAATCCTAACTGATATTTGCTTAGAGTTGATTTGGCTTCTATTTGTTCTTGGACTATGGATAGTATTAATGCATCTAGGATTTTTGCTAAAACTGAAAGTAGGCTGATAGGGCGAAAATTTTGGATATTTTTAATTGTTTTGTTTGGTTTGGGGATATTTATTATTTTGACTGTTCTCCAGGATGTTGGATAATATGTATTGCATAAGCATGCATTGAATAACTTAGTGAGGTACATGTAGGACGAGGGGGAAGGTATCTAAGTGAGTAGATCGGTATGTTGTCCAATCCGGGTGTCTTTTTTGGGTTTTGTTCAAGTATTGGAGCTCTCACTTGAGAGGGAGAAAAAAAGATTGGTTCCGAGCTAGCGTTTAGGGTGATTTAGTTTAGGATATCGAGGTGAGGTTGTACTAACTGTTTGGTGAAGAGTGGAATTGACTACTAGTTTTTTAAGTGGTGATGTTTTGATTTCAGAGCCTGTTTCAGTTATTTTTGTTTTGTTAAGTTGTCTTTCTTTTGTTGGGCAGTGTATGTTATTGTAGTGTTTCGTAAGTTTATTCTTCTTTTTGATTTTTTCAACTAGTTGTCAAGGTAGTTGGAGAGAGTGGGATTTGGATGGGATTCTATTCTAGTTCAAGGTCAGCGCCTCCTGTATTGTTTTGGTTAGATGATTTACTGTTTGGTCTATATCGTCGATTGTGTCACATTTAGGGTTGTTTAGGATGTTTTTGGAAAGGTATAGGATGAAACTTTGCCAATCATAATCTGATTCACGTCATTTTGGATCTATGGTGATTATGTCATGATTTAATGTGAATTTGTTTATGACAGGTAGATGATCGCTGTCAAGTGCTTATAGTGTGTAGTTTTCATGGTGATAGTTAAAATTCTTAGTAATAATGACAATGTCTATGATTTACAAAACTGGTTGGAGTCTAGGTGAATTTAGAGGTGCTATTAGGTTGGTATCATAGTTATTATTTAGATAAATGTTTAGTTGGGAGCCTGAAGTATTAAAGGTGGGATTGTGTTGGTTCCAGGGGGGGGGGGTGTTTGGAGTTAAGGTCTTCAAATAGTATGTGTATATCGTTGATATCTTGAAGTCTGTCATAGTCTCTAGTATCAGGAAGTTGTTGGGGTGGTCTGTAGGCAGAGATTATCATAGTATTTTTATTATTTAGGAGTAAGTTTATGGCGCAGGTTTCTGGAGATATGAGGGGTGGAATTAATAGCTGAGTATGTGAGATGTTTTTTTATATTAATACCGCCGTACCGCCCCTTTCCACTCCTTGACGGTTGGAGCGATAATTGGTGTAGCCTGCAATAGTAAGTGAGTGGTGCTGTTTCAAGTTCGTCTCACACAGACAACATATATGTCAATTTTTAGTTTGTTAAGTAATAATTTTATTTCCGTTTTTTTGTCTTATAGCACCATTTGCATTCAATTGTATTATTTTTGGTGTTTATTTGATCAGCTGCTTCTTGTGATAAGAGTGGAATGTTAATTTCTATTGTGGGTTGTTTGTTTGGTTGTCTGTTTGTATTATTATTTGTCCTTCGAGCGGGGGTTGTTAAGTCATCTGCTCGTCTGTTGTTACGTTTGGGTTCGAGTCTCTTTTTAGCTGCCGCGTAGGCCGGGCATCCCCTGTAGTTCACAGGGTGGGCTCCCCCGCAGTTGGCGCATTTGCACGTTTTTGCGGGGCAGGGGCCACCCTAATGTGTCGATCCACATTGGACGCAGCGCGCGATGCGGTTACACACCGCAGATGAATGCCCGAAATGCTGGCATCTGTGACATTGAGATAAATCAGTTCTTATATATTCAGAAACTTTAACCCTATAGTGACATAAGTTGGTTATTTTAAAATATTTTTCCGCAGAATTTTTAAGAATAGTTAATAGCAATATATTGGAAGGACTTCGTCTTCCATTTTTTGGTACCATCATCCAGGCTATTTTGATAAAAGGATATCCCTCATGTTCAGTTCATCCCTGACATCTTTAGAGGTTGTGTCAAGTGGAATATATTTTATAACTATTTTAATAATTTGAACCCGAGTGAGGTTGGTATAACAGGTTTAATATTAGCCACCTTATGGCTAGTAGTGTATATGTGGATAGGGGGCGGGGGTGGGTTGTGTGGGTTGCACTGTTGGTTCTTGTTGAGGTGGGTGATTTGGGTTTATTTTGTTTGTTGGGTTTAGTTCTGAGGGCGAATTAATATTTAGGAGTGTGGGGGTTCGATTATGTGTTGCAGGTTGGATAGGATCACTTCGAATCATGTCGAAGTCCTGATCGTATGTGTTTGGCTTTTGGTTTGCCATTGTTTGTCTTTTGGGGGTAGCGAACTTTGTCTTGAGGATGAAGAAGATTATTCGTCTGAGTCACTCTCATCGTAATTTCTAGGCATTTTGTAGATGGAAATATATGCAGAAGATACTGGTCTGGCAGTGCAATTTGGCGTGAAATGGACTGTAGCTACTTCTGTGATTGTGTTGGTGGTTGTAAAGGTAGTTGTGGTTGTAGTAAAGGATAAATTTGATGAATTGTAAGAGTTGAGTGAATTTCTCGTAAAGTTTAAATAGGTAACGAATGGTGTTTCAGGTGGTAAATAGTTAAATGAGTATGTGGATTGAATGGAGTTGTTAATATTGTGTTAGGGTGTTTCAGATATTGTGATCTATTAGTTATTGTATTAATCTCAGCCAATGTGTTATTGTGTACCTCGGTGTCTATCTCGTTGAGTTCGTATTCTTGTTGATGGTGTTTGCGGGCGTTTTTTTGTCTGGTGTAGATGGGCTTTTTTTTATCTCTACCTTTCTTCTTACGGCGTGTCATTGTAGCGATAAGGTGTGTAGCTCTTTGTTTTCTGTCTTGTTACGATTTCGTAGGTAAACACAGATGATTTTATCGAAGTGTACTCTATAGCGGCACGGATGTCACTATTTAATTATGATAACGAAAATGTAAACGCTTCAACCAGTAATCCATGTTTCTTGTAGAATGTGACCACTAGGCATTAATGCAAGATGGTAAAGATTGTTCAGAAGTAAATGTTTTAAAAAGTTCGATTAATGAGTTCGATTATTTCAGGTCATCACAAAAACTGCGAATGCAGATTACTACTTCTGATACAACCCGTGGTGCAGATGTATAACCAGAATGAAAATTCAGTCAAGTCTAGTGCACCATCTATGGTAGAATTATGCAGAAGAATTTTTGTCGCCGGCCTTTGATTTATCCCTACGATATATATTATATATCTTCTCTACCAGCGAGTGTTGTTTGAACATTTTTTAAACAAGACAGTACAAATGTAGCAAATTTTGGGCACACCATGATGATATGCAAATTTGAAGTTGTATCCGCATGTCATATTTGCGCGTTATTGGCGGAGTAAAACTAAATCACTTAAAAAGGAATTGTCTTACTATAGCGCGATTTTTTTACTGGAACTTATCGTAAACTTTGCAAGGATTGTAGTAAAAAATTTTGGATTAAATGTTGGTCCCAGAAGTTGTTTGTTTAAACAAAAGAATGTTGAAAATTGTGTTTCCTGCTATTTTTCTTAACGGTCTCTGGTTATATAGCTGGCATGACAAGGAAAAAAAGAAAAATTGATCATATTGAATTTCTAAAGAAAATTAGATCTGTGTGAACCTTCTTTATCAATCTCTTAAGTTGCAATAAATAGAAACAATTGAAAGAGGTCGTTTTTAAACAATAATTCATTTATTTTAACAAAACTTTAGTCAGTCAATCTATTTTACTGCATAGTTGAACAATCGAGGTAAATAGCTTGAGCTCATCGGCATATAGAAGAGCATTAGATGTCTCAATGTCCTCACAAATATTATTAATGAATAATATGAAGAGTAGGGGTCCAATAACTGAGCCCTACGATACTCCCGATGTTGCCGACACTTGAACAGATGTGAAACCACGACAATGTACATTTAATAGCCTATTAGACAGATATGAACAGAAAAAAATGGTTAGTATATTGAGTAGTGGATTGATTAGTTGACGAATTTACAGTAAAATAAATTTTTGTCTGTACCTCTTTGCAAATTGGATGACATGCATGTAGAATTATGCAGAAGAATTTTTGTCGCCGGCCTTTGATTTATCCCTACGATATATATTATATATCTTCTCTACCAGCGAGTGTTGTTTGAACATTTTTTAAACAAGACAGTACAAATGTAGCAAATTTTGGGCACACCATGATGATATGCAAATTTGAAGTTGTATCCGCATGTCATATTTGCGCGTTATTGGCGGAGTAAAACTAAATCACTTAAAAAGGAATTGTCTTACTATAGCGATTTTTTTACTGGAACTTATCGTAAACTTTGCAAGGATTGTAGTAAAAAATTTTGGATTAAATGTTGGTCCCAGAAGTTGTTTGTTTAAACAAAAGAATGTTGAAAATTGTGTTTCCTGCTATTTTTCTTAACGGTCTCTGGTTATATAGCTGGCATGACAAGGAAAAAAAGAAAAATTGATCATATTGAATTTCTAAAGAAAATTAGATCTGTGTGAACCTTCTTTATCAATCTCTTAAGTTGCAATAAATAGAAACAATTGAAAGAGGTCGTTTTTAAACAATAATTCATTTATTTTAACAAAACTTTAGTCAGTCAATCTATTTTACTGCATAGTTGAACAATCGAGGTAAATAGCTTGAGCTCATCGGCATATAGAAGAGCATTAGATGTCTCAATGTCCTCACAAATATTATTAATGAATAATATGAAGAGTAGGGGTCCAATAACTGAGCCCTACGATACTCCCGATATTGCCGACACTTGAACAGATGTGAAACCACGACAATGTACATTTAATAGCCTATTAGACAGATATGAACAGAAAAAAATGGTTAGTATATTGAGTAGTGGATTGATTAGTTGACGAATTTACAGTAAAATAAATTTTTGTCTGTACCTCTTTGCAAATTGGATGACATGCATTTGTTCAATCTTTTGAAATAGTAGAATACTTTACTTTAGTTGACAAATTTACAGTAAATATATTTTTGTCTGTACCTCTTTGCAGTCGACAATTGAAAGTTGGTGGCAACCCTTCATCTAAGCACACTACAAGTAAAGATTTAGTAATTAGATCTAAATTTCTTCTATTTCTATCTTCTTTCATTAAATCGTTTCTTGCTTCTGCCCATAACGTCCTCCTCCATCCCGTTAAGAGGCCCACAGGAGGGGGGTTAGACAAACAGGGTGCATCGTCCAAAACATATAACAACTGGGCACAAATTTCGTCTTCTGTTAATCTCCCTCGGTCACCTTAAATGCATATTGTTCATTATTAAACTGATAAATAACAATAAATGTGTAATTAGTCTAAATAAATGTGGCTAAATACGGAATGAAATCATTATAGTACTTTTAAAACACAATTTAATGATAACACAGGTCTACAAAAAAAGACTAAGGTTCTGGTCTAACTTTTCTGAATTATCAGTCGCGTCAGTTTTCCTCTACCACCCCATTAATCCTCCAAAAAAGAAAAAAAAAAGGTCTTGTCCTAAGATTCTGATCTAACTTTTCTGGAGTATTTTGACGCGTTGAAGCCAATTTTGGACAAAAAATGTTTTTCTATCGTATCAGTTTCCCTCTACCACCTCTCTTATCCCCTAAAAAAAAAAGGCAAAAAAAGGTCTTGTCCTAAAGTTTTGATCTAATTTTTCTAAAGCCAATTTTGGACAAAAAAAATTCTATTGGGTCAGTTTCCCTCTACCAACCCCTTCATCCCCTATTTTTTTTTTTCGTTCAGAATTAGTTTCAACATAGTTCAGTAAGTTAGATGAGAACCTTAGGACAAGACTTTTTTTATGTGCACGATTACTATGGAACCGTTTAAGATATTGACTTGAAATTTGGTACACGTATGTATTTTAAAGATATCTGAAACTAGATTATATTTTGATCTTATTCCGTTGAAGGGGAACGGAGAACGTTGGGGGTAAATTGGGGTAAATAGGTAAATCAAGCAAGTAAGATATGGTAATGGGGGTGGCTAATGCCAAAATGCCAAAAAATGTTTTGATACCTTTGCTTCTCTTATACAATGTGTCCACGGCAAAGCGGTATTATAGTTGTAAATAACAATTTTTTTTGGATTAGGAACACAGTTTTTTGTATTCTACTCTTGCTTCACCCAAAAATTATATTTAGTATCTTGGACTTTAAAAAAATTATAGAGGGCGCTGGTAACAGCTTAAAAATAAAAATCGCTTCAGGTAAAGTGCCTTTTCTGTCCGAAATATTGAAAAATTTTATTATAAAAACTTGCTCAGAATTAAAAAATATGACGTTGTACCAAATTACAGAACTAAAAACATTTTTTTTTAATTTATAAAATTTTAATTTTTTTTTTATATTATATTTTATATTTTTATAAACAAATAAAATAAACTTTACATGGAAAAGTAAATAAAATAAGATACATTTTTAGGAGATATATAGTTTAAGATTTGGCGCCAATACTGTCGAAAACCTTTTCCAAATCGATATTGATGTGTCTATCAAAAATAGCAAATTGACAGTTTTTTTTCTTTAACTTTAATACAAATAAGTGCAAAACATATCAATACTCCCATTTGTACAACGAACACGGTCTATAAATTCTACATGAAAAAGTCAGCAAAAACAAAGCATTTTTTTTATTATTAAAATGCATACTAACCTGCTTGAATAGGAACGCAATAAAGTTGACTTCTACAAATAACAATAACATGTTCGGATAATTGTTCTCCATTTTTAGGGAAAGATGATATGTACTGAGAGTCTCTTAATTTTCCTGGTAATCTACTAGCACCTAAAATTCTATAATACTGTGACATACAAAGTGGTTGGCCTGGTTCTCTGGATGTGGCACGTTCTAAGGGTAAAGCCTTATGATTAAGGATGTCTTTGTGATTTAATGCGGCATCAATCAGTCTTGCTGTGAAGCGAGCCACGTCGAGAATTGTGGTGAATTTCCTTGGAGGAAATACCATTCCTGGATTGGAGTTTATTGGAATAGGCTCGCGGTAGTTTAAATACATGTCGTTGAGCCAGTATTCGTATGCCTGAAAAAAATATTGAAAGATTCATATATTTTGAAAAAATGTGCAGTATACATAAATGCATTAATATATATAAGCAGTCCAATGCATTTAAATTTTTGTTTCAAAAATTCTATGAAGTCGCAGAATATTCTCAAATATGGTAGACACCAACATCCGAAAAGTTTACTGAGATAAGAGGACAAAAAGAAGAAAGGGAACATTTTAAACAAAAAATATATATATATATAATTTTTTCCATTCGTGCAAAACTGTGGGAGCTAGAAATTTTGCAGCTGGCGTTCGGAACGGAACTTGAACGCACTTCTACAGTGAAAACGCGCACGCGCTACACAAAAAATGGCATGTATAAAACTATTGACTGACAAGACGAAATTATAAAAATCTAAAAATGTTTTAAAGTTGATATTAGCGTATAATTGATGTATATATTTTTCTCCAAAAAGCTTTTTATTTTACTAACTATTAATAGGTGAAGATATGAAATTTGTCACTTATTTTATGTTAAAAGAAGAACTTAACTTAAAATAAAATGAACTAGATATATCAACAGTTCTGTGTAAGCAGTAAGTATCTATGGATACTGAATATAACAAATAATGAATTCTTAAAGCTGTGTATTTAATATACACACCACACAAGCACAATAAGCTTTGAGAAAGGAAACAGATTCAGTTTTCGAAACGTCAGCAAAATACGTTATTTTTATATTTTTGTTCTTATTCATTATTTGTCAAAAGAAACACCTCTAACTGCTCTTTTGACGTAAAAATCACAGACGTAGAGGTCATTTTCCAGTAAAATACTGAATAATTATTGTATTATTTTGTAAATTTCACGAACATTGTTTAGAGGAAAATATATGTGACAGAGCATCTATAGCGGTGTAATGCTATTAAATAAGATTCCAAAATCGTTTCAAAATATTTGTTAAATTTGTTATTGTATTATATTTTGTTTCCTGGATCCTTGGTTACTTGAGCCTGGGGTTGGTGACTTATATTTACCCAGCAAGTGAACTGATCGCCACACTACTCCCCCGCTAATAAAAAGATCAGTCAGTCATTCAATTTGTCAATAGCAAAACGAACTTTCTTAATCGAAGGTGGAGTGACATCACATTTGTCAGATAATAAATATGCTGGTTTAATCCTGTCAATGTTTACCGTGATGGCTTTAGTTCCTTTAACAGAAGTAACCAATTTATCTGTACGGGACAACACTTTAAAAGGTCCATCGTACAACGGAGTAAAATATTTTTTAAAACGTTCTTTTCGAACGAAAACAAAATTACAATTCGAGATGTCTGGGCTGACAAATGGTTTGCAATTAACGTGGTGAACAGGTGGAATGAACATTAAATTATTAAATGAAGTACGTAATTTAGTAATAAAATAAGGAATATCCGGACAAGTATATGATTTATTAAACCTTTCAATCATTCCATTCGAGGAAGGATGATATGGTGTCGTACGAATTCTATGAAATCCCAGAAATTTTGAAAATTCTTTGAACAGTTTTGATTCAAATTGAACGCGTTGGTCGGTTGTCACTGTGACAGGGACACCGAATCGACAAACATAATAGGCCAGTCCAACACGCTGTCACTTTGCTTTGTTTGTACTACAGCAGCCATCTTTTGTTGGTAAGTTTGGATTTTTGTCAGGCCTAAAGGGCACCATACACGTTCAGCAATAATGTCATTCCAGCAGATCATTACAGAAACATCATTACTAAAAATTTTCCCGTCATTCCGTGTCATTATTTTTCACACCTTACATGTCCATTATTTAAGAAAAAAGCATATCTAGCTACAATTATTGAATTAAGTATGATTGAAAAAACGCGAAAATTCAGGTAATGAGATTACTGAACGTGTATGGTGCCCTTTAGGCCTGTCGAAAACCCTAACTTACCAACAAAAGATGGCTGCTGTAGTACAAACAAAGCAAAGTGACAGCGTGTTGGACTGGCCTATTCTGAAATAACGTACGCGCTAGAGTTTCTGCAGTAATGTCCTGAAGTGGATAAGCTTCGGGCCATCTAGTAAAACGCTCGATCACAGTAAGAATATAAGAACAATCTTTAGAAGGAGGTAATGGTCCTATTAAATCTATATGTATGTGGTCGAATCGTCCTTTAGGTATATCGAAGTCAATAATCGGGCTCCTCGTATGTCTTGTCACTTTATTAGTTTGACAGCTAATACAAGTTTTTGCCCAGAGATTACAATATGAAGTCATTTTAGGCCAAAAATAATTGGTAGAAACTAATGTTCTAGTCGCTTTGATACCAGGGTGAGACAAACCGTGAAAAATATCAAAAATTGTCCGTCTATAAACGATAGGAACATAAGGACGAAGTTTAGGGCGAGAAACGTCACACCAAATAAACTTTTCTGAATATGGAATTTTAATTTTCTTTAATTGAAAAGTTCTCTTCGTGTTCGATGAAGTATCTGATAATACAAATTTAAGGTCAGAATCATCTTTTTGAGCTTCGCTCAATAAATTTAAGTCAAAGTTAATATCAACTAGGTTAGACTTTTGGGCTGAAACTGGGGAAATGCATTGTTGTAAAGAAGACGTATCATGCTCACGTGATAAAGTGTCTGCAACAATGTTATTTTTCCCTTTGGAATGTCGGATTTCACAGGCAAACTGAGCAATGAATTCTAAATGTCTAATTTGCCTGGGAGATCTTTCAGTTTTAGTGAATAATGCTTTGACCAAAGGTTTATGGTCAGTAAAGCAAATAAATGTTCGACCTTCAAGTAAAAATCTGAAATGTTTAATCGCTGTAAATAAAGAAAGAAGTTCCTTGTCAAAGGAACTGTATTTTGTTTGTGCCAAGCTAAGCTTTCGTGAGAAGAAGGCTAATGGGGCAAGTACACCTTCGTCATCGCGCTGTTCAAGAACTGCCCCCATAGAGACGTTAGAACAATCAACAGTCAGCGATAAAAACGAGCTATCATCACAACGTGGATGTGCTAAAAAGGTTGCGCCAGCTATAGCAGCTTTGGCTTTGGAAAAACTATCAAGACAGTCGGTAGGCCAATCATTTATTATTTTAACTTTATCATGCAGTAATCTAGTACAAAGTGCATGTAAAGGAATTAAGATTTCAGCGAAAGAAGGTATGAAACGATGATAAAAGTTAACCATACCTATGAAACGCTGAAGTTGTTTGACTGTAGTAGGTAAGGGAAAATTATTTATGACATCAATAAGTTCAGAAGACGGTAAAATACCGGCTGAAGAAATATTGTGCCCTAAAAATATCAAATGACTGACACCTAATATGCATTTTGACGGTTTAATATTTATGCCGTACAATTTTAACCTCTGAAAAACAAGTTTCAAGTGCTCTAATTGTTCCGAACTAGATTTACTTGCGATCAGGATGTCATCTAAATAGACGAAAATGAAGGGTAAACCTACTAAAACTTCGTTCATGAAAAGTTGGAAAGTTTGACCGGCGTTACGTAAGCCGAAAGGCATACGACCAAATTAGTAGTAATCGCTGTTTTAAAAACGCCACTTTTTGCGACAGGTATTTGGTGATAAATACTATACCAAATCTATTTTTGAAAAAATAACACAATTATACAACTGCGAGTTAAAATCATGGAGGTGGGGCAACGGGTATCTGTCAGGAACAGTAATTGAATTTAGACGACGATAGTCCCCACAAGGTCTCCAGTCGGAGCTTTTTTTTCAACCATGTGTAATGGTGAGGATACGGAAGAAGAAGAAGGTACACAAATACCTAATTCTATCATATTAATGAATTCGTCTTGAGCTATCTTGAATTTAACGCTATTCAACCTACGTGGACGTGAGAAAGGTAAATGACCTTCAGTAACAATATGATGCTCAGCGGAATGTTTAACTGGCAAGTTGTAATTTGGAGAGCTAATTAAAGTAGGAAATTGTAAAAGTAATGCAGTGAATTCATTTGATATGCTAAATAACTTAGGAGAATATGACGGACCATTGTTTGAAAATAAATATGTTGACAAACTAGTCATATTGTCGATTAAACATTTATGTTTTAAATCAACAACTAAACCAAAATGAGCTAAAAAGTCTGCTCCGATAATGGCGATATTTATATCTGCTATATTAAAAACGAAAGGAAATAACCTACGTAAGTTTAAATCAATTTTCAAAAATTTCTTCCCGAAGGTATCTCTATAACTGAACCATTAGCTGCTGTTAGTACAACATCGGGGTTTCTCCTAGTATTCGTTAATAGATTCCGAGGTATAATTGATAAATCAGCGCCCGTGTCAATGAGGAATTCTATTTTATTAGTATTATCAAATATAAAGAGACGAGGTTTACTATCCGAAATTTTAACGTCAGTTGTCAAAATATTATTGATATTTAGTAATTTTTGATTGTCGGTTTCGACATCTTTGGTGAAAGTGCACTAATCTCCTTGACATTCAAATGCTTTACGACCATAAAGTTGATGGTAATAGCAAACTTTGGCATTAGAAGGATTATATCTAACGCTGGTACCATTTCGACTGTTAGAACGGGGCCTTGAGCCTCAGCGATTTCTTGAGCCGAGTCGATTTCTACAACTATCGCAATAAGTTCCAGAAACTGTAGGAGTAGCGGAAGTTATTGAAGAAACTTTAGATTCAATAGCAAGTAATTGAGATGTAAAGATTTCTTGTTCGTGCAATACTTGATTCAGCGTATCTTGAAAAGTTGTAATAAAATTTGATGTAGAAAATGTTGGATTAACGTTAAGAATTGAATTTGAGGTAAGGGAAGTCATAGAATTTTACACGACTTCCATATACGATCAGCAATGTAGGTTAAAATATTCTCCGTAGGAGGTGCCATTTTTAAAAGTGGTGAAATAATAAATCGATGACTAATTGATTGATTGAAGAATTGATTGAATATAATTTGTGATGTTTTTGAATGAGATTTTTTGAGGCGTCAACGTTGAATGACTGACATGATTCCCTTTAGTAACGAAGAAATAATGAAAAATGTCAAAACAATTCACTTACTAGATAAATAAAGTTTGCTGCTTCGCCATCTAGGATTGATTTAAATTAATACAGTTTTGCTTCTTCGCCGTCTAGGATTGATTAGGAGAATGTTGGGAATATATACTTCCAAGTCTACGAATTTGAATTTGTCTTCTAATCAACAGCGGTTAGTAGCGCGAGCAGTTTCCTTTGGCCCCATAGTCTTGTCGCAACTGACACAGCTGTCTAGAAAATCCATGGGAGATAATTTTCGGCAAAACTATGTAAAAATACTGTCAAGAGAAGTCAAACTTCAGTCTTCACCATTAATTCTTCCTCTGCATCAGGAGGCATACAATGCGTGAAGCGTCAGGGTCACCAATATAGCGGTGTAATGCTCTTAAATAAGATTCCAAAAGGGTTTCAAAATATTTGTATTCAAATTTTAAAATTATAATTTTTTGTTAAATTTGTTATTGTATTATATTTTGTTTCCTGGATCCTTGGTTACTTGAGCCTGGGGTTGGTGACTTATATTTACCCAGCAAGTGAACTGATCGCCACAGCATCTCATAAATGAAGCATGTACTTTTTTAAGCAAGTGCTTTCAAATGGGTAAAACAATTTGAGCACCTAGATTGCGTTATATAATAACGAAAAACTATAGCAGATTTCTTTATAAATTATTATTGGGTCATTACAGTAACAAAATGACGACATTTTCATTAAAAATGTGAGGACACACACTGTTTCGGTCATAACTTTTTTGTTTTTATGCTTTAGAAACAAAAATAATTTGTAAACTTAAGAATTTTTACTCTTGGTCCTTGGTATTTTGGCATAATTTCTAATGTATTTAGCATTAAACTAAATACTTCATCTTATAAATACTCAGAATCTTCCTCTTTAAACTTTCATATCTCCGAAACTATTAATATTGCAGAAATAATAACAAACAAAATTGACCCACAGTTTGTAACTTTTATTTTTGGTGTCCACCATTTTTGTTAAAACTAATATTTATTGAGATATTTGCACCAAACATTAAAATTCACGTTTTTTTAGAGAATATCTTTATAGTTTAAAGTACAATTTTTTAAAAAACAAGTGCTGTAAACGGACAAAGAATTTGAGCATCTAGGTGATACCATATATTAAGGATTTTTTAAATTACTGTCTAATTATAGTACCAACTGACTACGTTCTTGTTTAAAAAATGTGAAGACTCCTTTGTTTTTTATGCTAGAGAAATTTAAAATATCATTTTAAAAGCTTAATTAACAATATTTTATTTTGGTTTTAGCATTTTGTATATAAATGCCATAGATATTTCAGATTTAAACTAATTGCTTTGTCTTATAAATGTTCGCATGCCATTTTAAACATCCATATCTTTAAAAATATTAATTCTACATAAACTTAAAACAACAGTCAAATTCATTCTCACTTTATTGTCATTCTTATTAATCTGTAGTATTTCTTCGTTAAATGTAATACTTTCCGAGTTATTCTACGAAAACCATTTCTCAAACTAAAATAGGAGTTTTCAAGCCGCTATAACTTAAAAACTATCAATTTATGTGAAAAATCACATAGAACATTTTTTTAAAGGCCACCCTCGACAAGGTGTGGAATCCACCTCCTAGAAATCACCAAGCTTTTACATAAGTAGAAGCGTCTCTTTGATGCATTTACTCTTAAATTAAAAAAAAAAACGAAATTTAATTCACATGATAATCTTCCTAGAACCTCTAGTTACTGTACTATTAACTGTCAATCTTTTATTAAAGTATATTTGACTCAATCTTCATATCTTGATCTTTGGAATAAACAATTAGGACATCTAATATTATTTACGAAACACCCTTATATACTTAAAGTGTTAAATTATACTTTATAGTTTATTGGCGTATGTAAATTGTATATCCCAATTTATTGCATATTTTAAGTATATAGAATCTAATCTATGCGGATATTGCATATAAATAGTAAGTTAGAAAATTATTACAATTCTGTACTTCAACTTATACTTATGCTCCAAAAAATATTGATTTATAAAAAAAGGCTTTCAGGCTGCAATGAATATCATAGTTGGGCATTAGTATTTAATAGTCGTCAATTTACAAATATAACCAAACCGATGTTATTGACGTGGAAGAATTAGATTATCTCCCCCATTGTCTTAGTTAGCCGCGAGGTTGATAGGATTGGTGATTGGGAACTGATAGGACGCGTGCGTGCGTGCCGTTACCCCTGATTGGTTACAACCCTCAAGCAACTGCTGTTATCCGGGCTGTCGGTTTTTACATTTATTTCTCTAAGGATTTTTGAGGTCAAAACATTATTCCCATTATTCCAGAAATTTGTCATCGTTTGTTCTTTTATTCTTTGTTCCGCTATCTATATAACACCAGTATGTTTCACGGGTTTTCTTTTATTTACACCCATGTAAAAATTCATGATATTTAATATTTTTAACTTAAACATAATTTCATGTTTCATAAAGCACCAATAGTTCATCCTATTCATTTATAATTAAAAAAATATGCAAGGAACCTGGTTAATTTTCTCGGCATATTGACAAATGCCACTATAAAAATACACATGTCATTAATATATATATATAAATTCACGAATATATGTATTATTTTTCTAATTGGAACTACTGTTGAAACTTATAAGATTGCTTTCTCATGATGAAATTATTTAGGACAATATAACGAAACTTAAAAAAAATACATCCTAGATATTTTGCAATTTTAAAACATATAGTCGAATAAAACTACAATATTTCAATGATTATTTTCAAGGGCGGCAATTTTTTTGTCGAAATGCAATCTGTATGTTATCAGAAAGTTACAGTAAAGTTTTGTCCAATCTGGCAGTTCGGCGTTTTTTGAAAATTAAGTTTTAATTTTGTAGAACCTGACTTTATTTCACTTTTCTTTAATATCTCCAGGTTCTGCTCATCGGATCAGGCAAACAATAAATTATTTTAATAGAAGTGTAATTTAAACGATCGAGTAAAAAATAGTATAAGCATCTCCGGCAAAACTGCTGTCGACCAGTAAACTTCCCCTACCGTTCTTGATACTTAATATACCATTTTATATCATTTTAGAGATATATTTAGTGCTTATTTTGTAATCCATTTTTTTATGGGATACTTTTATCATCCCTTAAAAGTGTTTCAAAAAATGAACAATTTAAAAAATGGACCCACAAATGCATTACAAAAAAATCGGTCAAGGTATTTACCTAAAACTTTCCCTCTTTGTTTATCGTACTTTTTCATTTTTTTTCTTTTTAGAGTATATTTTTCATATTTTTCTTCCTAATTAGTTGTATTAACTGCATGCGAAATATTAATGCCATCCGTCACATTTTTTCTTTTTACTTCCGGTGGAAGATAGTAAGGACAAAAATTTTTTTTAAAAATTTGTATTGTTCAAATATGCTTAGAATGTCATGAAACGTCGAGATTTTAAGTTTGGGCAAAAAAGTTTTCTGTCTGTCTGTCGGCCAGTTCGTTTCTCTGTAACTTTTCATGTGCGCACGATTACTCTGGAACCGTTTAAGATATTTTGGTGCTAAGGCTTTCGCGGAGCTGGTGATTTGACTGGAGGACCCGGAAACCAGCAGCCAGACGTGTAAGATATTGACTTGAAATTTGGTATACATATGTACTTTAACGGGATCTGGAATTAAATAATATTTTCATATTATTCTGTCGAAGGGTTGGGGGGTAAATTGGGGTAAACGGGGGATAAATACGTAAATCAACCAGGTAAAAGTCCATAAAATTGGTATTTAGTATACCGAGTATAACAAGATCATGGTACACCCCTTCCATCTCCTTTAGTTTTGAAGATAATTGATTGAAATTTGGAACATCCTATATACATGAAAAGTGGCACTTTTGACACATAAGTGATTTTTTTTTTCGATACCAAATAAGTGACATTTTAAACGTCAATATTTCTTATAATATAATTTTTAGTTTCCACTTAAGTGTGCCATGACGGTTCCATTTATTCTAAATGACCCGTGTAATGCTAGAAAAATGGATATCCCGTCAAAAATACTAAATTACGTGATATATGAGCAAATAAAGTTTAACAAAATGATTTTTGGGACAAAACTCAATTTTTTCAAATGGTACCGTGGTACCATTTGTTAGTACTATTAATAAAGAATTTATTCATATGCCGTATTAAAATTACAGCGAAAAGAAAATAAGAAAATACAATTTTGTTCTAATTTTCTTGTTATACATAAGGTGGCTCTGGAATATAAAAAATGAACACAAAACATTACAACTGTACAAAATGCTGTCCATTAACGTCAATGCACTTCTGAACTCGCATAGCTGTTTCTCGAAGAACGTTCGCCAATCGCTGGGCCGTTATGCTATTAATTGCGTGCCTTACTCGTAGCTCCAGCTCCAGGTCCAAATTACTCTAGAGGTCGTAAATTTTAAGTTATTGAGACATTCTTTTTTTTAAATGTTCATCTTGAAATCACCTATCGATCCCTCTAGCCGGATTTTGAAATTTCATTTTTCATTTTTTTTTAATTTTTAATAGAAAGTCGTATTTTTACAGAAAAGTACTGTTTTTTCTATTAAATTTATTCTAACGGGCCGTAAATTTGAGTTTTCGTAACAAATTTTTTTTTCAAATCTTCGTCTTTTAATCAGCTATTGATCTGTCTACATGAATTTTTTATTTATTTGTTGACAACTGTCAAAATGACTGTCAAACATAAAAAATACGATTTTTAGATAAATAATTCATACAATAACAGGTTGGTGTTCAGAAAAATATATATAGTGTTTTCAGTGTATCTGGTTCCAAAGTTGACAGGAAAATATGTATTTCTAAATTTGGCAGCTGCCATAATTGTTGTCAAATTTCCAAAGATAGATGGAAGAGCTTATTAATTTTGAAAATACCCTGTAAATGTATAGAAAAATAGATATATATTGTTTTTGATCCGTTTAATTTAGTAATTGACAGGAAAATATGAGTTTTAAATTTGGCAGCTGTCATAATTGCTGTCAATTTTCAAAATACAGTACTTATTAATTTTAAAAATGCACTATAAATGTATAGAAAAATAGATATATATTGTTTTTAAACTGCCAGATTTAGTAGTTGACAGGGAAATATGATTTTTAAATTTGGCAGCTGCCATAATTGCTGTCAAATTTCAAAAAATAGAAGTTAGAACTTATTAACTTTAAAAATACCCTGTGAATATATAGCAAGACGGATACAAATTGTTTCTAATGTACCTGGTTCCGAAGTTGACAGGAAAATATGATTTCTAAATTTGGCAGCTGTCATAATTGCTGTCTCATATCAAAATATAGTAAGAGCTTATAAATTTTAAAAACACCCTGTAAATGTGTAGAAAAATAGATATATATTATTTTTGATCTGTCTGATTTCGTAACTGATGGAAAATATCATTTTTAAATTTGGCAGCTGACATAATTGCTGTCAAATTTCAAAACATGGAGGTAAGAGCTTATTAACTTTACAAATACCTTATAAATGTATAGAAAAATTGATGTATATTATTTTTGATCTATCTGGTTTCGTAAGTAATAGGAAGATATAATTTTTAAATTTGGCAGCTGCCATAATTGCTGTCAAGTTTTAAGGTGTGCAGATTAGAAGTTATTCATTTCAAAAATACCCTTTGAATGTATAGACAAATAGATATATATTATTTTTTATTTTCCTGATTTATGAACGGACAAGAAAATATTATTTTTAAATTTGGCAGCTGCCAAATTTAGATATCACATTTTCCTGTCAACTTCGGAACCAGGTACATTAAAAACAATTTGCATCCGTCTTGCTATATATTCACAGGGTATTTTTAAAGTTAATAAGTTCTAACTTCTATTTTTTGAAATTTGACAGCAATTATGGCAGCTGCCAAATTTAAAAACCATATTTCCCTGTCAACTACTAAATCTGGCAGTTTAAAAACAATATATATCTATTTTTCTATACATTTATAGTGCATTTTTAAAATTAATAAGTACTGTATTTTGAAAATTGACCGCAATTATGACAGCTGCCAAATTTAAAACTCATATTTTCCTGTCAATTACTAAATCAAACAGATCAAAAACAATATATATCTATTTTTCTATACATTTACAGGGTATTTTTAAAATTAATAAGCTCTTCCATCTATCTTTGGAAATTTGACAACAATTATGGCAGCTGCCAAATTTAGAAATACATATTTTCCTGTCAACTTCGGAACCAGGTACATTGAAAACACTATATATATTTTTCGGAACACCAACCTGTTATTGTATGAATTATTTATCTAAAAATCGTATTTTTTTATATTTGACAGTCATTTTGACAGATGTCAACAACTAAATCAAAAATTCATCTGGACAGTTCAATAGCTGATTAAAGGACGAAGATTTGAAAAAAAAAATGTTACGAAAACTCAAGTTTACGGCCCGTTAGAATAAATTTAATAGAGAAAACAGTATTTTTCTGTAAAAATATGATTTTCTATTAAAAATTAAAAAAAACGAAAAATGAAATTTCAAAATCCGGCTAGAGGGATCGATAGGTAAATTCAAGACGAACATTTAACAAAAAAGAATGTCTCAATAACTTAAAATTTACGACCTCTAGAGTAATTTGGGTGGAACACTGGCATTTCTCGCCACTGTGTGGCGGTTGCGTAAACAATATTTTTTAAATGACAAAGAAATCAAGGGGAGGCCACCTCACAGGACCACTGATCGAAATTACGTTTTCTTCGAATCTCCGTTGAAGGTAATCAATTACTATCCTTGAAGTATGGGGAGAAACGCCATCTTGTTGGAAATACATTCTCAATAACTCATCTAAAATGTCCTCAGTCTTATTTTGCAGGCATCTCCAATAATATTTGTCTGGCACTAGTCAAGATAAATGCTATTCTATAACATTCAATCGCAGGTTGTTACCCATAAGTCCTGGCTACAGTATTAATAACGTGAGCTTGCATAATGTAACCACTGCATTGTGAAAGATTTAGGTGTTGACTCTAAACTTTCTTTTTCTGAGCATTTCGAACAAATGATCGAGAAGGCAAATAAAATATTAGGGTTTCTTAAGAGAATGGCTCAGGATTTTTCAGATCCTCGAGCATTAACTATTTTATATATTTCTCTAGTTGGATCTATTATGGAATATTGAAACATTGTTTGGTCACCGTACTACAACATATATAACAGACTTGAATCTGTACAAAACAAATTTGTGGAAGCAAAATCACATTTGGGGAATACTTCCTTACACAGCAGGCACCAATATTACGATGTTTGTTTCACCTTCTAAGTTATCAATAACTACATCAGTTCTCCTGATGGCTTGGAGTCTATGCGTTTTAATGTACCTTCTTTTAACACTAGAAATATATCCATTCTGTCCGTTCTTTATTGTCGAACAACTTACTTATGTTTACTCCAATGAATGGAATAAGGTCAGCAGTCAATAAATTCTGTACTGCACTTGAATTATTTAGTAAGTCTCTTGATGGTTTTAAAAACCAGGCTAAACGTGCCATACTGCAGTAATTGTTTATTATTGTTGCTATTTAGTTTTTAATCTCAGAATAATCTTTCGATTTTGTTTCTTAATATTCATTTTAGTTCTAGTTAAGTTATTAGGATTAGTATCGCCATGGTAATGTAAATGTATTTATACCTAAATAAATACGATATAAATAAATTTCTAATAAATGGCGAATGCGCCAATATTAATTAATTTGTATTTCCTAATGGTCTAAGAGCTGGCTACAGAGGGGGACATGTGACCCAATGTAGTCGATATTTTATCGAGTACAGGTTTAATTGTTACCGACATAGTGAGAGCTCGGTCGCCAGAAGGTAGTCTGGAAGGATAATGGGTGGGTGGGCGTAATTTTTTCGAGTAAAATAAGTGATGGTGCTGTACTGAAAATTTGTAGAATGACTGAAGACAGTATACGTAAGTAAGAAATAAATCGCCAGAATGGTGAGTGGCAGGTAAAGGGCCGCCAGAAGGCGCCAAAGTTGCAAAAAATTCCCCAACATTTACATGATCAAGTGCACTTCTGACAATTTGCTTAGTTACTTATTGTTTGAAGGCTAAGTGGAGGAAAAAGAGAGAAAATATCGATGCTAAGAGCGTTAGCGCCTTAACAGATCGATCACTTTTCTCTTTATTTTCACATTTTACATCATTAAGTCTACTTCTGACGATTTGTCGACCTAATTTGGAGATGTTCAATAAACTGCCAGAAGTCAATTAGGAGGATATACAAAAGTTATTAATTTTATTAATGAAAAGATATGACAACTTATTTTATGTTTATTAAAATTATATTAAAGATTTTAAATATTCTTAGAAAAACACTTTCATATTCGAACTTTCAGCATAATCTTCTGTGGAATGAAATTTTTTTCAATTGTTTGAAAATTTTTCCGTCGACTCCCACGAATCCAGGTACACGGTCTCTTCTGATCATCTGCGCTATTTTTTTCTCTCTTTCTCTTTCTCTTCCTCTCCCATACTCTATCTTATATACACGCTTTTTTAGCGTGTAAAAAATTTCGGCGTCTTTGGCGATGCGGTGCGGCATGTTTGATGGTCAAATGCGCCGACATATTCTGAGTGCTTAGTAGACCTAAAGACAACTGTATTTCTCTTTACATCTATAATAGAGTATGTATGGAAGTTTTCCTTGGAAGGGAGGAGTGACTCGTTCCAAGGAATGCGAACGGTATAGCCAGGGAGGTAGCGACAGATTTTTCGCGATATATATTTAAAGCTAGATTTTTTTCCCATAACTTAGACGGTATCAATGATCAAGGTGCAATTCTACCAGTCCTGCAAAAATGAGTAAAAAATTAAATAACATGTTGCAAAAAGAGATATCGATTTTCTGAAATGTCACAAAATGTCACTTTTGATTCGTTCGTACCGAGCCTAATTTTCGAATTTCACCATGCAATTTACGATCAGGTTTATCTGGAAGACTTCCTCGTGACATCGTACGACCGTCCCCAATGGTGTTTTTCGAAAAATATGAACGTGTCAAGATTGCATGTTTATGCAATTTTTTCGGCTCCGAAATGCAAGCTGTATTCTGCTCTCCGATTAAAGAACTTATATCTAGATACATAATTGTACTGATTTATATGTGCTGAGATAGTTACAATCTAAGGCACTTCTTCCCGTAAGTTCTTGATTGGCTAGTCGATCTATTCGCGACAGATTCGGTCACGATCTGTTCAGTTCGATTATTATAATTTCAGTTCGACACTTTTGACAGTATCCGCCATTAATGTTAATAAGTGTTTTTCGATCAAAATGTGGTAAAGAAGTTTTTTTATTTTAAGTTGCGATTTGCTTAATACCTAAATAATATTCTCTATTCATATTTACACAGTTTAGTGACAATATATTTAGTGCAAAGTGCTGTGCCGTTTGCAGAAAGCAGTTTAGAAAAGAAGAAAATCGATCGTTCCATAGTCGTAACATGATGCAGTTCAGTTTACAGTTATAAAGTGAATACCAATTAAATTTTAATATCGTTTCAATACATATTTATCTTATTGTATTATCTTACTGTAATTCGTATGCCTACATCACATTGTATAAAGAGCTGGTAATGCAGGAATTGCAATAATTCATTTTAATGAAAATATTTAACCATTCTATACATTTTCTACACACACAACGCCACTGTTGCCTATGGGATGTGATGTTCATCTATCCATTTTAATGGACATATAATGTGACTATGTTAGGAGCAAACAAGGTATATAGTGAAAAGATAGCCTGTTATGTATCTAGATATAAGTTCTTTAATCGGAGATTCTGTTATTTTTCGCAGATATCTTCGAAACGGTGGGAGTTGAGTCGAAATAAAAAATAAGGTCGTACGAGTATTTTCCACTACAAATCTTTTGCTTCCATCAGAATTTTGATTTTTTTTTTAGTTTCGCGGATAACTACTGAAATGTCGGCCATGTACGGCAAAAAAACGCAAATATGGAACTTCTACAGTTGGCAACTTTTTAATCTTGGCCCCTATAGACTAGGCTCATAAGTAGGAAATCCATCTCTGTAAAGTGCAAGAAGCATTTCATGTAACAATTGGGGAAACACTGTTTTTAGGGTATTTCGACCCCGCTAAATACGGATCTGCCTATTGCCAAAGCGAAATTTGGACCGGAAGTCCGGTATCCAAGATGACGACCAAGACTCTGTTGCCCTATATCTCCCTTGTACGTTGGCTTAAAATAATGATCTAAACGTTTGCTTAGAGGTTTTCTCGGATGCCACACACATTGCAATGCTCAAAATTTACGCACTCCTTAAGTTTGGAGTGCGTGGGTTCCAAGATAGTGACCAAGATGGCCGGCGAAACTTTGTTGTGTTTACGTGCGCTCCGTGTGTCTTGTTGTATTTGGAGTGTAAAATCTGTCAGATATATAGTTTTTAGTGGTTGAATGTGTACTGCTGTGAGTATGTTACGTGTTTTTAAGTAATATTTTACACCTTTCGAAATACAATTTGGTAACAAAATTGTGTAAGTTAAAAATTTTCATGCTACCATACCGCAAAACTCTGCTTTGACCCTCTCAGATCTCTTTAAAGTTAAGGACACTAAAGATCGGAAGAAGGCTGTACAGGCTGACAGGGATGTTCTACGTCGTCTGATTGTAGCTTACGAAACAGGCAGACAAATTGACTTGCCCTCCATTTTGAAACATCTTCCGGTACCTTTATCGTTGGCGGAAATGGATGGCACCCTCAGATCGTCTGAAAAGGCATCATCGGTGGTAAGACTCGTTACTGAAAGCGTGGAATGCCTAAATTTCATTGACATTGATCGGAACACTTCACAACTAATTATAGACGGTCAAGCTCTAGTGAACAGCATTGGGAAACCAGCAAACGCCACTACTTTCGGAGACCTCGCTGCAATCTTCATCGACAGGATAGTTCACCTTGGAAAACCGTATGCTAGAGTCGACATCCTTTTCAACCGGTATCGCCCAAAGTCAATAAAAAGTGAGACCCGCTGCAAACGAACCAGGAGAACCGCTCCAGTAAAAAGGGACATCACAAGTGCAGCCGTTCCACTGTCAAAAGATTGGAAGAATTTTTCTAGCAATGGGGGAATACAAAGCCGACCTCGCCCGCTTCCTCTCTCAAGAACTTCTTCAACATGATTTTGGGGCTGTCGAAGTCGTTGTATCACACATGAAGAGTATGTGCCATCGATCAACCCCGAATCCGATGTCAGTGCCCTAGCTGCGACACATGAAGAGGCCGACACGTGCGTTGTACTACATGCTGTCCACTCCGATGCTGACAACAACTTCGTCATGGCCAGGGATTCCGACATCTGTTTGCTGCTGATCCATCACTTCAACAAAATGACCAGTTCTAAAGTGTGGATGTTGAGTGGCTTTTCGACACTGACAATTTAAAAAACGTTTCAGGTGAACGTGTGGGAAAATGCTTATCATGTCCGACCAGTGGTGATGGATCCTGAGTCATATGGGTGGAGGCTTTACCAAGACCAGTACATTCCCATCCTTATGGCCCTTAAGCCTGCCCCCAAAGCCTGTACGGATATCCTAGCCTGTAATTGTTCATCTCAGTGCCTGAGTACAATGTGCACCTTCAAGAAGAATAGACTGACTTGCACCAAGTTGTGCCACCGCTCTTGACAATGTTTGAACTCTTTAAATGGTTGATTTCTTATCTTCCTTCCAACCTTGCCATAACCTAAAAACACTTGAATGATTGTTTTATCTTCTTTGCCATCTTGCAATAAACAATGTTTGAACTTTGAAATGGTCGTTTTCTTATCTTCCTTGCTTCCTTGCTTACTTCCAAGCAATAAAGTTTCGGCGGCCATCCTGTGCACCATTTTGGAACCCATGTACTCCAAACTTAAGGTAAGTAAATTCTGAGCATTGCAATGTGTTTGGAATCCGAGAAAACCCCTAATCAGAGTTTTAGATAATTATTTTAAGCCAACGGACAAAGGAGATATAGGGCAACAGAGTTTTGATCCATCTTGGATACCGGACTTCCGGTTCAAATTTCGATTTGGCAACAGGCAGATTCGTATTCAGCGGGGCCGAAATACCCTAAAAACGTTATTTCCCCAATTATTATATGAAATGCCTTTTACATTCTTCTGTTTTGAAAACGTGCCTAGTCTACTACGCCGAAACACTGCTCTAGCTAATTTACTTAAAATTAAATTTGCTAAAACTGTTATTTTTTATTTTTTGAATTGACAAAAATGACGGAATTAGAGGGGGCGGAAGTTGGGAATTTTTTTTGTTCACTTAATATCATGTAATACTTTGACGCTTTCATGCGTTTACAGGATGCGATTACAACCCTGCGTTCTTTAGGAAAGAAAAACAGCATCCGTATACAATATTCTTAAAGTCTAAACAATATCAAAAAGCATTCACTTATTTAGATACTTCTGCAAATAAAGAAAATACTTTTTCGATTATTGAATCATTCGCTTGTAATATGTACAAAATCCCATCCTGCTACGAAGTAAATAAGCTGAGATTCGAAATGTTCCTTCGAAATTACACAATAAAAAATGTTATCGAGCCTTTTCAAAAAAAAAAAAAAAAAAATTAAAAACTTCTATGCTTCCTGCTTGTCACATTGCTACGTCGAACTGCGTCAGCAGGCAGAAAGAACTCGCTATATTGCACATGTATGGAAGAATGCTACCTTATACAATCCATTGGGACTCGAATCAGAAAATTCAGGATGGATACTAAACGGATCCGAATATGAATTTAAATGGTTTGAAGGGCCATAATTACCACCCTCTGTTAAAGACGTTCTTCTTGATAGTGACAATTCGGAAGGTAATTTTAAATTCGATTTTGTTGATTGTGTACCTAATTTATAAACTTTCAGCTGAAGATGATGACATCATTTACGACAACGATGACGATTTAGAAAATAAGGCTTATGAAACAGAATAATTTTGTATTAGATTAGTATTAGAGAAATTTGTTGTTTTCTAAGCAAAGATAATAAATAGTTTTATAAGATTCTATGAAAACAATTGATATCTTCCTAATTGACTTCTAGCAGTTGACTAATAGTTTACTGAACATCTCCAAATTATGTCGACAAATCGTCAGAAGTACACTTGATGATGTAAAATGTGAAAATACAGAGACAAGTGATCAATCGGTTAAGGCGCTGATGCTCTCAGCATCGATATTTTCTCTCTTTTTCATTTTGAAACAAACAATAAGTACCTACGCAAATTGTCAGAAGTGCACTTGATCACGTAAATGTTGCGAAATTTTTTACAACTTTGGCGCCTTTTGGCGCCTTCTGGCGGCCCTTTACCTTCCACCCACCCTTCTGGCGATTTATTTCCTACTGTCTTCAGTCATTCTACAAATTTTCAGTACTCTGCACCTTATCACTTTTTTACTCGAAAATATTACACGTTTGACCGCCCACCCACCCATTATCCTTCCAGACTGCCTTCTGGCGACCGGGCTCTCACTATGTCGGTAACAATTAAACCTGTACTCGATAAAATATCGACTACATTGAGTCACATGTCCCCCTCTGTAGCCAGCTCTCAGTCTATAATGAATAACCCCAGGATATAAGTGCAACCTTTCCTTTTAAAACTACTAATTAAAACTTAAAAGATATGAAATTTCGAATTCTGTAAAAGTCAGTTTATGAATACAATATATTTCAACTAATATAGGCCAGAGTCAAATAAAAGAAGCGCATCCGAAAATTATATTAATTCTTCATCAAAGTATGTCCAATGACTGGTATAATAAAAATCTAAGTTGCTGGAATTGTCTGACTATGCGTTATTGCAAAAAGAACATAAAATCCCCCTAAAATTCTTTTGGGTCACGCGTTGTTTGAACGCAAACGCTGACTAATTGAAAGACGAGTAAAAATACACTTAACCAAATATAGAGGAGAACTTTTCTGACAAAAAAGGAAGCAGTGGTATTTTTTCAAAATTAATACCTAGACGGTGAGAGAGGAGACAGGAAAATGACTCCAACAATGTGTTCGCGAAATTGTTCAAAATACATTTTAGCAGCAAAAACAATTTTGGGTATACACAGGTAATTATATTATATACTGGTAATTCGATACATTCCTTTGGAGATGTGATAGGATATGAGCTAAGGAGTAAATTTAACCCACACATACATTATACAAAACTCAGTAGTTTTTGAGATATTTCATTTTTTGTTTCTCAAAAAGGTAGATCTTAATGTCTTAAAAGTTAATTTTCAAAAGAACTACTTGACATTTTTTAAAGTTTTTTACTGCATTTCTTATCCAATACTATGGCCATTCGTTTGCAATAAAAATTATTCGGAAAATTTCAAATAAAAGCTTTTAACAAAATCCGTTATGAAAATTATTTATCCATCAGTTTTTTTCAAAAAATAACCACTTAACATGCTTATAAAATGTTTTAGAAACTTTCTTGTTTCAGTAGCTATGTAGCAAGTTACAAATGTTCAACGTACCCCTTGATAGTTCTAATAAATCATTAAGATCTACTTTTTTTGAGGAAAGAATATTGAAATATCTCAAAAATTATTAAGTTTTGCATAATGTATGTTAGGATTAAATTTACTCCTTAGCTTATGTCCTATCACATCTCCAAAGGAATGTATCGAATTACCAATAACCCTGTATATTGTGGAGAAAATCTATAAATATATGTTCATGCAAGAGAACACCTGAAAGAAAAAAAAATTGCAATCTAATCTAAATACAATCTTTTCGAAATTGAAAATTCTAAAATTTTGATTTGTAAATAAGCATTAGACAAAAATAGCTCTTTTGCGCAGTTTTTAACGAAATCAAAATATTTCTGTGGACATTTCTTTTACTAAATTGTAACAGCTCTGACGCAAAAGCGAGTTAGGGTAGCATCTATGATGCCATGTGATGAGTTCAAATTCTTAGTTCCAAGTGATGAAGATTCCATTTCATTTAGATTCATCTGACTCCGATTCATTTTATAATTGAAATTACCATGACTGTTTCTGATATTTAAAACTTTTGGCAAGAGAAGTATTGAATTATTTATTTCATTAGTTATTTTTATATTAATTATAGTTAGCTGAAGCTCTTAAATTTTCTCAACTTTACACCAGTTACATTGTACTTGTATGGAAATTAAATTAGCCGAGCAAGCATATGTTTATTAACTTTAATTTAGTGGGGCGAGCGTAGATGCGTCTTCACTGTGTAAGTATCTCGATACTTCAAGTGAAGCAACGTGCAGCGCGGTTAGTACTTAGATGGGTGACTCGTCTAGGGAAACACAGCGATCTCGTCCTACCTTCTAGCGGCTTGTATATCAGTGTATACGCGGAAGCTATGTAATTTCAGACGAGGATTACGTAGTGGATATACCATCCTTCGGAGGGGATGTAAAGCAGGCGACCCCTTATCTATTAAATGTTAGGCAAATAAAAGATCCCTACTCTTCTTAAGGGAAGAGGTTCGGCAAAATTTCCATGTTGGGGGTAGCTCGTCACCTGGCGTCGGTGATAGGCTCTGGTAGCGGAAATAGGCCGACGTTAAATAAATAGATAAAAAAAAAACTTGAATTTAACTATTTGTGGAATTATGTCTTTGCTGTATATTATATTTTATTAGTACATAACCCAGTTAAAAATGTTAAAGATTCTTAAGCTATTCTTTTTCGAAATATTTTCTTATGTGATTTTTATAGACGAAAGGCGAGTTATTAGTACTCCTGATGATCCATACAGTATACATTACGTGGTTTTCGTTCAAAGTAAAATAAAGATTTATATGTATGTATTTGGTTCAAATTTGGGGATTAGATTGTAGACTGTTTAATGGATCTCTTTAGCCTTTCGTCACCTTGACATGAAAGATCTTTTATGAATTACCTTACAACTAGTTGTTGTCCAGGATTCCTAGAATTTTTTCAAATTTTGTGATTTTCCTAACTCTAATTAATAACTTGTATTCGCTAAGTATATGTTACGCAGTCTCAGTTTCAGTATCGCAGTTTTCTTACGAACATGGAGTCATTGTCGAACAAGTTATGGACATTTTGGCTTATCTTTCCCCTTTAGTATTTCTCAAGTAAGACTGTTACTTTTCCTATTTTAGGACTTCTTTCATTATACGTCCCTTAGATATGCCCGAAGTTATGCCACAAAATGGAACGGGTTCTAAAAATGAGGCTTCAGCACCTTCTATTTTAGGACTTCTTTTCTTTTCCTATTTTAGGACTTCTTTCATTATACGTCCCTTAGATATGCCCGAAGTTATGCCACCAAATGGAACGGGTTGTTTATGCACTTCTTATCGCATAGAATATAAATTTCTATAAATGACTGCAGTATTCCTTAGGGCAGCTATTTGAGATCCATCCATCCAGATGAATGACCCTTTCTCCAACGTTAGAGCTTCGATCCTGCTTGTTTGATGACTTTCAATCAGCACATCAAATAGGAACAGTCAAAATTCCGCCTGGATGATATTGAGTCAATAGCTTTGGCCACGAACTCTAGTTGGATCAACTTCAAAATCCTTAAGCGATCAACAGACCCTGCCTGCTTTGAATTTGAGTACCTGCCGCAACCGCAGAATTTGGAGAGTAAGCGGAACTAAGCTTTCTAACTTGAGATTTCTAGATGAGCAAATAAAGATTACCTCATACAGGTCATCTTCTCATCAGCTTGGGTCTACAATTATAACTTTCATCTTGTTGTAATTCACACTTAAATCTTACTCAGAACAATAAGCTTTGAGTAAGGTTTAAGTGTGAATTACAAGATGAAACTTCTAATTGTAGACCCAAGCTGATGAAATCAATCCAAACATGTTAACGATAGCTAAGTGTGAGACGGTAAAGCATCGATACTATCGAGATGTAGGTCTGTAGACGTTTCTTGCGAATTTCATGTGCAGTCAATGGCACCAACAACTCAGTTCTTCAGTTATGAAAAAAAAAAAGTGGTAACTTGGCAAGTTTTATGATTTGCGTGCTTATGATTTTTATCAAGGTATGCTTTGCCACTTTGCATTTATTACTTACTTTATTTGAGACAACTCTGGAATGCTAATAAAGTCATATTATATAGAATTTACATTTAATATTTTTATTTCAAACGTCTGTGTAATCATTCTCTAATTTAGAGTATGCCTTGATGAGGTGAATTTGTATTCGTTTTATTAATAATTCAGCGGTTAATATAATATGCTATTTTTATTCTTACTTTTCTAAATTTGAAAAATAGCATATTTCTAATAAATTATAATTAGTGTGCATGTAACCTATGAATATATTATGCATACGAGTATAATTTATACCCTTAGAAATATCACACGTAATGATGATTCGTCACGCTATTTTTCGAATGAGCACTTTTTTGATAGTTAATACCCACTACAATGCTGTTATGCTACTATAGAAAAATTTAATATTAACATTCAGTTGAATCGTGAAAGAAATAGTTACTCTCAAAATTTCAACTGATTTTTCGATTTACACTTTACATTGTTTACTTAATGAAAATTAAATTCTCCCCAGAAAAAGTATGACTCATTCGTAAATATGTAAGAATGTATACATAAACTTCAAATCCCGAAAAATAGTCAAACATCCCTATATAAAGTAATTCCTTTTTATATAGAATCAGATTTAATTTTTGATGGTAATACATAGTCATTGGTGTGAAATAGTAAAGAAACAGTACACAGGTCCACATTTTTTTAAATTCACATTAATTAGAGTATGTGGACTTCATGTTTTTGGTACGCTGAGTCATAATCTGAAGTCCATTTTACTCTAATATACCTCAATTTTTTTGTAGCTCTATTGGCCAACCAACATTATAAAAAAAATATGTAATTAAATGAAATTGACGCAACAGTAAATTTATATCTTAAAAGCCAGTTTGCATGTCAATAATAGGCTTCAAAGTCAGCAAGAAATATTGTGTATATCAGCCGTATCATAACTACACTCTCACTGCACTCGCCCCCGTTCAGGGGGTGAGAAAATCATTTCTTACTATGCAACAAGACAGAAAAAAAATTACATAGCCCATAGTCTGGGCTCTCATATGAAAAAAATGCGCTATGCACAACACTTACCACAAAATGACTCACTATCGTTTTCAACCTCTTTCAGGTGGTGAGAAAATTATATCTTTCTATAAAACAGGATCTCTGATAGTTCAGCAGCTCGTGACGAAAAACGGCAAGAGTTTTGTAAAGGCACACAGGTTAAAAATTGATATGTTAGCAGTATATTGATATAAAACTGTTACAAAATGGTCAGACTAGAACGTAACGCATCAGCACTCAATATATGTTGTCGCGAAAATAAGATCAATATAAGTGTTTTGTAAAAGCTGAATCTTTGCGAAATATTAAGTTAGTGAATATAATTTATCAAAAAACTAGTCAAACATTACGTAGATAGAACCAACACACCCAGTAGTCGCTAGAAGTAACAATATTATGCTCGTGCGCGCGAGCGCATTGATATTTCGGACTTCTATGCTGTCGATTAGGGTTTGGGTCCCGGGACGTCTCGCGTCTCGAACTCCCGGAACTTTCTCCAAATTTAATTGTCTCGTGTCCCGGAACTTTCGGGTCGAGACTCGAGACACGCTTGTAATCATTTTAATAAAAAAAAGGTCATAATAAGCTTCATTAGCTCAGGCTTCCCGCACTTTGTCACTGAGAGCGCCATCTGTTAATTTAACGAGTAATTACTTGATACTCGTACGTACGTAATTTACTATACACAATAAAATCGACATCTGTTGAAAACAAGAGAGTGTTCTCTTACCGGAGGCATTATTACAAAAATCAGAAACAAATTGTCGGACAAAGTTGTTAATGCACTAATTATTTAAGAATAATATTTTATTAAATTAGGAAAAAAGACTGATAGGGCTAGTGCGACGATCGCGGCGAACCACGAACGCCTACTAAAGTCACATTATTTTAAGCTTTTAGACTCTCGGAACTCCAAGGGATATTAGTTGCCACCTTCGACTAGAAAGGATACGGCCTTAGAGGCATTCAGGCATAATCCCACGGATGGTAGCTTCACACCACCGCCCGCCCGCTCGAGCGAGTGCATGAGCCAAATGTCCGAACCTGCGGTTCCTCTCGTACTGAGCAGGATTACTATCGTAACGACGAGTTATCAGTAGGGTAAAACTAACCTGCCTCACGATGGTCTGAAGTCAGCTCACTTTTCCTATTAGCGGAATATTATTTATATGACTAATGGCTAGAGACTAAATGATGATTATTGATGATTAGTATGATTACTTTACTAAATCTGTTTTATGTTTTATAATTATAAGATTTTATTACCAAAAAATGAATCTGTGTATGAGAATTAAACATACGAATTGTTTAGGCTTTAATTACCGTTAAAAATGTTAGAATTTGATTGTATGTTCAATAAATGTTGATTTTTACTAAAATGGCGATTTTATTGATATATCTCGCCAAAAATGAACTCGTTTCTAATTTTATTTTGAAGTCTCGAAGTCCCGGGACGTCCCAGGACATTGATCTTGCGATGTCTCGTGTCCCAGGACTTTGAGAATGTCGAGACTTCCCAAACCCTACTATCGATGAAGCTGAATTATTTGTTAAATAAAACAATGAAACAATAATCATTTAAAATTCTCATTTTTTAGTATATAAATTTAAACGTTGAATTTTGAAATTAATAGCTAATTATTGTAAATTACAAAATTACAAGGTGCAATAAAAAGAAAACGTTTTATATTAACCATATTAAAATTATAATATTAACCTTTAGTATTAACACAGTTTAAACAAGAAAAATCTAAATGTATTTATTTTATTCATTATATAACTAACTATATAAGCTTGTTCAAATCCTTGTTGGAATTATTGTCATCTTCTCCATCAGATTCATCATCACTGTCTGAACTATATCGTTCGACATCGTCTGACTTCCAGGCTCCGAATCTGTAAAAAAATAGTTATGCAACGATTTAAAATCTTAGGTATTCAATTTTTTTATCTGCGAATTTTAAAAAAAAATTATATTTAATTATAGTTATGAAATCAAGTTTAAGAAATATGTGTATAGACAAAATATTGCTATATATTAATTGTCTTCATCATTGTTACGCCTCATTACGAATAAAAATGTACTTTTTTTATTTACCTTCATTCTCATTTGGTTGAATTTTAACGTCTTTAACGAATGCAGGTAATTGCTGGCTCTCGTACCAATCGAAATCATACCGTCCATTGATTTCCACCGAACCATTCTCCACAGCCGACATTGTTGTTGGAACTTTCGTATGTGTCTTTTCCCAAATATTTTAAATCTATGCAGAGCGAGCGTTGTGCGTGCCTTTTTAGCTCGGCTTTGCATGGCGGCAAATTCGAAGCTTCAATCGTGCACGCGCATGCGTTTAATATTGTTACTTCTAGCGACTGCTGATTGTGTTGGCTCTATCTAGATTCAGCTTTTACAAAACCCTTACATGGACCTTATTTTTGCGTCAGCATATATTAAGTGCTTATGCGCTACATTCTAGAGCTGTGCTATCTGACCATTTGGTAACAGTTTTATATTCAATATGCTGGTAATGTATCAATTTTCATCCTTTAGAAAACACTTTTATGAGACTTGATTTTATTACATATCCCAAAGCACTCCGCGCCCCCCTCCCAGGTGTCCCGTTATCTGACCTTGCAAGCTGTCGCTGACTCATATAAACCTTAATATAACACTATATTGAAATATGTGCCTTTACAAGACTCTTGCAGTTTTTTGTCAAGAGCTCCCCGAATATGAGAAAAAAAATGTATCCAAAACTCTAGGGCGTCAAATGGAGAGAAAAGTGTATGTACAGCATAGACTAGTATATACCATATATATTGTAAAACTCCTTTCCACTCTTTTCAATCCTTGTAAGGGAGTGAAACAAATTACTTAGATCTATACAGTAGGAGTTATTGACGAAACAAAATGTGCAGCCAATATTCTGTGCATCAATATGAAGGAAAAGATGTACTGTACACTAGACTTACCATAAGAGAGACTTAGAGGGTGGAAAAATAATTTTTTTTCTATACAATAGAACTTACTGATGAAGTGGAGCAAAAGGTGTGGATATCTATATTGTATACCAGGGTTCTGTTGTGTAGAAAATAATAAATTTTCCCACCTAGTCCAATTAATAAGCCAGAAAATGTGGAAAAGTAGTGGAATAGCACCGATTTGAAAAATTCCTTTTTTTCACGTATTTCCTAGACCACCAGGAACATTCATCAGTATTGACCTCTGCATTAACTCCGAAGATGAGAAAGTTAGGGGAGTTTGAAGTAGCTGTTTTAAAAAAATTTATAAACTAATATTTCGCCTCGAAAATGGGCTCTAGGGGTTTTTTGGGTCACTGATCATGAATCCGAGGTCCAAATTGAGGAATTCCATATTCCAGTACCGAATTGGTGTCATTTTTTGATGAAAAATCCTCTTTTTCGGGCGGAAATTTAAATATGAATTTTGTGCTGAGGAAGTGTGCTCTAGGAGGTTTTTTGGGCCGCTGATCACGATTTCGAGGTCCAAATTGAGCAATTCTATATTCCAGACTGGAATACGTGCCATTGTTCGTGTCGAATTTCACTTTGAAGAAAAAAATTATGTATGAATATTACAGTATTTCAAAATAATTTTTCAAGTCAATTTTACTTTGAAGATAAAAGTTATGTATGAATATTACGAGCATTTTAAATTAATATACACGGCAATTTTATATTGTGTTGGTACATATTATTATTTTTTTATATAATTTACACCATCTAAATCAATCATAATCTGAATCATAAAATTAGGTTTTCGATGTAGCGTTTTTTGTAAAACTTGTCAAATGTAAATTTTGTGAGAATTGTGTACCAGAGGATGAAGATGATGAACCAGGCATATAGAAACAAACTTCCTAAATTTTATACCCAAAGTGTATATTTCTGGTCATGAATAGGAAACGGATGATGCGTGTGATGAAGAAGGAGGCAATAGCATTGAATGTGATGTTCATTTCGAGGAATATGACATGTAATTTGCTTTGTACGCGCCCTAGGTTATATTAATGTTTTGTAAAAAATATTATATTGTACTCAAAATCGTGTCCTGTATATATAATTTATTAAAAACAGAAATTTTTACCAATAGTATTCTCTTCCTTATATTCCGTTTCAAGGAACATGAATTTCAAATCCTTGTGAGGATACATTCATTTTTGATGAGGATGTAAAATGAACAAATGGTGACTTTGAAACCACTCTCACTCAATATACAAATTAGAAAATAAAAAAAAACAAATTTTCCACCCCCTGGCGGGGCGATATCACCTTTCACCACCTTTTATGTCCCCACGAAAAAACAAAGAATCCCTGCAAAAATAGTCGATGCCAAGTTGTGATATCGGAAATAAGCATAAAGTCTTGGTTTTTGGTCGTTTCAGGGGGTGCGCATGACTAAAAACTTTTTTCACCCTACTATTCGTGTTCAGCACCCTCGAAAATGAGGGGAAAATAGGTCTCATAACTTTAAATTTAATTGTATATTATATACAAACACACACATATAAACACATAAATATGTGCACAGACTTATGAAAAACATAGTCTGATGAGATATTTGGAATTACTTGAATTAGACCGCGAATTTGTATTCAGTGACCCAAACGATATCACAGGGCACATTTTCGAGGAAAAACGTCAATATTTAATTTTTTTCTGAAAAAATGGAATTTTCCATAGCACGTATTCCATACTGGAATATGGAATGTCTCAATTTGGACCTCGGAGTCGTGAGCAGTGAGCCAAAAAAAACCCTAGAGCACGCTTCCGCAGCATAATATTCATATTTAAATTTCCGGCCGAAAAGTGGAATTTTCATCAAAAAATGGCACGAATTCTATACTGGAATATGTAATTTCTCAATTTGGACTTCGGATTCGTGATCAGCGAGTCAAAAATCCCCTAGAGCACACTTCCGCAGTACAATATTCATATTTAAATTTTCGCCAGAAAAAGTGGAATTTTCATAAAATAGTGGCACGAATTCCATACTGAAATATGGAATTCCTCAATTTAGACCTCGGATTCGTGATCAGCGACCCAAAAAACCTTCTAGTGCCCATTTCCGAGGCGAAATATTAATTTTATAAATTTCTTTAAGACAGCTACTTTTTGGGGCACTTCAAACCCCCCAACTTTCTCATCTTCGGAGTTAATACAATGCTGATGAATGTTACTGGGGATCCAGGGAACACGTGAAACAAGGAATTTTTCAAATCGGTGCTGTTCCACCACTTTTCCACATTTTACACTTTTTTCCAGCTTATTAATTGTACTAACCCTCTAAATGTGGTTGAAAGAATAATAATAGATTCAACTTTTTAAGTAATGGGATATTGCACGTATATTGAGCAATTTAAATTGTTATAATTATGTGCAGGAAAATATTTTTTTCATATTGGTAGTTTCTATAACAGAGAGTATTTTCATTAATTCACCTAAATTGTATATTCAAACTGATTATAATTTTTATTCTTTTAAATTAATGAGGAACTATAAATAATCCGTACCATTACCTAGTCAAATATTAATCGATCTGCATTCAATTAAATGCAGTTTAGTAAACACGGCGAGATGGAATATGATGGAGACATCCAATTACTAAATGTATTCGTGTGAGTGTGGGCAGCGAAGCGCGAGTTTCGTGGCTCCCCCAGCCGAACTGATCTTGTTAGCTATGAAAATTGTTTGATCACCGAATCGGAAAGTAAACGTTGTATTTTCCACCCTCTCTTTAGCTAGTTAGTTTAGTCGGTTCAAATTTTTTCAATAACTAAAAAGAATTCACGGAGAGCAAATAGTATGTCAGTTAAATATATTTATTTATTTAGACATGTATCTTTTAAGACATCCTTGCATTTCTTCTTATTTATAACAAGGCTTACTGCAGTTTGGAAGAAGATACCTCTTTACCTTAAACATCACAGTTATATGTTTAGAAAACATTGATAAATCTATAATTAGGCAATTCAGTAATTTATTATTAAATTCACACTCGCACTGTACACGTGCATTTCTATATGGGTAGACCATTCTTTGTGAGTTTGTTAATTTTCACCTTTTTGATACATATAGAAAATATTTCCTATTGAAATGTGCTCATATGCGCATTCGTTATAAAAGACTGCCCTTTTCTGCATGGTACATCTGATAGTACCTCTCACGCGGATCTCTCAGTTTCTGTTAGGTGCATACCTCACTAAATCTTTCCCATCAGTCATACGTTTAGTCATAGAGAGCATCTCCCTCGTTACTTAACATCAGTATCTGATCTATTAGCCATTCTGTATCGTCCTATCAAGGGTTGATTTGGTCAAAAATGATAGGTTGTGGGAGAATAGGATGCTGGTCTGGTGAGTTATATTAGAGATTGCATTTCCTATAGAATTTAACTGTTGCTTGATGCATTCATCTCCAAAGCATCTATAAAACTTTTGTCCACCTTCCTAACGGTTCATAACACAGAAGCATAAAGAAAGGTGAAGGAATCTAGGGAGTTTGCAAGCTTGACTTTTTTGTCGTTATTTTCTGTGTGTCAGTGGACTACAGCATGTTAGGGGCGAGCATGCTTGATCATACTGTCTATCGTCTTCTGAGTTCGATCCCCAGCTCTGATATTGGCAATATTAGTAGGTAATTGACATTGTCTGTCTCTACCGAATAGCCTTGGCTTTGAATTTGGTAGTTGTCTTCTATGTATGGTGTACCTCTGTTAATGTTATTTGCAAGTTCTGATCTCTCAAATTACTGTTAATAGTGGCAAAATTGAAACTAAATTCGTATTCTACGGATATAATTCCTACGAATTAACTGTGGATAATACTGTCGTTCCGTCGATGTGTAATTTAAGATATACTCTAATTATCTCCACTTTGCCACCGCCAAACTGAGTGAAGAACGTCCCCATATTATTTGGGAATTGCGATGGTTGGTGATGAGCCTCAGTAGCTTTTAACAATAATCTGTTACGGATAAGGTCACGTAAGCCATGCTGATTGGAGCACTTAACAAATTAAAGCTAGAGTCAATGTGTCCTTTTTTATACCACCTGGAATAGTAATTAGGCGTATGGTCAATGGTCATAGCCACCGCGAAAAATAGTTTCAGTAACGCCACGACATTGCAACACGAAGCACCGCCTAGCGGTTTATTTGATTTTAATCTGTCACGAAGCTTGGCAAATAAAAAAAATTGAGAAGATATGTATGACCGAGTGAAGTTGTATTTGACGGTATTTTCTTGAATTTTACGTTGACAACTAAAATTCGAATTTCGGGTGATAATGACGCAGTTACGGCGCTAAGATGACATGTTATAATTATAATTATCCATTTTTTACGCCCAGTAACTATTCAAAATTTGCACCATTCATTTCATGGCATATTTCTCTTTTTCCCTAGAGTTGAGTGCTTGAATTTTTGTAGAAATACGGATCTTCTGATTTTCGCAATAACATGAACTCCCAACTAAAAAATTGTGTGATAACGAATTTGTATGTCCAGTGGTTTAATCAGATGCATTTGTAGTTACTTGCGTTGAATGTGAGTGATAATATCAGTTTACTGTCACATAAAGCCTTTCGGCCTATGGTATTTTTATCTACTTTTCTACATTTTTTTTCTTTTTTCACGACGCGAATATTTCATTCTATTTCAGAGGTAACAGTGATGTGTGACTCTATAGATATAGGTACTATACATATTCTTTAACACGTACAGTGCGTGTACTCGCAACCTTTAGTTTAATCTGTGTATTTAAGAGTGTTTTATTTCTATTTGTTCTATTAGCCAAAAATTTCATTGGAAATAAGTGATGCATGTGAATAATGTAAAAACTATTTATTATCATTTCTTTAAAAATGTGAACCAAGATCTGAATGATTTTTCGTTATACTTTGAAAAATCTATAGTTCTTCTACTTTGTTGAACATACTGTGTAAATAAAATGCAAACTCCCTGAACTCGGTATAATCCCACTAGACCTGAAGAGCAAACAGCGCATTTCGTGGTCCCTTGTGGGATTAAAAATTATAATTGGATTTTATGGGGATGATGCACCAGAATATACACCGAAAGCATTACATTTAAACTTTCGTAAAATATGGATTATCCTTTTGTTTGTGATCAAAAAGTTTATGAAATCAATTTTGTGGTAATAATTAGGCAATGCGAAAATAATTTACTTATAAAACTTGTTATTGATATTGCCTTGTAATAGATATTTAATAGAGATGTGGAAATAGATTTGTATCAAATGTATAAAAAAAAAATAATTAGGGAAGGCGCATAGAATTTAAAGGACCCCGCACAAACGTATAGGAAAAGGCCGTTCAGTCAAAATTTTTGTTAAAAAGTTCTCCTGGTTATACTGAACAATAGTTCTCATGGGCATAATGCTCAAAATTCAGTAGTTCGACCAACAGTGGCTTTTGAATTCTAAAAATATAAAATTCTTATATATAGTCCTTTGAAGTAATGCTTTGACCACAAAAGTTCTGTGACTTAACCGCAAGACATCTACCCCCCGGGGGAACACGATGGTGACAATATTTTCCGACATGCCCTTCACCCACTACTCCTAAATCGAAAATTTTGGATTTTTTGTAAATTCGAATAAAATAAGTAAAGAATGACCACAGGTGATCTAACCCACAGTCCCAATAACGAAACGCCACGAAAACAACGAAAATCAGCTGGAAAATGGTGCCCCCGTTTTCGATGGCGGGAAACTCCCGACCTACCCTTCACCTACTACCCCTAAACTGGAAAAACCACCCCCAATTCCAATTTTTCGGTGCTAGGCATACGAGGGCTTGTCGGATAGACGTCAATTCGAATAAAATAAAATAAATAAACCTCAGATGAGACCCAGCCAATCCAAGCAGTCTTTAAACTATGTGGACATTTCCTCCAGTGGTTTGTAGAGAACTTGAGACTGATTGCGACGGATCATTGGTATTAATAGATATTTTTGTTTTTTTCATTGATTATATGTATAAAAATGTTCTAGTTTTTAATTATGCAATGATGAATTCTTTAACTCTTTAAATCCCCTATCACCACCCCCACCCCACTACCGATGTGGGATATCGTTTTATGGGTTTTTGGGGGGTAGACGATTTAAAATATTATATTATTAAAGTTTCATAAGCAATTATTTTCACATATAAAATTTTTTCGTCATGAGAGACTTGAATAGAAAATTGTCTAGAAATACTAATTTGTGTTTGTTTTCCTCAAAGAAAATGTTATGCAAGACAAACTCTAGATAAGAAATGGGTAAACGATGAAGTTCGAGTATCTAGTTATAGATTAAAAGACCTTTTTATGTTAATAAAAGTATGATTAGAGAATATTATTTAGGTATTATGCAAATGACCTAAATAATATTCTCTAATCATGATAAAAGCAAATAAATAAAAAATAATTAATTGTATTAATAAAAGTATGTCCCAGCATGACTGTGGCATATAAGATGGCAAAGAAGAATCATAATCGTTTAATAAAAAATACAAAAAAATTATAAAGCTAAAAAGTCGTCTGGTCCAGATTGTATTCCCTGTTTTATAATAAAAAAGTAATGCATTATATTATTAAACCATTCACATATATTATTAATTTATCTTTTGAAACAGGAACGTTTCCGAATAGCCTAAAGACCGGAAAGGTGATGCCTAATTTTAAGAAAATTATAGGCCTGTAACCGTGCCCTTTGGACTTTCAAAAATGTTCGAATACTCTTATTTAGATAGGCTGCTGAATTACTTAGATACTTTTAAAATAATTACAAAAAACCAATTTTTTAAAATATTCATTATATACCGCTTTTTTAAAATATTTTCTACCCTCAAATAGCAGTTAAGGGCATTTTTTCGAAAAAGTAAAAAATATGCTCACCTTAAAATTTGTCAAAGTTTAATTTGAGCCCTGTAGGATTGATTTTGCTCTTTCCCTTGGCCCGCTATCGACTATGCAAAAACAGGCGAATTTTAGGCCTTTTTTGCGGTCACTCTTTATGCGAATAAATGTACACGAGGGCTAGTAAATTTGCACTCAGTGTGGATAGTTAAATTGTGATTTAAGAAGGCAGTTAACGTAAAATCACAATAGGACAGGAATAAATTCGCAAGTTATGTATATTTCCATGTGGCATGTATTTTTACATGTATTTGTCGGTAGCAGTTTCTTATTACATGATTCTAACAGTAAAAATTTACATGTACTTTTTTCAGCGTATACCTCTGACTAGTCTCAAACCATTGCGAACTCGTCCTCGATTGGCAAATGCTACTTACCTCCGTCTTAATATAATTACCTATTTTGTGATAGAATTAATAAAATAATGATATTAGTTATCTTTTATTTTAAACACTTCAAGATCAATTTTACGCTTCTCGTTTTAAATTAAATTAATAAGTGCAAATTATATGCAATAAAACACACCTACTTTTCACGTGGTAAAAACTACACTACTACCCGTGTACAAGATTGGCCTCACCTTAATTTGGTTGCCACAGTTTTTAATAATAATATAGAGTTTCATGTGTCGGAATTTCTATATAAAGCATAAATCTTTAAAGCTGACGTAAACTGATTGACAAAATCTTGATTTTGTTGGGTTGTGACGCATGGTACTTTTTAATATTCTTGTATAATTTTTAACTTGATGTTAAATTTTCTATTACGAAATAAAAAAAAAGTTACTTAGTAGGTTGACAAATCAAAAGCTATTTGTCTATTGGTTTAGTAGTTCAGTAACGTAACGATTTATATCGGACAACATTCATAAAGTTTTGAAACTTGGTATAAATGTTAAGGATAGTATAAGAATTACTAAACCGAAAAGTTCCCACACCTAAATAGTGTGGTTTTTCTAGTGGCATGTCGACCGGTACGGCAATACATTCTTTTTTAAATAAAATTTTAGAATTCATTGATGCGGGAGAATGTTCTGTCGGTATATTTTGTGATCTCAGCAGGGCATTCGACTGCATCAATCATCATATTCTATTCATATCTAAATTATTTGATTATGGTATACGGGGTCTGTCATTAAATTGGATCACTACATTCCTCGAAGATCGGAGGCAATATGTGAGTTTAAAACATAAAAATGATAACACCGTATGTAATGTTAATTCAGAATGTTTAAATTCAACTGTAGGTGTTCGACAGGGCTCTATTTTAGGCCCTGTGCTTTTTATTTTATTCATTAATGATATTGATTTTTTGCCATCAACCGCACATTTTACAATATATACTGACGACATTTCTGTGATAATATCAAATACATCTGATAATGTTTTGGAACAAAATTGCAATGCTATTTTAAATACTTTGAACCATTGGTTTTCCGATAACACCTTGTATCTCAATACTGAAAAAACTCAAGTCATTAGATTTCATGGTAGGCGAAAGGAATGTGATAACTTAAATATTAAAATAGACAATACAAATATTTCGAATACTGAGGAAAATGTTAAGTTTTTAGGGGTATATTTGAACGGATGTCTAAATTGGAAGCATTATTGCGAAACTTTGATATCCAAAGTTTCTTCTATAGTATACCTGTTCCTAAATATTAGGGGAGTTCTATAAAGAAAACAATTTATGCCCAAGTTGATTCACGTTTAAGATATCTGTTTTTGGGGAAACTCCACCATGACTTCAAATGTATTTATTGTTCAAAAACGTATCTCACGATATATATTTGGTATACCGAATACTCATACGTGCAAGAATATCTTTATAGAAAATAAAATTCTTATCTTACCTATACTAGCATATATATTTTCGAAATTTGTATATATGTTTTTAGAAATAGAAATAGTCTTATTTTAAATGGTGACTACCATAATGTCAATAAAAGACAAAAAAAATAAACTCCATGAACCTTGTGCCAGATTAAAAATCAGAGTCTCCAAGATTTAGGCCCGAAACTATTTAACCGCCTACCGAATGACATAAAACATCAGGAAAGAGAGTATTTATTTAAAAAAAAATTAAAATCAGATAAATGTTATTATTCTGTATCAGAGTTTTTCTGTATTTAAAGCCTACTAATGCACAGCAACTTAACATGTTCCGTTTCTTTTTCTTTTTCTTTTTACTCTGGTTCTGTTTACAAATTTTGTATTGTACCGTACATTTTTCAGTATACTTTGTCTTCGTCTTATACAGTTGTGTGTTTTACACTATGTTTTGACTATTATATTATTTAACTATTGTGTAAAATAGTGTTTTAATGTTTTAATGACTTGTCTTTTATCATGTACATGATCAAAAAGGACCAATAAATTTGAATAATAAATTTTTAAATGATTATTAGAAAAATATTGAAAAAAATTTCTTAAAAATTTAATTTGAATCACTAAATTTTGTGAATTTGAATTTGAATTTGAATTTGAATTTGAATTTGAATTTGAATTTGAATTTGAATTTGAATTTGAATTTGAATTTGAATTTGAATTTGAATTTGAATTTGAATTTGAATTTGAATTTGAATTTGAATTTGAATTTGAATTTGAATTTGAATTTGAATTTGAATTTGAATTTGAATTTGAATTTGAATTTGAATTTGAATTTGAATTTGAATTTGAATTTGAATTTGAATTTGAATTTGAATTTGAATTTGAATTTGAATTTGAATTTGAATTTGAATTTGAATTTGAATTTGAATTTGAATTTGAATTTGAATTTGAATTTGAATTTGAATTTGAATTTGAATTTGAATTTGAATTTGAATTTGAATTTGAATTTGAATTTGAATTTGAATTTGAATTTGAATTTGAATTTGAATTTGAATTTGAATTTGAATTTGAATTTGAATTTGAATTTGAATTTGAATTTGAATTTGAATTTGAATTTGAATTTGAATTTGAATTTGAATTTGAATTTGAATTTGAATTTGAATTTGAATTTGAATTTGAATTTGAATTTGAATTTGAATTTGAATTTGAATTTGAATTTGAATTTGAATTTGAATTTGAATTTGAATTTGAATTTGAATTTGAATTTGAATTTGAATTTGAATTTGAATTTGAATTTGAATTTGAATTTGAATTTGAATTTGAATTTGAATTTGAATTTGAATTTGAATTTGAATTTGAATTTGAATTTGAATTTGAATTTGAATTTGAATTTGAATTTGAATTTGAATTTGAATTTGAATTTGAATTTGAATTTGAATTTGAATTTGAATTTGAATTTGAATTTGAATTTGAATTTGAATTTGAATTTGAATTTGAATTTGAATTTGAATTTGAATTTGAATTTGAATTTGAATTTGAATTTGAATTTGAATTTGAATTTGAATTTGAATTTGAATTTGAATTTGAATTTGAATTTGAATTTGAATTTGAATTTGAATTTGAATTTGAATTTGAATTTGAATTTGAATTTGAATTTGAATTTGAATTTGAATTTGAATTTGAATTTGAATTTGAATTTGAATTTGAATTTGAATTTGAATTTGAATTTGAATTTGAATTTGAATTTGAATTTGAATTTGAATTTGAATTTGAATTTGAATTTGAATTTGAATTTGAATTTGAATTTGAATTTGAATTTGAATTTGAATTTGAATTTGAATTTGAATTTGAATTTGAATTTGAATTTGAATTTGAATTTGAATTTGAATTTGAATTTGAATTTGAATTTGAATTTGAATTTGAATTTGAATTTGAATTTGAATTTGAATAGGTGAAAATTGCAATTTTCAGTTCACAATATCTCGAAAAATATACATTTTAGCAAAAAAGACCTTTCTTATAATTTGATTCTCTATCAAATTATGTGTATTTTTTGTTTTTCTTTTGAGACAACCCCATAGAAGGGGTGCGAACCACCCACCTAACTAAAAAGCAGGAAAAATAACAATATAGATTCTTATGTACATAATTTATGAAGCATGTTGAAGAAAAAAATTTGGAAATTCATTACAGTTTTCGGGCTGGGATTTTAAACCTTCACTTACTGTACTAAACCGACTAAAATAATTGTACTTCCACATCAAGTGGAAGTATATAGTCTAAGAGGTGGCCGTAAAAAAATGCGACCATCAGTTAACAGAATAAAATGTTTTTTAAATGTTAGTACTCACAGCGACCATAAAAAAATCACGCATTGCCTGGGCAGAAGTTGTGCAGAAATTTCGTATGAATTTTCTACGGTACATTTTTCGTATACTAACCATACCAATCGCGGAACAGCTTCAAATTACTTTTAAAATTTAGTGTTTACAGAGTAAAAAAAAATCAATTGCATTGCCTCGTTAATTTTTGTGCCAATGTCTTGGCAATTAACTTTTTTGAATTTTTTTTTTGACCCTTACTGTACCTATTGATTAACAGCTTCAAACTACCACCAAATTATAGTTTAAACATTTATCTATTAGAAAAAATAACATTGCCACGTCTATGCCTGTGCCAAACACACGGCAATGTCTCTCAAAGTCCTATGTTATTACTAATACAACCCATTACATAAGTATTCAGGTAAAAATAATTAATCATTCAATAAACAATTATAATGATTTCAAAACAACAGTTTTTATTTATTTAAATATTTTATAAAGTTTAAATACTTAGTACAAAGAAATAATTTTCATATATAGTACAATGAAATTGATAGAAACTTACATATCTAAAAACATACTATAAAACATATATAGGTATTTATGTATTGTCATTAAACATCATCATTATTATCGTCATGTACATCGTCATCATTATCGTAATGATCATCATCATCATCATTATTGTTATAATTATCGTCATCAATTTCGTTACATTCTTCTTCATCAAGCTCTACCACGACAATGTCTTCATCTAAAAGAGATGTTGGATCACCTTCAAACCAAAGCGGTTCAATTTTACTATCATTAAGTGTCCATCCACATTCTTCTGGTGAGAAATTGACGCAGTTTGCTACTGTAGCACTTTACCACATTGACGTAACATAAATTGTTCGTAAAATCTTTTGTTTCAATGATTTCCAACATGGTGGAATCTGAGTAGAATCAAATCTTTTTACATTCTTCATAAAATATTCCGCGACAGATCTTGAGGAGAATTTTTTTTGGAAGATGAATAATCTAGCATCATTAACATTCTTACAATTAATTCCGTAAAGCCTACAAGTATATTCTTGTAATATTTGAATACTCCTAAAATTATTAACTGTAAGCGATTCTATAATAAAAACTGTTGAAGAAGATTTTGCATGCAATCATGAAGAGGCCGACACTCGAATCATTTGAGCAAGTTAGAAAGTAATAAAAAAGTAATGGTTAAAGCGTCTGACACTGACATATTTGTAATAAGACTTGGAAATATACACAAGTTAACAACATTAAAAATATGTTTAAGTACAATCGGATCGAAGCCTAATGTTATTAATTTCATCAATTGCACTCAATTAGCTACAACACTTGGTGATCTTATGTGTCGTGCATTGCCTGGCTTTCATGCATATACGGGATGCGATTATACAGCTAGTTTTTATAAAAAAGGAAAAATTAAGCCTTTTAAAGAATTAAAAAGAAATGTACAAGTTCAACAGGTATTCGCTAATTTAAATAATATTGATGAAATTAATAATTTTAGGAGTATGGAAATATTACACGAATATACTTGTAGGCTTTACGGAATTAATTGTAAGAATGTTAATGATGCTAGATTATTCATCTTCCAAAACAAATTCTCCTCAACATCTGTCGCGGAATATTTTATGAAGAATGTAAAAAGATTTGATTCTACTCAGATTCCACCATGTTGGAAATCATTGAAACAAAAGATTTTACGAACAATTTATGTTACGTCAATGTGGCAAAATGCTACAGAAGCAAACTGCGTCAATTTCTCACCAGAAGAATGTGGATGGACACTTAATGATAGTAAAATTGAACCGCTTTGGTTTGAAGGTGATCCAACACCTCTTTTAGTTGAAGACATTGTCGTGGTAGAGCTTGATGAAGAAGAATGTAACGAAATTGATGACGATAATTATAACAATGATGATGTTTAATGACAATACATAAATATGTATGTTTTAATGTATGTTTCTAGATATGTAAGTTTCTATCAATTTCATTGTACCATATATATGAAAATTATTTCTTTGTACTAAGTATTTAAACTTTATAAAATATTTAAATAAATAAAAACTGTTGTTTTGAAATCATTATAATTGTTTATTGAATGATTAATTATTTTTACCTGAATACTTCTATAATGGGTTGTATTAGTAATAACATAGGACTTTGAGAGACATTGCCGGGTGTTTGGCACAGGCATAGACGTGGCAATGTTATTTTTTCTAATAGATAAATGTTTAAACTATAATTTGGTGGTAGTTTGAAGCTGTTAATTGATAGGTACAGTAAGGGTAAAAAAAAAATTCAAAAAAGTTAATTGCCAAGACATTGGCACAAAAATTAACGAGCCAATGCAATTGATTTTTTTTTACTCTGTAAACACTAAATTTTAAAAGTAATTTGAAGCTGTTCCGCGATTGGTATGGTTAGTATACGAAAAATGTACCGTAGAAAATTCATACGAAATTTCTGCACAACTTCTGCCCAGGCAATGCGTGATTTTTTTTATGGTCGCTGTGAGTACTAACATTTAAAAAACATTTTATTCTGTTAACTGATGGTCGCATTTTTTTACGGCCATCTCTTAGACTAATAGTAACGACAAAAAAAAAATGAAATGAAAATTTTTATTGTTCAAATAGGCTTAGAATGTCATGAAACGTCGAGATTTTAAGTTTGAGCAAAAAAATTCTGTCAGTCGGTCTGTTTGCAATTTTTTTTGTGCGCACGATTACTCTGGAACCGTTTAAGATATTGACTTGAAATTTGGCTTTAGCTACCCCATTTACTACCCCCACCCATTATTTATGGGGGTGAAAATAATAAAATTGTGATTTATTGCGTGTACAAGAACCAAAGACCTCATTTTTTTTACTTCATCCACCCCCACTACCACCCCCTACCCCCGCTTCCACTCCCACTACCGATGTGGCATATCATTTTATGGGTTTTTGGGGTGGACGATTTCAAATATTATATTATTAAAGTTCCCTAAACAATTTTTATTCATTGTGAGATTTGGATGGAAAATCTGGATGTGGAAGTAGTGATTCCATGGGCAGCGCTTTTTCGTTGTCTTCGTCTTCGCATTTTGTGAAGGTGAGGTAGTTTCAACTCCTGGGGGTGTGTTAGGTCACCCGCGGTCAACCTTTACTTATTTTATTCGAATTGCCCAATCCGACAAGCCCTCACAAGCCTTGCACCGGGAAATTGAAAAAAGGCGGTTTAGGGGTGGTTTTTTCGGTTTAGGAGTAATGGGTGAAGGGTAGGTCGGAAAATATTGTCACCTTCGTATTCCCCGCCCTCAAAAATGAGGGGATAGATGTCTTGCGGTCTAGTCACAGAACTTTTGGGGTCAAAGCTTTACCTCAAGGAACTATATAAGAACTCTATATTTTTAGACTTCAAAGGCCACTGGCGACCGAGCTATTGAATTTTGAGTATTGTGCCCATGAGAACTTTTGTTCAGCATAACCAGAAAAACTTATTCCCAAAATTTGCAAAATTGTGACTGAGCGGCTTTTTCTTATACTTTTGTGCTGGGTTATACTTATAAAACTTGCTATTGATATTGCTTTGCAATGAATATTTAATGGGTACATGGAAATAAAAAAATTATATCAAATGTACAAATAACAATTTAATTTAGGGTTGACTATCCTTAGTCGTAGAATTTAATATCCACAGTTGGTAAATTGTTCGATTGTCCTTTTGAAAATCTCCATCGGTCATTTAGAAACAATATTTACAATTCTAAAGCCTTGATAATTAATAAATTAGCGCACAATATTTGTAAATACGCGAATATGGACTACATTCTGGTAGTCTAACATATTAGGTCAGCTGACAGGATAACGACACAGTTAATGGCGGCGTGATCCAAGAATAGCTTAAATTATGCACACTTAATTGATTATATTTAATATACGGAAGTTTTTCAGTTACATCTTACGTTTGTGAGTATCATTTTCCAAATGCAAGTTCCCTATTGTATCAGTTATTGCTGCATTTACTTCAGTACCGTGCGGTACTGGAATATTGAACAAACGCTGCTGGTATGGAGCAATTGTGTGAAAAGCAAATACCAAGCTTTCTAGGACGAGTTGCCATAAAGCAAAGAGATCTGTCCTTTTATTATATAAAGATTTATGTAACTTACCCAATTTTCAGTTTTTTCTCTTCTGTCAAGTAAGTACAGCTGCAGCTTTGTACCAAGTCCACCTGGTCCACCAAATTTTTCTATGATATTGTGTAGTCTTTCTTGCTCGTGCTCTTTTAGGAGTGGTCGAAGAGTTTTTTCATACTTTTCTAATGTTTTTTCTAGCGGTGGAACTGGCAACTTCGGTAGTTTTTCCTGGAATTAAAGTTATCTTTCAGTTTATTCGCAAACTATCCTGAGCACCATTTTAGAGTATTTAAATGAAAAACAATTATTTCATTAGTTAGTTAATTAATGAATTAATATTACTAGGTATAGACTTTATACAGTGTGTGTAGTGGCGGGCTGGGCATAGGGAGTTAGAATTGGAACATCGCGTGTGCCAGCCGGCTGAAATGAAATAACTGAGAACGGGAATGCTTCAGTAGTCTAACGCCGACTCTTTAATCTATGCCGCCGACGGGCGAATTTGATGTTACCTGGGTTATTATATTTCTCACGCTACGTGGAGTACATGCCCAGTCCGCAATTGCACGCACTGTATATGCCTTCAATATGTTTCAACTTGATAAGACAACTCAGATAAAATTCGTAATTGGGCAATTTCTGTCAATAAAAAAATGAACAGTATGAAAAATTTCAAAATGTATGCGTTATTTGTATATTTATTTACTTATCTAAACTACTTAACACGTATATAACCCAGTTGCAGGTATGGGAACAACAGTGTAATAAAAAATACAAATTACTTATGAAACGTAAACATATAGAATTTCAACATTATACAAAAAACCGCTGCCCAAGGAATCACTACTTCCACATCCAGATTTTCTATCTAAGTCACTCACAACGAAAAAATTTTGTGTGGAAATAATTGTTTATGGAACATTAATAATATAATATTTGAAATCCTCTACCCCAAAAACCCATAAAATGATACTCCACGTCGGTAGCGGGGTGGGGGTGGTGATAGGGGGTGGTAGTGGGGGTGGATGAAGTAAAAAACATTTTGAGGTTTCTGGTTCTTGTACACACCCTAATTCACAATTTTTTTTCATCCCCTTTAATAATGGGGTGGAGGTGGTAATGGGGGTGGCTAATGCCAAAATTTTTTTTGAGACCTCAGCTTCTCTTGCATATACTAAATACCAATTTTATGGACTCTACCTGCTTGATTTACCTATTTTCCCCAAATTTACCCCCCAATCCTTCGACGGAACAAGATGAAAATATAATCTAGTTCTAGATCTCGTTAAAGTACATACGTGTACCAAATTTCAAGTCAATATCTAAAACGGTTCCAGAGTAAACGTGCGCACAAAAAAAGTTACAGACAGACAGACCGACAGACAGAATTTTCTTTTTCTCTCAAACTTAAAATCTCGACGTTTCGTGACATTCTAAGCCTATTTGAACAAAAAAAATTTTTTTTAATTTTTTTGTCGTTACTATACTTCCACTGGATGTGGAAGTAATTAAAATATGATCATTAAATGTGCTGAAATAACACAAGACAGACCGACAAGAAATAAATTCTAATATTAATACCAAAGCGTGAGAAATGTATAAAACAGAGGAGTTTAAAAAGTATAATGTAATTGCGTAAATGCTGGTTTAATACATTTTTAAGCCAGTCGGAATAGATGCAAAAAGGATCATTTTACGAAATGTCGTTTACCCGCATTTTTTTTTTTTCGAAAGTATAGTCTTCAATTTTTTAACATTTTTCACTTTATTTGCAATATAACTCGTAAATGAAGCGTTGCTCGAAAATATATCAAGAGATAGAAAAGTTGAGAATATTGATTTTAAACAGTTTATTATTCTTGACATTTTCCTAGAAAATTCTTCGTTTAAGAGTTACAGACGAGAGAACAATGTTACTTTTCTATTTTTTGATTTTTTTTTTCTTAAGTGAATATAATAAATATTAATACGAAATACATCATTGGTATAATGTAAATTATGTTTAAATGTCAAACTACAGTTGAAATAATAGCTATTTGTATATTAAGAGCGCAAAGTGATATTGTCGCTCTGAGCGAGAAGTTTGACTCGAGACGCGTAGCGGAGCGCGGCTATCTCGCGAGAGGGGCAATGTCACTTTGTGCTCGAATTACACACAGGATTTTTTCTACAACCGGTGTTTTTATAAAAATGTTTGGTAAAAATTAATAATTATTAATAACCTCAAATTTGACAGTTCAGATTTCAAAACGTGAGCATCAATTTGCGCTACACATGTTTTTGTAAAAATATTTGTTAAAATAGCATTTATTGCAAAATAAAATTAAAAATCACGCGCTGGTCACAAAATTGTCGACATCTGTCAAATACCCTCAATGCTTACTTTTGTGTCAAAAGTCGCAGGTACACTAGACGTTTCTTTATTACGGTTTCCATGGTAACTAAGCGCTTACTTTGTCGCTCGGCGAGCGACAAAAGTCAACATTGCGCTTTCTTTTGGAAGAATATATATATACAGGGTGATTTTTTTTGGGCGTCTATTAGAAGTATATCGAGAAAGAAAAATTATATCGATCTGAAAATTTGGCTATAGGCCTAACGGGGTAGGATCTATTTAACGAAAATATTTTCAAAATGGTGGCATTTCCGGTTATACCGGAAGTTGACCCCAACTTTGTTATTTTAAATGGAATGCCCCCATTTTTTTTTTAGATTCTGCAGTTAATTTAAAGAACATTTCGTTAAAGGTTTCCTATAGCTAAAATTAATATTTCCGGAGATATTAATTTTTTTCCTAAAATTTTGACAGAAAAGTTGTATAACATAAAAATTAATATCTCAGTAACAATAATTGATAACATGTTGATTTTTCAATGAGGGTAAGACAAGGTATTAGAGTTACTCATCATGTAAGAAAATTATCGAAATATCCACTAAAAAGTTTCTAAAATTATTGACATATGTCGACAACACAAAAACAGCAAAAACTCATTTTTTTTAAATGGCACCATACCTAGCTAAATGCACCATTCGATAGAGAAAAAAAATTCGCATCTAACCATGTATCATGTTCCTATACCCAAAATGTAGGGTTCTTTAGATATTTGCGATTTTCTAATTTTATCAATGAAATGAAAAAATGAAAATTGTATAATTTACTAATAATAAAAATTTTATAACGAAACATTAATTATACTGTTCAATATGTTCTCCATTAACCTCTAAACATTTTAGAATCCTATTATTTACTGAGTGTGTAGTAGCACTCCGAATTTCATTTGGGTCCAAACCTTCAAATGCTCTTTGAACTCTATCCAATAGTTCCTCTCGGTTAGTTACCGGGGTTCGATAGACCTCACTCTTTATACGGCCCCATAGGTAAAAATCCATTGGGGTCAAGTCAGGAGACCTGGCAGGCCAAATCTATGGACCCAAACGCCTTATCCACCTGTCATCGTACATCTGATCCAATTCGTTACTAACTGGTCTGGTACAATATCTTGGAGCTCCATCGAGTTGGTACCAGCATGAAAAGTATTGATTAACAGGTAAATTGTCTAAAAAGTTCGTTACGACAATTCTTAAAATTTCTAAATATCTTGGTCCATTCAAATTTTCGTCGTAAATGTGGTAACACAATTTATTGCCCATTAACAAACAAAACACATTAAAACTAAATTTATACTGAAAATTCCTCGGTCGCATAACATGAGGATTTTGATTGCCCCAAAAATGCGAATTTCTGCGATTGAAAATACCTTCTTTTGAAAATTTTGCCTCATCAGTCCAAATAATTTTTTCTAAAAATTGAGGGTCTTCTTGTGTTCGGATTAATATCATTTCGCAAAATTCTGTTCTTCGCTGTGGATCTTCAGGATAAAGTTCTTGCACAGTAGTAAATTTAAAATTATGGAATTTATGATTCACTAAAATCTTCCGAATGGAACTGTAGGAAATGTCCAAATCTGCTGCCGCTGAACGAATCGAATGATTGGGATTTGCATAGAAATAGGCCAAGACGTTAATTTCATTATTTTCATTTGATGTTATAGGTCTGGCTAGTGTACTTTCTGCGTGTCGACTGCCAAATCTAACAAAATTGCTTTGCAATCTTCTAAACTTTTGTGGATTCATTGATGGTAAATCAGGATACGTTTCATTAAATTGTCTGCATGTTCTGCTAATTATTTTGTCACACTGTCCATGAATGTTAAATAAATTCAAAATATCCGAGTGTGAATAATTGTTTGCCATTTTCCCCACAGTAAATAAGTACAACAGAAACTACGTGTAATGAAATACAATAACATAAATTACCTATCTGTCACATTTTGTTGTATTTTGTATTGTCAACACTCAAAGCCTACTCTTTAGAAGACGGCACTCTTTGAGATACTCTTCAATTTTCATTAATAACACCGAAAATCGCAAATATCTAAAGAACCATACATTTTGGGTATAGGAATATGATACATCGTTAGATGCGCATTTTTTTTCTCTATCGAATTGTGTATTTAGTTAGGTATGGTGCCATTTAAAAAAAATGAGTTTTTGCTGTTTTTGTGTGGTCGACATATGTCAACAATTTTAGAAACTTTTTAGTGGATATTTCGATAATTTTCTTACATGATGAGTAACTCCAATACCTTGTCTTACCGTCGTAGAAAAATCAACATGTTATCAATTATTGTTACTGAGATATTAATTTTTATGTTATACAACTTTTCTGTCAAAATTTTAGGAAAATAATTAATATCTCCGGAAATATTAATTTTAGCTATAGGAAACCTTTAACGAAATGTTCTTTAAATTAACTGCAGAATCTAAAAAAAAATTGAAAATGGGGGCATTCCATTTAAAATAACAGAGTTGGGGTCAACTTCCGGTATAACCGGAAATGCCACCATTTTGAAAATATTTTCGTTAAATAGATCCTACCCCGTTAGGCCTATAGCCAAATTTTCAGATCGATATCATTTTTCTTTCTCGATATACTTCTAATAGACGCCCAAAAAAAATCACCCTGTATATATATACTATGTTCACGGGTTGAACCGGGTCTGAGATTATTGGAGTCTCGACGTTCGGCTCCCACTTTGGAGCCATTTTGAAGAGAAAAGGAAGAAGAATCGATAATATAAAGGTATACCGGAAGTCTAGGAAGTGAAAGAAGTGGTTCGAGTCCGGGGCCTCAATCTGCCTACTCCCCAGGTCGAACCTTGGTTCGTCTATAGGATCTCAATCTCAGTTCTTAGAGAGAACTGGCGAGTTGTGGGTTGAGGTGAGGTATTTATAGTAGGATTGGTGGGTGTGGTGAGCACTGGTGTCAGTGAGGGTTGTATAGTTAGTGGAGATATTAGTGATTTCCAAGCAGTTGGAAGTCGAAGACTGTCATCTTTTCTTTTCCAAAATAACTTCTATAAACAAATAAGTTGAGCTCCTATGGAATCACCTCTATCCCCCGTCATAGCTAATATCTTCATGGACAACTTCGAAGCTCAAGCCCTCAATACTTCCGACCTGAAACCTACGTGTTGGTCACGCGCGGATTTATGGGGGGGGGGGGGGGTAACGGGGTAATTACCCCCAAGATTCTGTAAATCATTAATTTTTGTCTTAAAATGTTATGATTTTTGTTAATTTTGGGAAGAAAAAATTTTTAACAGGGCAATTACCCCCGCCAAGAAATTTTAAATTTAGGATGAAAAAATTTTTTGGATTTGTGCTCCTTGGTCTTTAAAAAAATTTTGGGAAGAAAAATTTTTTTTTCGGATTTCTCCCCCCCGCTCATCAAATAATTTTGGGTTCAGTGTTACTTTCTTGTCCCATTTAAACAACATCCATACCAAGATACAGTTCACCATGGAAGTGGAAAATAATTCATCTCTACCTTTCCTAGATGTCCTTATCACTAAAAATAACTCACACCAATTCTCTTACTCTGTTTACCGAAAACCAACCCACACAAACCGTTACTTAAATGCAAACTCCCATCACCATCCCTCATGAATAAATTCGGTCCTCAACACTCTTATAACAAAATCCCTCAGACTAACTGACAGCCATAACAGACAAACTGAATTGCACACATTACAACATGCACTCCTACAAAACGGTTATGACAGAAACCATATAAGACGGACCATAAATAAAGCACAGAACCCATCCCAAACAGAGCATCCGGACACATCCCTACCTGAACAACACAAAGCCTTCCTACCTTACATCAAAGGTGTCACAGACCGAATCTCCAAAGTCCTAAAAACAAACAACATAAAAACAAAATTCACAACACAACAGACTATTTCCAACCTTATCAAGTCCCCAAAAGACCAAGTCCCTAATGACTCCCATGGCGTTTACGAAATACCTTGCTCCGACTGTCTTCAAACTTACATTGGACAAACAAACAGATGCATTAACAACAGGGTATACGAACATCGCCTAGCAGTCAGAAAAACTGACCCTACCTCATCCCTAGCACAACACCGTCTCCAGACTGGACGTAATCTATATTATGTCCAGTCTGTAGTCAGAGTCTATACTCTGATAACACAAAAACAATAGCACATATATATTCCCTAAAAACACGAACGATCCGCGGAGCAATTGAAATCGAGAAGCGTCCTAATTGTTTAAACAAAAGGGACGACAATCTTCGACTTCCAGCTGATTGAAAATCACTAATATCTCCACTAACTATACAACCCTCACTAGCACCACACAGCGACCATCCTACCACGCGCAACCGTTCCGCACCAGTGCTCACCACACCCACCAATCCTACTATAAATACCTCACCCTCAACCACAACTCGCCAGTTCTCTCTAAGAACTGAGATTAAGATATTAGAGACGAACCAAGGTTCGACCTGGGGAGTAGGCAGATTGAGGCCCCGGACTCGAGCCGCTCTTTACACTTCCTATATATTTGTATTATCGATTCTTCGAAAAACATCATTTTTATATTTGGTTTGGTGTTTGTGATTTACCAAGCTCTTTTCTTAAGAGTATGTTTTTACTTCTAAGGAGTGAAAATATAATTGGCTGATGTCCATTATTCTGGCACCTTTTTATAGTATATCTATCAGATGGTTAAGTTATTGGTTTTTTGTATATTATCTTTAGAATTTTTTTAAAAACATTTTTCTATACTATTAAGGTTAGTTTTTAATAACCCTCCCCACTCTATTATGCTATATCACAATTGAGGTTCAATTAAAGCAAGATAAGTTGATCAATATTTAGCATATCTCGAAGATTATTAAGGAGGTAAAGCGTACTTCTTAATTTACTAACCAATTTATTTATATGAATATCCCACTTGAAATGAGATTCTATATAAATGCCGAGATATTTAACATGAGTATTAGATAATATCGATATTGATTTATTTTCATCCAGTAGTATATTCAGTTCGTTGTAATTTGGTAATGTAGACTTATAACAGGAAAAGGGAATAAATGAAGTTTTATTAAAAATCGTTAGCAGCGGAGCAATAATACATTAACTTTCTCTATTTTCCCCATTTTCATCAATATCATAACAACAATATTGAATCATTATATTCATTTTTTTTAAGTTAAAAACAGAAAAGTACTATTTTCCTTTCGTCTGTAGCTCTTAAACGAAGAATTTTCTGGGAAAATTTCAAGGATAATAAAATGTTCAAAGTCAATGTCCTCAACTTTTCTATCTCTTGATATATTTTCGAATAATGCTTCATTTACGAGTTATATTGCAAATAAAGCGAAAAATGGCAAAAAATTGATGGATTTTTGAATTTCAAAGTATGTTGTCCCATCTGTCACGCGTGCGGATAGTTTGTATATGTTTCTGGACATCCCAAACTATATTTTAGAAAAAAATATTGTGGGACATAAATACATACATACAGATATCCGAGTATAATAAAACCATTGAAATATATATCTCACACGTGAATTTATATCGATCTGGCATACTTTAGTAGGAAGCTAAAGGCAATTTTATTAAATAATATCGGACGTCATCATATGTAACATGAAAAAACTATCCATTGGTCTTAATACACTTTTGTTGTTTTTAGGCTTAAATAAAATCCCACCTCGTAAAACTAAGCCATGCTTATAAGCGTTCACGACATTACCCGATGATTTTGGAAAAATATCGTAGTTAGCTGTGAGAACTATAAAAACATTGCCTGCATGTATACTAATTAAATCGTGTGTTTTTTATATTTCATTGTATTATGCTTTTTAAAAGTTGCTTAGTTTATCTGCTGTACCCTGTATTTCTTTTACCTTGAGAAAAAAGTAATACTTTTACTATCATACTGTGAATTTAATTTTATTTCTCTTTTATCAGCGTATAGTATTGGATTAGAACTCACTAGTTTTCATATTCATGTCGAAACACACCGACCGTACATTATAAGCACTCATGTTAACGTTCAAGTAACGTCACTGAAACTTCGCACATGTCAAATAAAGCCATTTTAAACCACATTTACATAAAACTGGCGAAATCACATGGGCGCGAATAATGTTCGTGTGAATGGTATAACGGGTATCTACCCTTACCGATATTGCTGTAATTTAGTTTTAGAATCATCCATATATTCATAGAATAGGGTTCAAGAAATGGGGATGCTCAGTGTGGCGTGCAGGGGTTGGAGCGGGGGTGACACACCAATTAACATCTCGTGAATCATTCGAACACACCGCGCCCAATTAGTGAGTTTGCTTACCGAGTTATGTACACATTTTATCTTCAAGAATAATTGTCGTTTTTCTTTCACTTTTTTCTTTGTTTATTTTTGTTTCACAGAGATTTTTTATTTTTTTAGAATGATAGAATGCTAATGACAGTTTAAGTCAGAAATTGTAGGCTACGAATACATATCTGATTAAATTTCGTGAAAATCTATATAGTGCAATGAAAATAGCTTCAAAGGAATATAAGGAAAACAGGACTAATAAAATTTTGCTTAGGTGTTCATTTTTTAGTTACTCTTTCAGGAACTGATGAGCCTACAAGTCGCTTATAATGCATCCAGTGAATTCACCAACTGTACGAGGAAAACTCTGGCCTGGTGAATGTCGACCATACCAACTCCAACGAATGTAAAGTCGGCAAAGGCATCAGACGTGTGATGGGGCTGACAGGGTGGTGTGGCTATAGGAAGAAATAAAATTTCTAACTTGAGATTCGCAGGAGACCATCGTAGTCGCAGCAAGCAAACATACACCTGTTGGACAATTTTTGAACAATATGCTCTGATTACAAAGCAAATGAAGACACGCTGAGGATAGCGAGGTAGTAAACAAGATGATATACCTTAAAGCCCTTTTGAATAGAACCTACAACTGCCAATATGAGATTTGACAAGGAATACAGATAGACGGCAACATCGGCAACCTTCCTAGTTGAGAAAGACTCAGAAAAATTTCATTTTCCAAGGAATACGTCCCCCAAAATGATTCTCCAGCAACATATTCTCCTGAATTCTCTCGTTTTTTTGCCAACCTCAACCGGAGGGAGGAAAATACAGAATTACTGGTAGTTTTGTGTTCGCATGTATGTGTACAAAATAAGTAATAAATTATTAAAATATAATCAATAAACGATATTTCATTATTTCTAAGAAATAATTAAAAATATAGTGAAAAATCATTTTCGATTGTTTGTTCTAAATTTTGCAATCAAAAATTTGTTATTTTTATATGATAAACAAAAAAAATGTGTTGCTGGGAATTAAACAAGATATCTATGTAACTTTTTGTAGGGCTCTTATTTTTTTGTGTAAATTGGGAAAAAACGCGAATGAAAATTGGATTATTGAAACAGGGTGAAAAAAATATTTTTTTATCTCACTTAATTTTTATCCAAATTAGACGAACTTACTTCAAATAAGAAACAATTTAACAAGTTTGAAATTGATCTCTGAGTATATTTCAATAGTTTTCGAGTTCTTAGCAAGAAATTGCTTTAGTACCTTCTTCACGCCTAATTTACTGGTGTTCTTGGGTGTTGCATAGTATCCCATTTATGGTTCATTTCAGAATAAAACTTTACATCCGAGGTATTTTCATTTTTTACAATGAAAAGGTGATCTTACTGGGCTATAATATTATACCTTTATTCTTTTGTCTTCCATTCATTTTAAAATTTATTATTGGCTATTACATTATTATATATATAGTTAATTTTTAACGAATTATGCAATAATTCAGAAAATAGTAACTAAACATATATATTCAACGGTAAAATAGAGGAAACGTGCAATAAATAATCTAAAAATATTCCCTAATAAACAGTAGAAGCAATGAGTGATTATGTATTAACCGAGGCATGTTAAAATGAATAATGACATGAGTTATGAAAACTGTATACTTCAATTCTTTTAACTGAAAGTAGGATACAAGTGGACACACGCGACAATTTCATTTAACCCTACCACCCTTCCTTTAGTACCTGCACGTGGTGATTATAACGTCGACAAAGTGGATTGCATGACTTACCAAGGAAGGGTAAGTCACGCACAACGTTCAATATTTCTTTAAAAATCGCAGAATTACTAAAAATAAAGAAATATGACCAGATGCCACCTACGCATATATTCAACTAGATATATGTTCCTATGGCTTTCTACTAGCCTAGAAGGCAGCGACAGGAATGGTTGTCTGAAAGGGTACGCGCGAGACAAGAGTGTTTAACTATGAAATTATTAACAATGAAATTTTTTTAATGAATTATGGGCATCCTGAAATGCACGAAAAAAGCCTATCTGCCATGATACTTGCTGGATAAAATGCGTCTTCCACGTGAACAAGTATGTAATTATTTAACATAAATCATTAATGTTGAATCTTCTTGTACTAATACTTTATAGTATAAAATGTAAGAAAAACGTAATCTGTCAATCTTCCAGCTACACTGTTTCTCTTTAAGTAGCTATTAGCGTAAGGAATAGTTTAGATAGTATGCACAAGGATGCACAAATTTTATAGAAATATGCTATGGTCACCTATTAAATGCATAAATTAAAAATTTAGTGCCTACTCACAAATAACATTTTTGTTGTAAAATCTTTACGTAAAGCGTAGGGAAGCCAAATGATGAGGGAAGTTTTGAATAAATAAGCACGAGTTTTTCCTATTTACGTTACGTCGTAAAATTTTACCAACCATTTGAAATTTTGTTATACCGAGTGGCTCAACCGATTGGGACACTCTTGTAACTATTGAATGAGCGAATGAACCAAAATGGCTGACTTTCGATTTCGATGCAATTCACATGAAAATCAAACTTTTAAATGGGACATATTTTTGCACATTTGGAATCTGCTGGCCAACATACATATAACTTGACTCTCAAATATTATTTTGATTTTCAAAAAAATATAAATTTTTAATTTTTAGCTTATTATTGTAAAAAAACCGATTATCAAAGCATTTCTTTTTTTAATTATAAAGTTAATACAAAGAGGAGGCAGACATTATGCATTTAATTTTTTTCATAATTTAAGGATCCGATTAAATAATAAGTGTCCCATAGAAGTTCCATTTAAAAAAAATAGTTTTCGTTGAAAAACCAATATCGTTGAACTTTATGAAGAATAAATCGTGTTTAATGAAGAGATAATATTTTAAAGGTACTTGCAGACCGATTTTTAACAATTTTGGCAAAATCGCGACCCTCTATGATTAAACTTGAAAATAAAAAAATCTATATTTTTTGAAAATCAAGAAATAATTTGAGGGTTAGCTCATATATACTTTGGCTAGCAGGATCCAAATATGTAAAAATATACTGGTTGTCCCATTTGATAATTTGATTTTGATGTCAATTGCATCGAAAACTGAAGTCGGCCATTTCGGTCCTCTACATCATATAATTGGAAATTTCGTCCCATATCACTAAACTAAATTTGAGAAAAATTCATTCGCCCGTTCAAAAGTTACAAGAGTGTCCCAATCGGCTGAGCCACCCGGTATACAGTTTTCGAGGCAATAACATGTCTTTTTAAAAAACAGTCAAATTTATACTACAGGGAGTAAAAGTGTGTAAGAATTATATCTTTCTTATTTTTGGTATCATTACACAGGCACACAAAAAGTCGAGTACGAGAAGGCAGACCTATGTATTTCCATGCATTTTGACCTGCTGAACACGAATCCGATGTCCGTTTTGCCCGATTGGCTCTTGCATTTTTGCTAACCTCAAAAAACACCTTAAGAATGCCCGAAAAATCCCAAACAACTAAATAAAGAGCTTAAATGAGCTGATCACTATATCTATACGTAATTTGGGGCGCTGAAACTGAATATGAGGTCAGAATTAGCCGATCAGTTAAGAATTTTGACATTACCTCAAAAAACACCTAAAAAATGCCCAAAAATCCAAAACAAATAAATTAAAAGCTTAAACCAAGAACTTTAAACTAAGAATTCTTAACTCAACATAATCTGAGACAAGAAATTTTAACCAAAAACCTATTATAAATTAAGGCAAGAACTGTTAAGTTCCTAAGGCAAGAACTATTACGGTTTAGAGTTCTTGGTTTATAGTTCCTTGTGTAAAGTTCCTGTCTTAGAATATGTTGCATCTAGAGTTCTTGGTGCAAAGTTCTTGCCTTAAGTTTTGTTAAATTTAGAGTTCTTGGTTTAAAGTTCTTTGTGTAAAATTCTGGCCTTGTTTTTAGTAAATTCGATGTTCCGAAATATCGAAAAAAAATCAACGAAAAATAACAAGTATTTATCTAAAATGTTATAGTATGGAAATAGTGGATAAAGGTTTTCCATGGTACCTTGCATCATATGTTATAAGATGTTGGACAAATGGAAAGAACGTTAAAAAGTAATAAATATAATAATCCAACAATATGGAAGGAGCCTGGAATCCGTGAAGGGTGTTATTTTTTAGCAATACAAATGTTTCCGGATTTAATGCTAATGGAAACTGAAACCGAAAGTCAAGAAGATGACAGTGAATATGAAGATAGTGAATGTGAGTGTTCGATAAGAACTAAAATTCCCAATATTTGGTGAAATGATAAACTTAATAATGTTGTTAGAAATCTTGGTCTATCTAATGATGGGGAAGAATATTCAGCGGCGATTATGGGAAAAGACAATTTAGTATCAAGTGATGTTCGTTCTAGCTCATACAGAAAGAGAGAAAAAGACTTTAGAAAATATTTTACACAAGGAAAAGAATACTTGCTCTTATATTATCAAAATGAAGAAGAGTTGATGTATATACTTAAATCTATCATATATCGATTTTACGAACTTAGCCAAAATAAATCGTTGCCCACCGTCACCACGTGGAGGTGCCCTAGTTGCAAAAATAGAAAAAGAAACAAATGGCATATGACAATCAAACAGAATACAGAAAAATATATAATTCTAAACAGCTCTATGAAAAAAAAAGTAAAAAATCATCAAGGGAGGTAAATGTTAAGTTCAAACGATATTCCTCTCTCAACAGAGTAAACTGTCCGAAAATTTTTTCCTAAAAATGTCACTGTTCAGTAATATTTTCCTTTAGATACTTAAAAATTTAAAAGTTACCCATCTGCGCTTACTAGGGTGAGAATATATGCTGAAATAATATTTCTCTATGAAGTTTGCAGATTGCACTTTAATTCTGACTACGGTGTTCAGCTCGTGAAAATACGTCGGAAATGATATGTTCAGATATTATGTAGAGCAAAGTCAATTTTGGGCAATGATTCAGTCATTTTTGGATATTTTTTCATCCTAAATATGGATTTTACAAGATATTCGATCGTCGCGCATAAATTCTGATCTTGGATTCGGTTTCAGTGCCCCAAATTACGTATAGATATAGTGATCAGTTCATGTAAGCTTTTTATTTATTTCTTTGGGATTTTTCTGGCATTTTTTAAGTGTTTCTTGAGGTTATATCAAATTTCCTAACTGTTCGGCCAACTCTGACCTCAGATTTGGTCTCAGCACCCCAAAATACGTATGGAAATGGTGGTCATCTCATTTAAACTTTTTATTTACTTGTTTGAGATTTTTCAAGCATTCTGAAGGTGTTTTTGGAGATTAGGGAAAATGCAAGAGCCAATCGGCCAAAACGGACATCGGATTCGTGTTCAGCAGGTCAAAATGCATGAGAGTGCCTTCTAGCACTCGACTTTTTTTTGTGTGTGCCGGTGTTATCATTAATAGTCATTTTTCTACGACTGTTGAAGAAACTGTTTTTTTTTTCCACTATTTTTTGTGCATAAAACATATGTTTATGGTATAATACTGAAAAAAAGTAAAAAGCATGAAAAAAAGTAACATAATTTCACATTTGTGTATAGCCAGATTGAAGAATGCATTGAAAACAAATGAAATTGTCTCATGATCTCCGCTTTAGAGATTAATTAATTTATTCATCTAAATATGGAAATTAAAGAGAGTCGTAGAAAAAATATTACCTGAAACTAGTAGTAAAGTAAAGTACCACTTTATGCACTTGTTGTATAAATGACTGTTTTCCAACAAGTGTATAAAGTGATACTTTTTTCACGAATGGGAAGTTTGGCATGGCAATCCCATTAGTGAAAAAAAGATACAGACGTTTGATAAAATATTTATTCTACAACTGCCATCAATTTCCATATTTAAATAAATAATTTTCAGAATTAACTTAAACGTTGAAACAAATCTATAATTTGATAGGATCCACAGACAACTTCATTTGTTTTCAATGCACTCTTATGATTCAGCTATACATCAGAGTGAAAAACATTACTTTTTTCCACTATTACCATAAATATATAGGGTGTCCCGAAACTCCCGCCTTTCCCTTTAGGTGCTAATTCTCCATGCAAAAATAGTAAGAAAAGTTCCTATAAACATGTGTCCGGAAATGCTTCCTAAGGGAGCTACGGCCCTCTAAGGATGGCACAAAAATAGGTGTACTAATTATCTCGGAAATGATTTGGGACAACTTTATGAAACTTGGTTAACTTTTTTTGATCAATAAAAGTTATTGTTTTACGTCTACTTTAAAAAATAAATAATGCGCATTTAGCAAACGAATACGCAATATTTCGTTTAGACCGCTTTTACTCGAAAACGGCTTGCCATATGGCTAATTGTAAAGAGGCCTTTTTTTATGCAGAATTAACCAGGGAATCATAATCAGGGATTAAAGTACTAAAAATGTCAAATGGAAAATTAATATGTAGAAACAAAGAACACCGACCTCTCGTTTCTCCGCCCCTGGATAAAATTATTTTTTGGCTAATACTGTAGAACAATAACCTTCAATAATCAAAAAAACGTAACCAAGTTTCATAAAGTTGTCCCAAATCATTTCCGAGATAATTAGTAAAAACACCTATTTTTGCGCCATTCTTAGAGGGCCGTAGCTCCCTTAGGAAGCATCTCCGGACACATGTTTATAGGAACTTTTCTTACTATTTTTGCATGGAGAATTAGCACCCAAAGAGGAAGGCGGGAGTTTCGGGACACCCTGTATATTTTATTCACAAAAAAGAATGAAAAAATTACAAGTTTTTTTCAACAGCCGTAGCATACACAACACATTACTTTCGCATTACATATTAAGTGTATTTTTTCAGCCTCCCTGTATACATTTAAGAACAAAATTATGTAGTTATGTTGCAGTTGACAGCTTCCTGATTTCAAAGAACTCTAAATACAATTTATATTATTTTGACTACTTTACTAATGATTAAACCTACAAACAGTTATAATTGATAATAAAATGCGGCGGAAAAATTATACAGTGTGTCAGAAGTATGGATTCGCCTGAGTAACTCGTCAAGATAGCGAGAGATATGAGAAAAATGACCTCTATAAAAGTTATTGAGGTCATCAGAAGGCATCACTTGATCACCATGGATTTGACCTTGAAGGGTGTTTTCAAGGTTATTTGAAGGTCAACTTTCGTTTTTACCCCGGATTCTGAAATAGAGAAATATTTTGCATTAGAGCTGTAAGGAATCAAATTGACCCTAGGGGTAAAAGTCAAATTTCTCTCGAAAATTTCAGGTATCTCGTCGGGATAGCGAGATAATGAAGAAAATGACCGGTATAAAAGTTGTTGAGGCCATCGAGGGCACCACTGGGTGACCTTGGATTTGACTTCGAAGGGCGTTTTTAAGGTTATTTGAAGGTCAACTTTGGTTTATCAAATGGGAAGCCCCCTATCTGTAAGGTCATCACGATCATTATTGCCTGCTTTCAGTCACCAAACCCCGAGATCAATTCGACCCTTTACAACCCTAATGCAAAATCTTTCACTCTTTCTCTCAGAATCCGTGGTCAAAAACAGGGGTTTCTATTTAAAAAACGTTGAAATGTTGAAAGTTGACCCTCAAGTGTTCCTTAAAGTGCTCTTCACGGTCAAAGCCAAGGTCACCAAGTGATGCCCCCCCCGATAACCTCAACAATTTTTATAGGTCATTTTCTTCATATTTCGCTATCCTGACGAGATACCAGCCTAAAAATTTCGAGAGACATTTGACTTTTAGATTACCCCTAGGGTCAATTTGACTCCTTACAACTCTAATGCAGAATTTTTCGCTCTTTCAGAACCCGGGGCCAAAAATGGGGGTTCCTATTTAAAAAACAAATGTCGATCTTCAAATGATCTTGCGATGACCTTCAAGGTCAAATACAAGGTCATCAAGTGGTGTCCCCGATGACCTCAATAACTTTTGTACATGTCATTTTCCTCATATTTCGCTATCCTAACGAGTTATTCAGGCGTATCCATACTTTTGGGACTCTCTGAATATTCAATAAAATGTGCTAAAAATCTTAATAAAACGTACAGGTTGAAAATATAATAATTTCGCAATATGCATCAACGTTGCTAAACATATTTGCTTACTCTTTTTTGTGCACACAAAGCTCACATACCTAACTATATTCCTTCCAATAAGGAGTTTCCACCATCATTGCATTGGAAATAGAATATGCCAATCCTTAATCAAGAAATTTATTCGATTTGGTAAGTATTTCGGCTAGATGCAAACACTGGTAGATTTTCTAAGAATATTTTTAAAAAATCCACTATCCGTGCTGCTTTGCTAAGTTTAAAACCGCTGCCCAAGGAATCACTACTTCCACATCCAGATTTTCTATCCAAGTCACTCACAACGAAAAAATTTTGTATGTGGAAATAATTGTTTATGGAACTTTAATAATATAAAATTTGAAATCCTCTACCCCATAAAACGATACCCCACATCGGTAGTGGGGTGGGGGTGGTGATAGGGGGTGGATGAAGTAAAAAAATATTTTGAGGTTTCTGGTTCTTATACACACACTAAATCACAATTTTTTTCATCCCCTTTAATAATGGGGTGGGGGCGGTAATGGGGGTGGCTACTGCCAAATTTTTTTTTGAGACCTTAGCTTCTCTTGTACATACTAAATACCAATTTTATGGACTCTTACCTACTTGATTTACCTATTTACCCCAAATTTACCCCAATTTACCCTCCAACCCTTCGACGGAACAAGATGAAAATATAATCTAGTTCTAGATCTCGTTAAAGTACATGTGTGTACCAAATTTCAAGTCAATATCTCAAACGGTTCCAGAGTAAACGTGCGCACAAAAAAAAGAATTTTTTTTTTTCGCTCAAACTTAAAATCTCGACGTTTCATGACATTCTAAGCCTATTTGAACAATAAAAATTTTTAAAATTTTTTTTGTCGTTACTATACTTCCACTGGATGTGGAAGTAAAAAATATGAAAACTATTGCAATTAAGCATTTTTTGTTTGGTAAATATCGCAAGAAATTCGCTTATGTAATTTGATGGAAATATATAAGACAGTGTTCAATGCAATTATCTCTTCTTGCCTTAGCAAGAAAACCGTATTTAAAACTGAACGCAAGTATGTAGGCACCTCCTTTACTTTAATTGGGCAAGGTCCGGTGAAATTTAGGTCAACATATCTCAATATTGCAAATTTTGACCCAAGGCTAAAAGGCTAAATGAAGAAGTTTTAGAGAAAAAAATGTGGAAAAATTAGAAGAAAAATTAGATAGAAAAAAATTGGTATAATTGGATAATAATAGAGAATTTCCTATAAGCTATGCTTGCAAGAAAAAGGAAGATGACACCGAACCATTACTTAGTAACACAACAACTACGTATTTAAAGAAGATAATTTATTAAGTAACAACATTTCTATCGAAACTGATCTAAAACATGAATTTGCTCTCTTGGTTATACTTGTGACTAGAAATTACCTACAAATAAAAATCTTATTAATATTAACCCTAAACTATTTTCTGTTGCCAATAATTCGGTTATTGAATTATTACGGTATGATGAACGATTAATGAAGAAATACGTTTTTCTATGGAAACTTCATGCAGATCCTCTCGACATACGTGACTTAGAAACATATAAATTGAATATTACAAAACCATGTACATTGTATCTTGCCCAGGGTAAGGCCCTAGTAGTACTGCAAACCTCCAGCGGCGTGACTAAGGCATGCATATGAACATCCATTAATGAATGTGTGCAAAATTCTCTTGACTAGTGGAGGAATTCTCTACTGTCGAGATGGAGCAACGAGATGATTAAGGCGGATTTTCTAACTCAACACTGTCGATGTGGTAGATATATGAGTTCCATGGACTCGGCAGGGAACGAAACATGCAGATTCTGCCTAGAAGAAGAGAAAACCTCAGGTCATGTTCTATACCACTGGTACTATGAAGGCTTAGCGAGGCTGAGATCTTAACTAGTTGGGAAGAAAGATCAAGGGCTGATAGCCACACTAAGGACCCCCTACGAAATACAAAGGATAAAGCTGGATAAGGTTTCGTTACTTATAAAAAATAAAATATACGAATATAGTATATGACTATGATCTTCAAGAAGAAATTATATTGCACACATTTTTTATAAATATACTCTTTAAATCATTTTGTGATTATTTATACCTAATTTTTATTCCATATTTATAAATTGCCTACTATAACGTAGCATTTCCGAGATAACTAAAACAGCATATCTAGTACTTAATAGTAAGGGGAGCTTGTGACAAAAAACTGCAAGAGTCTCGTAAAGGCACATATTTCAATATAGTATTATATTAAGGGTTTAGATGAGTCAGCAACAGCTCGCAAGGCCAGATATTGGGATAACTTCCGGCGGTGTGCTTTGTAGTATATAGTAAAGACAAGTGTCATAAAAGTGTTTTGTAGTGATTGAAAATTGATATGTTAGTAGTATATTGAATATAAAACTGTTACAAATTGGTCAGAGATCAGACAGCACAGTTCTAGAACGTAACGCCTGAGCACTTAATATATGCTGTCTCGAAAATAATGTCAATTTAAGTATTTTGTAAAAGCTTAATCTTTGCATAATGTTAAATTATTGAATATAATTCATGAAAAAAATAGTCAGACATTATGTAGATAGAACCAACACAGTCAGTAATCGCTAGAAGTAACAATATTAAGGGCGTACGCGCATTGATATTGCGGACTTCTAAGCGATCGATGAAGCTTAATTATTTGTTAAATAATATAATTACACTATAGCCATTTGATATTCTCATTTTTCAATATACTGAAACGTTGAATTTTGAAATTAATAGAATGATTATTAATGTAAAATGCAATGTAAGAGTTTATTTTAAAAATGAATTTTGTTTTATAAGAATGACTATATAAACTTTTAACTTTCAGGGAACTCATCTGCTCCCATTGAAACACCTTTTATGTAGCTCAGAAATCATCAAAACAGTAAATGGAACTCTACTGTGTACCTTTACTAGAACATACACATTCAAGGATATCAAAGACGCTTTTCAAATTAAAGTTAAAAATGCTGAAGCCTCGAATCTGCCGCCGGGCTAAAAAAGCACGCAGAACGTGCTGAATATATTTCCAATGTTTGGAAAAATGCACATATGAAAATTTTAACAACAATGTCGGCTGTGGTGAATGGTTGGCTGGAAATCGATGGACGGTACAATTTCGATTGATACGAAGGCCAGCAATTACCTGCATTCTTTAAAGATGTTATAATTCAACTATATGAGAATGAAGGTAAATACGAAAAGTGCATTTCTATCCATAATAATGCTTAACAATAATGAAGAAAATGAATATTGAAAAATAGTTTGTCTATATTCGTATAATTCATATATATAGATTAAAAAATTGTAATGATACTTACATTTTAATTATTACAAAAGATTATTGCATGTAAAATTATAAATCGTTACATAATTATTTTTTACAGATTCGGAGTCTGAGCTACTGGACGATTTCGAACGATGCAGTTCAGACAGTGACGATGAATCTGATGGAGACGTTGACAGCAATATCAATTACGATTTTAACAAGCTTATATAATGAATAAATTGAATTAATTTAGAATTTTTTTCTTTAAAACAGTCCAATATTAAACATTAATATGGTTAATATAAAAAAAACAGTTTTTTCATTGCACCTTGTAATTTTGTCATTTACAATAATTAAATATTAATTTCAAAATTCATTGTTTAACTTTATATATTGAAAAATGAGAATTTTAAATGGTCATAGTTTTATTATTTTATTTAACATGATTCTATCTGTCCATAAATTAATATTGATTATTAATTAATGTCAGTAATTTATATCCATTTGTATACAGAAATAGTATTTAAAAAATATTTGTCTTTACACACTTGTAGTTCTCTGACGATAGTTGAATAAACCGAAACGTAAGAAAACGGTAGTAGTGGTAGTAGTAGTAAAAGGCCGATAATTCCAGGATATACCTACAAGTTACACTGAAATATGAGCCTTTACAAAACTCTTGCAGTTTTTTATCACGAGTTCCTGGACTATTACTCCTAGGAAAATATGCTCCCTTTGTAATTTTTATTGATTGTTTCTGTTATTTTTGTACTATTTACTTAATATCCTATAAGTAAGGCAAATATTGACAACAACACAAAAAACATGACACAGACTCAGTCTTCTGTTTACAAATTAACAAACGGGTAAACTTCTGAGGTAGCGGCGATATCTAATTTGGGGGTAACCGGAGTAAAAAAAATCATTCGAAAATTTAATGCAAGTGCACGTTAGAGATGCCATTTTTTATGGAAATTAAATTTAAACTATTAAATAATTTTTTATTTAATACGGTTAGATTGCAGTTCTTTTATAATATAGGTTAAAATATAATTGAGAAAGAGTACCTGAGAATAATACTTAGTACTTTGTATAGACTCAATAAGTAATAATTAATTAATAGATAATACTATGGTATTAAGTATTAGACATAAACACTAATATTCACGATACTTCTATCTAGAAGAAAACATTTGTTTTCGTTTTTTTTAACCTCAGGCGTCACCAAATAATAAAAAAGTAAATATTTATCAGATAATTGAGTTATTTATTTTACAACCCAATTTTCTCGCTGTCCCCTAAATAAATTTCATATAAATATTTATAGGAAAAATATCGCCCCGTAGAAAATACATAAATTATTATAATCTAACTTATACCTTTAGTAACATCAAAAACATCTGAATATTTCATGGGGTATGTGAGATTTTATAAAATCTGATTGTCACTCAGGAAAAGTTTTACCCTTGTCTTCCCTACACATTTATATTACATGAGCATCATTATTGATCGGAATGAAGTATAGAGCGCACCATTTGACTAAGCAGGAGTTGCTGTAGTCCTCCTAAACTCATCCGATTTTTTCTGGAAAGGTGAAAGGTAACAACAATAAACCGATTCGTGAGTTGAAAGATTATTTCTGGCATCATTTTCACACTTTGGTACGTTTTGAAGGGCAGTAGATTGATGAAGGTACCCGACACTACACTTTATACTATCGACCGAGAGGTAACACTGTTTCAGTGAGGAGATGAAATCCCAGCGGCGCAGGGTTTGGGATAGAGTTGCGGATCACAGTTCGATAGTCCGGCTGTTTCTTTTTAATTTAAAATCAGTTGTATAATTATACAGAGATAATTTAAAATACAAGTGAAACTTTAAACTTATAATTCCTTATAGCTTAATGACATAATCCGCAGTGATTTAATTTCAAAATTAAATAGAAATGCTTCAACAGAAAACACCTATTTCTGTCTCATAGAATATACGCTGATTGGAACACCTCACACAGACGTTTACACCTAAAGCCGACACTTTCAACATGTAATGCAACGTGTAATGCAACATGCAATGCAATGTGTACTGGCGTTGCACGTTACAGTTAACGTTGCAATGAGGGAGCGCTGGTGATCCATACCTTGTCGGTTTTTAGCGCGCAATCAAAGAGATGAATAGAAATGCGCGTCGATTTGTTACACGGTGTTTTCATGTTGCATTGCATGTTGCATTACACGTTGCATTGTGCGTTGCAGCTGTAGTCTGTACGAGGCTTAAGATTAGTGTCCACTGTATTGTCAATATTCCTCCATATCATAAAAGACTACAGTTTCATATGCTTCTGTTCGTCCTTGTATTAATGAAACAGTGAAATTTCACTTTGATAAGCAAGTCTTGTTTTAGGATTTTCCTGTACAGCATACAATACTTGAGGCTCTACATACAACGTCGCATTCGTCATCTATCCTAGTTGCATTAAAATCGTTATAATGGGCTCCCAAAATGCTGCACTAGAGATGCAAAAGTTTCTAGATTTGGGAATATGGCATTTAGGAAACTGTTTAGTTTCAAATTCCCTCCTCTAATCACATATTACCAAATCACCGCAAATAAAGTTAAACTAACCTAAGCAATTTAGCAGTTTCGAGGAGTGAATAAATAAATGGGTGAGTACAAGAGTAGTTCACGGTTCTCATATGGCTATCTACCTGTATTCGTATTCTATCTACTAGGTCATAGTTGCAGTTCCAGTTCTGAGGCAAAGTTTTCCTGAGAACGTTGTTAATTTTTTTTTATCGCCTTATTTATATCAATATCCTGGCGGAGTTTAGCCATAGGCTATTCTACCACTCAACCAGGACAGACACACATACATAGACAACATTACAATACCCATTCCCTGCGACATTGTCATCTGCCGCAGCTGAGACTCGAACTCAGGAGAGGAGAGCGACTAGACCGTGTTGTCTTTCACACAACCGCAGTCTAGCCTACTGCTACCGTATCGGCAATACATGAAAAACGTCACTACACGTTCATACCCTAGCCAAGATTCGAACCCGGGATCTCGTGGTCGCAAGCCTAACATCTCAAGCACTGCGCGACCGAGCCAGTTAAATCTTCTATTAGCGATAGCATCACATAAAAAGAGTACGTGGTCGCGGTTTCATCCTCGATGTCACACAGTTACTGATACGTCTGTTTAAATCCCCTATTTGTTAAGTATCGGTTCTGTCAATCCTACCATCCATCTCAACTTTTTCTTCTTCACTTTTGAGCTCTCTGTCAGTGTATTTGAAGACTTCTTCGATAAGAAGCTTAGAATGCTTCTGATCTCCTTATTTCCTGTACCTTGTTTTCTTCTCTTGTTCATTTCCTAATCATGAGTTTGACCATTTTTATACGAACACCAAGTGGAGGTTCTAAGAGTCTACCTCTTCTCAAGAACGTCGGCTTTTCTCCAATTAGGCGTTTATACTTCGGTATCCATTCTAAACATGCTTTATATATTCTGTCAATATATTTAAGGCTTCCTTGAATTCCCATAATAGTTTATAGGTGCATGATTTCAGAGCCAATAGCGCTGCTTGTCATTATAATAGCCTCAACTTCATCTCGAAAAACTGTTGTTACTCAGACTGACATATATCCTCCGCCAATTTTCACAGAGTGTACATCAGCTCTTCTTCAGTTTGTAATCCGTTTGTATATATTGATGGTTACAGCTTAAGGTTCAGTGATACGTTCACCTCATCTCCATCTTTCTCAATCACAGATACTTAGGTACTGTGTATTCTGTCCGAATTTTTCTATCATCGATATAGTATTCTGGAAATTGTGAGCAAAAAAATTATTCAAGAAGTGTGAATAGTTCCCAAGGAGGTGTGTTTCCCTCATTAGTTTACACAGTAACATAAGTTATGTACCAGAAATTATGTTAAATGCTTTGATAAGATAAAAATACAAGATCTAGAACCTACACTCGTAAACCTTAATAAATAAAATATAGTATTTAATGTAATTAATCTAAGGAGGAAAATAACATGTAGAATGTGATTGATACAAGTGTCAAAGAAGAAAACCTGATATACTTTTAATGTACAGGATTATCATAAAAAAAATAGTAGGTCAATAAAATGCTACAGAGAAAATATCACCGAGAGTATTTAAGTACATATAGTCCTACCTATATGTACTTTTTTCATGCAAAAATGGCGTAAGTCAGTTTTTCTTTTTAAAGTGTTCGCGAATTCATTCTGAGTATTTTGTCAAGTTGGCGGGGTCGGTGGTCATTGGGGTTAGCCGCCATCTTTGCGAAAAGTCAAAACGCAAATATCTCGCGAACCATTGATGTTACGACAAAAATGGTAAACACCTTTTTTGTTCAGTACTAAATTATCTATAAATTAGCAGACGTAGAACTAACGAGTTACAGTGCGTGAAAACTTTCAAAACGTTGTTATTACGGATTATGTCGTAAACTATTGATCTTACATTAAAATATCAAATAGCAATCATGTATAGCATTAAATTCTCCTCACTTTATGTGATAGACGCCATTTTGTAGGACTAATATTTCACGGGCTATAGCTGGTAAATAATTGTAAAAAAATAGTTTTTTGAAAATATCTCCTAAACTATCCATTCTACACTCAAATATATCATTATCAACTTTGTAGAGCACTAAATTCTCTACAATCTGGTGCTCTACGAGTTTGCAATTACATATTTGTATATTTGATCAGTAGTTAACGAGATGGTTTGTGAAAAATATTTTTTTATAACTTGCAAAAAGATGTTAAATACAAACGGTGGAGAAGTTAATGCTCTACAAGTTTGCAACTACATATTTTTATATCCGATCAACAGTTAACGAACTATTTTAAAAACAGTATTTTTTAAAAACTTTTCACGAGCAGCAGCTCATGAACTATTAGTTCTACAAAATAGTACTTCAGAAATTGCACAGAAATTAGTGCTCTTTTTAAGACTTTCATTTAACATTTTAATGTGTCATCAATATTTTACGAGATAATCCACAAAACTCTCGTAACTTGTAAATGTTTAGTACTGCGAAAATAGGCCTGTTAAGGATTTTATAGAGAATTTGGTCCTGAACAAAGGAGGTGCTTACCATTTTTGTCCTAGTATCAATGGTTCGAGAGATATTGCCCTTTGACTTTTAGCAAACATGGAAACCAACCCAACCACCGTCGACTTCGCCATCTTGACAAAATATTCCCCCGAACACTTTAAAAATGACAAAATGCTAGTTTTGCATTATGAACATACCTTGTATGTATTGAATTAATAGATAAATAATTAGATTTGTTTTAATGTGTACCCATCTTTGGACTTTTTTCACAAAAAAAATTGCACGAAAGTGGAAGGGAGGCCCATATGAGCCTCTTACCGATGGACTCCTACATACCACTCCTGTTCTGCGCTTGATGCTATTTACTGAAATATTCTATTGCACACATTATTAACTTGTTTATTTCTGATCAATTTCACAGCCACACAAAAAAAAGTTCTGTGCAGCGGACTAAATTATATGGATATGGTATATTTTTCGACGCTGAATCCGAATCCGTAGTCCAACAAAAATCTATCGTGTCAGTTTTGTTTTTTAGTCTTAAAATGCACAGTGGGTCAGGTTTAACGTTTTTTGGTCAAAACTCTGAAACTCATGGAAACGCCCCAAAATCGACTGGCGTTGAGAGGAAAAATAATGAAAAAAAACCCCATCGATAAATACTGGTGGATTTTAGGGGTGGAAATTAAAATAATTGAATAAAATTGTGAAAATTTGGATTCGAATAGAATATTGCCTCCAAATTTTAGGAAAAATGGTTAAAAAATTCCACCGATATATAAGGCTGGTTTTCAGGGGGTGGAAATTGAAATAATTGGATAAAATTGTGAAAATTCGACTAGAATATTGCCTCCAAATTCGAGAAAAAATGGTAAAAAATTCCATTGAACGATTTCATGACTTGAAATAAATCAGTCATACAATATCACTAATTATTTTACTCCTAAAATTGGGTATTTTTAACCTGCATTAACGTATTCAAAATGCCTTAACTCAAAAAACGGCGGCTAGGGGCAGCTGCAATTCACAGAATATATAGAGAACACTATATTCAATATCAAAAAAATATAAAGGTAAAGCTTGCGAAAGTGAAGTGTAACAAAAATGAAAAGTTTCATTTTAATCAAAATTTACGGCTGAAACCTCTCACTCGCTAAAAGGCTATAATTCGGACACCAAATAACAAATAAAGTCAACTAACTGCCTACAATAAAGTTCTTGCCTTGTTCTATGCCAGACATGGCCGATTCGTTCAATTGAAGGCAAAAAAACCAAAAATTCACAGTCGTGTAAACGCTAAATTTTTACTGCACAATTTTAAACTAGAACACGTGTTTCCTTCTCGAGCTGTAGAATGCAAATGCGGCAGGTATAGGGATCAAGGCCTTTTGTTTCCCCAAGAATAAAGTCCATCCTTACCAAAAAGCATGTTTGTTACTCATTTTTCGGAAGTTGGTGAAATTTGGTTCATTTAAGTTTTGTCCAGAAATCTCTTAAAATGACCCACTGTGAAATGGTGTAAAATCATAGAAATAATGTAATTACTCTTAATGAAGGGTGAAAAGTGGTGGATGTTTTGTAGTCGAGAGCAGAGAATATAAATTCGGGCCACAGTAAGCTATTTCTATAAATTAAACCGAAATCCCCCTTATGGGGGAGTGAAAACTACCGCTAAAACTCAAAAGACGCAGGTGAGTGTAAATAACATGTAAAAAGACCAAATTTTTGTATCTCTTAGTGCAAAATATTTGACTCTGGTGCGACAACCAGCCATTACTCTCAACGGGTAGAGACTCAATCCTATGGAGGGTTAAAACTACCCCCACCCCTCATAGGTTTCAAATCTGAAAAAAAATCTGGCAGGGTGAACAAATATGGAGTAAATTCATTCCAACCACCAATACATGACTAGAGACTACCCTTAAAAGGTGGTAAGAGCTATTCCTATGCTCAAATGTTACATATTATTATGGGTGCTATTAAAATTCGGAAAAGGTCAAATACTTGTAGCTCATTATGCCAAATAAATAAATCTGGTTCGATAACCACCTAATCTTTTTAGTAAGGTTGAAAATCACCTCTATTAGGGTGAGAGGTAAAAACTACCCCCACATACGAATGGAAATAGATAGACGGAAATTCAGTTTATTTAGCTTACATAGATAGAAAAAAATGGCCACGGAAGAGATAACATCCTATAACTATGACTAAAAAAAAAGAAAAAGAAAACCACGGAAAAGATATTTTAAACATAAGAGGAAAGTCATAAAAAAAGAAAGTATTTGGATTGATGGCCGAAAGTTTGATATAAATAGGAAAAAGAATAGCTTTATACAGATTAAGAGATAGATAAGTTGATAAATGTTAAGATAAACAGTTGAAAAAGCAGGTATGGTATAATAAATAAAACACAACTGGTTAATGCTGAAATGAATTTACTCCATTTTTATCTACCCTGACTAAAACTACAAATGCTTGAATTTTTGTTCCAGGATATTAGAAGTAATGAAATCCGTCTGTCTGTGGGGGTAGTTTTTACCCCTTCCCCCAATAGGGGTAATTTTCAATCTTATTAACATTGGGTGGTTGTCGTAGTAGATTTGTATATTTGGCACGATGAGCTACAAGTATTTGACCCTTTCCGAATTTCAATAGCACCTATATGCGGCAGCTCTTACTAAGGGTAGACTCTAGTCATGTGTCGGTGGTTTTAATGAATTCACTCCATATTTGCTTAAAACTATAAAAGCCTTAATTTTTTTTTCCCGTTTTGAAACCTATGAGGGGTGGGGGAAGTTTTAACCCTCCATAGGGTTGATTCTCTACCATTTGAGAGTAATGGCTGGTTATCGCACCAGAGTCAAATATTTTGCAGTAAGATATACAAAAATTTGGCCTTTGCACATGTTGCGGTAGTTTTCACGCCCCATAAGGGCGGATTTAGGTTTATCTTATAGAAATAACTTACTGTGGCTCGAATTTATATTCTCTACACTCGACTACAAAACATTTACCATTTTTCACACTTCATTAAGAGATATTACATTATTTCTATGATTTTACAACATTTTAAGGGATGTTTTTGACTAAAAAACAAAACTGACGCGACAGATTTTTTTTAACTACGAATTCGGATTCAGCACACTATATCCATATAATTTGGTCCGCTGCACAGAACTTTGTTTTTGTGTGGCTGTGTTTTCTGAGACTGTAAAGTTAGGTGAAGTGTATTTTACATAGAAAAGACCCACAGCTGACAAATTCGACTCTCACTTATAGGCAAATCATATATTTGCTTAAAAATTAACAAAGATTTAGATCTTAGCAGCTTTAGAGGTTGATTAAGAAATTTGTCACTCCTAGATATGCTAGTCTTTTTAACCGATTTCATAAAATTTAAAAAAGAGAAGTTTCTCAATTCGATCCGTATGTTCATTACTTATAGATTCGCTTAACCGATCTCTATGCAATCTCAAACTGTAGGGTGGTGATCTCGTATTAATTTCGTCAAGCTACGTTTAGCGTAAGTCGAGATATTCGAGAATATGCCGAATGCGCCAGTAATAAGGAAAATGTAATATCGTGATAAAAAATTCAAATTTTGTCGGAATTGCATTAAAATTGGTAGTTAGATATTTTAGGAGTAGCTAGTACCGAATCCGATGTCAAAAATTAAAAATTCAAAATTGCGAATCTAATGTTGCAATAGGTGCAATATTGTGTACATTTTATAATTTTGATTAACATAATTCAGTTTCTAATGTTAATGGTAGTTTGTTAGATTTAGTCATAAGTAATATCACCTCATTACAAGTTGATAAGTCAGAAATTTCCATGATAAGGGAAGACTTACACCATCCATCACTGTGTATTAACCTACTTCAAGGAAATGACGAAGCAAAAGATATGTTTTCAGTCAAGTCCGAATTGACTTTTAATTTTAAAAAAGCCGATTATGTCAAAATGTACAATTTATTTCTAAAAACAGATTGGTCTTTTCTAACAAATTACGAGAATGTTAACCTAGCTCTAGAAGACTTCTACAGTGTTATTAATAATATATTTATAACATGCGTCCCAAAGACTTATCCCTCAACTTATATCAAAAGTCATCGGTATCCCTCATGGTATAGCAGAGACAGACAAATTCAGCATGGAAAAAATATAAGCAATTCAACAACAGTCAGGACCTTGAAAAGTTTAAAACACTAAGATCAAAAATAAAAAATGTTATTAAGCTAGCGCATAAACAGTATGTCAACAATATTGAAAATAACTTTAAGACGAATTCTAAATCTTTTTGGTCATACATTCATAGCAAAAAGAACACGACAACCATTCCAAATAATATGACCTACAATGATAATTCTTTGGGCAATCCTCAAGAAATTGTCGACACATTTGCTGAGCACTTTAAAACTGCTTTTACAGAATCATCTGAGTACGTAGACTCTGATGACACTGACATAGATGAGAATGAACATGAACCGTCACAGTCAGTCCAACTGAATGAAGATAAGATATGTAAAGCTATCAGGAAGTTAAAAAACAAATTTACTGCTGGTCCTGATGGTATACCGTCATTTCTTATCAAAGACTGTGCCAATGTCTTAGCGAAACCTTTACTTATTTTATTTAATTTAGCCCTTAACAGTAACACATTCTCAGAGTTATGGAAAAACTCCAAAATCATTCCCGTCTTTAAAAGAGACAATCGGACTGACATAAAAAACTATCGACCCATCACCATCATTAATAATTTTAGTAAAGTCTTTGAATTCGCTCTATACGAGGAACTTCACACACATGTCAACGAACAAATTTGCCCTAATCAGCACCTTTGTGGCAGGCCGGCCGACAATCAGCAACTTGGTTTTTGTTACACAATTTATTTCGGAGGTGTTGGATGGCAATGGACTGGTAGATGTCATTTATACAGACTTCTCAAAGGCGTTCGACAGACTTGACCACGGTATTTTACTAAGAAAGCTTTCTGGGGTCCCCTATTCTTTATTTTATTTATAAATGACATTGTTCTTGGTCTGAACTGCCATTGTTTACTATATGCGGATGACCTCAAAGTGTATCTAGCTATACTAGAAAATTGAATCCTGTGCAGCATGAATACTCTATAAATCAGGTACATTTAAATAAACCAAATGTATTTAAAGATCTAGGCATAACTTTCGATAGTAAGTTGACCTTTAACCAGCACATCAATATCATTGTATCATCAGCTTATAAAATCCTGGGCTTTATCATTAGAAACTCCGGTGAGCTCAACAACATCGACACATTAAAAATTCTATTTACGTCTTTTGTGCGTTCTAAACTTGAGTACGGCTCTGTTGTATGGAATCCTAACTACGCTGTACATAGTAAAGCTATCGAACAAATTCATAGAAGATTTTTAAAATTTACGGGGCGAGCGTAGAGGCGACTTCAATGTGAATATCAGTCGATATTCCGTTGAAGCAACGTCAAGCGCGGTTAGTACTTGGATGGGGTCCCATCTTGGGAAATACAGCGTTCTCGTCCCACCTTCTAGCGGCTTGTATATCAGTGTATACGCGGAAGTTACGTAATTTCAGACGAGGATTACGTAGTGGTTATACCATCCTTCGGAGGCGATGTAAAGCAGGCGGTCCCTTGTCTATTAAATGTTAGGCAAGTAAAAGATCCCTACTCTTCTTAAGGGAAGAGGTTCGGCAAAATTTCCAGGTTGGAGGTAGCTCGTCTCCTGGTAGCGGAAATAGGCCGACGATAGTTTAAAATTTTTTTTTTTAAATTTATGGCATTTAAGGAGGACAAAATCTATCCGCCAATAGGGTTTTCGCACGACAAGCTGCTAGAGAGGTTCAATGCTGATGAACTGGTCAGAAGGCGCTTTCTTCACTCTGCTATGTTTTTGCATAAACTTGTCAATGATAAAATAAAATGTCCTGAACTGTTGGCAAAAGTCAATGCGCTTGTTCATATGCCACTGGTGCAAACAAGATCAACTAATCTTTTTTATTTACCCACACCAAGAACAAATCTATTAGAATTCTCACCGGTGGCATGATATTCAGGATAAAGTTAATCTTTTTAATTGTAGCGTTGCAGACAAAAGAACTGCTTGCTATAACAACTAATTGAATTCATTGTATGTGCTTTTAATTAATTATCTTAAAACCTATAAACCGCCTACGATCCTGGCGTTAAGTTTTAAAAATACAAAACAATGAATACTTTCTTTTGCTGTGAAGAAGCTAAATAAAGACACCACTAAAAACGGTGAAAAAATTGAACCGCCTTCAAAAACCGGTGCCCAAGGAATCACTATTTCCACATCCAGATTTTCTATCCAAGTCTCACAATGAAAAAAAATTGTTTATGGAACTTTAATAATATTATATTTGAATTTGTCTATACCAAAAACCCATAAATCGATATGCCACAGTTGAATACATACTATCTATGCAGAGAAACTGCTGTTCAAAATTTTTCTTCACTTTTTTCTAATTCTAGTTCTAAATTTCGTTAAAATGCATACGTGTACCACATTTCAAGTCAATATCTTAAACGGTTCCAGAGTAATCGGGCGCATAAAAAGTTACAGGCCTACAGACAGATAGACAGACAACAGACAGATTTTTTTTTCGCTTAAACTTAAAATCTCGACGTTTCTAAGCCTATTTGAACAATCAAGTTTTCATTTTTTTTTATGTTACTATAATTCCACTGGATGTGGTACAGATCACAAAAAATTATTACATAAAATTTTACCGTCACGTTGCCCAGTTAATTGAATTATATTACCTAATATCGAACGAACTGAGCGAACTGAGGCTTTCGTACAAGTTAATCGAATTTTCTTGAAAATCAAATCACCAGGAGAATAATCTGAATAGAACAAAAATAGTTTCAATAAATTAGGATACATCTGGTGCCTTTGATGTGAGTATAGGCATAGGGCAAGGTGCTATTCAGCCCCACAATATTCAGATTAAGAAAAAAATTCCCACATTTGTTATTGTTTCATTAGAAAGAAAAATAATGCTTATCAATGAAATGGTAATTTTATAGAAAAATAAATAATATTATTGCTGTTAAAAAGTACGACTTGAAATGATGTGTAGAAAGTCTATATATAGTGTTTCAGGTAGGCAGTCATCCATTTTATGAGTGATTCTATCTCAAAAAAATATTTAAAAAATTTCCTATAAACATGGGTCCGAAAATCCCAATTAAGGGAGCTGGACCTTCTGAATGGGCACCCAAAATTGGGATTTTACTTAGGATCTGAGGAACCGTTTTAGCTATATTTGAGCTAGTTTTTGCACATGATCTGATATCAGTAAAGGTTACTATTATATGTCTTCAGTAAATTAAATCATGGAACGCAAGATTTTCTCCACCCTCCAAACATTTTATGTGCATATTTTACGATTCCTTAGTCAAAAATATACAAGAACTCTTGTCTTGTTATAGCGTAGGATCAACCGTTTTCGAGAAATGAGAACCTAAAGAAGTAGATGCATTTACCAGGATTCAAAATCATGAAATATTGAAGTCTCGTTCTCCCCCTAATTTGTAAAAACTTATTTCAGCACTGATCAAAATATGAAATTTTTTATCAAGTCATTTTTTTAACTGTTGATATCTAATGTCCTTCAGAAAGCCCCCTGAAAGGTATTTCCGAACCCACGTTTATAAATTTTTTTTTTAAATATTTCTTGCCGTGGTTAACTAAATTGCCAATTACAGACACACTACATTCACATGTTACATTATAAATGATTATTAGTTCTTTTCGATTCGATTTTAAATACTAATAGATTTTCTTTCCCAATCATATCAAAAGTCAAAAATTCAGTCAAAAATAAGTTTATTTGCAAAATTTACAATTGTAGTAATATTATAAAAATCGTACAATAAATATATAAATTAAGCACGTAAGTGTATATGTACACAGCTGATTGTACAATAAAATAAAACAGACTAATTCTAGAATATTAATATATAATATACGCAAAGAAATACACTAATTACGATATTAAAAATAGCAATGTCATTTGCTTAATACACATCGATAAACAATATGAGAAAATTTGCAAGAAGTACAAATCAGAACGGTAGAATGTTTTCTATTTTATTTTAATGTTAACTTAAATGAGAATTTATTAAACCAACTTGATCATTATGTGTGATTTTCTTATTTAGAGATAAAATGTATTTTTACTTATTTTTCTAAATTTTAATTTTGGATGTACGCGTTTTATAGCAGGATGAAGTGAATGAAATGCTCTTGGCGATAGAAAATAGCAACTGCGTTTTCCTGTGGTTTTATCTTTTTCGGAACAGGTAAGCGATCACAGTTTCTTAATTTGTAATTGCTATTATTATTCATGACTGTATTTTTTATAAGATATATCTTCTGTAAGAGACGTAAAAAATATTTCTGTCGGGTATCCATAACCTGGGTTTCCTTATAAAACTCCCTAGGGTAAAATAGTTCCTTTTTAAAAGTCACTTTTAATCCCATTTTTTGGACAATTTCCAAGTCTGTATAACAGTTTAATGAGCTTCCCCAAGTTATCATGCCATAGTATAAGGGCGTAGTATAATATTTTTAGTTGCTTAATGTTTAATATATGTTGAAAATATTTAAAATAATAAATTAAAAACATCAATTTATTTACCACCTGTTTTATATGGGCATCCCACTGCAAATGCTGATCGTTCGGAATTTCCAGATATTTTATGGTGGGTGCTGACTTTATTTCTTCTATTTTTTGGGTATTTTGCCACTGTAAAAATATTTAAAAAATTTGATGAATAAACCTCTGCGCTAAAAGGATCTGACAGAGGCTGGTTTTTATACTTCTATTACTTTAATAATACAATATTTGAAATCCTCTATCCCAAAAACCCATAAAACGATACCCCACATCGGTAGTGGGATGGGGCTGGTGATAGTGGGGGTGGATGAAGTAAAAAAATATTTTGAGGTTTCTGGTTCTTGTACACACATTAAAGCATAATTTTTTTCATCCCCTTTAATAATGGGGTGGGGGTGGGGGTGGTAATGGGGGTGGCTAATGCCAATTTTTTTTTTTTTCGAGACCTTGGCTTCTCTTGTATATACTAAATACCAATTTCATGGACTCCTACCCGCTTGATTTACCTATTTACCCCCAAACCCCAATTTATCCCCAACCCTTCGACAGAACAAGATGAAAATATAATCTAGTTCTAGATCTCATTAAAGTACATATGTGTACCAAATTTCAAGACAATATCTCAAACGGTTCCAGAGTAAACGTGCGCACAAAAAAGTTACTGACCGACAGACAGACTGAAATTTTTTTCGCTCAAATGTAAAATTTCGACGTTTCATCACATTCTAAGCCTATTTGAACAATAAAAATTTAAAAAAAAGATTTTTGTCGTTACTATACTTCCACTGGATGTGGAAGTAAAATTAAAACGAAGGTAGTTGACAAGCTCAAAAGTGAAAGTTTTGATAACGGAAAAAGAACTATTTTCCGATACGTCAACTGCCTTCGTTTTATCATTTAACAATTTTTGGTTCAGTTTATATATTGGTGTGAGACATTTTGTAATAGAAGTATACAAACCAGCCTCTGTCAGATCCTTTTGACGCAGAGGTTTATTTCATCAAATTTTTTTAAATATTTTTACAGTGGCAAAATAACCAAAAAATACAACAAATCATGAATATGTCACAAATAATAAATTATAAACAATATCTGACTTTATTATTAGATCGTTTTCTATTTCAATCTGAGAATAAGATTGTTGTCCAGATTTATGTGAAGAGAAGGCTAAGTAAATGGTTTCTTTCCACATTTAACGTTAAAATATGATGATCAAACCAAATTCATCTTCGGCACGAATTTTCTTTTTTTTTTCAGCTATCATCTTCGTGAAAAATACTAGTATCGTCTGCAAATCCAAATATTTTGCCAATAATGTTTATGCTGAATAGATCGTTAATATACAAGATCAAAAGCAACGCTCCTAGCACAGCTGCGTGGGGAATCCCAAAAGTAACTCTTCTAGGTTAATTCAATATATCGTTTATTTTTACATATCGATAATAGTCTTGTAAGGAACTTTGTATCAGTTTTTAAGGCACATCTCGGATTCCAATGCCTTTGCTAAACCTAGAAATATATGCAGCGATGGACTTTCCCCTATATGTAGCTCTATATATGTATTCTGTGAGTGTGTCAATTGCATCATTTGTTGATTTGCCAGACGGGAAACCATACTGTTGATTAGATATGTCTTTTGTATAAAACTGTCTAAAGTTTTTTTGTAAAACTGTCTAAACTTTTTTTAACCGACTTCAAAAAATTTTAAAAAGGAGAAGGTTCTCAATTCGACCCGTATGTATGTTTTTTTATATATCTTTTCAATGATTACTCTGACTTAGCTTAAGCGACTTCTGTCAAACCTGTTGCAAATTGTAGGCTATGGTCCGGCGGTAGTCCCCTACTTTTATAAAGCTACCTCTAGTGTAAGATGAACAAAAATTGGAAACAATTTTTTTACCGACTTCCTAATACGAGAATAATCGAAGATTTGGCGTTATTTTCAATTAATTCACAGGGTATTATATTTCTGGTAAGATTCATATGATGCCCAACATAAAGGGAATTTCTCAATGGTTTCCTTCACTATGTACGAGTTAAATAAATAATAGAAGCTACTAGAAAGGTTGAAAAAGATTGTTTTTTTTTAAATCTAACCGCCTTCAAAAAATTTTCAAAAAATATCTCTAAAAAGTAAGAAATAAAACTTCACTCAGTTTTACTAATATCTGTCTACCTATTAGTGGAAAGCAGCAAGGAACTGTACCTTATTACCTAATATCAATTTGAAATTAGTGCAAAATTTATTTTTGAAATTAATTATTTTTGTACCGATTTCAAATGAATATTAGGTAATAAGGGGCAGACAGATATTAGTAAACTGAGTGAAATTTTATTAAGTACTTACTTTTAAGAGATATTTTTTGAAGATTTTTTGAAGGCGGTTCGATTTTCTTATTCAGTAGCAACTCGAACATCTTTGAAAAATCCGTTATAGTTAAGTGACTCTAGTTTGTCACCTCTCTTCTAAATGGAAACAATAATTGATTCTTTAAACTCAGTCGGAGAGCAACCGGTCTTAAAAATAGTATAATAATAGTATTAAACAACTTAGCAAAGTGGATATACAATATTGTTTACAAATTTTATTGTTTCTGCCGATACGCTATCGATTCCAATACCTTTTTTTATTTTTTAGATTTAATATGGTATTTCTGACTTCGGAATCACAAGTTGGCGATAAAAACAACAAACATAAGTTTTTCTTATTTGTATCATTTGCTAGCATCAAGTTGTTTTTTATTTTTTTAGTCAAGCTGCTGTCAACATTCGGAAAATTTTCTAATTTATTAGTAATAATGTTTTTATTCTCATCGAATAACTTATGTAAAACGTTATTATTTTTACTGTTGAATTTTAGTTCATTTATAGTTCCACATAGTTTTATTTGAATCCGTACTGTTCTGAATTTAATTTTTAAAGTAGTTAGATTCAGCATTCTTAATAATTTTATTTAGTTTATTTTGATAGGTTCTTCAATGAAATATTATATTAACCAAATAATTAATTCGGTATGTTAAAGGTACCTTGATTCCAATATTAATAAAATTACTCTTAATTTGCAACATAAATGTCTAACAAGATAAAGAATTTCATCAAACTCTTATTAAAATATAGCGTCACAGGAATGTACGTATTGCTAAATTCTGCTAATTTTCTTTCCTCTTGATTGCTTTCTCTGGAATTATGTTTCAAATTTGGAGGGCGAAACAAAAAGTATTAAGTTACCTCTTCTGTAAGATGATATTATTCCAGAACTGAGGTAAAGTAAATATGATGATGTTGTTAAATGATTTCTTTTAATTTCAATTTCAGTAAAATAAATAATGCTAGAAGAAAATTATACGGGTTTGAATAAAAATGCAGCATCGGTAAAACTGTTATTAAGTTAAAAGTAAAGTTATTAAGTAATGAGTGGATCCACCACAACTACGAATGTACTCATTCATTTTACATATAGCCAATAAGATTATCAATATCGACCTGTGATATCTCTTGAATATGCAGACGAAGAATGTTCAAATTATCCTGGAAAATTATTTGCATAATTCTCTGAATATTTTTTGGATTTGGATCGTTTGCTGTAAGGACAACAATATTTGCAGGGTGGAAAAATTTGGTACTTATATAAAACAGCACAGTAGAATGCTAAAATGGGACTATTGGTGATTATTAAAGCCCTGCAAGTTTGACAGTTTCAATAAATTAAGCCATGATTAGAGATCAGAATTGGCGGGGTTTGCTATTATGCTTTCAAAAATTTAACTGTATTTACGACTTTTTGAATACCTTCAAATAATAAAAAAATACATGCGATGGAGCTATTCTTAGAAAAACCCAATAAAATATCTTAGGAAAGCAAAGGAAGTTCAACTAGAATAATGTCATAGTCTACAAAACGTTGTAAAGATGTTGTAAATAAGAAGGAGAGAAAGAAGTTAAAATATTCGCATCGCACGCTCACCTTAACTTTAATACTTATATTTTAAAATTTTGCTGTTTTTTAGATAAAAACTGAAATAAAAATTGTATATTGGACAACATGAGCACTATATGAAAATAAGTAGAACAGACTATCAAATGAGGATTATAAGAAAAAAAAAGATTGTTCATGTTTCTGGAAATAATCTCAATTAATCGTTGATCTTTTTTTGGGTTGATTTTAAGCTTCTAGGAATATACAGGCAAATACAACATATAAGTTCATAGTATACTTTTCTTAGAATCGAAGAATTTATTAAGAGTTGTTTCCAAAAATGAATAACTAGATCCTGAATATTGTAACTAAGCATAGATAATTGAATATTTATTGAAACAATAGGATGTTACCGAGGCGGTAGCAGTGAGCTAGGCCTCGACTGAGTGAGACAGCATGGTTAGCCGCTGTTATCTCTCCTGAGTTCGATTCTCAGTTGTGACAGATGGAAATGTCAATAAATTGCTCGTTCTTCGACTGTAGCATACCGTTTAGACTTTTATGCATTTTTATTAAAAACTAAGTAAATCACATTCAATCTAATGATTACTGTATAGTTGTTTGCAATCTTTTATAGATAATTCCTTGACTATTGTCAATGTAGGTAGTTAGTTATGCTTTTCAGTATATTTGTATTTAAATTATCTATTTATATTTCTTGTTACAGTTCTTACTAAAATACCTCTCAAATGCACACTAACTAGTAAGTCAACAAACAATCGCTTCCTTATTTTTCCGGGTTTAGATTCACCTCGGATATTTCCCATCAGCCAGCTGCTCTAATTGTCGCAATTTGCAATATAAAAGAGACGAATAGAATCAACTGAAAACTACGGAAAAAATTAGAGTGGGCACACGTTTCACGCCAAGTGGCCGAATAATCGTGTCTGCATTCTTTACTAAAATCTATTTTGGTATGAATATAATGGTTTACTATTAACATTACATCAATTAGTTGCCTAGACTATATGTTCCCACAACTCATTCACTCTTAATGTTTACGAATTTTGGAGATTATACGCATAATTGGCTCAGCCCGCAGAAAGAAATCTGATTGATTTTTCTGCTTGAGTAGGAAACAGTTAACTTTAAAAATTTATAATTATTTGGCAGTTGCCAGTTCTGTTAAATTATCATATTTTTTCGAGTGCATCATACTGCTAAAAGGTGTTTAAATGTATTTATTACATTTTTATTCTTACAATTTATTCTTTCTTATTTTTTTAATAAACAAGTTGCTGCAACGCTAAGCTTTTCTCTAAAATGTTTAATATTATGTATAAAAATCTCATCAATAAAAGCATGGGAACTAAATTGTTTATAATGTTTGGATTTCATGTCCTGTCTTGTTTTAAAATGTTTGTTGATTAATACTTGTGGTAGTGTGATAAGTGGTAATAATAAACTGCTTTGGCTGCAAAATATTTGTATATTTTTATGGAACTATAAAAGTTTATACTTTATTTAATAGTCCTTTATTTTTTAAGAAATATTCAATTTTTATTTAATTCATTTAATTTCATATCTGTTTTAGAATCAAACATTGTGAATAAGAAGAAGATAATCTCATATATAAATTGCCTGCCCTATGGAAAAATATAGCAAATGAAAATTTTATATAAAAAATGGACATACAAATTTGACCAGGTTTTCACTTAATTATTTTTTTATAAAATCATCAGTTGGTGTGTTTTTTAAAAGGACTACCGAAATGTATATCGCTTGATGACGCCTTGCTGACGCCTGTTCACCTATTTATTTATAATTTACAACTGATCATGGGAAAATAATAAGAGACTGACTTTCTGTACATGTTACATTTTTGCCCTCTCCATTGGAAGCCAAAGAATCAATCCCAATAATTCTCTATTGTTTTTAATTTTAAGATATTTTGTTAATTTAAGGTAAGTATTTTATTTTCTTTTTATTTTATTAAAATTGAAGAAAAATACTAATGAATTATTATTACAAGGTTAAACTTCTATGGATAAGATTCTAAGGAGTTGTTAACTATATTTTTAAGAAGCGTTCTACTGACTTTCGAACACAGCATCAGCAGTAGTAGGCAGAAACTTACATAAATAATGTGACTGTGTGCGAATATGCGTTGGTGCGTGTGTATTCTACTGTCAACGCTTTTGAGCCTCAACAAGTTTTGGAGTACCTAGATATCATCAATATGTTCAAGAGTCTCAACGTTAGCTTGGGGAGATATTTGTTACTAGGAGTATCTGGTTTATGCTTTTGTCTAGTAAACATTTACGCTTGATGCGTGTACAAATTATAACGGTACCTGAATTGCAGTTAGGCGTAAGTCCGTTGTTTCTATTTCTACAGTAGGACGAAAAATTGTTTTCAGTTCACATTAATAGAACGTGGCCAATGCAAAATAGTCAAATTTTTAGAAGTATTTAAAGTAAACTCCTGAAGTGGTTTTTTATTATTCATTTATTTAATAAAATAGCCCAACAAAAAAAATATTTTGTAAAGTTAGTAGTAAGGTTTTTTCAACAGTTTCATACCAAATATAAACAAAAAGTTGCTCTGTAAGTATGGAATTTTCGCCACGTTTATATTTTCCGTCGTGGTGAAAATATAAAAGTCAAGGTCCCTCTATTTTTGAAAAACCAAGTACAATTTTTCAGAACGGTAAGTTAGTTGGGTCAACGTCAAAATTATTTATATTTTATTTTATTATTTTTATTAATTATTATGAGCAACTTGTAATCAAAATAAAACTCTAATGAAACTTTGACGTTTTCTTAAGGGACAGGTTTCTTAAGAAAGCAAAGTTTATTTTAAAGATATTACAATAAAAATCTTGAGTCTTTATGCTGGTAAGAATAAAGTGTTTAGTATATGTAGAGTATAGGCGGAACGAGGACTTTAGACTTTTATACCGCTAACAAAATTTCTGAATAAAAACTGAACCGCCTTCCAATAAATGTCACAGTCACCCAGTTAATTAAACCTTATTACCTACTAGTGATATCGAACTTGGTTAAAAATACGTTTGGATCTGTTATTTGTTCATTTTTACACCGACCTCAAAAACGATATTAGATAATAAAATTGAATTAACTGGGCCACGCCGACGATGAAATTTTATTCCACAATTTTAGCGACCTTTTTTTGAAGGCGATTCAATTTTTTCTCAAACATTTTTTTCCTCATTTTAGTAACCTCATTATTTAGCTTCTATACAGCAAACCAGCACATTCATCATTTTTATACTTTAATGTTAGGCTCGTTATCAGAGAATCATGAAATCTACGTATATTAAATTTCACGTAAATCTGCAGTACTGTTGCATTATGGCAAATATATTGGATTCACCGTTTTCAACTCTTAATTTTTGATATCACATTCGGTACAGCTACTCCTAAAATACCTACCTGCTACCAATTTTATTGTAATTCCGGCGAAACTTGCGTGGCGCCTTCACAAAATACTGCGAAAGGGTATAGCAGAATAAGCATGGTAAAACGGCCCCAGAAGCGTTTCAGCCTAATTCGGTGTCAGTAGATCGACAATAGGAAAACAAATGTTTTCCTCGACTTTTGGCACCCCGTCGCCACGGGTAACCCCTGTACCCTAATAAACATAACATTTCGTTTTCATTTTTTATCTCTGCAAGTTGTGCGTTAATTATCGTGAAAAAAATAGACGATGTACGTGTAATTTAAATGCATCTTAAAAAAAAAAATCAGCTGATTTTGCTGCCTCCTTCGAATAAAAAAAATATTTAAATATTTGAATATTTATTTCTTCATGAAAATAATGATTCGCATACACAAAACTTTTACCAAAAATACATTGTCATGAGTAGTTTATTGTAGATTTTTTTCAAATTTTTTGGAGCGGTGTGCCATAATTAAAAAAAAAATAAAAACTGTTACGACGCATTGTTTAGTGGTGCTTAACCATTGAAACTTTAATTCACACAAAAAAAGTGGTCTATCCGGCGGACCAGACCAGTGCATCCGTATGTATTTGGATTCGCTGAAACCTAATCCGAAGTCAGAATTGTTAGATTGGCTCGTTTTTCACCCCTAACCCCAAAAAACACCCCTCCACAACTCCAAAAAAATGGTCTGTCCGGCGGACCAGACCATTATATTTCTATGTATTTGGACCGGCTGAAACCGAATCCGAAGTCAGAATTGTCAGATTGGCTCGTTTTTCACTCCTAACCCCAAAAAAACAACGCCTAAACAAAAAGAAAATGGTCTGTCCGGCGGACTATACCCAGTGGATCCTTATGTAATTTGACCTGCTGAATACGAATTTGAAGTCAGAAGTGTCAGATTTGCTCGTATTTCACAAGGAACCCTAAAAGACACCCTCAAAACAAAAAAAGTGGTCTGCCCGGCGGACCATACCAGTGTATCCTTATACAGGGTGATTCTTTTAAGGCGGCCATTAGAATATTTCCCACTTGCAGATGAGATAGAGATTTGAGATTTGGTATCCTGCCATAGTCGACCATTGCGGGTCCGAAAATAATAATTTCAAGGTGGCGGCACTTCCGAAAATACCGGAAGTCGATACCAACTTGCTTATTTCAAATGGAATACCCTATATATTTTCGACTTTTCGAAATGATCATAAAATTCTGTGTCAAAACATGTCGCACATCCTATATCTAAATCAAGCAGTTTCGGAGATATTTGACATTTTGTAAAAAATTTGACAGGTGCAATGGTTTGCAAGAACCGTCATAACTTTCTTCATGTAGGAGATCCTTATTTGCTCTTTGGTACGTAGAAAGAACACAAGATGAGCTACTCTTTACAAAAAAAAAACAGATTCTAAAATAGTATACCAAGTGTTTTATTTTTCACGTTACATTTTGTCAAATTCAAACCTCAAAAACTTTTTTATTTCAAATGGAACACCTTGTATTTTTTTACATCAAATTATGTTAAATTAAATTCCCTTGTTTTTAGTATAAGCATTGTAGGGGTTAAAGTTACAACTTTTCGAAATATTGGCGATTTTCTTAAATGTCCAAAAATGTTTAATAAAAATTGCCATCAACTTACCCATGATTAGAAACATCATTAATGTCAGTCATTATTTTATGTTAAAAAACACCAACACGTTTAAATTACACCCACGAAGACTTTTAGGTTTGTTTATTATTTATGGAGAATGTGATAAAGTAATACCATGAACATGTAACACATTTGCTACTCGATACCCACAAGAACAGAAACCATCCACCATCCACTGTAAACCGCATATTGGATCATTTTAGAATATTTGGCTCTGTCAAATGGCACGTGCTAAATTTTTTTATGGCAATCGATGTAGAATTAAATTTGAGGTGGATTTATATCAGCATGTCCTATATCTAACACATGTACTTTGAATTTTTCGAAAGTTTTTGTTGAAAATTATAATTTATCCAAAAAAACGTAGAAGTCTATGAAACAATTGAAACAATAAAGTGGGTATCGAGTAGTAAATGTGTTACATGTTCTTGGTATTATTACTTTATCACATTCTCCATAAATAACAAACAAATCTAAAAGTCTTCGTGGGTGTAATTTAAACGTGCTGGCATTTTTTAAGAAAAGAGAATGACTGGCATTAATGATTGTTTCTAATCATGGGTAAGTTGATGGCAATTTTTACTAAAAATTCTTGGACAGTTAAGAAAATCGCCAATATTTCGAAAAGTTGTAACTTTAACCCCCATAATGCTTATACTAGAAAAAAGGGAATTTAATTTAACATAATTTGGTGTAAAAAAATACAGGGTGTTCCATTTGAAATAAAAAAGTTTTTGAGGTTTGAATTTGACAAAATGTAACGAGAAAAATAAAACACTTGGTATACTATTTTGGAATCTATTTTTTTTGTAAAGAGTAGCTCCTCTTATGTTCTTTCTACTTACCAAAGAGCAAATAAGGATCCCCTACACGAAGAAAGTTATAACGGTTCTTGCAAACCGTTGCACCTGTCAAATTTTTTATAAAATGTCATATATCTCGGAAACTGCTCGGTTTAGGTATAGAGTGTGCTACATGTTTTAACTCAGAATTTTATGATCATTTCGAAAAGTCGAAAATATATAGGGTGTTCCATTTAAAATAAGCAAGTTGGTATCGACTTCCGGTATTTCCGGAAGTGTCGTCATCTTGAAATTATTATTAAAGAACTTATATCTAGATACATAACAGGCTATCTTTTCACTATATACCTTGTTTGCTCCTAACATAGTCACATTATATGTCCATTAAAATGGATAGATGAACATCACATCCCATAGGCAACAGTGGCGTTGTGTGTGTAGAAAATGTGTAGAATGGTAAATATTTTCATTAAAATGAATTATTGCAATTCCTGCATTACCGGCTCTTTATATAACGTGATGTAGGCATACGATATTACAGTAAGATAAAACAGTAAGATAAATATGTATTGAAAGGATATTAAAATTTAATTGCTATTTACTTTATAACTGTAAACTGAACTTCATCATGTTACGACTATGGAACGATCGATTTTCTTCTTTTCTAAACTGCTTTCTGCAAATGGCAGAGCACTTCACTATTTATTTGCACAAAATATATTGTCACTAAACTGTGTAAATATGAATAGAGAATATTATTTAGGTATTAAGCAAATCACAACTTAAAATAAAATTACTTTTTCACCAGTTTTTGGTCGCAGAACACGAAAAACATTTATTGACATTAATGGCCGAACTGTCAACTGATATTATGATAATCGAACTGAAGCCGATCGTGCACAAGCGGCCGCGAATACGCCGATGGGCCAATCAGCAACTTATGGGAAGAAGTGCCTTAGATTGTGAGTCTTTCAGCGACAAATAAATCAATGCCAGTATGTATCTAGATATAAGTTCTTTAATCGGAGGTAAGGATACACTGGTATGGTCCGTTGGACAGACCACTTTTTTTTATTTTGGGGGTGATTTTTGGAGTTAGTGAAAAACGAGCCAATCTGACAAGTCTGACTTCGGATTGGGTTTTAGCGGATTTAAATATATAAGGATACACTGGTATGGTCCGCCGGACAGACCATTTTTTTTGGGGGGGGGGGGTGTGTTTTTCGGGGTTAGGGGTGAGAAACGAGCCAATCTCTCAATTCTAACTTCGAATCCGGATTCATCAGATCAAAATACATAAGGATACACCGCCGGACAGACCACTTTCTTTTTGTTTTTTGTTTTGGGGGTGTTTTTTGGGATTGGGGTGAAAAACGAACCAATCTGACAATTCAGACTTCGGATTCGGTTTCAGCGGGTCCAAATACATACGACTACACTGGTCTAGTTCGCCGAACAGTTTCAATGGTTAAGCGCCACTAAACTATGTGTCGTAACAGTTTTTATTTTTTTTATTATGGCGCACCGCTTAAAAAAAATTGAAAAAATCTACAATAAACTACTCATATAACAATGTATTTTTGGTAAAAGTTTTGTGTATGCGAATCATTATTTTCATGAAAAAATAAATATTCTAATTTTTAAATATTTTTTTTTATTCGAAGGAGGCAGCAAAATTAGGTGATATTTTTTTCCTAAGATGCATTTAAATTACATGTACATCGTCTATTTTTTTCATAATAATTAACTCACAACTTGCAGAGATAAAAAATGAAAACCAAATGTCATGTTTATTAGGGTACAGAGGTTACCCGTGACGAGGGGGCTAAAACTCGAGGAAAACATTTCTTTTCCTATTGTCAATCTACTGACACCGAATTAGGCCCAAACGCTTTTGGGGCCATTTTACCATGTTTATTCTGCTATACCCTTTTCAACTAAAAAAATGTTTCTAATTTTTGCTCACATTGCACTAGATGAAATCAATATAGGACTACCGCCGAACCATACCTTACAGTTTGAAAAAGATTTCATAGAAATCTCTTAAAACAATCCAGAGTGATAATTGTACACATAAAAAAACATACGGGTCGTATTGAGAAATCCTCCTCCTTTTGTAAATTTTTTGAAGTTTTAAAAACATTTCACTTACGCGCCTTATTATTTTCTAATATATTTATAACAATAAGATAAGAAATTCAGCCCTCACGCCATAGATAAATAGCACATTTTTGAGTTAAACTTTAAAGAAAACATCAATTATCAAGAATCTGGACTTATGCTTCTAAGGTGCAGATGTAACCAATGATTGTAGTAAACACTTTATGCAGCAATTTGTCTATAATTTTGTATAATTTTGTTTAAATGCCAACGTGAAATATTTCCTTTGTCTCCTATGTCGCTTGATCTTAACCAAATTAGCCATACCTACATGGGACTTGCAACTACATCCTTAGTTCCAGCAATGAGGCGTTTCTGTCATTGTACAAGAGGAAATCACACTAAAAAAATCATTATTTCGCAAAAGCCAACAAAAATCTACTTTACTTTGTACACGATTAAAAGTGGTTAATTATTATCTGTGTATGTAGAGAATTATAAATTATATGAAAATTAAATTAAATGAAAACATATTGGAGGTAATTAGATTTTTGGATGCCAGTAGTTAATAAAAATGATCACACTTCAGAAATGCTTTTGTAGTTTGATAAAATCAATAATCTGGTAAATTCATATAATGAAAAACAAATAATTGAATTGTTCTATAGAATAACTCATAATATAAGAAATACGTAGTAAAATCTATAAAAAATATAATCTGGTGAGGGGATACATAATTTATCTAGTTTACATTATAGTGTGTACGAAAACAGATCTGTTTACTTAGCAGGACGAGGATAGCATATTTTTCATGTATCTTCGTAAAGATAAAATGAGGAGTGGAAAATACGTAGGCAGTAGACAGTAAGTCATGACATCCCAAGGGACATCAGATATGTAGATAGCATTTCTGTGTTCTAAGTCAGTTTTGTTGGGTGTCAGCTCTCCATGGGCGTCATGTAGGGGCAACGCATAATAGATCCCTTTAGATTCGATGAATTTACAATGCGCTGATCATATTTAGCCAGTATACTGACAGTAAAATATTGCCAATACAGTTAAAGTAAATAGTAACAATTGTAGTTGGGCGCTGCGAGATGAAAATACCTGAAGAGGATAACTTTTGTTAGACTTAAAATTTTTATTTCAAAGGAACATTTGCAATAGTGCATATTGGAATATTCTACATTGAAATCAGTTAATATCTGCCATACAGGATAATCGCCAGAGACATGAAAACAATCATGTTTTATATAAACTATATTTTATTATACTTTTTATAAATCTTACTAGAGTATTTGATTAAGCACATACAAATACGAGGAGGTACAAGACATCGACATTCCAATATTTTCTCTCAGATTAGAACAAACTTTACGTAGATTAGGTCGTATATCAATTTTGGTTTAAAAGTTATTGGGCCACGCCCGACTGCACCTTCTACTCGTTTTATTAAGATTTGTAATTATCTTTACAGTCATGTTTGTGTCTGATCTCAAATATTTAACTCTAAGTGCAGGTTGTCTCTACAAAGTATAAATCAAAATCAGTTGGATTTTGATCTTTGATCTAGCTGATTTCGGCATGTAGACAACGCCCAAATTCAAAGCCAAGGCAGTCTGAAAGGAGGTTACATATTTGGAAAAACGCAGACACCCGTAACCACCGGCATTGTCAGTGCCGGGGTTGGGGCTCGAATCCAGAACGCGATAGACAGTCGATCAGCATATTCGCCACACAAAACGCCTTAACCGACTGAGTTTCCGCACCAGTGTTGGACGTTATTAAAAAAGTTTGTCCATTTTCAAGTTATGAGAACAAACAAATAAATAAATTAGCAAAAATATAGTTTTTACTGATTTAATTAATAATTCAAAACCACATCCTTCGCCATTTTTGAAAATTGTACTTTGTATAAAGGAGAAGTTTCCTACTTTCTTTGTAAGAATTAGTAATTTTAGCAAATGTAAATGTAAAATAGAACAATATATATAGTTCGAAACCAATTCAAAAAGTTTTATTGAAATAGCTAGTTCTAAACTAATGGACGGATCAAAAGAACACAAAATGGTGGAAGTGGAATCGAGTACTCCTTTTGTTTTTGAAACTCGTTAAGTAATGTAATAATAGATACAAATTAGAAACACTTTTATGAACCGATACTAATACATACTGCACTTTAAAATAAAAGTCAGTTAAATAAAGGAGTCTTATTCTGAGTATATGTATACCATTATAAATATGTTTTTATTAGTATCAAAGAAACAAATATTTGATACGAAACGATGTGTTTTTCTATTATGGAAACTTCATATTTTTTTAACTCATTGATGTTCTCATTGTAAAGTAGAATCTTGAAAAAGAAAATGTGTTACATATAAAAATTGTACTGTTACAGCTGTGTACCTATATAGACTAGGAATTCCTATCCTTCTAAGTTCCATGTTAGTTAGGTCCGCAATAATCCGAGAGATGGTGATGTCGGGATTATTCTAGAATCCCCATACGCACGTAATAAATTAGTGTTTAGTGTTACCCTGGTGTTACAATTTCCGAATCCAAAGTACAGTATGTTTACTAAGGGGTGTAAACACGTAACAGTATATACGTGCTGTAGTAGAAAATCATTTATAGTTAGGTATTAATTTGAATTCCCTCAATTACTCGTTAAATTTGGAGAAGTATATTTGTTAAAAACCAAAATTATGAAAGAAAAGTCTTCTTCTGTTTCATAAAATTATTATTAGATACTTTGTGACTCATATTATTCCAGTGAGGCGTACCGCCTCATCGAAGTTCTTTTCCATGTGTTCCTTGACAACATCAACCCAGCACATCGTTTTGGATGACATCCTCCTGGCTGCTTACTGTCTGATTTTCACTGAATCATTAATAGTTCTTTTCTTTTCGATTGACGTATCAAGAAATAATAACATGCTGGAGAAAATGATAAGGAAGCTGCAGAAATAAAAAAAAAGTTTTTTTCTATTACAGACTTATATTTTTTATACATCTTTTCTGGTAAATTCAACTGTAATTTCCAACTGTGAATAACGGTGATTGATTACTTTTACGCATTTATATTCATTCAGGAGTTAGTCCTACTTCAGCCCAATTATAGCCCTTTCAATATTTCTGAACAGTCTATACTCTATACACAATTTATTTAAATTAACGCTCCGTCATTGTATATATTCATCAATAGACAAAGCAGATAGGATATATTGATAAATGATACCGCGATGAGTAATTTTGAATTGGTCGTTTGGCAATGTGATGCCTCTCCGTGCTAAGGTTAATTAATAACGGTGTGTTTGGTATTGTGGCCTAATCCCCTTGCGAAGGGTAGTAACGAGGCCACGTGGCTGCCTTATATAACACTTCAGATCTCCTGCACTTTCATGCTGAAATAATGTTGGTAGCAATGTTGCATAATTTGAAAATTATTTGGAAATTACTTTATGGAACGAATATATTCGTAATCTTGTCTTGCTGAATAATTTTAAGGTAAATTTCATATAAAGGGAGAAGTAGAAATAATTAAAATAAATTTTTCTAACAATGTTGTATTAACCTAAAAACTCACAATTAACAGGTTTTTAACCGGTGAAGTGCGAGTCCAAATCACGCAGCGAGGATCCCGTACTATACACAATACAAATAGGTAGGTACTCATAGCAATAACTAAAATAGCAAACTGTCTTAAAGTAAAGCCGAATAAAAAAAATGATTATTCCTTAACCTTTATATGAACTTTATTAATGACGTAAACATTAATAACAAAAGAAAGTGATTTATAGTTTTTCGTAAATTCCTTGACATTTTAGAATTTTTCAGAATTTTCAGGGAAATAAAGCTGGAGAAATAAATTAAAATATTATAAACATTAAGAACAATGACAATAATAAGTATTTAACAAAATGTTAGTTTTTTTTCTAGTAAAAATGAATTTTTTTTAATGAATATGTTAAAAGTATATATTTTTGTAATCTGTATATTTAAACCTTTGCCTGAATTGCCTGTTTTCAAAATTGTTTTTAAAGCTCCATATTTTAATCCACAAGAGGATGTCAGAAAATATTTTTGAGCTATCGACTCCAGCGCTGTTTGCGGAACATGAAACTCTAACTGCATGTGAAATTTCATGTTTAGCTATAATAGTTTCGGAGATAAACCATTGTGACACACAGTCAGACAGACGGTTAAACGGGTAATCCTATGAAGGCTTTGTTTTTCATTTTTTAGTTCCGAACCCTAAAAATAATAGAAATTTTATTTTAGGTTGATTCAGGTTTTATTCTTGTCTGGCAAATACCGCGAATATCTATTCTGCTGGTTCTGGGTCTAGAGAGTTTGAGACTCTTTACATTTAAACTTATAATGATTAACCGTCAATTATTGGAATATTTACTAACGTAATATTCTGTCGAACTCCTCTATACATTAAATATATAAGCAATAAAAACCAACCTTCAACCAACAGCTATTCTCTGGACTAATGCCCCGCCGAGCGCTGGATTACGAATGATCAGTCTGGCCGCGTTATTGCCATAAAATGCTAAAATTTCGATTGCAACAAACACCAGCCGGAAAAGTTATTCCTACTCAAAGAAAAGCTCTCGTGCCAGCCACTCCACATCACTTGCAGACTACAGTTTCGAGCTGTTTGCTCTCGTCAGTTTTATTCCTTATATATTTAAGGAAATGTATGGAGGAGTTCGACAAAATATACGTTAATAAATATTCTGCCCTCTAAAGCATACCTATACTAACTATTGAAATATAGTTTTAAAAAGAAATATCGATGATAACCTGTCAACTCTCAACAGTAAATTCTAGTGATCCTTATGGAGTTTATCGTTTATCGTTACTTGAAGGATCTGGAAGAGTCTTGTGGGACACAAAAATAAATCCCAGTACCATGGCCGGGAATCGAACCCGGAACGCTTGGGTGACAGTCAAATGTGCTTACCTCTCAACCAAGAGTTCCGGGTTTGATTCCTGATCGTGGCTCTTAAACTAAATACTTCATCTTACAAACATACGGACGCCATTTTTATAATTCCAGATCTCCGAGATCATTAATTCTACAGAAATTAGATAACAATTAAATTCATCCTCAGTTTAGTTATTTGTCTTTGCCATTTTTTCGCTAAATGTAATACTTTCGAGTTATTTAATGAAAACCGTTTTGAAATACCTTTTTTCACGTTAAAATCGCAATATTCAAATCATAACTTAAAAACTATCAATTTATATGGAAAATTGCATCGATAAATTAATAAACCCCCGCATAATATATGAACATTTCTGTGATGCATTTACTTTTAAATTGACGAAAATAAACGAAATCTGATTCATCTGATTTTATTCTGAAGTTAAAACCTCTAGTTACTTAGTATTATTAGTTAAGCTGCTATATGTTCTTCTTATTCCTATTAATAAAGTCTTGGCATAAACATATTTGAGATCCTTGCATTATTCTACTCGGTCTCTCTTCACTGTATGGCACATCTAACAGCATTGCGCCACCTGTCGCTGTTACCTGTGAAGCGTACGGCCTCAACAAAGCTCCTTTCTACACTGAACCAAAAATGTCCCTTACTAGAATTAAAAAGTACATTAATATGATGAATTTGTCAATTAAAATTGAGCTGATGAATGATTTTATTAATAGTCACTTGAGCTTTTTATTTGTGTTCAATTTATTTTTAAAAGAGAAATCAATGTTTTTTTATGCAAATTATATATTATGATAATATAACTGATTGGTATTGCAACATTCAAAATCAACTGAATGTCACAAAACTTGTAAATAAAACACCTGCATCCGCAATAATTACTTCCACATCCACGTAGTGGAGTGGAAGTTTAGTAACGGTTAAAGAAATTGATTTGTTTTTGTTCAAATAGACTTCTAATGTCATGAAACGTCGAGATATTTTGAGCAAAAAAATTCTGTATGGCGGTAGGGCGGCCTTTTAAAACTGCAGAACTCTTCGTGTCGATTAGTTAGCTCTTATTTTGTAGTGAATGTTTAAAGACGCTCCAATTCCAGAAGAACTTTTACTACAACATATGATTTCTTAAGAAGGAAAATTTGTATATATTTTTTTAAAGTGAAGACATAAAAAAAGATTGCATTTCACTTTTTCAAAACTTAAGAAACGTCAAGAAGTCTAGAGATATGTATTTTACATATTTAAAAAAAATGTACATCTGAATAATCAAAAGTTCTTAAGCCTTAATATCATTACATTGGGGAAAGAAAGAAACATCTCACATCAATAACTTTTTTATTGGAAGAAATATGTTTCAGTTTCTCTCTCACAATGTAAATTATTACTGCAAAATAACTAATTTCAACAAAAACAGAGATGGTAGCAATAAAGTCATAAAATATCATTTAAATTAATGAATGAGTGAATTTATGATAAACAATTCTGTCTGTCGGTTTGTAACTTTCTTTATGCGCACGATTATTCTGGAAGGGTTTATGATATTAACTTGAAACTTAATATACGTATGTATTATAGCGAGACCTGGAACTAGATTATATTTTGATCTTATTCCGTTGGCGGAATAGGAGGTAAACGAGAGTAAATAGGTAAAGCAAGCAAGAGTCCACGGAATTGGAAAGCTAAGGTCTTAAAAATGTTTTGGCATCAGCTATCCTCACTATTACCCCTTTACCACCTCCACCCCATTATGAAATAATAAAATTGTGATTTAGTGTTTGTTCAAGAACCAAAGGCTTAATTTTTTTAATTTTAGTATCAGCCACCTTCACTACCAGCACCACTAACAATGTGGTATATCGTTTTATGGGGGCGGACGCTTTTAAACATTATATTATTAAAGTTCTATTTGCACATAGTGGAGCGCTTTTTTAGTATTTTTTACGGTCCTCGCTTACCGAAGGGAAGTATTAATTAATTGTAATTGTGAACAAATCACAGTCCGAGATTTCGACGGATTATCATGTTTCACACTATGTAGATTACGACAATTAAAGTCTTTGAATCTCATCAGTCTGTCTGTTGGAGCTATGTCTAAAATACTATTTGAGAGAAGAATATTTGATAAGTAGTTGATACTATTGCCAACGGGAAATGGAATATATTTTCAGTGAAAAATATACAGGGAAGGCACCTTAAAAAAATAATTAATGTAAAAAAATGTGACGGAGGATAATAATATTTATCATGTAGTTCACACAATTATTAAGGAAGAAACCTACCATGCGCCCTTAAAATCAATAATTAATGAGAAAAATGTGATGGAGGACAATAACATTCCGCACATAATTACTGCAACTGTCAAAGAAGAAACCTACTATAGGTACTATATTGAAAAATATATAGAGTGGTCGCCTATAAAATAATTACTGAAAACTATGGTGGTAATAATATTTGATATGCAGTTTGCGTTATTATCGAGAAGAGAATCTGATATAATATTAGTGAAAAATATATAGGCTGAACATACTTAAAAAAATTATTATTAATGAAACATGACAGAAAACAATAACATTTGACGTGTAATTAATACAATTTTATTATCAATAAAAAAACCTGCTATACTTTTTAAGAAAAATATACTTACAGGATAGACTCTTTAAAAATATATTTAACGAAAAAACATGTGCAGGACAAACTCTGTTTCGAGCTAATGCAGATGGAAACACCTAGACATCTGATCTTCCTTTCATTATTGTTTAAAAAACAACTACCATAGATGGCGTCATGCTGTTATCCGAGCTATACAGCTAAAGGAGACTGGTTAAAATAATGCAAAACACTTCCTAAGACTTGAATATGAAGGAGATGCTCCGTATATGGAAAAGTACAAATTTGCCACCTTTGAAGTCACTTAAGAGTGAAGAAAAGAAGAGCGTATTGTCAGATAGTGTAATTCATTATATAGTACAAAAAATATATTAGATTACAAGGCAACCGCATTTATAAAATATTTTGTTCGCCATCTTCATACGAAATTACAAAAATTAATTAGACCTCAACCGTTTTATCAAATTGAATCGGATTTGTCGATTTCATTTCGAACATATTTTTGACCATCATCTCAAAATTAAAAATATAGGTATATGACATGGCTGCAACTATTCTCAGTGCCCAGTACCCAGTCTCAATTATTCCATATCCACATAAAATAGCGAAAGCAGAACTCTTGTCGAGCTTTGTTACTTTCAATTAAAATGTTTTCCAGTGAGAAACAAATGTTTGTAATTTAAATAAACTGTGATAGATGATAGAAAAGATAATAATATTGGTAAAATATATATTTTCGTTTTTTAAGTTTTGGTTGTATAAATGTATATTATTACCTTCTGTAAAATAACACCAATTTAAAGTCTATTGTTGAGGCAGCGAGCTCTTGAGACTAACAAGGAAGAAAGTTAATGAACTTCACAACGCTGACGTAATTAAAATACTGTCATCTTTTGATTTAATTATGCAAATGATTTTTCGAGATTTCTTAAGACTACTACAAAGAATAACGCCCCTTAATCAGAGAATATTTTATTTAAGAATACAAATAAAACAAGATAAGAGACCATAATTATAAAATATTTGAAAAAATCATAACTGACTCAGGTTAAATATTTCACAAACTGAAAGAATTATATGCGTGACAAGTCGGTTTAAATATTTTATTATCAACAGAATTTGAGAAATGATTCTCGCAATTTAGTTACAACCATTAATCAATTTGACTGTATGCCTAATACAGGGTGGATCATTAATAATAGGCCATAGTTCAAGGGTAGATTCTTTCGATCAAAATAAGAGGATATAACCAAACATGCTTTAGTAAATTGTTGCTGTGGAAAAAGATGCAGCGTGTCAAAATTATAATTTTTTTTTTTTTGCAATATCTCAACTACCTTCTTGATCGATCTTCTCCCAATTTAGTAAGGAAACATTTTTTAAGCTAGGAAACAATAATTTGTATATCATATCACGCTAGCCCATGAAGGGAGCCTCCTTTTTCTCCTTTTTTATTTTGAAATGTTGTGGCACTTTTGACTAGAAAATCTCATGCAGGAGTCATTTCTACGTAGAAAACAAGTTTGTCAAGTCAAGTCAAGTTTGTTAGAACTTGATAATTCCAAATATTTTCGAGAAAACTGCCACAAAGATTTCAAGAATTCTTTGAAAACAAACTCAATTTGAAAAGGACAAATTGTATTTATTGAAAAGTGTGCTTTGGTGACGTCTTAATTCTGTCAAAATGTCAAACTAATTAAATTGTACGTAAATGACAGCGCTACTAATCTACCTTGAATTATGGTCCACCCAATATTATCTACAATTTTTTCTCTGTTTGAAATCTACTCAAATGTTTTTTCTACTACCGTGCGGATATGTTGTGTAGTAGAAAAGTAAAAAGTTGCATATTGTAGCGCCCCTAACAATCGCATCTGATTTTAAAAAGTTTAAAATCAGTTATTCAATTTTATTGTCACTAGGTATATTTTTATAAAATATATCCATTTTACTTCCACATCCGCGTAGTGGAGTGGAAGTATAAGTATGTAAAGAATTATTGAAGATTTTTTTTTCAAATAGGCTTAGAATATCATGAAACGTAGAGATTTTAAGTTTGAGCAAAAAAAATTCTGTCTGTCTAGATTATACATATACTAGTATTATTGCTTGAATTATTTATAATATTAAAATTTCATTTATATTAAGAGTTCGAGTACCTTCACTCATTAAAAAAACCGCTGCATAAGGAATCACTACCCATCCCTCCAAATTTCCGATGGGAGTGGTAGTGGGGATGACTGATGCTAAAATTGGGCTTTTGGTCCTTGTACACACACTAAATCATAATTTCATTTTTACCACCTTTAATGATGGGGTAGGGGAGTAATGGGGTTGGCTAATACCAAATATATTTTTGAGGCCTTTGGTTCTTCTACACACACTAAATCATAATTTTATTTTTGACCCCCTTTAGAATGAAGTGGGGGTGACTGGTGTCAAAACAAATTTTGTTTTTTTGTACACGCACTTAAACCACAATTTTTTATTTTTGCACCCCTTGTCATAATGACGTGGGGGTGGTAATGGAGTAAGCTGAAAAATTTTTGAGATCTTGGTTTCTTTTACATACACTATATTAATTTTTTGAACTCTTACTTGCTTACTTTGCCTAAATGGGGGTCCTTTTACCCTTCAACCATTCAACGAAATAAGATAGAAATATAATCTAGTTACAAATCGATATCTTTAACCCCTTCAAAGTAATCGTGCGCATGAAAAAAAAGTTACAGACAGATACAATTTTCTTTTTTGTTCAAACTTAAAATCTCGACGTTTCATGACATTCTAAGCCTATTTGAACAAGAAGAGAATTCATTTTTTTTTACGATTACCATATTTCCACGATGTGGAAGCAATTTAGTTAAACACGCAGTTATTACGATGTTTGAACAACTACTAGTCAATTGTCATAGGTTGGCCTCTGAGATGCGCAAGAGATGAACAGAGAACGTCGTTATGTAACGAGGACAGACTAACGGCTATCCGTAAAAAGTACAATCGGAGGTAGAAGTTTAGTATAATTGATATAAGAACACAGTACTTTCTTGTTTATCAGTTTATCAGCAATTTATTTTAACTAAACGTTACTGCAGTTTAGGCTTATTAACGTGCTATTTTCAAACAATCGATTCAAATGAATGAATTTACAGGTGATGCGGGTATTTATAAATTATTTTATTCCAGAATTAAGTTTACCGAATATTTGGGAATACATTTCAAAATGAATATTGTGGTACAATAATCATAAACACTTTAGGATTATCCAAATGATTAGGAATTGAATGCGATAAAGAGGGTTGACATAGGTCTAGCATCAAGTTTAATTAATTTCAGAAATTTTGTCTCATTTGAATATGTATTACTATGTAGTGCTACTTATAAAATTGCTAACAAAAATAATTACGGCTAATGAAAGTAAAAAAGTAGTTACATTGTTAAACGCAGAGGTGAACAAAATAATATCGCTTTTTTCGAGACTATACCGAGAGAATAGCACTCACACGGCATTCTTGAAGCAACTATAGTTATGGAAAAAATGACAACAAAAACGAGTTGCGGGGCTTGATATGTAAGTATCAGTAGTACCTAAATCCGTTTTAACTGAAATCCTACTCGTTCAAATAGTCGAAAAATCGCAAATTAAAGTTTTTTAAATTCTTCACAACTTGTTCAATTAAAGCTTACAACTTATTTTTGTATATCTTGATTATGATTAACAATGTACACTTAGTAATGCACAAAAACACATATGCCAATATAGAATAATAATAAACAATGTCATTTACAATCTTTTCAAAATCAATTTTGGGTGAAAACTGATTACAGGAGTTTTGAGCAAAATTCTACGACTGCTTTTTTCAATCTCTTCGAATATGCCGCATTCTTGAGACAGTTGATCTTATATTTTTCCCAATATTTTAAGAATTCCCTATTAACTGATTCTCCAGCTTGTTTTGACCATTGCCCCAAACCACGTTCGTATTCTAAAAAGGGCAAACAATCTTTGAGGCGCTTTAGTAATATATGAATTTTTAAAGTTTCAGAGACTCCAGTAGCTCTAAACGAGGATTTCAAATTTTGTAAGTGATTTTCTAACTCATTTCCAATTTGTCTCGTCGAGAAAGAACAATGTACAATTTTTTCCATGGCTTTGAAAGCTGTTACAAATAAAACTAATTTAAATATGCCAACATTTTCAAAAATTTCGGGGCAAAGCAGCTTGTCAGCGTGTGTCAAAAGAGTTCTGCAAGCATTCCCCTCAAAAATTTCTCCATGACAATTTTTTGATATAATATTCAATTTTTCTGGCCATATCAAAGCTTTCTCTCGGCCTACTATAGGAACTACTCCTTTCCAAAATAAGTGGTTCACAAATCCTTGCAAAATATGAAGCTCCGGAATCACGCATTTTTGTAAAATATGAGTGTATATAGCGGCTCACTTGTCTTAATAAATTATTTTAAACTCGAAGTAACTACTGAGAGAAAAAAAGAAACAAAAATAATAATATAATAATATAAAGTTTCTAATAAAAAATATGAATTATATTATATATTGAAGATGTTATATTTTAACGTAATATATTTATATTTTTTCAATTTTATTATTTATTATGGTTCATTAACCATAAATCGATGAATATTTTACAAAAATGCGTGATTCCGGAGCTTCATATTTTTTGCAAGGATTTGTGAACCACTTATAAAAATTATCATGGAGAAATTTTTTGAGGGGAATGCTTGCAGAACTCTTTTGAAACACTCTGACAAGCTGCTTTATCCCGAAATTTTTGAAAATGTTGCCATATTCAGATTAGTTCCATTTGTAGCAGCTTTCAAAGCCATGGAAAAAATTATACATTGTTCTTTCTCGACGAAACCAATTGGAAATTATTTATAATATCACTTACAAAATTTGAAATCCTGGTTTAGATCTATTGGAGTCTCTGAAACTTTAAAAATTCACCATATTACTAAAGCATCTGAAAGATTGTTTAACCTTTTTAGAATACGAACGTGGTTTGGGGCAGTGGCCAGAACAAGCTGGAGAATCAGTTAATAGGGAATTCTTAAAATATTGGGAACAATATAAGATCAATTCTCCAAGAATGCGGCATATTCGAAGAGATTGAAAAAAGCAGTTGTAGAATTTTGCTCAAAATACCTGTAATCAGTTTTCACCCAAGATTGATTTTGAAAACATTGTAAATGACATTGTTTGTTATTATACTATATTGGCATATGTGTTTTTGTGCATTACTAAGTGTACATTGTTAATCATAATCAAGATATCAAAAAATAAGTTGTAAGCTTTAATCGAATAAGTTGTCAAGAATTTAAAAAACTTTATTTTGCGATTTTTCGACTATATGAACGAGTGGGATTTCAGTTAAAACGGATTTAGGTACTACTGATACTTACCTATCAAGTCCCGCAACCCGTTTTTGGTGTCATTTTTTCCATCCCTATCGTTACTTCAAACACACCGTGCGCATACACTTTCATAAATCAGCTCCTCCCGCCTTTCTTATCATTTCACTGTACGCACTAGTGCGCAAAGTTAAATACTTTATGGACTAGTGTGTAATGTAAAGTGGATTGTTTATATTTTAATGTATCTATATACGTTTTTTCGTAATCATTTCGGTAGTAGAAAAAATACTTTATGCAATTCGTATGTAATGTGCCTTTCTCCTCTCATTTGATTATGAAAACGGTATCTTTTACACGCTTGTTGCATAAATAACTATTATACATTTATAATATTGAATTTCTTGGTTTTTCATTATTGCCATTCAGCTGCTTATAAAGCTTTATATGGTTAATTAATACTTGGGATTTTGAGATTTTGTTACTTTGACATATATCTCAATTTATGCTGCACGACTTCCAATATGGAAAGTTCTAAGGAGAAGGACGTGTGGGAAATTGCGGAATATTATTAAGTTATTAGAAGTCGTCGAAATCGAAGACTTCCTTCATCGTACATCTGGAAGAACATAGTAGATGTAATGGTAAATTTTGTTAATTATTTTCACTTTCCACCTTAATTTTAATTCAACTGCTTTTAAAGACTGAGAAGTTACAGTCGGTGCAAATTTCTTAATAATTAATATTTAAAAATGCCAATAGAAGCAGTATTAGAGTAGATGTTGTATTGGCAAAATTGTCCACAATGACATCGTTCATTTTGCACTATAACTGTACACGTAGTAAAGAATATTCATTGAGCTCTCATCTAGGCAACTGTTTCCGTAAGAAATTGTCATCGAAATTATTTTTAATAATAATAATAATAATGCATATTATCGTATCGAATTAATTACTGATTAGATACAACGGACACGTATGTCTATAAGAACTGAGCACTCTGTGGAACTTAACCCTCTGGAGTTCCTATTATTTAGATATGTTATTAAGACTCTTGTTTATATGATTTCTATTAGAAACTAGCCCGTGCCAGCCCTTAGCTCTCGTAGTGGATTGTGTGACTCGGAAAATAACACGAAAAACCCGACTACTGTCTGATTTAATGAGATTAGTTCTCCCGCCCCGTTTTCAAGGATGCTGAATTTCTCGCTGGAGTGACTCACCCCCCGCAAACAGCCAAAAACCACCACCAAAGGGGTCAAACGCGTATTATAATAGTTTGAGGGACTCTTACTTGGTGATGCCTCATTTTCGAGAATACTGAACACCGTGGTGGTGGCAGAATTTCTCGTTGGGATGACCCACCCACGCAAACGTCCAAAAACCAACCCCAAATGCGTCTTGATCATGTTTCACGGAATATAACTTATTAATCCCTCGCTTCTGAGCATGTCAATTAAGGGGAGGATCCTGAGACGCGTGCCTGACACCCGCCCACCCCCTCAACGACCAATAACGACCAATAACCACCCTCCAAAGCGCTCTCATCATACCACTAGACAAAAAGCTTCCCCTCCCATTTTCGAACACGGAGAGGACCACGAATCGAATGCTTGACACCCCCTCATCTTTCAATGGCAAAAATGCCCCTTCGCATTTTCAAAATAAGTGTAACCGCACGGGTTCAAAGAAAGTAAAAAATAAATTTGAAATCAATTTTTTTTTGTCATAGTATTTTATAATTAAATAAATCAGATGTTCCAATTATTATATAAACCTATTTTTCCCAAAAAATATGTACAAAAAACATACATTCATCTTTTTCAGCTCCGTAGTAAATGAAGAGGACTACTTTGTTGACGAGATCGAGGTGACATCTTAATGTTTTTTCCTGTGTAGCATCCTCAAAAGGGGAGGCGGATAATGCACTCTCACCTCTTTGGAGGGTTGCCATGGCCATTTACGGGGGTGCGTCACCCCGGGGAGTAATTCCACCATCACCACGGTGTTTAGCATCCTCGAAAATGGGGGATCACTGAGTAAGAGTCCCTCAAACAATTATAATACGCGTTTGACCCCGTTTGGAGGTGGTTTTTGGCCGTTTACCCCAACGAGAAATTCTGCCAGTACCACGGTGTCCAGCATCTTCGAAAACGGGGGAGGAAAACTAATCTCATTAAATCAGACAATAGTTGGGTTCTCGTCCGACTCACACAATCCACTACCATGGATACTCACTCTTTCCTCCACCGTGCACCGTCTCCTTCACCATCTTATCATATCCCACGCCATTCCACCATCATCTCTCACATTATTCCACCATCTCCCCTACCTTCTTCTACATTTCCACTGTCTTTTCCCACTTTCCACATTTCTTCATTTTCCATGCATCTCCTTTATCATTCATCACCTTCCCACATCACCACTATCTTCCCCCACCTTCTCACCAGTTTCGTTCGTTTTCTCACAATCTTTTCACCAACTCTGATATAATGTAATCGATTCTGCAAGTTGGAAAAACGTGTACAAAATGTTATCAAAATATGTAGAGCCATTATAGTCGAAAAAATATTCAGACAAGCAGACAAACGAAAATTCTGAAAATATACTTTCTGGCTTTGATGTGTTAAATATATTTCAAAATTTTGGAAATTCTAAGAAAAAACAAAATTACAAAAATGAATTTTTAATTCAATTGAATTTTTGGAATTTAAGTGAGTTGTACTGTATTAGACAGATGTTAGTTATACAAATTGATTTCCTCAACAATACAACTACTTGTATATACTTACCGTTATAATAATATTGTATGTTTGCAGTGAACATTTGATATTTTATTCAGCAGACATTTCTTATTTACTCTCTCTGCTTATTTATTTAATGACGCACTGCCCCATTATATTTTCGGTTCAGTGCAATCTTCCCCTCGTTAGAAAGGCTGCTTTTATATACCTGCAGGAAGTGGAGTAAATGGAAAATAATTTATTATTAATACCAACTAGACCCTCCATGATAACTGCCAATTAAATATTAACAGTTTTCTGCCCGAAAAAGTATTAGTCATCAAAGAATAAATATGGACCGTCAATTTTTTTAAATTTAGCAATGAAATACTCACATGTGACATGAAAAAAAAATACTCTAGAATATTTCAATAGATACACATTTAAAGCAGTTAAAATAATAGAAGTGACATAGAGCACTCTAATAGAACAGTGGTGCAGCAGCAGATATTAGTGACACTCTTCAATGCATCACAATTCAATAATAGCGACGAAAAAGAACGTGCTTTTAGATATGTACTAGCTATGTCCTAGATAAATATAGAATGGCAATGGTCTGAATAAATGAATTTCTGTATATATTAACCTAGCTTTTCCAGTTATTGAAAGATGATATAAGTAAACACGTTTTTAGATCAAAATAATAACAGTAGACAGCATATTAATTTTCTCCAAAGTTTGCGACACATTGCATATTGATTAGTTCATTTTCAATACTATTTATATCCCAGGACTTTAACATTTTGACCTAGAAGAAAAGTTTGTAGATCTGAGAATGCCCCTTAGGCATTGTTAAATAACACACAAATAGTTCCAAGACCTTCGTTTAATTTTTCTTGTCATACCTCCCTCGTAAGGGAGGTATGACAATTCCATTGTTTTGTCGATCGTAAGTGACACTTTATGCACCAAATACTTGTTGCTATTGGCAACGGGTCGTTATTTTTCATAACGTCCCTAGGGAAATAAAGTAAATTTGGCATTCATTTTCTCTTTTATATAACAAGTATTAAATATTTTAACATTTTTATAAGTAAATCCAGACAAGCCTTACTTGCTATATCTTCTATACCCGACATTATTTTCGAAAATATTCAGAGCTATATTATAATAATATAATTTAATTCATCTTAACAGTAGTTGGCATTTGAATACAAACCGCGTCCTAAATTTATTTTATTGACGGTTGCCATGGATATTCCAAGCATCGCTACCCTTACTATTTGCTTAGCAAATATGAAACCTGACTCAAATAATTATATTTTTCTAGTTTTCTAGTTTTCTAAGATTTTTCTAGTTTAATGATTCATAACGAAAAATATAATATGCACCGCGGGTCGTACAGTGCGATTTTTTGGTCTCGAATGCTTGCAAACCTTGGCCCTAGGGGCCTCGGATTGCAAACTGTATTCTCGACCAAAAAAGGTGCACTTACGACCTTTGGTACATAAATAATTATTAAGCAATAGGGGCGTATTTCAAAACTATTGCATGAAAATACTAGGCATCATATTTAATGGAGAGCAGAACACATCTTTGGCACCTGACTAATACTTAGGTCCTCACTTATGCCTAACCGTTTAGGTGAAAAAAAAAAAAAAAAAAAATTTGAAAATAATCTATATCTTGAACGGCTTGACCGATTTAAATAAAAAATATGTGTTGTAGATACAATGTGGGCAAATTGAAAAAGAGTTTGATGGTGGGAATGAGAACATCGAAAGTAAAATATATATCATTCTTAATTTCCTTAAATTATCATCGTTCTGGCTGGCACACTTAGTAGCCCATGGGAAAGTTGTAAAAACCCCAAAAGTGCAAGGGTAGCGACAAAGTATGTCTACCCCCCCCGTTTTCGAGAACGGCCAACACGTTGGTGATACTCGCACGGTCCCTACCTCTCTGCAACCCTAAACGCCCTTTTCTTCCATTTTCCCTTGTTAGGCATGCGAGGACTTGTTGGATCGGTTTTTTTTAAGGAAACTCAATATGTCCTGTAAAATTTCGCAACCAGACATCCTAACGACCCCTGGGAGTTAAAACCACCCCCTCCCTCAATACCGGAGCACAAAAAATATCCAAACGCGCCGAAAATTGTTTTCTACACGTTTTCAAGAGCGGGGAATACGATGCTGATATCATTTAGCATTCCGCCCCAAACCGCAACTACCTCTAAATGCATAAAACCTGTACTCTGTCTTTTATAAATATCCAAAACAAAGAAACATTACTTATTTACTTTCACGGTATACGACAGAGGCATAAAAAAATATATGTTTCTTGGTATACTACTTCACTTATCTAAATTATCAAAGACAATTTAAAGTACTTACTCAAACTTTTTTCCAATAATCAACGTCCAAAAATCAAAAATAATTGAGCGATAAAAAAGTCTCACAACAAAGCAACATATAGATAACCTTACAAACTGTCGGAATAAATGGAAGAAGAGGGGTGGTTTTATACATTTAGAGGTAGTTGGTTAGGAGTGGAACGCTAAATAATATCACCATCGTGTTCCCTGCCCTTGAAAACGTGTAGAGAGCAATTTTCGGCACGTTTGAATACTTTTTGCATGGTTCGGTATTGAAGGAGGGGGCGGTTTCAACCCCCGGGGGTCGTTTGAATGTCTGGTTGCGAAACTATACAGGACATATTGAATTTCCTCAAAACAAAAACCCGATCCAACAAGTCCTCGCATGCCTAACAACGAAAAATGAAAAAAGGGGGTTTTTGCGTTTGGGGGTAGGGACCGCTTGAGTATCACCATCGTGTTGGCCGTCCTCGAAAACGCTACCCTTGCACTTTTTTGCAAATTTCGTATGGACTATAGGTACTATATTTTTTTATTAGAATCTTTAGATACTATTTTCTATTTTACAACAAATAATTTTTTGAAATCGATAAAATGGGTAGATTATCCTAATACATAAATTATTTTTAGTTCGGTTATGGTAGGTACTAGCGTAAAATGAAATGAGGGTTCGGTTACGGTTCCGATCCAGAAAAAAATTGGGATTCCGGTCCGGTTTTCGAAAAATAGCGGCCCGATCTAGGTCTCTGTCCAAAAGTAACGAAGTTGAATGAGGTTCTAACGTTTGCGCGAGCACTCTGTACATAGTATCAACGTTAAAAAAAATGTCTGTTTAATTGTGGGCCGACGAAATTGTGTTTGTTGTGACGAGCACCTACGAGTAATTCATTTGAATTTATCCATCTCCACGTTGCAGATAGCGAAGACAATGAAAATTGAGGTGATTTAATTTCGTTGATTTCTTATCTGCTTGTTTGTTGATGCGAAATCTCTAAAAAACTATGTGACGAAGGAAATTATATTTGTTGTGTGGTTGAGCCCCCATGGAGTATACACACTAAACGCTCTAAAAGATAATCGAGGAAAAAATTTCTAGATCAACTGGTAATACACACTTTCCCTGAATGATGATATTAATAGTTAGCATAATATATATTTTTGAATAAAATATGAAATATGTTGACAATTCGTTAAATAAAATTTCACAGTTGCGAACAACAATTACATAACAAGTTTTCAAACCTTTGTCAGTTAGACACTTTTAAATATTATGTATGATATCTACATATAAGTACAATAAAAAATAATACAATATAATATTGGTGCAGAAAATCTAGAATACATTAATATAATATACGTTAATACGGGAATTTAAAGAAAGTTTGCATTTCATAGCGTGTTTTATCCATATGTCAAGATATAAGCTTTGTCATTTATAGTAACCAATTTACGAATTCATACATTCATCATGTAAATTAAACAGATAAGAGGCGCGCAATTATATTTTGTAATACACATCTAAAATATTCGTTAAAACAAAACACAAAGCAATATTTTTGATAATCTCTGTGAATGAATGAATCACTCTAATTAGAACTAGATTCATTTGAGTTTCGTGATGAAATGGAAGAAATGCGTGCGAGGAATGCATAGGTTTACGTAGCTGACGCGTGTTCAAAAGCAGGAGCGAGCTCGTATTGATCGACGCTGCCCCTCGTCTACCTGGCGCACCGTGACCTCGACGGCGGAATCCACGGTTAAAGGCTATTTTTGGATTCTATACAATTTTCAATTAAAACAAGACACAAAATGAAACGCAAGGAATAATGTTAAGGGAAAAAAATGCCAGCTGAAATTGAATAAGCCACAAATTGAAAACATTAAAATATGACTAAGATTAAAATAAGACATTTACATGATAAATATAACGTAATTTTCTTAAGTAAGGGACTTAAAGATGATACTGTAATAAATACATATTATGCTAAATCAACCATCGCTTTATCGTTTTACTTGTAAATATTTATACTTGCCTACAGTGGCGGCTGGAGAAATTTCAATAATTTTTTTCTTGTCTGTGGCGTATGGGACCCATACGAAATATGGGAAATAACATCTAGAGAAGTTCTTCTCTAACACGACCTCTAAAATATTTTGAAAAAACAGTGCGAAAATTTTTTTCAAAATTCGGTTGCCCCACCCTGGTTTAAAGACTCCCGTTTAAAATTATTCTTTTTTGTCATATATATTTTACTTTTCATAAAAATACAACAATAGGTTCTGGAGTTTATGAAAATATTTTCATTATTAACTAAAATACAATGAACTGAAATTTTGTAATTTACAATTTAACAAATTACAAAATTTCAATTCGTTGTATCTCAGTTAGTAATGAAAATATTTTCATAAACTCCAAAACCTATTGTTGCATTTTTATGAAAAGTAAAATGTATATGACAAAAAAGAATAATTTTAAACAGAGTCCCTAACCAGGGTGGGACAACCGAATTTTGAAAAATTTTTTCGCAAACTATTTTTTCAAAACTTTTTAGGGGTCGTTAGAGAAGTGCTTTTCTAGACGTTATTTTCAATATTTCATATGGGTCCCATGCGCCACGAAAAAATATTGAAATTTCACCAGCCGCCACTGCTTGCCTGACAAAAATAAGACAAAATACATTGATGATAGTGTAATAAATACATATTATGTTAAATCAACCAACTCTTTATTGTTCTACTTGTAAATACTATACTTACCTAACAGAAAAATAGCAAGATACAATTAGTTTCAACTGCAGAATGAAATAATAAAAAACAATCTGTGATGTGCTCATATAACACGTTATATTTAAGTTCAACTGAGAAATGCGGAAAAAGGATGGGTCATTCCGTGGAGAGAGCAGTAATTTACAGTTTTCTTCTGAGGAAGATGAACCAGTTTTTGCAACCCATGAGTGAGTAAGGTTGCCCCCTACCCCCACTTGTTTGTTTATGCTTTCTTTTCTCTGAAAGATTGCGCCTATTATGTGCCCCAGTGAGCCCCAAAATAATTAACTATCGCCCTATTCTTTGTCGAGTTATTAACAATTTAATGTGGGGGGCTAAGTTAACGATGTTTTGGTAACATTAACAAAAAAAGCAAGAATAGTCTCAAATCATAAAGAATAGCAAGCGCCGTTTTATGCCCCCAGTAAAAACATTAGCACACTTTTTAGGGCCATACTATAGGTATAGATAGTAGGGGAGGGGGTAGAATTTTTTTAAATTATAGTCTGACAGAGAAGAGCTAGCGCCCCCTTGCGACCTTTAAATTAACTCTGGAGCACCTAAGGGCTGGTGCTCCATAAGTTATTAGTTATCAAAGCCGGTGACGACTGGAAGCAGTGGGTACGACTTATGGTTAAACTGGTGAAACTAGACATTCTGTTGTGATTCAATATTAAATGAATTTGTTATTTGTTATTATTATAAAAAATAGTAGACTAAATAAAAAAATGAGTTTTTATGAAAATACTGAAAATAAATTGAATAAAAATAATATACTGTCAAGAGATTTTCATTGGAAATGTAGAGAAATTTTGTTGGTTCTTGCGAGCCGCGTCTAATATATAATTACTTCAGGTTAGTCCACACCGAATCTATACATTTTGTTGGTCCTTCAGCCTTTTGATGAGTTCTATGGAATCTGGAGTAATTACAAGACAAAAAGCAAGACTGATGAAGTAAGTCGACCAGGAATCTGCATCATCTCGAAGTCACCGAGAAGGAAAGCGAAAATAATGAGTCTGTAATATTTAATGAAAATAATAATACAAAACAAGTAAATAATCAAGACAGTAAATTAGATGGAGCTTTATCAAAAGCAAGTAGTATGAATAGAAGACTAAAACTAAAAGCGCAGATGAAAGCTGATGAAGAAATGGCTAAAATTTTAGCCGCCGAAGAAGAAATACAACACCGTAAGTTAGAGCATAAAAAAAAATGATAAAACCAAGGTTAGAATTAGAAAATGTAAGAATAGATGAAGAGGTTGGTACAGAAGAGGAATGGGACAAAAATTTGATTGAAGATAATCGGCATCCTGAATTAACACAAGAAGCAAAGGTACGTCAGTGGTTAGAACACGTCGAGGGAGTTGAAGATAAAAATAATAAACCTAGAAAAGGCAACAATCAAAATTTTCCAGATGATATGGAAAAGTTTTTGGCGAGGCAAACAGTCGAAAGGAATTTATCTATTTTTTCAGGTGAAATTAGAGATTGGTCAGGTTTTTACTGTCAGTATCAGTCCACAACTGAAGTTTTAGAATTGTCAAACGAGGAAAACTTAAGCAGACTTCGTTGTTGTCTGAAGGGTGATGCCAGAAGGTCAGTCGAAGGTTTGATTGTTCGATCATTAGTACAAGAAGCTAGAAATATGCCATGTCAAAAACAATGACTTTAATTCAACCATACTTTTTGCTAAAACTATTTCAGATTTAGTAGTTACTTTAGAAGGATTGAAGATGAATAATTATTTAGAATGTCCTCAATTGCTAGATGTCTTGGTCCAGAAATTGCCATTTAATTTACAACTTACTTGGGGCGAAAAGGTAGCTAGGCGTTATGGTAATATTTCTTTAAAAGATTTTAAGAACTGGATTTGAGGAAAATCAGAGGGAGCTAGTTTTGCTAATGCTATAAATGTAACTAAAAATTCTTCGTCTACTACAGACCGACTTATTAAGAGTAAAGAGAAATTTAAACATACGGTTTTAGCTACAAAAAAAAATACATTAAGAAAAAATGTTTCTGTTGTCTCGATGATGGACATACATTGGAAAAATGTTCCAAATTTAATGAGCTAGAAGTTGCTAAAAGATGGGAAATTATAAAGAAAAATGTAATTTATTTCTGCTGTTTATTAAAAGGTACAGACTAAATGAATATACAAAAGTGCTCAGTTATAAACTGTGGAAAATATCATCATAAGCTATTACATAATAATAATTTCCACAAGGAGGAAACATTAAATTTGCCCACAACACCGCAAATTGTAGCTCATACTGCAAGGAGGACGCACAGCAGAGAAATATTATTACGAATTGTTCCTGTTACAATAACTTCATTAAAAAAGGAAGTTAGAACGTACGCTTTATTCGATGAAGCGTCAATAATTTCATTAATTGATGAAGAGTTAGCTAGTATTCTAGATTTAGAGGGTACTTCAAAAATGCTCAATTTAAAATGGAGAGATAAATCAACGTGCAAAAGTATGGTTTCCAGAAGAAAAAGTTTTGACATTTCGGGCGAAAACGGCATACGTTATCACCTTGACAATTTACAAACAACTGAAGATCTTGATTTATCTGTTCAGTCTGTAAATGCAAAACACTTGAAGTCTGTGTGGCCTCATTTGCGAGAAATTAACTTTTCTTCTCTACGAAATGTGCAACCTAAAATTTTACTTGGTCAGGATAATTTGAACTTGACAGCCAGTCGAGAAATTATCGAGGGACCCAAAAATTCCCCGGTATTATCTTACACCAAGCTAGGATGGATTGTACATGGAAATGTACAGCAATTTAAAGGACGAGTCGACGAAAACTATGTTTTACATGTTTGTTGTAAGACAGTAGAAGATGATATGCTTCACGAAGAAGTACAAAAGTTTTTCACAACTGAATCTTTTGGAGTGAAAATTGTAAACAGAGAAATCTTTTCTAGAGAGGAAGAAAGAGCGAAAATGATTACAGAAAAAACTACTAGAAGAATTGGGCAACGGTGGGAAACCGGTTTGCTATGGAAATCTGATGATCTTAGCGTGGGTGACAGCAAAACCGTGGATGTACAATGTCTAAAATACATAGAAAGAAAATTAAGACAAGACAAAAAGTTTGCAAATTTATACGACTGTAAGATTGACGAATACTTAAGAAAAGGTTGTGCAAGACGTGTTTCCGAAGAACTAAAGACGGAAAAAAGAGTTTGGTATTTACCGCATTTTGGTGTAGTTAACCCAAATAAACCGGGAAAGATTCGTTATGTATTTGATGCTGCAACTAAAGTAAATGGTAGTAGTCTAAATGACTTACTTCTGAAAGGTCCAGACCTTTAAAATTCTTTGGTAAGCATCTTATCGAAGTTTCGACAAAAACAAATGGCCTTCTCTGCGGACATTCAAGAAATGTTTCATCAGGTACATATAATAAAAGAGGATCAATTTTCTCAACGATTTCTTTGGCCTTCTAAATTGAACCCAGGAAAATATGAAGTGTATGCTATGGATGTTATGATATTTGGAGCTGTTTCGTCTCCATTTTTGGCTCAGTACGTAAAGAATGTAAACGCTATGGAATTTTGCGATAAATTTCCGGAAGCTTCCGAAGCAATAATTAACAAACACTACATGGATGATTATCTTGACAGTGTAGAAATTTTGGAAGAAGCGAAAAATTTAGATAATCAAGTGATTATAATTCATAAAGAAGGTGGATTCATTTTAAGAAATTGGGTAAGCAATTCAAAGTTACTGTTAAAAAATATTACAAAAGATTTTAGAATGGAGGAAAAGATATTAAGTAATGGGCAGGCATCGGAACCGCAAATAATTCTTGGACTAAAATGGATGACAGATGATGACACACTGGGATTTATAATGTCTTTCCATAAAATTGAAAAGAAAATTTTGGAAGCAAAAAAGAAACCTACAGAAAGAGAAATGTTGAACATTTGAATGTTTCTATTCGATCCACTGGGCCTTTTAGGGCATTTTATTATTAGAGGAAAAATATTACTCCAAGCTGTATGGAGAAGTGGTATTTCTTGGGACGACGAGATTACACATAGCCTGAAGGTGGCAAGAATGAATTGGTGAACTTCAAAAAATAAAGGATATAAAAATTCCACGGTGTTACAACATAAAATAGAATGAATATTTTAAAATACAACAACATGTATTCTGTGATGCTAGCGAGCAAGCATTTGCAGCTGTCAGTTTGTTTTTAGGTTCGAGGGAGATAATGAAATTATTGTTTCTTTGGTTATGTCCAGAACCCAAGTTGCATCGTTACGTTCAATAACGATACCTAGATTAGAAGTACAAGCCGCTGTCATGCTGTCTCGTTTAGCAAAAACCATTAACACAGAACACAGTTTTGTAATAACAGAAACTTACTTTTGGACGGATTCAAAAACGGTATTGTGTAATGAAAATCATCTCGATACCTTAAAGCTAGGTGTTTGTGAGGCAATAAGATGGAGCCATTGTGGGCAATACCGGCCACTATAAATCTGAGACTCAGCGAAGAATACAGAATACAGAATCGGCAACTTGCTAATTGAGCATGTTTGGCAGCCGTGCCGGAAATATCACGAGATGTACAAAGTTTAGAAAACTAACGCCTTAGTTTTCTCCATCTTTCTTTAGGTTTCCGAGACATGGACCGTTAAGGAAGCAGACAGATTGATGCTTTCGAAATGTAGATATTTAGACGTTTACAGCGAATTCCCTCGCCAACAGTTCGGTTCTCTAAGAAATATGTCTCCCAACAGCATATTCTCCCGAATACCCTTATTTTGACCACATCAATTAGAGAGGACAATACAGAACGGTTGATAGTTCGGGATAAACTAAATGCCAATAGGCGCAGAGAGCGCTCTTCAAAACGTTGAGCTCGTGTCAGCAAGGGATCGATGAGAAAGAGCTTTGGCTAGGCCGCTCGTGTAACAGGCAACTGCAGCAAATGGCATGATGCTGTCATTCGTACCACACATTAAAGTGAGACCAACTAGAACAATGCTTGGATCATAAAATGTTTGACAAAACTTTGTGAATAATAAGAAGAAGTTAGCTCAGATGAATTAGCTGTTTTGAAGGAGTTCATCCACTAATAATTTCGCAGAAAGTAAAACCTGGGGAAATGTATAATAAATTAACGTGTTATTGTTATAGAACCTCGAAAAATCGATCTAAGTTGAAAAATAGCAAATAAATCGACTTCGAAAAATGCCGTTGAAGAAGACGTTATATAGAGCATAACTGATCAAATTTCTGGCATCAATGCCGTAATTTAACATAAAATAGTGGTTTATGCAACAAGAGTGGATGTGATATCCATATCGCACGATAGTGCTTCAAATCTTTTGAGTGCGATATGGAAAATCCACTCGAGTTGTACAGTATACTTTTTTTACGACCAGCTTAAAAAAACTATAAAATTTATTAAACATTAATATATTACACAAATACACATTGACAGTACACACTGACAGTTACTTTGACAATACACACTGACAGTTACTTTGACAGCTTACGCACTAATTTGATTTTAAAACGAATAGTTGTCTATGTACTTAATAAACGAATTGTGATTGGTCGGTTTCATTTCATACCCATCCTAGAACTGATATAAAATATATCCGTTCAGTTAACTGGAATTGCCTACTTATACATTCTACAGACTGTACAGAAAACAGCAAATTTACATAAGGGAGTAGAAAAAGATCTTTTCAAGTCCCCAAACACGTTTGATATCAAATGTGAGAAATTCGAAATTTTTTGAACGTCGCATGCCCGGCGTCAACGCCCATAATTCGAAAGTATGCCGTAATTTGAATTGAAATTTTTTTTTTGGTCGTTTCACGACTCATTGCAGAATTAGAAAGTACTATAAAAGTGAACTTTTTGAAATCTGGTACAATATTATGTGGCAAAACGAGAAAAGAGGCAAAGGCGCGTACTCTGTAAATGAAATTTTCAGGCAAAAAGAGGAAAACTGCCAAGGCCGGTTTTTCACATAAAAAGAATTTAAATCCATCCAGCGACTTGGTCATGGGATAGGAGCACCGGAGGGTCATCAGAAAGGAATAGTTTCATGCGAAAAAGCATATCTTGATTACTTAACGATAATAAAGGAAAAAGCTGATTAGCTCATCAACGAGTTCATGCGGACATCTCCATAGGGGTCGCTCGGAATCAAAGTCGTATAAAACTTTTATTAGATTACATGTCGTTAGTAGGTTTTCGCGAGGGAACAGGAAACCTCGTATAACTATATGTGTCGTAAAACGCATTTTCAGTTGGTAAGTTCTTGTGAGTGGTATAATCTCTATTGGAACTCTAAAGCTACGCACCAAAATTTTAGTAAAATAGTTTTACCGTCAGTCCAAGCCAAACTGCTCTCGTACGCTTCTAGGAAGTTGTGAATCTTTGCGAGCCAAGTCGATTGCTACTATATACCTTCGTTGTATGGTGGTTGAGATACACGTCCTTGCAATGTTTGGTAGGCAAATTTTTACATATTGAAGAGAGGTTCTTGTACGTTTACTGTGCGTTTTGAATTATCCAATAAATTAACTTTAAGTTTAACCTCTCGCGATCTCGGGAGCTTTTGTGTGCTAAATCGACAACTAAATGAAAGAGACCCTCAAAGGGCCCATACTCTGATATTCAGAACATCGATCAGATCACAGAAACCAAAGAGAGGAACTCTAAGAAAGTAATTAGGGTATTAAGAAGTAAAGATCAATAAGCAGTATTAGAGATAACACCAGTGCATCGTAAGAAGTCGGAGACCTTGGAGGGAGCAATTGGCAATTCACGGTAGGTACGAATTTCTACCTTTTTGGTCTATTACAGGTCGTCCCTTATAATTCAACCTACTGAGTGTAGAAATTAACCACCCTAGGTCAAAGGAGGGAGCGCAGCTGGCGCCCTTAATAAAATAAATAGCGTCACGTCCTTCAGACGACGGTCGTGAGTCCTTCTACATTATATCATTGCCATACATATCAGCTATCAGCTGACGTTACTTACAAATACAAAGTATTGTTTGAAGATGCAAATAACCCACTTTTCTCAAATATCCTGAAATTAAAAAAAAACAAGATATGCAATTTAAAGTTTAGAAAATTTCGATAACTTGAGACTGTCTGCGGCCAGTTCAGACAAAAATTCGCAAAATCAACTGTCGTCAAAAGGTTGCTGCAGCCGGTGAGAGTGCTCAAAAGAGTTTAACTCGGAGTTTAATTATTTTTGTTGTAGTACATTTATGTACATATGAGTGTGATACCGATTTGGTTTAATAAAATTGTTTTATTTGCAATAATATACAATGGTTGCTAATTTTTAGAAATTTCATATATATGCTCATGTATATGTATATGTATGTATATGATAATAGAATGCATTACACTTATAATACTCACAAATATACGTCATTGGACGCGTGAAAAAAAAAAAAAAAAAATAAAACTACTCTTTTACACGAAATAATTTTTGTTTACTCAAAATTACTTTCCACGGCTTTGCCATCGAATAACCTATCAAAAATGTCCTTATGCATTTTTTTGATTGGAAGAATTCTTTTCAAATTATTTAATAATTGATTTTTGAAAGGCATGTACGTTTTCGGAGCACTTGGTCATAACATAGTCAATTTTTATAAATTGTAGTTAATTAAATAAGCTTTTGACTTTATATGCAAATCTTTTACGTGGGAGACTTACTTTCTAAGTAAATTACAACTGAAAATAAACATTGAAAATGTATCAAAAAACGGTGTTTTAAAAAACTTGTATCTCGTTCATTTTTTGCCCAAATTGAAGGTAACTAGTCCCAAATTATGGACAATTTTTTTAAGTTTTAAAATTGACTTTTTGTGTTGGTTTTTTTTTTTCAAAAAATGATAGTTTTCGAGATATTTGGTATTCATTCCCTCAATCCTTACTAAATGGGTGGCCCTAGAGGGATAAGCTTGATAACTTTTAGAGTGTACGTCATACGACGTCATTTGTGATATATTTCAGTGGAATTCATTACTAAATAGAAACCTTAATTCATCCATGCTGATATTAAAATATGAATTCGATTAAAATAGAAAATCAGGATATCCCTTTCTTTGTAAATGCATCGCTGAAAGTACGATCTGGATTTATTTTGGGACCAGATCATCCCCGTATCTTAGTTGTGTTCTAGAAGTTTATGTCCATCGTTCTATGTCTATAGTCGCCTCTCACACAAAGTTTAATTAGGAATATGGGAAATTTTATGACCTCTCGCTATTTTCTCTAGATTTTATAATCTGTTACATATGGAAGCTTTCAATCGTGCATATATTATTTTTTTTAAAAACAGAAACATAAAACTTAAATAACAGAAAAAAAATCTAATATAAACTATGAAGTAGGAAATGAAAGAAGTAACGAATTTCCCTTATAATCATACATTTCTAACAATAGATGAAACAGTACCGCATATTCGAGGAATATTTATTTATTCTTGTTAAAACAACCAGTCTTGCTTTGAAAAGTTTGTGGCGTTTATTTTAAGGGTGAGTAGAAAGTATGAATTACATAAATGCATTTCACCCTGAATTCCGAGGGTATAAGCTTTCTCAAAGAGGGTCGTATGAGAAATAATCTTTTGTAGCAGGTGTCTGTTGGATCGCTGACGTATTCTGTTGCCACCACTTTACTCATATTTATAGTATCATGTCACCAATATTTAAGTTACACTTACAAAGGTTTATATCATAACCTACAACAGAATATTCATTTAATCAAAATTTTAATGTTGATTTATGATTTCCAATAAATCAATCATTAATTTTAATAAACTCTTTATAATGATCAAGACTTAATTGAAAAGAAGTATACAAGTTTATTTTTGCTAGAATGTAGATATTAAATAAGGAAAATTTTCGTAAGCTGGTATGGAAATTTCAAGCAATTTATAAAAAATTTACACAATACTGGAAGATGAACAAATAAAAATAATCATTACCATAGAACTATCATAAAACTATTTAGAGAGGTAACTACAAGAAATCACTTGAGAAGTAGAATATATGAGCAAAATACTACGTAACAAATACTTAGTCTCTTGAGACTATCTGGGTAGTCTCAAGAGACTGTCCAGATACCCAGGTCCAAAACTATATTATTTTAAAAGATACCTACACGAGATATTCAGAAAATTTTAAAGCTTAAAATTTAAATCAAAATGTTTTCAGTTGCAAATAATAAATTGGATTAATGTATTTTACATTTTAGTTCTTTTACTATCACATCGTGGAAGTATAGTAACGGTAAAAAAAAATGATATTTGTATTGTTCAAATAGACACAATATTATGAATGCAGATTTTAAGTTTGGACAAAAAAATGTTTGTCTGTAACTTTTTTTTTGCGTAGGATTACTCTGGAACGGTTTATGGTATTGACTTAGGTACACGTATGTATTAGAACGAGATCTGGATCTAGATTATATTTTGATCCTATTCCGTTGAAGGGTTGAGGGAATAAATGTAGGTAAATAGGCAAAGCCAGCAAGTAAGAGTCCATAAAATTGGGATTTACTATATACCAGAAATGTTTTTGGCATCAGCCAACCCCAGTATCACCTCCATTACCACTCTCACCCCATTACCATTATTTTCATAGCTAAGTCCGTGTCTCATTTTTAGGTAAGATTAGAGTAATTAATATGTGTATTGCTAAACCATTAATTATAGACATATTATAGATAGACTCTAAATGATTATGTGCAATAGTGCACACTCGATTAATTCCGCTTTTGCAATAGATGAGATAACAAAAAAAATAAGAAGGTATGATCACGATAACCTTGTAATAAAATACAATACTGCCGAGGACTGACAAAAAGATATAAGAATATACAAGGCTTGTGTACTCTTATATCTTTTTGTCAGTCCTCGGCAGTACATTGCAAGCAGTACTTTTTTCTTTAATCCCTGCTACCACCGTCGTACTCTTTGATCTTAAATGACAAATATCGTCTTAAAACCGGTATTTCATGGTCGGTAGTTAGGTAGAGAACAGATTATTCGAAGACTTTCTCCTACAGCAACCCGAGTGGGCTCATCAATTAATATGGAAAATTGTAGGAAATAAGGTTTAAGTTCTATACTTGCACTATCAACTTTACTTTTTTAATATGTCAGCTAATATCAGTTGGGCATATCCAGCATCAGAAAATTTTGTTAACTAGCTATATGTCCATTACTGAAAGAGATAAAAAGATGAATGAAAAGGGCTTGTAAAGCATCCTAGAAAGTTATACCGATTGTGCCCTCGATAACTACTTACAAAACTTTAGAAACCACTCCCAACTTTTATTTTTCAGATTAAGACCTTTAAAATTTAACACTAATTAAATCCCCGCTTCATTGTAAATTCTATGATATGCCATTTTTAACATTTTACTGTTGCATAATAATTAGTACAAATACCGCATATTGCAAAATTTTTAAAAATGTTTAATGTGCATTTGTTACACAAATAACATAATGGTAACGAGGAATTTTACATCATAGGAGATGTTCAATCGGTCTCCATGCAAACCTAAACCTTCCTGAGAAGTTTCTTGTGCAAGCATATGTAATAGGCAGTGATCGGAACTTGGGTTTAATGTTTAGAATGCCTCAGTGCATATGTCTGATTTTTCAAATTTTTAAATTATATGTTTTTAAAGCGCTACAATTTCAAAGAAATTTTAATGTTTTTCCGGAATAACTCGGTGAAAACGCATTTTACATAAAAGTTGCAAATAAAAAAAGTCGTGTATTTCGATGATACATTCACCTTTCAACTTTTACATTCCCCCGACTTTTAAGAATTTTCGACTGGCTATATCTCCAAAATATGCATTTCTCGAAAAAATTCACAATAATAGAAACATCTTGTTTTGGGCCAAAAAAGGTAAATTTATTGTTTCTTTTTCATTTTTGACCTAATTCTACAACTTACGGAACACGTGATAAAAGGGGTGGTAGAAAACACTCCTTTTATCACGGGTTCCGTAAGTTGTAGGATTAGCCCTGTCAAAAAATCCTTATAAAAACTTATAAAAAAAAATGTATAAGTTTTTATAATATTTGATGTGTGTATTTGAAATGTGTCTTAATTGTAAATTCTCGTATGGTATCTACCAGTATCGATGAGTTTTTATAGTATATGTAATTAAAAGTTTTTATAGGTTTTTATAGTGTTTTGAATGTAAATTCCCATATGATATCTATTAGTATTGATGAGTTTTTATAGTACATGTAATTAAAAGTTTCTATAGGTTTGACATTTCACACGTTTTAAATTTCCCTTCGTGCTTGTTTTGGTAATAATAATTAAAACAGATAACCAATTTATTATTTGTTGTACCTATTTCCTCATTCAAATTTTAACACGGTCGGACTCTACTCATTACAAAGAAAAATAATTTAAAAAAATCCTGTTTGATATTTCATGATGTTCTATAACTACTAAAGTTAACGTGAATTTCTTTTATATGTGAAAGCTCTTAGTAGTAATACTGGTAAACTGATTAGGTGTACAGCTTTTTTCTACAGCTTCTCTTTGTAAGTATATGTGATTCAAAGGAAGGCTTCATTTTATTACATCTGACACTAAATCACTTTCCAGCCGCATCATCCTCTGTCAGCCTCATCTTCCAATGATCAAATTGTGGAAATCATATTTTCTCATTTTCTCCATCTACCCTTTTAGTTGCATAAATACATAAAGCTATACTATAGCTATAAGAGAGTTAATTTTAAATGGTGTAATGGATTTATTTATTATCATAATTATTATAATTCTCTCTTTTTTTTTAAGATATTCTACCACATATATACTGTCTTCTAAAAATAAAATCCAAGCAATAAAAAAAATAGAGTTGCTCAGTACTGGGAAATAACTTCTACGTCTGAGAAACTTAAATTAGCAGTTAGAGGGTGTTTCTCCGACAAATAAATAATACAGAGAAGTGAAAGTTGCAGTAGGACGTTGCCGAGTGCAAATACCTAATTGAGCAATGCACATTGTCTAAGTATACAAATGTAATGAGTAAGCAATATGTCAGAGGGAATATCGAGAGATTTTATTGTAAGTTCATATAATATCTTTAAACAAGTGCTTGGTCGGAGCTCCCGTCAGTGTTACTGCATGTGTGTCCTGTAGGTATTGTACTTTACTAAGTTTTAATAACCGGTAAATCGGTAAATATAAATGTAAATAACCGGTTAACCGGTATTTACTGGTAATTTTTAGAATGAATGATTAGAGTGGCGAAAATGGCAATAATTGTCATTGAAAAAGAGAATTATTGTGTTTTTCCATGTACAAAATTATCTAAATTTAACAAAAAAACATTTTAATTTATGTATATTTAATATAATGAACAAAAAGGTTTTTTATCAAAAGGAAACAATATAAATGAAATAAATTTAAATAAATAATTATTCGGTAAATAACAAAAATATCAACTAAAATAACGAAAATTATAAACATAAAGTCAAATAGGGCATTTACTGAATACCCGATCTAAAAATACAATATTTTTTAAAAATAACCTGTTAAAAGGGTTAGTTTTTCAAAGCTATATCTGTTAGTCGTCTGATATTTGTGCATAGAATACCACTAGCTAGAGATGCCCTTCCTCAATCGATATTGGTGGGTCAATAAGTTAATAAGAGTTGAGTATGTTATTACCAACATACTTCTAAACGTATTCCAGGGATATTTGCGGCAGTGAAATATTCAATTTCCTGTCGCAAGTTATTGTCAATGTCTCTCTTGTATTTCTTGGGGCTTGGTGTCTGGATTTTACTTTTTATAATATTATTTATTTATTGTTAAAAGTGCTCAGTGTTTGGACAGTCACTCTGTATTTAGTGAATACTAGTCACTGACATAAATAGAAACGTTGAATACGTGACATATCGTAAGTTCAGAATTTACCGAAATAACCGGTAAAAAATTAAAATAACCGGTAATTATCGTCATGTCTTTTTTGCCCTGATAACCGGTTAACCGGTATTGCAATCCATAGCGTCCTACTGAGGGAGAAACAGAACTATAATAGTGATAAAGCAGCTTATAGTTCTCTCCTATATATAAATTATATTTTAGTAGGTAATCCATTATTATGACATATTTAATAGTCGTTGATGTATACTTTCAAAATATAATTTAATGAAATAAGTATTAATTATTTTATAAGAAATATAATAATTTAATCATTTTAAATTATATGGTTACTCTTAATAATGCCATATTATGGTTGCTTTACGTGCATTTATCAGTATAAGAACTAGTCATTCTTACCTTATTTGGCGTACTTGGGATTTTTTTATGCCGGAATGGGAAAAAAATAATAACATAATTTCGTGATTATAATTGATACCTTATAAGATCCGTAACTGCATCTCTCGGTATTAAAAAGTAAGATAGTGCATCGCGTCTGATATTAGTTTTACTAATAATTTTTTTATTTTTCTCGTCGCATTTCTGTGAGGATAGGATTTTACAGAGTGAGAGGGAAATATGCGTTTATTTTCGATTTATTGTACATATTTACAAAAGCACACATAGTATAATCTTAAAACTGTTTCAGATATTTGCTATTGTTCTAACGAACACAACTATATATATTTTTTATTATAAATTTCTGTTATATTTGAATATCGTAGTTTGTCAGTAAAAATAGTTCCTAATTTCATTATTAAAGTATGGCATTTAACTATATACAAAAAACCGCTGCCCAAGGAATCACTACTTCCACATCCAGATTCTCTATCCAAGTCACTCGCAACGAAAAAACTTTGTATGTGAAAATAATTGTTTATGGAACTTTAATAATATAATATTTGAAATCCTCTACCCCAAGAACCCATAAAACGATACCCCACATCGGTAGTGGGGTGGGGGTGGTGATAGGGGGGTGGTAGTGGGGGGTGGATGAAGTAAAAAATATTTTGAGGTTTCTGGTTCCTGTACATAAACTAAATCACATTTTTTTTTTCATCCCCTTTAATAAGGAGGTGGGGGTGGTAAAGGGGGTGGCTAATGCCAAAAATTTTTTTGAGACCTTAGCTTCTCTTGTATATACTAAATACCAATTTCATGGACTCTTTCCTGCTTGATTTACCCATTTACCCCAAATTTACCCCAATTTACCCCCCAACCCTTCGACGGAACAAGATGAAAATATAATCTAGTTCCAGATCTCGTTAAAGTACATATGTGTACCAAATTTCAAGTCAATATCTTAAACGGTTCCAGAGTAAACGTGCGCACAAAAAAAAGTTACAGACAGACCGACAGACAGACCGACAGACAGACAGAAAATTTTTTTTCGCTCAAACTCTCGACGTTTCGTGACATTTTAAGCCTATTTGGACAATACAAATTTTTAAAATTTTTTTTGTCGTTACTATACTTCCACGTGGAAGTAATTAGTGATAAAAACTATATATGGTTGCATTCCTCAGAGCAATGGGAAGCATCTGAAATTATTTTAAAGATTATACCATTTATGATTTTTTAAATATTTATGATAAACCGAAAATAAACGCATATTTCCCTCTCAATCTGCAAAATCCTAGCCTTTAAGACTATTTCCACTGCCGAGGCCTTATTTATCATAAATACCACAAAGATTGTTTACCCAACTTAGTCTAGTGATCTTACGTTACGGCAATTTTGATAATTTGCGAGAAAAACTGTTGTGAAGGGAAATAGGCTCATCAGTGTTTGTGTAAACAGTGGCATTCCCACCTGAATATTCTGCAGAACTCCCAGTTTGTCATGGAATGGGGGCCTTTATCGTGCTCACAGATACATGAAACCTACAGTTTTACATATCTTTTGAAAGATGGTGACACGAGTAGATTCACTCATCCACTAAATCTAGCTCAATTATCACATTGACTTGCAGACGGGCTATTTGTGCGAAAGAGAGCTCATCTATTTTTCAGGTACTAGTAGAATAATTAAGTATGGTGTTCGCTAGAATACATATAGGCCAGTCACCGTAGACACAAAAATCGCGTTAGGTCGCAAAAAATTGCACTGTTCTGATTTTTTTGGGAAGTTGTTAAAATAGATACCAATAGTGTAAAAGCAGGTTTGCAGTTTTGAAAGACTTGTGGTAACCGCGTGGTGCTCGAAAAACCTTGAAAATTTCGGACTTTTTTCAGTTTTTGGCTTATACTTTCTGAAAGGTGCATCCTGCGGAAAAGTCGTTCGGTACACTTTTAAAGTAGACAAAGTTTGCTACAATTTGAGCGCAACACAGCTCCGTAGATCCAATAGGTCTCGAGATACACCACTTCAAAAATTAGCCATTTTTTCCAAAAAGTTCGACATTGTAGTTTTAGCCGTCTTCCGAGCAGGATATCGGCTAAAACACTCATCTTACGAGGAAAATCATAGAAAATGGAGCGATAGAGCAGTTATTTTGCTTTAATTTAAGCACAAGCGGAACCCTGTAGGGTCAATAGTTTCCTTGTTATCGGGAAAGAACGAAAAATTAAGGAAATCGGATTTTTCACGAAATGGAGCATGGCGAATTGCAGGACTTTTGTAAAAGATAAAAAAGACATAACTCAATGGAAAATGGTTTATATCATGCAAAATAAAGTTGAGTACAATTAATAATAAGGTATAAATTTATCAAAATTATATCAAAATTGTATAAAAATTATTTTGATAGTATGGGGGACCTGGGACGTGAAATGTTGAACGTGAAGTGATGGCGGGACCTCAGCTGACTCCTACGATGCAAATAGGCAACACAATGTAAATAAGTATTTATGAAACGCGTAATTTTATAATAAATTACAACGAAAGGGTAGGTATGTAATATTAGACTTACCTTTACGCACTTAGCGAGACAGTCGTGTTCTTTTGGAAGTCCAGGTTCGTCAGACCTTTCTTGGGGCTCCAGATACTCCTCTGTTGTCGGATTAGATCTAGTATTAGATACTAGTGATAAAGGGTCGTCGACGTCGTCTTCTTCATCCGACTCATCCATGGCTAAGGGAGGAGTATTCAGGCAGGTCTTCCCCTGACAAACTTTGCAGAGAGCAGAGCATTTCAGCTCTGCTCTCTGGCGGGAGCAGCTTCCTCCTCCGCGCCCTTTCTTGCAGCTGCATGACAGGAGTTTCAGCAGGGTTAGCGGCGCTGGTTTCTTGGTTGGGGTCAGTGGTGTCAGCTCATGCTGGCTTCTTGTCCACCCCCAGTTGGTGGGATTTTTCTCTACTCCTAACCACTTCTGCACCCGGAGGTAGGTTCTGTAGGAATTTTGGGCAATAGCATCTTCGGTTGGGGGCAGACGAGCGAGGTGGACTTTGGCGTTGGCAGCAGATCAAATAAGTATTCTGTAACGCAGGACGTGGAGAGAGTCATCTTTCCCCCCTCCCCATCAAATTATAAATATAATGTAATTTTTATAGGTAACTGCAATATTAATAACAATTTACATTGGGAGCTCCATTTCTTGAAAAATCTCTTCCGTAATTTTTCAAAATATAGCCAATTTTTGAAGTGGTGTATCTCGGAACCTAATGGACCTATAGAGCTGCTTGTAGCAAATTTTGTCTACTTTAAAAGTGTACACTGTGACTTTTTCCATAGGATGTACCTTTTCGAAGTTATCAACTCGAAAATAAAAAAAGTCCGAAAATTTCAAAGTTTTTCCAGCTTCACGCAGTTAGCACAGGAATTCCAAGCTGCAAACTTGGATTTACACTACTGGTATCTATCCTAACAATATCCCAAAAAATCAGAACAGTGCAATTTTTTGCGACCTACTATGTTTTAAATGACTGGCCTAATACGTAAGTGAAAACTATGCCAACAGAGATTTTAGAAAAGCGCAATTATTATATCTAGTTGAAGATCTACTGCTCCGAAATCAAAAAGGGATGATCGACTGAAACAGAAACTAGATTAACATAAACACGCCGCCCCATATAGTAGACAATCCCCAAATCCAAAGCCAAGGCTGTCCGGAAGGGGGTTACACGTTTGGAAAAACGCATACATCTATACCCCCCTCCCTCATCCTCCCAGCACTGTCAGTGCCAGGGCTGGGGCTCGAACGAAGTATGCGATAGACAGTATGACCAGCGTATTCGCCACACAATATGCCTTAGCCGACTGATCTACTGAGCCGCCTGTCCGTATGAAAAATTCTTTTCCAGATTGAAATTTCGAGTTCGTCAGCTTATTCTGCAAACTGCAAAGGTATGATTATGTATTTTAATGTTTCTAACTCAATATCTTGCTTGATACTAGAGATATATAATTATTTCCAATGTAACAATTATTCTGTACATAACGTACACCAGCTGACACAGTTCTGTTAGTCACCTTGAGAAATATCGAATCCAAAAATTTCTTTGACCTTTAAACTTAATTTTTGTCATCACCACCTTTCTATCTTTAATATGAAAAAAATGTCGCACTTCCTATATTTTACAACAATTTTCGTAAATAGTATCTACATTTTAACCTCCCCACAATAAAATTGTGGGAGGTTACTACAATTAGTCCAAAATCGAAAATTGAGATAACATCAAATCTTCACGTTTTGAGGTCCCAGGAACCCAAAAAAGTTGTTTTTGAAAAATGTCTGTGTGTGTGTGTGTGTGTATGTATGTTAGCACGATAGCGGCGAAGCTACTAAGCGGATTTGGATGAAACTTTGCATGAGGGTTTCTTTAGTGCTCCAGAAGATCTGAAAAGGTTTTGGTTCAGATCGGATTACGTTTAGTGCCGTTTTGGCACAACAAGTTGTTTATTTTATGATTACTTACAATTTGTAATTGAACCATTGAAAAGCAGTAAAAATTCCGATTTCAACGATATATCACACTTGCACTTTTTCGATTTGGTTTCCGTGAAAAAAATTGAAAAACAAAAATTTCACTTGTTTTGTCCTCAAAGCAGTGCAATGTACAGGGTGATATTCTAATAATGACAGAGGTGTTCAGTGATTTCGGCTGATAACTCGGGAACGGTTGAAGATATCGAACTGAAATTTGAAACGTAGGTATAAATATTGTAGACGGACGGATTACGAATTAATAATACACCTACGTCACATGACGTCACAAATAAGAAAATTCTTAGAAACTGGTGCAGATATCGACTTAACTATTGGAAACATCCAATTAAAGTTTGAAACGTAGATGGAAATATTGTAGATGGATGGAATACGAGTGAATTAAAAATACACCTACGTTCTGATGACGTCGTAAAAGCATAAAATTCTTATAACAGACGAACTGATGATGATATCAAAAAAATATTTCTACAAGATGAGTCACGAAATTTTTTTTTTTTAATTTCCAAGAAATATGAAATTTTCGGAGAAATGTCACTTTTCAGAAAAATGTCAGATTTTTAAAAAATGTCAAATTTTCAGGAAAACGACAAATTTTCGGAGAAATGTCACTTTTCAGAAAAATGTCAAATTTTCGAAAAAATGTTAAATTTTCAGGGAAATGTCACTTTTCAGAAATATGTCAAATTTTCAGAAAAATGTCACTTTTTAGAAAATGTCAAATTTTCGAAAAAACGTCAAATTTTCGAAGAAATGTCACCTTTCAGAAAAATGCCAAATGTTTGAAAATTGTCAAATTTTCAGAGAAATGTCACTTTTCAGAAAAATGTCAAAAATTCAGGAAAATGTCTAATTTTCGAAAAAACGTCAAATTTTCGAAGAAATGTCACCTTTCAGAAAAATGTCACCTTTCAGAAAAATGTCAAATGTTTGAAAATTGTCAGGCTGTAAGCAAATTTCAGGAAAACGTCAAATTTTCAGGAAAACGTCAAATTTTCGGAGAAATGTCACTTTTCAGAGAAATGTCAAATTTTCGAAAAAATGTTAAATTTTCAGGGAAATGTCACTTTTCAGAAATTTGTCAAATTTTCAGAAAAATGTCACTTTAGAAAATGTCAAATTTTCGAAAAAACGTCAAATTTTCGAAGAAATGTCACCTTTCAGAAAAATGCCAAATGTTTGAAAATTGTCAAATTTTCGGAGTAATGTCACTTCAGAAAAATGTCAAATTTTCAGAGAAATGTCACTTTTCAGAAAAATGTCAAAAATTCAGGAAAATGTCAAATTTTCGAAAAACGTCAAATTTTCGAAGAAATGTCACCTTTCAGAAAAATGTCAAATGTTTGAAAATTGTCAAATTTTCGGAGTAATGTCACTTCAGAAAAATGTCAAATTTTCAGAGAAATGTCACTTTTCAGAAAAATGTCAAAAATTCAGGAAAATGTCAAATTTTCGAAAAACGTCAAATTTTCGAAGAAATGTCACCTTTCAGAAAAATGTCAAATGTTTGAAAATTGTCAAATTTTCGGAGTAATGTCACTTCAGAAAAATGTCAAATTTTCGAAAAAATGTCAAAGTTTCGGAGAAATGTCACTTCAAAAAATGTCAAATTTTCGGAAAAATATCACTTTTCAGAAAAATGTCAAATTATCAGAAAAATGTCAAATTTTCAGAAAAATGTCAAATTTTATTAAATGGACTCAAAGGAAAATTCCCAAAAAATACTACGGGTCCATTTGTGGTATAAGTTCTCTGCTAGTGTATTAAAGCGTGCAGATTGTATGCTGAGTATTTTTAACGTGTCAGGTGCATCGAGAGATTATAAGTTTTTTCGACGTTTATAAAACCCACGGATGGTGTGAGAGGCCATCCTGAACCGCTTACAAGCCCTACAAGTGTAAGCAACCCCACCGGAACGCTTTCGGTGAGTTTTTTCCAATAAAACTTTAAAAGTGACATTATATTTTAAAAACTATTTCCGCTACTTCCGGCATCCTGCCGGAAATTCTTCCGGCAACATAACCTAAAAATAGTACTACATAACTTAAAAACAATTTAAGACATTGGTACCAACCTAAACATTTTTCAAAAACCAAATTCCCCAGAGAAACATTGGAACCAAAAATTTGACAGCTATCACTTCCCCGACCGATTTAGTGAAAAATTGGTCGAGGCCAAAAGATAAAACAAAATATACCAACTCAAACTTAAACGATCCACCATGAACACTACCCTGGCTACATCTGGCAGGGAAGCTGTCCCCCAAGAGTTATATGGTTTTTTCCAAAGATGACCATCCCTGCCATTCATCCCATTACCAACGAACAGGTTTTTTCGTTTAGTTGTTTCCCGTATCAATAATCAAAATTATTAAGTGCTCTTGCCTACGAACGTTTTTATAGAATTGTGTTTATTTTTATATTAATTTTAGGTCCATGTGGACACATTATAATTTTAACCTAGTCTTTAAGCCTGCCTACAGAAGACAGGAGCTACTTTTCTATTTTTCTCCAAGCAAACCGGACCTACCCCGTCCAGCCTCACACTCGCCACGGCGGTGTTCACCGTGGTTGTCTGGCTGGCCCCGGGCTAGCATCCGATGAAGCATATATTTGTATTAAAAGCATTGAATAAAACATTAATGTTGTGCAGACTATAAATTTAACACTCAAGTTCTTAGGTCCAAATCCCACCGAACGCAAGACTTTTTCTGGTTTAATACGAAAAAAATATTTCAACTTAATAAATATAATTAAATGAGATCGTTCATATTGTTTAGTGCTCTTTTCGGCTTCAAAGATTCATCGGGTGGGGAGGTTCCAGCCGCTTCCAGTAGCTGCCGATTTTTTTATAAAGAAAAATATTTTTGCGAAGTAATTCTTTGTGCAAACAACAAATGAAAACAATACAAAATTCATATATTTATAAATATTTGATATCAGTATCCCTAACAGCACTCGAGATACTGAGTAAGAAGTAAAAAATGCACGTTGTCAGTCTTTCTCTCCAGTTTCGCAATTCCGAATAAATTGGTGAGCTCGAAATTGTAATCTAAGAGAAAACTTTACGTCATATCCTTTATCCTTTTTCATATCCTTTAGTCGACCTTCCCCACCTTAAAATTCATTCTAGCGAGCACAAGATTCCCTACTAATCATTATACTATTTCCGATAAACACTTTTTGTATATACTAATGTTCCTAAAATTGCTTAAGCCGTAGCTAATGCTTTTGCTGCATTGGAATAGATTCAATCATGGATATCTTTTCCATCATCAAGCAATAGATATTAACGCATGAACACTTCCAGTCATAATGCATTTCTTATTGGTTGATTCTTTAAGGACAATAAAAGTACTTGTATTCGAAGGAATCGGTAGCTCAATCCATCACTTCAAGGCAAGTCCTACACGACTCAGAGAAAAAACATTATGTTTTTCTTGACCAGGAAAGCAGGGAATGAATTGGTGAATGTTGTAATAGAAATACAAAATTTATTTGAAGTTCTAATACGCGGTGCACCCGATCAACACCAGATACAATACATCCATATCGGCAATGACCGCAGAGCAAATATATAAAAATTTATTCAAAATGAATAGCACTGTAACTTTTAAATGCTTTGTCAGAGTCTTTACGCTGTATATTTTAGAAGACCGAACACTGCACAATGTTTACACCTTACTGCGATCAGTTCAATTTAAGCAGTAATGTACTTAGCATTTTAAGAAAGCAATAAGAATAATCATATATTTAGGAAAATTATTTAATATTTAGGTATATTCTAATGCACGATTACATATAACAATTCTTTTATATAGCTTATTGATGCATATTAATTATAGACGAAGAGCTCCTCAGTAGTGACTACTACTTAAAAAAAAACAGCTGCCCAAAGAATCACTACTTCCATATCCAGATTATCTATCCAAGTCACTCACAACGAAAAAATTTTGTATGTGGAAATAATTGTTTATGGAACTTTAATAACATAATATTTGAAATCGTCTACACCAAAAACCCATAAAACTATTTTGAGGTTTCTGGTTCTTGTACATACCAAATCATATTTTTTTTTCATCCCCTTTAATAATGGGGTGGGGGTGGTAATGGGGGTGGCTAGAGCCAAAATTTTTTTTGAGACCTTAGCTTCTCTTGTATATACTAAATACCAATTTTATGGACTCTTACCTGCTTGATTTACCTATTTACCCCAAATTTACCCCAATTTACCCCCAACCCTTCGACGGAACAAGATGAAAATATAATCTAGTTAAAGTACATATTTTGTGTATACCAAATTTCAAGTCAATATCTCAAACGGTTCCAGAGTAAACGTGCGCACATGAAAAGTTACAGACAGACAGACAGATTTTTTTTAACTCAAACTTAAAATCTCGACGTTTCATGACATTCTAAGACTATTTGAACAATAGAAATTGAAAAAAATTTTTGTCGTTACTATACTTCCACTGGATGTGAAAGTAATAATTATAATATTACATCAAAACCAGATTATAACATTGCAGCATAAGAAAATTGTTTAAAAAAAATTGATAAACAATTGTTTCTTAGTTTATTCTGAAATCGTATTTTTTAGATTTTTCCACTTATACCGCATGCTGGGTATTTATTAAAAAATGTATTCTAATCCTACAAAGCAATTTCTCGCTTAATTAGCTGATGTTTATCAACACAGCCAAAGTTTGTATTAATATTATCTGGGTGATATAAGCTGTTGTGTCATACCGGGGCTACATCCCATTGTAGTCGGGTGTATTAGACCACCAGTGAGTTCACAGAGGGTTATTCTCCCCTTCTTTACGCCCTGCAGTGTAGCATTATAATAGCATCCGACTGAATTTGCATTGTGGATTAATTAATATACATGCACATGCAGATTGCTATATTTCATATTTTATGAGGTCGGCTTTTCTAGAGAAGTGTTGGATTTGCGTTATTTGAAACGAAGGTGGTGCAATCTTCTTTTAAGTGCCACTTTCTTCGCAACAATGAAAAACAAACAATACACACAATACGCTGCAACCCAAATAGGTACGTACAAACATACTTAATATTAAGATAGTTGCTGCTTACAGATAAGCAATAAATTGTCGTAAATGCAGTCAATTTTAAGAAAATAAACTGGTCTTGGAGATTTAAGGATATTACAAATTGCCGTATGTTCGTAATACAATTCTTTCCTCAGAGAGAAATAAAATTAATCAATAAAAGACATCAAAATCCAATATTGTTCCAATAACTCGAACGAGAAATTTGGAGGGGTTTCTAGTGCTTCAAGGTACACAGCTACAGATATTGAAAAGGTAAAATACCTTGTTGTCATTTTAGACTTAAAACTAACCTGGAACAAACATCTAAATAGGACTCATCATTACATACGAATAGTGGTCTAAGTCAACTCAAACGTCAGCAACTAACAAGCCGGATACAGAGACTGGTTTGCTAGGAAACTAAGGTCATGATGACTCTATTAAACGTTACCTAACTTGGCATATTTTTCCAAGGAGACACCAAAATGGGAGCATACGGGCTACAAAACTAAAGAAAAACGAGTCTCCACGGGGTAAGTGATAGCGAACATGGTAAAAGACAATATCCAACATCGTCGTAACCGGGATTTCTGACATACAACGTAAAGGCATAACCTGGTATACAGATGGGTCTAGGAAGGAATCGGAAGCTAGAGGAAGAATTCATGGAGAAAGGCCAAGGGCGAATCATTCCCTGGGTAACTACTCTAATTTATTCCAAAAGAAATTCTAGCTATACGTAAAGCTGTATGCGAAAATACGTAAACTAGCAGATTATCATTGCGTTGGAGTGTCAAGTGGCACTAAGGGCGCTAATAAGGTGACATCTAACTGGTATAGTGCTTCCATGAAGTTCTCAAAATACTGGGAGAGAGAAACAATGTTAAGTTTCTCTGGGTGTCAAGACATTCTGGAATAGCTGGCGACGAAGAAACTAACGAAGTCGCATTGAATTCAAAAAGGTCACTAAAATGTTAATGCTTCTATTATTAAGTACAAAATGCAACGTAACATTAGAGCTAACTTTAGAGCTTACTTTAGAGCTAACCCTGCAAATTAAGTAATTTTGACAAAAGCAAAAAACAAAAATTAAATTTTATTTGGCTCCCTGAACAACACAGAAAATGCGACTTACAATGTGACTCTAGTATACAAATATACAAGGTTTCACGTCATTAAAAAGACTGGTAATATGAACGACCAAACAAATAAAAAAAACCTATATAACTTTTACCTCTTGGAACACTTTGAAAAAAACTTGCGTTAGGAGGAAATAATTGGGCTGGTATGACGGCAAGAACAAAATTCGGTGATCTTTACGCTTAAACTTCCATGCATAGAAGACGGCGCGGCGGTAGCATTCAAACGATGGTGCCAATTGTCTGATATTTTTCCACTGGTTATTTCTTCTTATTGGTGCAATGGTCATTAAAACACTGCTGCCTAAGGAAGCATTACTTCTACATCCAGATTATCTATACAAGTGCTCCACTGTCACTCCCACCTCTTTATTACAGGAGGTGGGAGTGAGTATAGCTAATGCCAAAAAAATTCTGAAGCCTTTGGTTCTTGTACACACACTAAATCACAATTTTAATAATGGGGTGGGGGTGATGGTGGGGCTCGTTGTTAAAAAACAAAAAATTTAAACCTTGGTTCTCCACGTATACTAAATCTCTCTCTAACTCTTGCCTCCTTTGCCTATTTACCACCATTTACCCGTCAATCCTTCAACGGAATGAGATCAAAATATAATACCGTTACTATTTTTCCACGCCGTGGAAGTAAAAGGGAAATGTAGGTTATAAAAGACCTTGAACTTAGTTTAGTTCGACACTCGCTACAGATCTAGCCAATATTATAGATACTATCTTGCCAGAAGTTCTCAACCAATTTTATTTCATTCCAATCCTTTTTATTTTCTTCTTCCAAACTATAGGCTTCATATCCCATGTAAGGTTTTTATTTGTCTGGTCTGGTCTTTAGGTATATTCTATTTGAGTGTTTAAAAGCCAAACATAAAAAACATAATATAACAATAACACATAAACCATACAACACGACAAAAACTTTTTTCACAAAACTGAAACCTAAATTGCAACCAAAAGATGAGACAAATACCACATACAAAATATATTGTAACAACTGTAGTAGCACATACTATATCGGCCAAACAAAACAATACTTACATAAAAGAATATATACACATAACGAAAACACACACACAACCAAAATTCGACGGCTCTCACAAAACTCGCCTTGTCATAGCTTTAACCTTTAACTTTAACAATATTAAAATTTTAGAAAAAGAACCAAACTTTCACTCAGAAATGGGTAAAGGAAACTTTCCATTTGAACATTTGAAAATTTGAATGTTTGAATGTTTGAATGTTTGAATGTTTGAATGTTTGAATGTTTGAATGTTTGAATGTTTGAATGTTTGAATGTTTGAATGTTTGAATGTTTGAATGTTTGAATGTTTGAATGTTTGAATGTTTGAATGTTTGAATGTTTGAATGTTTGAATGTTTGAATGTTTGAATGTTTGAATGTTTGAATGTTTGAATGTTTGAATGTTTGAATGTTTGAATGTTTGAATGTTTGAATGTTTGAATGTTTGAATGTTTGAATGTTTGAATGTTTGAATGTTTGAATGTTTGAATGTTTGAATGTTTGAATGTTTGAATGTTTGAATGTTTGAATGTTTGAATGTTTGAATGTTTGAATGTTTGAATGTTTGAATGTTTGAATGTTTGAATGTTTGAATGTTTGAATGTTTGAATGTTTGAATGTTTGAATGTTTGACTGTTTGAATGTTTGAATGTTTGAATGTTTGAATGTTTGAACGTTTGAATGATGTTTGAATGTTTGAATCTGAATATCTGAATATCTGAATATCTGGGTATCTGAATATCTGAATATCTGAATATCTGAATATCTGAATACCTGAATATCTGAATATCTGAATATCTGAATATCTGAGTATCTGAATATCTGAATATCTGACTATCTGAATATCTGAATATCTGAATATCTGAATATCTGAATGTCTGAATATCTGAATATCTGAATATCTGAATATCTGAATATCTGAATATCTGAATATCTGAATATCTGAATATCTGAATATCTGAATATCTGAATATCTGAATATCTGAATATCTGAATATCTGAATATCTGAATATCTGAATATCTGAATATCTGAATATCTGAATATCTGAATATCTGAATATCTGAATATCTGAATATCTGAATATCTGAATATCTGAATATCTGAATATCTGAATATCTGAATATCTGAATATCTGAATATCTGAATATCTGAATATCTGAATATCTGAATATCTGAATATCTGAATATCTGAATATCTGAATATCTGAATATCTGAATATCTGAATATCTGAATATCTGAATATCTGAATATCTGAATATCTGAATATCTGAATATCTGAATATCTGAATATCTGAATATCTGAATATCTGAATATCTGAATATCTGAATATCTGAATATCTGAATATCTGAATATCTGAATATCTATATATCTGAATATCTGAATATCTGAATATCTGAATATCTGAATATCTGAATATCTGAATATCTGATTATCTGAATATCTGAATATCTGAATATCTGAATATCTGAATATCTGAATATCTGAATATCTGAATATCTGAATATCTGAATATCTGAATATCTGAATATCTGAATATCTGAATATCTGAATATCTGAATATCTGAATATCTGAATATCTTTTTTTTTTTTTTTTTTTTTTTTTTATATGGGGACGTAGGGGTAGCAAGCTACCCACAAGTGGCCCCCCTGACACCTGGTCGCCACCCTGGTACCGCTTTCGCATTTCTTCGGGGTGGTGACTGTTTGCGCCCGGTTGGGCTTCGCCTTTTATGATCGCCATTTCCCTACGTCCCCCATCCTCTGTGAGATTGGGGGTTCAGGGGCGATTTTCTTACACATTGTTTCTAGCTCTTTGCCTCTCTTCTTCTTGTATTTTCCTTTCATCTGATTCTTTATTTTTGAGCACATTTTTTATGTAGTTGTGAATTGTTCGCCATTTTTCTTCATTTGCCAACATCAGTTCTATGATATTGTCCACCGTTACATTTTCCCCAGTACTTTGGCACATTTCCTCCCTTTGGGTTGTCCATTTCTTGCATACAAAGAACGTGTGTTCTGGTGAATCCCCGTCTTCGCAATACCAGCATTCCTCCGAATTTCTGAGTCCAAATCTTTTAAGGTAGTTATTAAAGCATCCGTGTCCCCCAAGGAATTGTGTTAGGTAGTAATCTATTTCCCCGTGCTTTCGTTCGATCCATTCTCCTATATTTTTTATTGGCCTTTTGGTCCATCTGGCTTTTCCAGTATCCGTTTCCCATCGCCTTTGCCATTCCTGATTTGATTCTTCCTGAATTTGCCTCTTTCCTTCTCTACCTACTTCGTATATTCTACTGCGTTCTTTGATCATCATTTCTATTGGCTTGATCCCCGTTATAACCTGGATTGCCTCTGTTGATATAGTGCGGTATGCGCTACCGACTCGTATGGCTAATCTTCTCTGCAGGCTCGTAAGTATGTCCCTATATTTTTTACTCCTCATGGCTCTCTCCCAGATTGGTGCTGCATATAACATAGTTGAGTGTGCCACCGACGCTAGTATCTTGCGGTTGCTCGCCGACGGTCCTCTGGTGTTTGGCATTAGTTTGCTTAAGGCCATAACAGTTTTTTCCGCTTTTTTGCTCATTTCATTTATATGTATGTTCATGTTGGTGTTCTTATCGAAGTGGACGCCTAGGTATTTTAGTTTGTCTTTAGATTCTATTTTCTTACCACTTAGCTCCAGCGTTATTTTATCCAACTTTCTTCCCCCGTACAGGATCAGGACCTCCGTTTTTTCTTGTGCTAGCTGCAGCTGTTTAGCTCTGATTATTTGTTCTATTCTATGTAGGGCTATGTTTGCGTTTGTTATTAGCAACTCCTCTGTTCGGGCCTCAACTGTTATGGCCGTATCGTCCGCGAAACCAACTACATTTACTCCTTCTGGTTGGCGTGTTTTCAGCACATCATCATAGTAGATGTTCCACAGTGTGGGGCCCAGAACTGACCCCTGTGGGACTCCACTAGTTGCTTTCATACGGTGTTTTCCCACCAGGATCCATCTGTCCTCTAGATAGCTACATATTATTCTTATGAGGTATCTGCTGACCTCCATCTGAGTAAGTGCTTGCACGATTCCCTTCCATGGTGCCGAGTTAAATGCGTTTTTGATGTCGATCGTTATTAGCGCTCCATACTTTTTTTTTTTAGCGTTCTCTGCTGCGTCCATGACTCGCTTCATGGCGTCTATGGTTGATCTTTTTTTTCTGAAGCCGTATTGGTTATTTGATAGCTTGCCTTCCACCTCGTCGAGAAGTCTTGCCACTATCATCTGCTCCAGTACCTTCCCCATAATATCAAAGAGGCATATGGGTCTGTATTTTATTTCTATTTTTCCTTCTTTCTTAGGTTTTTCTATCAACACCAATTTAACTGTCTTCCACGTATTTGGAAATGTACCCTCTTGCAGGTGGTGGTTCATCATTTTAAGTATCTCCTTTGGGAACGCTTTTATTACTGCCTTTATCACTTCGGGAGGTAGTTGGTCCGGCCCTGGCGATTTCTTGTTTTTGATACGATTTGCTGCGTTTATAATTTCCTCTTTTGTGAACATAGGGATGTCCTGTACATTTATTTCAGTTTGTTCCCATACCTGTTCCTCATGCTCTGGGAATAGGTCTTTTGCTATCGCTAGCTGCTTATCGTCATCGATTTGGATTTGGTACGTTTTAAGTTTTTTGCATACAATTTTATACCCTAAGCCCCATATGTCATCATCTACCTCTTCGCAGGTTTTCCTCCAGGCCTCGTTTTTTTGCTGCCATAATTGCGTTTCTCAGTTCTGCTCTTTTGGATTTGTAGGTTCTTCTTATCTGTTCCTTTTCTTCCTCCGTCTTGTCGTCACGTTTGTTAGCTCTTGTTGTTTTCCTCTTTGCCGTATGGCACTGTTCCCTAAGGCTCGCGATGTTTTCGTTCCACCAGTAGACAGGTCTTCGTCTGGCTCCTCTTTCTTTCCTTGGAAAGGTCTTGCTTGCGGCTGTGTTGATTGCTTCCATGCCGGTGTTTGCGTCGATTGTTTGGAGTTTCCCAAATTCCATCTCCAAATTTCTTGTAAAATATGCCATGTTTGTTCTATTTATATGCCATTTCCACTTCTTTTGCTGCACCTTTTCTGTTACTGGCATAACCAGTTTGTAGTAAATGTTCTGGTGGAAACTAAGATTTTCTTCTCCGGAGACTTTCCATTCAACGATTTGGGGTGCTATTTTGCCAGAACTCATTGTGATATCTAGATGGGACTCACTTCCTCTCCTAATGAAGGTAGGATCAGTGCCTTTGTTGTGGATGACTAGTGAATGTTCGGCAATCCACTCCAGGAGAATTTTCCCCCTTACGTCCTCACGGGGCTAACCCCATAGTCTCGCTTTCGAGTTTAGGTCTCCTGCCACTATAATTTCTCTATTTTTATGTATTTTAATGTTATCGTCCAGTTTCTGGAGGTATGTTTCTAGTTCTTTTTTGGTAGAATTGGGTGATGCATAGCAGGAGTAGATGACAACGTCTGCCAGTTCCACCCATACAAATCCCGTGTTGGTGGTTTCGTAGTTTATTATTTGCAGTTTCTTATTGTATATGCGTATGGCCGCATCGCTGTTGGTGTCTTTGAACCACTGTCCTTTGTTCACTCTGTTCTTATTTGGTTCTGCTACTATTGCAATGTCCACATTTTCTACGATGGCTGTGTTGTCCAGCAGATCGAAGGCTGCTCCACCTCGGTCTACGCTAACTTGTAGTATTTTCATTATTTTATTTTGTTTTTTTGGGCGCTCTATTTCTCCTTAGCTCCCTCATCAGCCTTTTGTATTCTGGGCAGGCCATGTCATTTGCTCTATGTCCCTTTACTTTGCAAGCATAGCAAAATTCTTCGTTGGTGCATTCTTTGACAGCGTGACCCACCTCTCCACATTTTAGGCATTTTCCTTTCATGTCCTCAGCTTTCTCGCATGAAACTGCGTAGTGTCCGAACCTTTGGCATTTGTAGCATTGTACTGGTGCCAGTTTTTCTACTACCCGGCATCTCGTCCATCCAATCTTTAATCTCTTTTTATCTAGAAGCATGTTGGCGTCCGCTATGGGTATAGTTATGTTTGCATACTTGTCTCTTCTTGCGTTGGCTTTTGCTGACATTTTTATTGTTATGTCCTTGTCTTTCGTTTGGGTCTCTGCTTTGATTGCGTCGAGCACATCATCTTCCGTAGTGGTGTCATCGATGTCTATTACTATTATATTTTTCCTCCTTTGTGTTACTTCTGCTTCGACTGAGTCGGCTAGTTTTCCTTCAAGGGCCGCCTTAAGCGTTTCGCCATTTCCTTTTTTGCCGTTGGTGATGCTTAGCTTCACGTACCCCTCTTTTGTTTTCTCTATATTGTTCACCCTAACGTCTATTTCGTCAATGTCTATTTTCTTTTTCATTTCCCTGACTATGTCTGAGTAAGTTTTTCCTTCTTCCCTAGGCTTCACTAGGATTGTTTCTCTTCTTTTTTTCCATCCAGTTTTCTTTTGTTCTTGCCAACTTTGAGGGTCCTCTTTTTCACCAGGTGGGGGTTTCTGGGTTTTCGTATGTAGTACTATATCATGTTCTTCCCCTCTAAACGTTAGTTCTAGGATTTTCCTAAGGTGGAGCTCCATTTCCTGCTTTGTACAGGTAAAGACCAGGTGTTTACTTCCCTCCTTCTCAGTTATGCTTTTAACTACTTTCATCAAGTTTAGCATTGGTTCGGTGATATCTATGTTTGTTTTTTCCTCATCCATACTCGCGAGATATATCCAACGGGTATCAGCTTCCGTTGCGCCATTTTCATCAACGATTTTACTGTTACTGGTTGTATAAATAACTTTGCCTGACTTTATCGCCTTCCTGCTTACTATTTCTCCAATTTGGGGTTGGATCTCGCTCAGTCGCTTTATAAGTGGGTTCTTCGCGTCCACTTCTGAGCCCAGTATTACCACCACGTCTCTTTCTTTCAGTTCTTGGATGACTCCTCCTGTTGCCATACTACACTTCTGGTATGCTCTTTCCGGCCAATTTTCCTGGATCAGCCCTTTAACGGTGTTCATGTCTGTTTCTATCGTTTTGTTTTGGATAGTTTCGGTTATCTTCTGCTCAATCTTCCTTTGGTTGCGCTCATTGTTTCCTTCCGTCTGTGTTCCCTGCTCTTTAGTTTCTCTCCTCATGTGTCCGGTGTCTGTGGGCATCTCCGTCTTCGCCGGATCTTTGACCTCCTCTTCATCCGTTTGAGTTTCTGCTTCTGTGTGGGTCGCTTTTGTAATCAATTTGTTTCTACTCTCTTGGCTGTTTGTAGCCATTAGCTTCTCAGCATATAAGCTCAGTTTCGCTACTGCTTCTTTGAGTTCCCTTTTTGGGTTATATGTTTCCTTGATGATCTTATCTAGCCTCTCTATTTCCTTCACCATGCGTTGCATATGCAGGTTGGCCGTATTCACTATGTCTTTTTGGGAGAGTTTTCCTGTACCCTCTGTTCTCTTTCTCTTTTTTACACTTTCTTCGACTTCTGAGGGACTTATCGCTGTGGTGTCCATTTCTTCTTTCTCCTTACATTTGAAGTTTAGGTCAGACATTGAGTGGCTTCGTTCAGGGGTTCGCCTCACCTTGGTACTCCTGTTAAAAGGGTTTCCTCCCTTTATTTCAGAGATGTCTGTTCCTATGCTTTCCTTGCGGTCGAGGGCTAACGATCGGTGGGGGCCCGCATGCTCACCTCCACACCCGACCGGAACTGTCGTTTGTATGCCCCCCCCAGAATCCGTGGGGCAGTCCGTCATATCGACGGAGCGGGATTCTGGACCGGTTTCGGCCCTACCCGCCTGGGGTAATATATTTTTTACACCCGACATTCTCCATTTCTGAGTCGTTCTTTGTTTTCGCTGCTCTGGTCAAACCTGTCCGGCTTGGGTGGCCCTGCTGGGGGTCTGGTGCGACCCCCGCCGGCATAGCTCTGACCTTCATTGCAGGTACTTATGCTCCCTCACCGCGTCAAGGTGACGACTCCTCGAGAGAATATCTGAATATCTGATTATCTGATTATCTGATTATCTGAATATCTGAATATCTGAATATCTGAATATCTGAATATCTGAATATCTGAATATCTGAACATTTGAACATATGAATATTTGAATATTTGGATATTTGAGTACATGGACATTTGAAGGTTTCCAACATTCCGGGAAAGTTTAGTTTCGGAATATATAGATATTTTATTAGAAAGTTTCATTTTTATCAAATCTTCGTTCCGGAAACTCCCGAAAATTTCCTTGAAACTTTCATGCACCGATATAAAGAATTTAAGCGAAACTTATTTTAGTCTATTAAATTAAATATAAAAGAATAATATTATTATATAACTTAAATATTTTTACATCTTACCACCAATGTTTACTAAATATAGTATTTTAAACCATAAAATTTCATACCACCCATTAACAAGAACTTCAAATCTAATTCACATCAATTAAGAGCGAAGAATGCCGATCAAACAGTGTCACCTGTGAGGAAGTGGGGTACAGAGAAGTACGGATGATGGGCGTGGCTTTATAGGCCTTCCTCACATATTTATAGTTTAAAAGGAATAAGCAAAGCAAACTATATACAATACACTGCTCGCCAATATCTGAGGTGTTACTTTATATTTATATTTTCTAATTAATTCATTGCTGCTTTGTTTTACAAATCTAACTGTTTATAAATATTTGTATATTACGTACAATATAATTCAAATAAATACATTACAATAAAGGTTATAAGTGTATATTCAGCTTTGTTTTACATGTAGGAAGTCATGTAAAAACTTCGAATGTAATCAAAGTACCTAAGTTTTTATGAGATTATTTTATACTTACCAGTATTGCGCGCCCGGTTTGATTTTTTTTTAATCGCTTCATATATTATCAGAATAGAACCCTATATTGAATTTTATAATAATCCGTCGGGTAATTAATTATTATAAATAATTATTCAACACCTTCACGAGTATTCGCGGACCATTTTTCTCGTTCTCGGCGTTTGCTGGACAAAGCAATTATTTTATCGTTCATCTCGCCCTAAGCCTAAAACGGAACAATACATCGATTTTAGATTTTTACCGAATTATCACAGATTTATTAACAAAGTGTGCTAATCTGAGGGTTAAATATATGAAAAGGAATGAAGATAAGAGATGGACGTAACTATTTTGTTTGAATATTTTTTTCTAAAATGAACAGTTTTTGATTTTTCATACGTTCCTCCACCGTTTTACCCTGTCTTCAATCTCCACTGAATCTGCCATTCCTTCACTGTTGGTAAATTGTTTTGTAACAAGAAATGAACCACTTTAAAAAATAATTAGGGTAATGATTATACTCTATGGCCGATTTATATTTTTACTTCCATATCCAGTGGAAGTATAGTAACGACAAAAAAATTTTTTTAAATTTTTATTATCCAAATAGGCTTAGAATGTCATGAAACGTCGAGATTTCAAGTTTGAGCGAAAAAAAATGTCTGTCTGTCGGTCTGTCGGTCTGTAACTTTTTTTGTGCGCACGTTTACTCTGGAACCGTTTGAGATATTGACTTGAAATTTGGTACACATATGTACTTTAACGAGATCTAGAACTAGATTATATTTTCATCTTGTTCCGTCGAAGGGTTGGGGGGTAAATTGGGGTAAATTTGGAGTAAATAGGTAAGTCAAGCAGGTAAGAGTTCATAAAATTGATATTTAGTAGACAAGAGAAGCTAAGGTCTCAAAAAAAATTTTGGCATTAGCCACGCCCATTACCACCCTCACCCCATTATTAAAGGGGACGAAAAAAAAATGTGATTTAGTGTGTGTACAAGAACCAGAAACCTCAAAATATTTTTTTACTTTATCTACCCCCCACTTCCACCCCCTGTCACCACCCCCACCCCACTACCGATGTGGGGTATCGTTTTATGGGTTTTTGAGGTAGAGGATTTCAAATATTATATTATTAAAGTTCCATAAACAATTATTTCCAGATACAAAATTTTTTCGTTGTGTGACCTGGATAGAAAATCCGGATGTGGAAGTAGTGATTCCTTGGGCAGCGGTTTTTACTTGACATCCAGTGGAAGTATAGTAACGACAAAAAATTTTTTTTAAATTTTTATTGTTGAAATAGGGTTAAAATGTCATGAAACGTCGAGATTTTAAGTTTGAGCGAATAAAAAATTTCTGTCTGTCTGTCGGTATGTCTGTCTGTCTGTAACTTTTTTTTTGTGCGCACGTTTACTCTGAAACCGTTTAGGATATTGACTTGAATTTGGTACACATATGTACTTTAACGAGATCTAGAACTATATTATATTTTCATCTTGTTCCGTCGAAGAGTTGGGGGGTAAATTGGGGTAAATGGATAAATCAAGCAGGTAAGAGTCCATAAAATTTGTATTTAGTATATACAAGAGAAGCTGAGGTCTCAAAAAAATTTTTGGCATTAGCCACCCCCATTACCAACCCCCACCCCCTTATTAAAGGGGGTGAAAAAAAATTGTGATTTGGTGTATGTACAAGAACCAGAAACCTCAAAATATTTTTTTACTTCATCCACCCGCACTACCACCCCCCTATCACCACCCCCACCCCACTACCGATATGGGGTATCGTTTTATGGATTTTTGGGGTAGAGGATTTCAAATATTATATTATTAAAGTTCCATAAACAATTATTTCCACATACAAAGTTTTTTCATTGTGAGTGACTTGGATAGAGAATCTGGATGTGGAAGTAGTGATTCCTTGGGCAGCGGTTTTACTTCTTATATAATTATTGCATCTTCTATAGGATACTATTCGAAGTTTATTTGTTTTAGGCATTTTTAATTTTATGATGCCAACTTAGTTGTTGAAACCATGATCTAAACCTATACATATTGAGAACGCGTCATTTTGAGGCAGCTTTCCTTTACGTCACACCTTTCGGTCCACTTTACTTTCAGTGTGAGGAGCATAGAGCGAATTGGAACTTGGAATTTTGGAACTAATAAATTTTAGAATAGTGCCAATTTTCTCTACTTATCATTTAGTACAGTAACTAGAGGTTTTAATTTCCGAATAATATCATATGACACGGATTTCGTTCATTTTTGGTAACTTAATATTTGGAGGCTTGCTATTTTATTTGCCCTTTTCAGGGGGTGGCAACTAAAAAAAAAACCAAAAACATTGGGGTTGAAAAATACTAAAATTTTAAGAAGAAAAGGTTCTATGCAACTTTTCATACAAATTGATAGTCTTTGAGGGTGGCCGTCTTTTAAATCATAACTTCCCTCTCACCCTACCTTTCCGAAGGCAGGCAGACCATCGGATGAATGTCGTCATTGGTTCGAAAGGGTTTTTTCGTTGAGCTTTTCCCGTACCAGCAATCCAACCTTTTAAAACAGTGCGCGTGTGCGTCAGTGCGCGTGTACTGAACAAAAACTCATTTCCCTAGCTTTAAGTAGTGTCTAAGTGTTTTAAAACTATTCTCTAGTTGTAAATTAAAAAATTGTTAGGTTTAAGTCTTATTTATTTTTAGACAGGAGTCCTAACTCCACATTCGATGTGTTGTCCTAACTTGAATCGAACCCGCTCCATCCGACCGTACATTCACCACGGCGCTACGCGACGTGGTTGTGCGCTCTGTACTGGAATACGATTCAGGTGCATGTTTGTATGCTAAACATCTAATAAATATTTTTGAATTGAATTGAATTGAGGGTGGCGGTGCTGTGCTTACAGAAATTATTTCGTAATTCGACGATTTCTCCTACATCCCTGAAACGATTGAAAACACGTTTTGATGGACTTTTAAAGAAAACTTGATAGAATGATACCAGACTATTGAAGTCAACAAAAAAAATTTTTTTTTCATTTTCGCACATACAAATTATTTTCTTTCTTTACTTTTCATTAGCCTAGTACCATTCTATACAGTTGTCTCTAAAAGCCTATCAAAAAATTTTTTGTATCGGTTCAGGGTTGTAGGAGAAATTGTCGAGTTACGTTCACGGCACCGCCTATCTTAGGGCGTTTTTTCACTGGCCGACACGATACCGATACGATACCTACAATGTCGTACCGATACTGAAGAATAGCATATAATAACATGGGGCCGACAAAATGTGACAAAACGGTATCGTATCGGCAAGTGAAAAAGATAATTAATATAATTTTATGCGTTTGTGCTGCCCCGATATCGTTGTATCGGTGTCGTTGACGACGAATCGGTATCGTTTCGGCCAGTGAAAAAACGCCCTTACGTTATAACCACTAGAAAATTGTGATTTTTGCTTGAAAAAGAGGTATTTCAAATAGGTTTTCATCAAATAACTCGAATGGTATTAAATTTCGTTTCGTTTTTCTAATTTTTGTAGAGTTAATGGTTTCGGAGATCTGGGGATATAAAGGTGGCGTCCGAATGTTTATAAAACGAAGTATTTAGTTTAAATGTTAAATATCTTAGAAACTATGGCACTTAAGTCAAAAACTCTAATAACCAAAATGAAATACTATTAATTAGGCTTTCAAATATTTTTTTGTATATTTCTATAGCATCAAGAACAAAGAAGCTATGACGGAAACAATATATTTTTATTGGTTTTAGAGAAAATTTCGTGGAAATCAAAAATAAAGCTTATAAACTGAACATGAATGTATTTTATTTAAACATTTGATTTTATAGATGGCATGGCATCCGACCGTTTTTAGGATGAAGCATTTAGTTTAAAATATTGAATATCTTAGAAACGACACGGCACGACATTTCTATCAAAAGGTACAAAGATAAAGTTGATTAATCAATATTTCAAACTATTTTTTGTTTGTTTCTTCAACACACAATATAAAGAAGTTATGGCCGATAAAATATGCGTTTCTACTTTTTTTTCTAACAAAATTGTAGCAATTTTGTTATTGTAATTGCTCAGTAATTATGTTTTTTTTTCAAAAATACTGTTTTTCGTTAATACTTAGATGCTTATTTTTTTTATCCTTTTAAAACACTTTTGTTTTAGAAAAAAAATAATTTCCATCCGCTATATGAGAGCTGCCATTTCGAATTTTTTAATTTTTACTTCAGATTCGTAGTCTTTGATCCCAAAAACATAACTGTCCTATATTTCAAAAATAAATTACTAATACTTTTTCAAATATTGAATATTTAGGTTTAGGGGTAATTTTCAACCCTTTAGGGTAAGAGCAAGTATCCGGACCATACACAAACTGAAGACGATACCTTTTATTACAATACTAACCCATAAAGAATTATTCCGAAATTTTACATATTTTTTACCTCTAGATACTGTATTAATCAGGAGTGTTTACAATTTTTTTTATTATCTATCGAAAAAATTCCGTGAAAGCAAAGTAACATTTAATCATATAGACCTAAAAATACTGTGCTGCTGGAAAAATTATTTTCTACTTTTTGTGCATTTTTAATAAAGACGTGTTTACATTTTTTTATATATAGGGTGGTAATTGAGTACATAGATATACTTTAAGTGGTGGTTCCTGTATGATTTTAAGACAAAAAGTTCCCATAGACATATGTCTTAAACGTAAAGGATTTAAGATACCTATACCGCGCGGGTAATAAAGTTTACCTTTTTTTGTTTTTTTTTTAATATACTGCATTTTTTCCTTTATTTTATTTAGGGCTTTATTAAAAAACTATTTCACGGTGTTGTCCGTGAAATAGTTTTTTAACCAATTAAATTAAAAAAAAAAATGAATCCCGTCCGGGAATTGAACCCGGACTGTTTTTCACGCGGCAGAGACTCTAATCACAACGCCACTTTACCACACAGCTGTATATTAAGTAAAACAGGTACATATATCAACGTTGCTTTCAATTAATTTTAAACTTCCGTAACTTTTGTCACTAGTTGAATTTTTCACTTATTGGATTTTTTCCCATTCATTTCAGATCATTATCCAAGAGCGCACCAAATTTCAAGTTTCCAGAACAAGCGGAAATCCATTAACCCATTAAAAATATTTATTAAATATTCTTATGTTGACATGTCATGGGTTATATTTGATTATCTCATGCATCTCATTATTACAACCACATACTGGAACGCTACATACGTCGCAGGGACGTGAAGCGTCCCAATCTGCCGATGTTAGGCGAGAAGAATTTCAAACCGCCAGAGCTTTATATAAATTAATCGCACTCCGAAACAATCGAAGTGAATTTCTTTTAGTATACAGGCGTTTAAATTAATTAAAAGATGGGTTGAGATTTGGTGTAATAAACCGTTAAGATAAAAAATACACAGGAAAAAAAAATTTGAGGAAAAACCTGCTTTACGAAACTTCTGTCAAAGTAATAAAACTACAGGATGATAATATGGTAAAAGATCTATGTATGGATAATGCAAATTAGATGTTGTATTGTATGACGATAAAATATTTCCTCTCGCTGGATTCCTCAGGGGGAAAATTTGGAGGAGGGGATGTTAGTGGTGTCTTGTGTGGGAAGCGGAAGTCGATTTTCTTTACCGGAGTTTTGTTTAAGTACAGATTGGTAAATGTCCACCATCTATATTTTTCACTAAAAATATACCCCATTTCTTTGTTGGCGATAGCGTCAACTATTTACCAAATATTATTTTTCTCCGTCAAATAGTCTTGTAGATATAACGCCAAGACATAGACGGAATTGAAAAATCTTAATTTTCCCAATATTTTTAGTTTGAAGCGTAAAAATGAGAGAAAATCTCGGAGTGCTTTTTAATTTTACTTCCACATCCAGTGGAAGTATGGTAACGACAAAAAAATTTTAAAAAATTTTTATTGTTCAAATAGGCTTAAAATGTCATGAAACGTCGAGATTTTAAGTTTGAGCGAAAAAAAATTTCTGTCTGTCTGTCGGTCTGTCTGTCTGTAACTTTTTTTGTGCGCACGTTTACTCTGGAACCGTTTAAGATATTGACTTGAAATTTGGTACACGTATGTACTTTAACGAGATCTGGAACTAGATTATATTTTCATGTTGTTCCGACGAAGGGTTGGGGGTAAATTGGGGTAAATTTGGGGTAAATGGGTAAATCAAGCAGGTAAGAGTCGATAAAATTGGTATTTAGTATATACAAGAAAAGTTAGGGTCTCAAAAAAATTTTTGGCAATAACCACCCCCACTACCACCCCCACCCCCTTATTAAAGGGGATGAAAAAAAATGTGATTTAGTATATGTACAAGAACCAGAAACCTCAAAATATTTTTTTATTTCATCCATCCCCACTACCACCCCCCTATCACCACCCCCACCCCACTACCGATGTGGGGTATTGTTTTATGGGTTTTTGGGGTAGAGGATTTCAAATATTATATTATTAAAGTTCCATAAACAATTATTTCCACATACAAGGTTTTTTCGTTGTGAGTGACTTGGTTAGAGAATCTGGATGTGGAAGTAGTGATTCCTTGGGCAGCGATTTTTACAATACTTCGAACTTGTCTTCAGTAAGCGAGGGGAGTAAAATATAAAGATGATAGACCATTTACATTAGGGTGTAATCGCTACTGGCTACATATAATCCCGAATCAAAACACTATTTGTTAAAAAACCGCTGCCCAAGGAATCACTACTTCCACATCCAGATTTTCGATCCCTCACAATGAAAAAAAATAATTGTTTATGGAACCTTAATAATATAATATTTGAAATCCTCTACCCCAAAAACCCATAAACCGATACCCCACATCGGTAGTGGGGTGGGGGTGGTGATAGGGGGTGGTAGTGGGAGTGGATGAAGTAAAAAAAATATTTTGAGGTTTCTGGTTCTTGTACACACACTAAATCACAATTTTTTTTCATCCCATTTAATAATGGGGTGGGGGTGGTAATGGAGGTGGCTAATGTCAAAATTTTTTTTGAGACATTGACTTCTCTTGTATATACTAAATACCATTTTCATAAACTCTCACCCGCTTGATTTACCTATTTACCCCAAATTTACCGCCCAACCCTTCGACGAAACAAGATAAAAATATAATCTGGTTCTAGATCTCGTTAATGTACATATGTGTACCAAATTTCAAGTCAATATCTCAAACGGTTTCAGAGTAAACGTGCGCACAAAAAAGTTACAGACCGACAGGCAGACATTTTTTTTTCGCTCAAATTTAAAATCTCGACGTTTCATGACATTCTAAGCCTATTTGAACAATAAAATTTTTTTGTCGTTACTATACTTCCACTGGATGTGGAAGTAAAAAATAAATAATTACCCAGATTTTTCATGGATTTTATTGTCTCAAAGATAGAATGTATAACATAATATTCTCTACACAGCTGCATTTTTAAATATAAAGCATCCCTAGAAAATGTTACTCAGTATACTGCCGTCTTAAGTAAAAGCATCCTATCTACAAAAATTGAAAATTTTAGATTTTCACATTTTCTGTCGTATACGCATATATTCTACACTTTTTTAGTTAAAATGTGTGATATAGGTCTGGTAAGAAGAAGTTATTAGTTATGGATATTAAATATAATTTTGTTTGTTCGAAGTGCTCATAACAGTACTTTTAGAACTGATAGTATCCTAGTTGGATTATGCTTGAATGTCAAATAGAGGACTCTTTTACTAAGTCGGGCAGTTTATGCTGGTCGAATTGCCAGCGATAACAAGTAGGCGTGGCTAAAGAGTTATTTATATATTTGGCATTATAGGATTTATTACTAAACAGGTTGCATAAAAAATACAGAAAACATATTTTATTATGTAGAAAAATATTGTGCTTTTCGTTACGAAGTTAGATATTTGATATATTTACTGTTGTGGTCTAAATTAAATAAACACTTGTAATCCATTCCCTGAGTCTAATTGTCAAGGTGTCGCCATCTATGAAACTATGAATGAACTTTTACATGTATTCGTTTTCCCAGCTTTTTAGGCAAATGTGTGGTTTATTTAAAACAACAAAAATCTTATTTTGTGCATCGCATACTTCTAAATGTTTATTCCTTTTTAATTTTTTTTTGTGTGGGACAGGGAGCTTTGAAAAAAATCACAAAGTTTCCCATGTAAAAGCATAGGCATTGCACACTCTTAAGTCTTGTCTATAATAAAATAAACCATTATATTCAACGCAGTGAAGCCATACTTAATTTCAGTTTTTAGTTGCTTTTTAAACTTTCACATAGAATACACCTAAATGTAAAAAACGTAGTGCAATTCAATAATATTAGTTAATTTCTCTGACGATAGTTGAAAATACCGAAACGTAAGAAAACAGTAATTTTTATTATAAAGGCCGAAAATCACAGGATTTACCTACACCTACATCAAGTTAATTTGATATCAACGGCCAAGAAAATAAAAACATATATATTTTAGATCTATTAAGATTATAAAATAGATCGATGAATTTTATGGGGAAACAGTGCAGATAAACTATTAAAGATTTTATCTACGTACTATCATTGAAAGGTACATATTGAACTGAAGTTATAAATACAATTTTATTGAAAAGGGAAAATAATGATGTTGCCCAATAGTTCAAAAATTGGGGAGAGCAAATTGGGTTCACGGTTCGTTACTGTTAGGAAATGACTGCCTTCAACCCCTGCGTCGAACACCTTGACTGATGTTAAGGACTGGCCCTAATCGATTTTACAAGAATAATTCTGCTGTGAGTAAAATTGCTGTACTATTATGAGCTTCAATTATTATATTTTATCAGCCATTGTTCCATCAAGTGCCTAGATTTCTTACAGTCATATTTTAGCCTAGGAACAGAAATACGGACATTGATTAATATCTATCTATATATTTCCTTATTACACCGTTTGTTTAATAACAGTTAAACCAATCTTTTACTATTAATTTTAGTGCTTATCATTTCGTATTAGAAAACATTAATTAAATATTATTTAACATAAAACCTAGTCGAGCCGCGAGACGCTAACCAGCGGTGTACGTCAAATTGATATGGCAAATAGCTTTTGTCTAATTCAAATAATAATGGCTAAGCCATTATTATTTGACAATCTTGACAATCTGAACATCTAATAAACAAGGGACCAACAACTTTACATCTTCTCGGAAGGATGGTATATCCACTTCGTAATTCTTGCCTAAAGTTTCATACATTCTGAGTGTATACAAGCTGCTAGAGGGTGAGGGCGAGGTCGCTGCAAGTGTGTAGCGGTTACCCATTCAAATACTAACCGCAGCTAGTATTGCTTAACTTTTCGCATGGAATAAGAAATAGGTTAATATGCAAGATATTAAGGAACATTTAAGTTGAGCAGGTCGCAGTTACATTTTATTTTTTCTTAATTGTAACAAAAATAATTTTCTTTTCATTTTTCTTGTATGTATATAACAGACTAGAGAAATGCCCGTTCTTCTCATGGATGCGCTACCTACCGAGAATCATTCAAAGATAGCTTTGCCGATATAAAAAAATAAGCTAAATATTCTTCCTGCAATCTAGCTCTTATTTTTAAAAGTCAGTCGAAATCTTCTTAAAACCCTTTTAGAAACCAAAATGATTTCTACCAAAAATCTTCAAACCATGTCTATACAAATTTAAACTCCACTGGTGCTAAAAAATTGTTCACTGTGTAAAATTAATAAAGGGTATCACCGAGCAGAAATCGTTATGAAACGGTTCCAATAAATTGTCTAGTGACGATATATAACTGAATCCATATTTTTTAATCTTGGCTGCTTTTACGCGCACTGCAAGAATGCGGCTTACAAGTGGACCATGGCGAGGTACTCGAAAATTACAACCCTTCTATATTCAAATATTGTATTGTCCAAGATTTAGCTAGATTTTTCGATGTCTGTGGTGCTCCTTAGATATTAACACAACAACGGCGGAATAACGCATAACAACGAATCTTGTCATAACCGGTGACCATTCATGCTACTACCTATATATTTTTTTGGCAACTAAAAAGACAGAAGACAATTAATTGTTTCTGTTATAAAAAAAGCAGCTGAATGATGCTTTCGTTAAAACCAGCTTTAACTGTTATGGTATTCATTAGTATATGAACAAAGTATATAAATACATTAAAATACACTGTAAATGGTATTTTTTCTTTAAATAAATGATATATTTAAAACTGTAGTGTCTCTAAAATTATAACGTTGCTTTATTTTCACTCATTGTAAACAAAGTTTCAAACGAATATAACGATACGTATCGTGTGTTCGTGCGAAAATACCACATTCATGAGTTTAATACAGAGCACACTTTACTATGTACGTTAGAGTTTTATGTCAATGGCATACCAAAATATTGATTGTTACTTCAACTAGGACAATTAAATTGAAAGTGATATTGAATGAAAATATACTTACTTAAGGTTTTCTCATAAAGTTGATCTTTGTCAATTGATATTTTAATAGGTAATTTTGTTTTCTTACAGATTTATAATTCACAGATAGCGGAGCGGATCTGGATTTGAAATGAAACCAATTTTTTCTTTTTTTGACAATTCGGTTTACGCGCGTTCTCTTTTATCATGTTATCGAGTTAGTTCAGCTTAATCACACGAGGTGGGGCAGGAATTCGCATTTAAAATTCGCAAAAACGCGTTTTTTCACGACAACTTTATTATTATTGACTTGACGAAAACAAAGTTAAATTAAAAATTGAAGACCTCGCGGAAGCGCATAATCTGGACGGTAACTTTTCGTGAAACTTTTTTTTTAAATACACGTTTTTTTGCTGTAACACTAATATACAAAGAAATTCCTTAATTTTTTCACGAAAAAAAGGATATTTTTTTGAGGTGGGTGAAATAAATAACAATTGATGCAGCCTTAGGATGGGGGTGGTGGGCCAATTAGGGGAGGGGGAGGAGGTAGAGAAAGGAAAATTATTCGACCCTCCGATTTTGAAAAACCAAAATGGAATTTGTTCGCTGTTATCTCTAGTATTTGACTGATTCATTTTTTAAATTTTTTTCAAAAGAAATTTGTGGGAGGGGGAAAAACTTTATGCATTTTTTTTTCAAATGCGTTTTTTTTACCTTTATCAAATATTAAGCTTATTATAAATAATTATTTAACGTCGTCATGAGTTTTCGCGGCCCATTTCTCTAGTTTTAGGTATCTATTGGATATTTAAAACAATTATTTTTCCGTTTAACTCGCTCTAACTCAAAAATGGCACAATGGATTACTCTCAAATTATCGTGTTATCACTATATATTTGGTAATAGAATGTGTTAATACGTAGGTCAAATTTTAATAAGTGTAGAAATCATTACTTTTTTTTCTATGGCTATGTCGAAAATTTGCATTCTCAAATGTAACATGCGGGAAACTAGAAAGATACCAAGTATATCGAGGGCATCTGATGATAAAATATTGGCGTAACTTTTTTATTTGAAACTTTTTTTTCTAGCATTAACAGTTTTCGAGAAAATTGCAAATTAGTGATTGTTGGCCCGGCACTGCAATTAATTGCTATTAGACTTCCACGTTCTTTATGATCTCTTTATCATTAAATAAGTTTTGCATATATTCCCTCTTCAATCTCTAAAAGTGTCACCCCTTCACGGTTGATAAGTTAAGAACTTAAAAAATTAGAGTAAAAATCATGCTCCTCGCCGATTTGTTTAACTTTTTATATAATTGTTGCACATTCTTTAGAATACTCTTTCCAGTTTTTTGGAAATGTTAATTTTTGAACAGTTTCAATCTTATATTGACGACTTATTTTATAAAACACTTGTCAGTATAGAAACAAGTAAAAAGGAGCAAGTAAATCTATAATAACCGCCGTGTTTCAAACTTGCGAACCCTGGATTTCAAGCTATAATTCTACATATTAACCACCATACCCTATTTACGAAAGCAATAATATTGCTAATATAATGTCACTATTTGAAAATCATGTCTACGTTTTAATATTATATTGTTATGAAATATATATTAGTTAAATATGTAAATAAATGATAGAAAATAGCATTAAAAAAAAATTCTATTCAATTACAAATTTAAAAAAATTAGAAAGCAATTTTTTTAATTTTAAATGATTAATAACTTTTTATTTACCGATCAATTTTGTTAAAAAACAAATTATGTTTGTTTTAAGCATTTTTAATGTTATAACACCAACCTAGTTTTTAAAGTACTAGTCCGAATCTAAGGTTTGTGCAATGTGTACACTACAGTAATTGCGCAACTTATTTATAAACTGCCGTTTCCGGCTTTTGGAGAAAAAATGCAAAAAGTTTTTCCCCTCCCACAAATTTGTTAATTTCAAAAAAATTTAAAAAACTGTTCAGTCAAATACTAGAGATAACAATGAACAAATTTCATTTTGGTTTTTCAAAATCGCCCGACAGGGAAAAAAGTTCAGGGGAGTTGAATAATTTTCCTTTCCCTACCTCCTCCCTCTCCCCTAATTGTCCCACCACTCCCATCCTCTGGCTCCATCAATTCTTATCTATTTCACCTACTCCAAAAAAGTCTCAGCCCTTTTTTTCGTGAAATTATTAAGGAATTACTTTTTTGTATATTAGTGCTACAGCAAAAAAACGTGTATTTAAAAAAAAAGTGTCACGAAAAGTTACCGTCCGATTTGAAAAAAATTTTACTAAGTCATGCGCTTCCGGGAGGTCTTCAATTTTTAATTTAACTTTTTTTTCAAGTCAATAATAACAAAGTTATCGTGATAAAACGTGTTTTTGTGAATTTTAAATGCGAATTCCTGACCCACCTCGTGTGATTAAGCTGAACTAACTTGATAATATGATAAAAGAGAACGCGTGTAACCGAATTGTCAAAAAAAATTTTTTAAAAAGTTGATTTCAAAACACTTGTTTTTCTCGCCTGATCCGCTCCAGTAAGAAGATTTATTTCGATGTGAGCAATTATTTCATGAAGCATACATCTAGTGTAAAGTGAGCAAAACTTTTAAACAAGATTTTTTTAAGTCTTTTTGGTAAATGCGTCAGTGAATTGCATTAAAATTGGTAGTTATGTATTTTTGAAGTACCGAATCTGATGTCGAAGTTAAGCATTTAAATTGACGAATTCAACATCGCTGCCATAATTGCAATATTTTTACATATTTATATGAAAGATACAAGGTGATTTCAAAATTATCTGATAAAAAGCATGACGTTGAATCTTAAAAATTAAAAACAATGGATATGTTCTGTTAGTGCGTAGAAACTAAATAAAGAAATTGTGAAATAAAATTTCACCGTCAACCAGTTACCTTGAACCTTATTACCTAATATAGATATTGAGTCGGAGTAAAAATAAATAAATAACGAATTCAAAAGTATTTTTAGTCAACTTCAAAAACGATATTGGGTAATAAAGTCCAATTAGTTGGCCGACGCGCGACGTGACGGTGAAATTTTGTTCCATAATTTTGAACGAACTTTTTTGAGGGCGAATAATTTTTTTTTATTTAAAAAAAAAAAATTAGTCAGTATCTATCTAAATAAACTTCTCATATGCACTAGTAATTTTAAAACAATCATAATCTCGATTATTCTTCAAACATATCATGTGAATAGCGTCTAGCAAGATATTTTAAAATTATTTCCAAAATTCTTTTTACCCTCGAGAAACGAATGAACATCGTTAAGAATCCAATTTAATATTAATATAGTCCTACATTTTCTTATTACCAGCCAGTAATTTCAATTTAAGCGAAAACTAACAATACTGGCCAGTACTGTGCTTGAACTAAACTGAATCCACGTTGAAACGTGACCTGCTGTGAGTGGAAATTACGTTCAAACAATGACAGAAAATTTCAATACGATTTGTAGAGTTCAATTAAGTATGGGAAGCGTGCACGTCAAGTGCAGGTGGTGGCATATAGTATATCAGGGTTTTGTTAAAGCAGTTTTGTTTCCTACCTCATTGTCAGCCAAAGTCGAATTTGTGTGCACCAGAGACGTCCCCGATAACAGCTTTTTCGGTAAAGATAAGAGGGATTCGCGCCATCCTGAAAAAAATATTTTTTTATCAATATTAAAATTTATATATAATAATATTAATAAATTAGAATAATCAGAATATGGAAGTAATAGTTTTAACAAATTTGGTTTGAGATAGTTTCAATAATGTTAAGGTAATTAGCATAATCATGATTGGAAATAGTCTATTCCGTATCAAGTTCGGAAAATATGATTTTACTGGATTCAATTTACGTAAGAAACTTACCAAAGAAGTAAAATGACGTTCCGGAAGTGATACGTACGCTGTTTGTCTACTACCGATAATACGTTGAAAAATTAATTAATAATTACTATACGAGAAGCATAAGGTTTTGATAATAGACCAACTGGCGTGCAAATACACTAGCTTCGCAAGTTATATAATTTGTTTTGGTTGTTATTTATTTATTAATATATTATATTAATATATTGCATTTAATAAGTAGTCCTATGGGTTTTGACGATACCGATAAATCTTTTACTTGTCCTAAATAAAATCGTACGAAAATTTCAATACAATAATAGACAATTGCATGTTTATAGAATTTTAAGGCATGGAGTGTAGGAGATATTCAGGAACCTAAAGAGAAATCTGGAAGAAGAAAAATTATATTATTAAACGATTTCGACAAAAATGGAATTCGGTGTTAAGTTAATAAATATCTTTTATTTCTGCTTTCATATTTATTGAAAAACGGTATTTTGGTTATTCAGCAGATAACCTTCAGTTCCTTCACCTTCAGTGAACCATTAGTTATTTTCATATACTATAATTCACGTCTGATCACGTTAGTGATCAACAAGAAATTCTTCTTACGAGACATCATATCGACTTCTTTTGTACGCTTAATATCTAATATTCAATAGGAAAAACAAGAAAATAACCATTCTTTCTATATACTGATGATCTAAGTCTGATCATGCTAGTTTATTTCTATTATAAGAGCCTCCCTTACGAGACATCACATCAAGTATCTCTAGCCCTACCTAGGGGATACCCCATCATAAATAATCCTTTGTTACATTTCAAAGCCAAGAATTATTAAAAAGGACAAAGAAAATGTGTATAAAATTTTACCCACCGTATGCATGTCTTATAAATAAAATATTTCCTTCTACTTTCGACTGATTCAACCTCCTAAAAATTGATCAATTGTTTTCATTCTCTTCAGTCAGGAATGGTAGAGAATCCATTATGATTACCTTCGATATCAAGCTTGTAAAATAATTATTTTTCTGATTAATGGGTACTATGAAACGTCACTTCGTGACCGAACACGTCTATTCTCTGGTCAGTCAAAGAAAAGATATATTCATTATTTATTATTAAGACATGTATGTAAGCTATCACTTTTTAAATAGAAATTTAAAAAATGACTTAAATTAATCTATGTTGTTGCTCTGATTTAAATGAGTATACAACATAACAGGCAAAGGGGTAAATTCAAAAAGTTCGAGAAAAATTGCTTCACGGATTGCAATAATTATTTGAGAACCCAAAATAATGTTTTTTCAATAATTGTATAAGCAGAAATAAAAGGTAAAATGTTTATATACTTACTGTAACATAAATCAATACGTCTTAATATTAGCTAGAAAATTAGATGTTTTGATAGACGCTTCAATAGTTGAAACTAATATTTCCTGCGTGTCGCTGCGTAAAACAAGAAAAATCTTTGTCTATGTTTGCATTCTCCAAAATAAATTTAACACGATGTTACTTAGTAGAACGGAAAATAATGACCCCACAAGTATATTTGAAAGATAATTTAAGGTTTCAGGTTTATTAAATGATCGAAATCTAATATTCTATCTCAGTAGTACCCTTTCTCATCATCATATTTATAGTCATTGGCTTTGGTAAATAATATGACCTTTATTTAAAATGGCAGGGCAAAGTTCGCCAAATAAATTGCTTGGGGAAATATCCAGCAAGCAGCAATATAAAGGCCAATCAAGTGGGAAATTCTAAAATATATTCAAAGCTGAATCAATTTTCAGTGCAAACTATTTAATGGTATTGTTTCTTATCTATTTATTTAAAACACAAACCGATTTGTTTTCCAGCTTCGCCAGCGGCTCCCATTAGACCGATTTTAATAACTCTTTTTTAAAAATAAAGCTCTTTTTCCACAGATGTGGCATTACAAATTTTTATTTTCTTAAATTGTTATTTTCATACGTAAAAACGAAATACAAGTTCAAATAAACAAATGAATAACAGCACTCAAACTATAGCGATAGCTACGCCCCTTCTACATCAATGTGCGCATATTCAGACCGTTCAAGGAAAAGTTTTAACAGTTAACTTGAAGCAGCCAGCGCGTCTGTATCAGATATTCAAATTCACTCGGCTTTTTCAATTTTGTTTTATTCATTTCTAAGATAAAGTATTTTCTTGGAGAATATCTCTTTTGATCATGGAACGCCATGTTATTCCCATTTATGCTAACAAAATACCAATACATAAAGAAGAAATACTACTTAACAGAGCAGGTACATATTAGACAAAAATATTTCATAAATTACATTATTTTACTTAATACATTAACGTAAAATCTAAGACAAATAAAATATACCATAATTAAACGTTTACACTTAGTCTTATATATTCTTCACAAGCATCTTTAAATTTTCCGATGATGTAACAACTTTTTTCTATTCTCATACTTTAATTTGTTTATTAAATATTCCCTACCTGTGCCTTAATGAGATTCATTAAGATACAAATTTTCCATTAAGATACAAGCTTATAACTAATAGAAACGCGACACACAGCAATATTCTGTCAATATCAACTATTGCCTTGAACATCTGATTGATCTAAAATTTATCAATTTTAAGTCATACTTACTGTTTACCTAGCAAATTTTCAAACTTTGTGTTTCTTGCAATTAAAATCAGTGAACATGTGTGATAGTGAAAATCCATAATATTTCGTAAGTTTAGTTTTCATATTTCCTAAATTGTAATTAGCCCTGCCAGTCAACGTTCAATAAGGGGGTCTGTCTAGAGGAAAATGCCAAGATCACAATTTTTGACTTGAGGGCTGTGTTTGGACTATTTAGGAGGTAATCATACCAAAAGTACCCGAACATAGGAGGTGGGGGAGGTGCAGGGTGGCACGAAGAAGGTCCCAGTTTTTGGTGTTTCGCTCATATCTCGAAAACGGTTAGCCCTATCAAAAAATGGCTATATGCAAAATTAAATCTAACTAAATTTTCTACAAAAATGCTTCTATTATTTTTTTTCGTATCTGTTATGGTTCAATAATGAATTGTATATCTTCTGACTGTATTCTAACTTTATTTTAAATTGAATAAAAATTTTAATAACCATCGTATAAAAAAATTTCTTGTAGAGATATCCGTTTCATAGCAGACTAAACTCAAATTTCGAATAAAAAATGTCTTTGCGTCTGTGTGTGTGCGTGTATATGTATGTGTGCGTGTATACCGTTTCCTGTAAATACGATAACTTCTGTTAGACTTAAAATATTTAATTAGGCCTCTGATTATCACCATGTATTACAGATATGGCCCAATTTCGGTAGAAATTATTGTAATATGCTGTTTTACATATGTTCCAAATTGTAATTAAATATTTTAAGTCTAACAGAAGTTATCGTGTTTACAGAAGCGGTATAAAGCACACATACATATACACGTACACACGATGGTTATTAAAATTTCTTATTCAATTTATAATAAATTTATAATAAAGTTAGAATACAGTCAAAAGATATACAATTCATTATTGAACCATAACAGATACGAAAAGAATTAATAGAAACATTATTTTAGAAAATTTAGTCAGCTTTAATTTTGCATATGCCACTTTTGATTAGGGCTAAAAGTTTTCGAAATATCAAAAACCGAGACCTTCTTCGTGTATTTTCCAGTATTATTCCCACCTAGTTACGACCTCAATTTTCAGACTTGTGAGCAAAAACCACTCATAAGATCGACTCGGTGCATTGAGAACTTTTGAACTGCAAATTAGCAAAGTTTCAGCAATTCCGATTTCTTTCCCATTTCCATAAGGGTTGTTCCGGTGTCCTTTGTGTCTGAACTGAAAAAACCTTGTTCACTGATTACGTTTTCTTATTTTTTTATGGCATTCGTTCTTTTTCCAAAATATGTAACTTTTGCCTTTCTTTTCAGAATAGAGTAAGTCAACGCTATTTAAATAATTTACAAAATGATTTTTCCTATACGAAGTGTTGATATACATTAATGACGGTTATACAATTATACATACTTTACCTGTAAAAAGATAAAAAATTATGATATTTTTGAATTTCAAAAATGTGATTTTATAAAGATTTCTTAGACAGTGTTATTATTATTAATTACTTCCACATCCAGTGGAAGTATAGTAACGACAAAAACATTTTTAAAAATTTTTATTGTTCAAATAGGCTTAGAATGTCATGAAACGTCGAGATTTTAAGTTTGAGCGAAAAAAATTTTCTGTCTGTCGGTCTGTCTGTCTGTCGGTCGGTCTGTCTGTCTGTCGGTCGGTCGGTCGGTCTGTCTGTCGGTCTGTCTGTCTGTCTGTCGGTCTGTCTGTCTGTAACTTTTTTTTGTGCGCACCTTTACTCTGGAACCGTTTGAGATATTGACTTGAAACTTGGTACACATATGTACTTTAACGAGATCTAGATTATATTTTCATCATGTTCTGTCGAAGGGTTGGGGAGTAAATTGGGGTAAATCTGGGGTACATAGGTAAATCAAGCAGGTAAGAGTCCATAAAATTGGTATTTAGTATATACAAGAGAAGCTAAGGTCTCAAAAAAAATTTTGACATTAGCCACCCCCATTACCACCCCCACCCCATTATTAAAGGGGATGAAATAAAATGTGTAATGTATGTACAAGAACTAGAAACCTCAAAATATTTTTTTACTTCATCCACCCCCACTACCACCCTCTATCACCACACCCCCACTACCGATGTGGGGTATCGTTTTATGGGTTTTTGTGGTAGAGGATTTCAAATATTATATTATTAAAGTTCTATAAACAATTATTTCCACATACGAAATTTTTCCGTTGTGAGTGACTTGGATAGAAAATCTGGATGTGGAAGTAGTGATTCCTTGGGCAGCGGTTTTTTTAAAAGATAACCTAAAAACATAAACAAGGCATTGCTGAATTAAAAATTATTTTTGAATTTGTTAAATAAATTTAGGACAGTCTTTATCCTAACATAGTGTAAATATGGGACAGGAGTTCCACGTTGGAAAGCACAAAAAGTTTTCGTAGTACACTAACGATATGACCTAAGCCTTGCATTTTGAGAAATTTGTTTTATTTGGTATTTTTTGCAGCTTAGAACATCATTGTCTATAAATCCATCAATTGTTATTACTTATAAAAATAAGACTAATGCCACGTGGGTAATTTTCTCCCACGTATGTAGCAGTGAGCAGCAAATTCTGAAAGCAAAAGCCTATATAACAATGTATGACTAAATTGACTTCGCTGATATATTTTCTAGCTTCTATCAATCATTAAGTTCAATTACATCCGCTATAAATCTGGGTGAAAATCGTAGGAGGTTTCTTTAAATAAGAGATGAATTAAGTAATGTCTCATGAATGGTGAACGATAAATTTGGTGCTTCTATGATATTACAAGACACACTGCTGGGGCTTTCGACAAGCTACCTGAACCAGTGGCTCTGTTCTGAATAATTTGAAGTTAATGACGAAATGATTAAAGCTAGCTGACAACTACAGCGCCTTGTTGTATTTCACACGCATTATTCAAGTAGAACTAAATCGAGTTGAACAGCGGTTTTTTCACTATTTTGATTTATCGTTCACCGAATTCTTTAGTTTAGTAGCGACCAACTCAGGAATCAAAATCAAAATTATTCTGCCATTAACAAGTCATTGGTTCAGTAATAAGATCTACTTTGAATAACACATAATTTACAAAAAATGTTTCTGTTGATATGCATCATCTTATGTTACGTTTGCTTTTTCTTTATGTGGGGGGGGGGGAGAAATCTTCCTAAGACACCACTCATCCGTGTAAGTGGTGGTGTGAGTGGTAGTGTGACATTTCTACTCACTAAAAAACCCCTCCCTTTCTCCACGGTTTCGCCCCGGAATCACTTGCGCATTACTTCAGAGCGGGGGTTGCCTTTTTATTATAGCACTCTACTAAGCATTTTCTTCCTCGATTTTCTCTTTGGTCTTCATAATCTTTTTTATAAATTCGGCAAATACCTTCCACTTCCCTTCATCCTCTAACATGTGTTCTATACTGTTGTCTTTTGTCACCGTACTTATTTTATTTTGGACACGGTTTCTATCTTCCACACGTGTTACAACTGAAGACGGTATGTTCCACGTCATCGGGGCCTCGTTCGCATAAGATTCAGCTATCTCTATGAGCTTTTCCGATCGCTTGTACGTAATTGTCGAAGCAGCCGTGTCCACTAAGGAACTGAGTCAGGGAGTATCCTACCTCTCCATGTTTCCTGTTACACCATTTCCTCTGAGCTTTTGTTGTTTCTCTATTCCTTTGTTTTTCTTTCGTCTTTGTTGGTCCTGTGTAGATTGTCTCTCTCCTCCGTTATTTCTTCTATAGGAACTACTCCGGCAATTACTAATACTTCTTCCAGCGAGATAGTGCGTTACGCGCTAAATATCTTTATTTCCACGATTCTTTGGACTTTGTGGATTCTCGCAAGATATTTTTTCGTGTACAGTGCCGCCTTTGACCCTGGTGCAGTATAGAGTAACTGGAGTGTATCACATTACATAGCACCCTTCGTGTACTTACCCTTGGGCCACCTACGGTCGGTATTATTCTGGACAGTGCTGTCATCACCTTCTCTGCTTTCTCCGCTGTTTTGTAGATCTACTCTTTAAAGGTCATTTCCCTGTCCAACCACACTCCCAAGTATTCGGTGGTTTTCAAGTCTGCCTCCATCTACCGAGTGTCATCTTTGCGTAACTATTTAATTCATTACTTGGAAGTATCGGATCTCGTAGGATATTTCCATCTATTTCTATCTTTAGATAATTATTCTCTAATGAATCTAACTTTTCTAAAAAATATATACAGGGTGGTCATCTAAAAAAAAATTGAAAAATGTGACGGAAGACGATATTTCGCGTGCAGCTAACACAACTGTCAAAGAAAAATTTGAAATAAAACATACAGTGTGGCTACCTAAAAAACAATGAAAAAAATGTGGCGGTGAACTATAATATTTGCCATGTAGTTAACACAACTGTGAAGGAGAAAAATATGAAAAATATACAGGGTGGGTAAAAAAAATAATGAAAAAAATGTGACGGATGGCAATATTTCGCAAGTAGTTAATTGATCACCTAAAAAAATTATAAAAAAGTATGAGGGATAATATTTACCCAGTTCTTTGTTGAAAAATATAACACGGTGGACTCCATAAAAAATATAATTAAGGAAAAAAATACGACGGAAAATAGTAATATTTGGCATGTAGTTAACACAAGTGTCAAGGAAGAAATATATGGAAAAAACATACACAGTGTGGTCACCCTAAAAGGAAATTAAAAAATGTGACGGACCACGATAATATCCCATAAAGTTAACAAACTGCCAAAGAACAAAATTAAGAAAAATATATAAATACAGGATGGTCACCCAAAATTTTAAATGTAACGGAGGACGATACTATTTCGCAAGCAGATAACACAACTATCAAGGAAAAATTTGAAAATAATATACATGGTGGTCACCCTAAAGAAATCATAAAAAAATGTAGCGATGAACGATACTATTTGGCAAGCAATTAACACAACTGTCAAAGAGAAACATATGAAAAAATATACATATAAATATATATAAAAAAAATAATGAAAAAATGTGACGCATGGCAATATTTCGTATGTAGTTAATAGTCATCCTAAAACAAATCATGAAAAAATGTGAGGGATAATATTTCACATGTAGTTAGGACAACTGTCAGGTAAGAAAAATATGAAAAGTATGCAAGGTGGTCACTATGAAACATAATTATGGTGAATATAATATTTGGACTATAGTTACAGAATTACCGAGGAAAAAATCTGACATACTCAATAAGGCTGAGCGTGCACCAGAGAGGAAAGTTTTGGGTAAATATCTTTCCGTTTTTTTTTAATGTTTTACCTTATAAGGTGTTTTGAATAAATAAGTAAATACCAGCACAGAAGTCGATATTTATTTATGGTTCAAGCTTTTATTTAACTTCCTTTGTATGTGTGTTAACGACGTCCAATTGAGCTGAAATTTTACATACACGTGACAATACAATACTATGGTACCAATGGTACAATATTATGGAATCCAACAATAATATAATGGAACCTCTTCAAGATACGACGTCCAACGGAGCTGAAATTTTGCATACACGTGTAGTTCTGATGACAATACAATGTTATGATACCAATGGTACAATGTTATGGAACCCAACAATAATATTTGGAAGCCTTTCGAACCCCAATTGAGCTGATATTTTGCATATACGTGTAGTTCTGATGACGATATAATATTATGGTACCATAATAATTATGGTCCAATATTCTGGAACTCAACAATATTATAATGGAACACCTTCGAGTTTGGGCTGGCTGAATTTGTCTCGATGGTCCTAGATGGTACACAGAGTCGTCTAATGATGCAACTGGAAGGTGGTCGAAGCATTATGATAAATGCATAAGTTAATACGTAACTAAAAATTTAAAAATACAATTTTGTGTAAAATAAACTTTTAAAAACAAGCTTTTATTATTATTTAGATGCATTAAAATGAAAAAAATAATAATATATTATGCTGAATTGCTTGTAGCGTGATTAGAAAAAAAAATACTTACTTAAATACTTACAATCTCTGTCAAACAAAATTAATCCTAGTATGCACTTCGAGTGACAAACTTTTAAGACAATTAATTCAACATGATATATTATTGATTTTTCCATTTTAATACACCTAAATAATAATAAAAGCTTGTTTTTAAAAAGCTTTTTACCAAGGGCGGATTTACGGCCTCCTCCCCCTCCCCCCATGAATTAAAAAGATATAAAAAAAATTATTTGCGAAATAAATAATTTGAAACAAAAATTTGGAAAATTATCTAACAGCATTTATATAACAATAAAGGCCGTAGGTCGTTTTGCTAATAACAAAAGACGAGTAACGGATTTTGTTATTTAAATAATGTATTTTACTAAGTAAAAATTAAAATTTTTACTGTTTTTAATTAGTTGTTTTCCAAATATGATTCTGTTTTTATACTTTATTTATATTTCATTTGATAAACGGTATTTACTTTTCATAATCAATTTGTAGTTTCTCTCATTTTAAATAATGTATTGAAAACTGTTTTCTCAAAATCCCGCAACTTAGAAATGCCTTTTCAGAAAACCAACTAGTAAAAAATATGGATATAAATATAGTATACGGTAGATACTCGTCTACTCCTACTATTTTAAAAAATAATAAAATAAACGTTTGATAAAAAGAAAATGTTTTAAATTTTATTTATTGCTTTATTTTAATGCTGCATTTATTCAAAAATCATACTCATCCGGGAGTTTCCCCCCCCCCCATGACAAAGCTAAATCCGCCCTTGTTTTTTACATATAATTTTTTAAATTAATGCACGTCTTAAATATTTCATCTGTTGTAATAGGTATATTAATTTATCTTCATCTAACAAATTAGAAGAAATTTGATATAAAGTATGAAGACAAATATCATTGGAATTAGTTTGAATTAAACACTTTCCCATTTTCATATTTATAATAATTATTCGATAATTGTCAACTGTACATTTCCCTGCTTGGAACTAGGACCCTAAATACCAAGTCCCATCTGTTATCGTAAAGAGTGTGGCATTTGTGCCATTCATAATATGATTATTAAACGGGTAAACATTCAGAGGACAAGGCTCATCCCAATAAATGTCATACTTTGAACGACACTATAAATCAGTAGCAGGACTGCCACTTAAGAGCAATTAAACGCCCCGCAAGATTAACATGATTATAGCAGGAGTTAAAACACAGCAAAGCTGTCGTTGAGTCTACTGAAACAAGTCAACTAGAACTTTGTTAATTAGCTCAGTCTGTGAGCAAAGGAGAGTTTGGTTCATTAAGGAATATGTGGAATTATATCTGCAGTACCTAATTAATGTTTTTTAAAATTAGTTTTCTTCCGGTCTAAAATGAGAACTTATTTGATAAAGCCACTTACTATGTATTACTTTGAAAGTTTTTGATAAATATTAATAGAAAAATGCCCAATTTTTAGTGAAAAAAGAGTGTTCGTTAGGGAAGAAAATTTTCAATGTTCTTTTTCATTCACATATTATGAAAGTTTCAAAGTGATATTTCGTTATATAATATATAAAGAAGGCGAAATCCTGCTTCATCAGTCCAGTCATAATGTAGCAAAACTAGGATGATTAAAAATCGTACATGAAATAAATGTTATCCTTTTCAGTTGAATTTAGCTCACTTGTGCTTTAGATCCACTTAACAAGAGCCATTTTCGTAAAACTTCAACCCTGCGAAACAGGCTCCAAAAACGGTCGGATAAGCGATCCCAACTCTCGATCTAATAACGTGCTGTTGTTTTTAGGGTTTCGTACACGAACTGTCCAAATGAAAGGTTATTGTTATTGGTAGGCCGTCCATCCGCCCGCCGAGCCGCACAGTGGAAGAAATATGCCCTTTTTTGGACAAAAACCTGCCGACAGTAGAGATTTCAATCAAATTAAATTAAAAAGATGGCAAATATCCTCCAGACATTGTACATTAGAGTAGTGCTGCGGCAAAGTGGCTTTGGATTAACCTAATCTAACAATCGTAGATATTACTTCCACATCCAGTGGAAGTATAGAAACGACAAAATTTTTTTTTTATTGTTCAAATAGGTCTAGAATGTCATGAAACACCGAGGTTTTAAATTTGAGCAAAAGAAATGTCTGTCTGTCTGTCGGTCTGCCTGTAACTTTTATTGTGGGCTCCATTACTCTGGAACCGTTTAAGATATTTACTTGAAATTTGGTACATATATGTATTTTAACGATATCTGGAACTAGATTATATTTTCATGTTATTCCGTTGAGGGGTTGGGGTAAATGGGGGTAAATAGGTAAATCAAGCAGGTAAGAGTCCATAAAATTGGTATTTAGTATATACAAGAGAAGTTAATGTCTTTAAACAAATTTTGGCATTAGCCACCCCTATTACTACCCTCACCCTATTATAAAAGGGGGGTGAAAAAAAATGTGATTTAGTACGTGTACAAGAACCAAAGGCTTCAATGTTTTTTTACTTCATCCAGGTAAAAATAAGGATAGTTTTTATCCACATGATTTTATTCTTATGCATTCAGACTAACCTAATTAACAGCTTTAAACCTAATGTAACCTATAAGTGGAAAATGGTATCTACTAAATAACAGTCATAAACCTAAAAGTTTTAACCCTAACATTATCTGCGAATAAAGCGAATGAATGTTATTGGGCAACTGAGGGTCATTTCCGAAGTAATTTTTCGCGCGGAATCCGAATCTGGCCTCAGAATTAGCACATCATGTCAGGCCTGTAGCTAGGGGGGGCAGGACGGGCATTGCCCGTCCTGGAATAAGTTTCGCTCGGGCAATTTTAACTGTCTTTTTAATATTTTGAAAGAGATTGGGTAAAAATTGTCTAAATTTTTCGGATTAAAAATTTTTTGTATTTCTCCCCCCCCCCCGGCACATCAAAAAATTTTTTTCTGGATGGATTTCTCTCCCCCGCTCATCAAAAAATTTTTCGGACTTTTTTTACGGGCCCGTCCTGAAAGATTGTTTGCCCTCCCTGAAAGCACTTTCTAGCTACAGGCCTGCATCATGTCAACAATAAGAGCGCGTTTTTTTAGTTTTTTAAACAATTAATTTTATTTTGTAACTTTTTAGTCTTTAATAAACTTAGATTTTACCCATATCAAGGAGGTTATAAAGATAAAAGTATTCGCCGGTCATTTCCGAAGTAATTTTTCGCGCGGAATCCGAATCTGGCCTCAGAATTAACACATCATGTCAGGCCTGTAGCTAGGGGGGGCAGGACGGGCATTGCCCGTCCTGGAATAAGTTTCGCCCGACCTACGGTGATCGTAATGGGGGCAATTTTAACTGTCTTTTTAATATTTTGAAAGAGATTGGGTAAAAATTGTCTAAATTTTTCGGATTAAAAATTTTTTTGTATTTCTCCCCCCCGCTCATCAAAAAATTTTTCGGACCTTTTTTACGGGCCCGTCCTGGAAGATTGTTTGCCCGCCCTGAAAGCACTTTCTAGCTACAGGCCTGCATCATGTCAACAATAAGAGCGCGTTTTTTTAGTTTTTTAAACAATTAATTTTATTTTGTAACTTTTTAGTAAGTATTCGCCATCTTGGCAACAGACGCCATTGTGAATTTTTGTTGATATAATATAGCATTGTTGCATTGTCACCTGACTTACAGGCATATGCAAAATTTCAAACCTCTAACTTACTAAGAAGAGCGTTTTAGATAAAACACCCTGTATATATAGCAACGCTACACAGCTTATTGTATTTTACTCACCAAGTTCTTCCATCTGATACCCATATCAAGGAGGTTATAAAGAAAAAAGTTGTCCGTCATCTTGGCGACAGCCGCCATTTTGAATTTTTGATGATGTGATATGGCCTATGTTGCATTGTCAATTAACTTGATCCTATAAAAATGAATTTGGTACCCAATACACATGAACACTACTTCGCTTGTTTGTGACTCGACCAAGGAGGAAAACGAGGAATAATTTTTAGGTTAGGTTAATCCAAAGCCACTTTGCCGTAGAACTACTCTAAAGTACAATGTCTTAAGGGTATTTGCCATTTTTTAAATTTAATTTGATTAAAATCTCTACTGTCGGCAGATTTTTGTCCAAAAAAGGGCATATTTTTCCCACTGTGCGCCGGCCTGTAACGGAGCTCCTAATTGTAACAGTTATAACTACTAAATTATAGAGATCGTGTATCACACATGCTCCATTACTAAAGTCAATTATTTTATACCGGGTGTCAAGGAGATTACTTTCTGGCCGCCATTTCTTTATTTTTTAACGGATCGAGATTAAACTAGGCATGTGTCGCATGTTACCAAAACGACATTTTTTATCCATGTGCCAAGTTTTTATGAAAAATGGTGAAAAATTAAAATTGGCTGAAAAATTTCAAAATTGCAGAAAAGAGTGCTGAAATTAGCATGGTGATATGCAGAATTACTTCTAGATTACAAAAATACAAAAGTGTACAGAGTGTTCCATTTAAAAATCAAAAATGTGAAACTTGTGCAACCGGAAGCCGTAATCACTTGGCACCAGAATAAAAAAATGTCGTTTTTGTAACATGTGGCACATGTCTAGTTTCATCTCAATCCGTTAATGAATGCAGAAATGGCGGCGGAGAGTGTTCTCGTTGACGCACGCTATATCCTCATTAGTAAAATCCAGTTTTTGTTATTACTTTACAATTTTCAGTCTAAGAATAACGAAGTAGTCAATAAAATTATTATTATGTGACACTTTAATGCCAAAGTTTGGAACGAAAGTTTTAAGTGTAGAAAATTACTTTTCTTCTTCCTATTGACAGACGTTTTGATCATGAATTACTCTAGTTCGCCTCTCTTTTACTATGGCATGTCTGACAGTATCACTCCACCTGTCGAGGTTGCTTGTTAGGTGTACAGTCTCTCCAAAGCTTTTTCCCATCAGCTCCTTGGTGATAGAAGCCCAACGTTTATGAGGGCGTCCTCTCCACCTTTTGGCATCTGGTTTTCAACAACTATCAACCGTTTTATATTTGTTCTCCACTGTCCGGTAAATGTAATAAAAAAATGGTATGATTTAGGAAAATACGATGCTATATAGTCACTTTGTGGGACTTGTTAAAATTACTCAGTGGAAGACAATTTAAGGCGGTGTGAATTAAAATCGTTATTGTCATTTTTTTTAATGTCTTATTTATATTAACATCCTGGCGAAGTTTAGCTAATGCTACTCTACCACTTAACTAGGACGGCGAGATGAGATACGGTCACCAATCGAAGTGACGGACTCACTCGGCCGTGCTTAACTTCGCCGATCGAGGTCCAGGCACTGAAACTGGTACCGTATCTCACCTCATTTTCATAAAATTTTGGCGGGACTTGTGACATATTGAAAATTTGAGGCCTTGAGAAACTATGGAGGGATATTTATGACTATTAGAAGCGACAATGGCTCAGAGCTTTATTCCAGGTCTCCTCACAGTGGGCTCGACACCCACTAGTGCAAAAATGGGATGTTTCTGATGTACAGTACATGAGATGTTTGTTAAGGTATTGTGGAATGTAGTGCAAGTTTAGTAAGCAGAAAAGTGTGTGAAAGGTCTAAATGTCAAATATATTTTTTTATAAGCTAAGAATAAGAATGCTTGTATATATATTTAGTATCTAATAAAAGGATATTTAAAATATGGTTAGGAAATCACAGCAAATAAAGATATAGACATAAGCTAACTAAACATAATTCTTTTAATTTTTGTTTTATTATCTCTTCTTTATTTTGCATAGACATACAGTGTCCGCCAAAAAGTCTGCACCATATGGAAAACTCTGTTGTTATTGACTTTCTGAAAAATTTTATTTTAGATAAAAGTTAGTGCATGTTCTCAAACGAAAAAAGGCCTGTACAAATGTATGTTACTCCTGACGCATAGGTCGGAAAATTAATTTTTTTGAAATTATTTTAAGAGTAAACTACCTTTATTTTTGAAGATATCGGAAAATGTTATTTAAAGAGGTTGCTTATAATGCGAAGTTACATTTAGATATCAAATTTGGCAATTCTACTTTAAAAATAAAAATTTTCCAGTTTTTTACGCATAATTCCCAAACTATATTTTTAAATAGTTTTCTGTTATTGATGATTTTCTCTATTTAATAGTTTCAACCTAAATAATGGATTAAGATCCACTTTGAAGAACTTTTAGCGTACTTTCTTGACCAAATAAATATTTTGAGGGAAAATGCTGAATTTCTTGATGCAGAGTTGTCCTCATTTTTTCCATGTTAACTTTTTTAAACTTTTTTAATACAGATCGCTTAAAAATAGTTTCATTTAGCGATATGTATTTAAAAATTTCAAAAAAATTAACATTCTAAAAAAAGAGAACAACTGTGCACCAAGATATTCAGCATTTTCTGAAAAATATTTATTTGGTAAAAAAGTACTGTTAAGTTCCTCGAAGTGGATTTTAATCCATTATTTAGGCTGAAACTATTAAATAGAGAGAATTATTAATAACAGAAAAATATTTGAAAATATAGTTCAGGAACCACGCGTAAAAAAGTGAAAAAATTTTATTTTTAAAATAGAACTGCCAAATTTGATATCTAAATATATCTGCGCATTACAAGTAACTTTTTTAAATAACATCTTTCGATATCTTCAAACATAAAGGTATTCTTTACAATGAATTATTTTTTATTTATTTGCTTTTATCATGATTAGAGAATAGTATTTAGGCATTATTTGTGTAAGTTGTGATTTGCATAATACCTAAAATTTCAAAAAAATTGGTTCTCCTACCTATGCGAAAGACTAACACATATTTGTGCAGCCCCTTTATCGTTTTTAACAAAAATAATTTTTTTCAGAAAGTTTGCAAATATAAACAAGTATTACACTGTCATCCTTTAAGAGTACGGTTAACAAAAAGATCCATCTTTACCAATAAAAAGCGTCAGCATTTTACGAAATGTCCAGTACTCGACCCCATATAGCCGGTCAATGAAGGTTTATTTCTAAGTTTCCGTGATGTATCTAGCTAATCTTCTGCCCCCATTTCGACCCGCTTCTTTACCACCCCAACCAGACGCGCTTGATTGCTTTGTCAGGTTGTTTTATTGTCATGAGTTCATCACCGCACTTTGCACCATTTATTTCTCTCTTGTCCCTTCTTGTTCATTCTCACGTACAACGGCACACATAAAACGGAAACAAATTTATTAAGAAAGACATAAACGTCTGGAAAGTTTACACATCTTTTACTCAGCAACGGTAGGATATCGCTAATGTACAAATGAATAAGTTTTGGACTGGTAGTGGTGTGTTAAGGGAAACTTTTGCAACTTTGTTATCATGTTAAGTGAAACCTGAAACGGGTGAGTATCTGGAGATGAATATAACTTGCAGCATTCTAATGTAGTGTCCATATATGAAAGAGAGATACATAACTTCAAAGATAGGAATATTTAGTTTCAAAATGTATATTAGGAAATATTCTGTTTGTCAATAAACAAACGTTTTAGCTGCTTCCATTCAAATCGGAATGTTATTGAACCAAAATATAAGAAAAGGTTTTAAAACTATTATGAAAAATATTTTATTAGTAAAAGCTTAACGACATAAAATTTATTCATTCCTTAATTCTTCTATAATCCGGAGCAGATATATTATACTACAATTTCTATACGATTTTTTTTATTTCCAATAAAAACAGAAATAAAGGCAGGGGGTCAATATATAATAAATAACCCTGTACAGTTCACCAGTTGTTTATTTATACATGTTTACAAAAGGTCTTTATATTTTTCTGAATAGTCGATAGGATACTATTCGCATATTTTTGAAAATAAGTTAATTTCCTAAATATGATTGCTGTATTTGTCATTTTAATGATTTCCTGATGATTTCCTCCTGACTGGTGAGACACTTGTCAGTATACTTTGGTATCCAGTCAAAAGTGGTAACACTCCTCATATGTACAAATAATGTTCCACACCACAAGTATAATATTTACTGATCGATTTCTTTTAAAAAACAATAGGGTTCCTCTTCTAGCTAATGCTAACTTATGGTCAAAGTTTCAATACAATCAGACTTTTGTTTCTAAAGTTACCGTGCTTCTAAGAATTATGACGAAGAGAATTCGATAAATAACACAATGATATTTAAAGTTTTAGAAAAGCGCCTGGCAAATACAATATTACACACTACGTCTGTGCGGGGAATATAATAAATGCTACCTGATCAACATAACTGAATACTCAAAAGTGATAACGGAACCTTTTTAGTATGACTCACTTGTCCTTACGTTCGCTTGTCTGTCACAGCAGTTTCTCTCCGAAAGTGTTATATCTAGGAACATGAGTTTCTCTTTTAGTTAGGGTTAGGGCAGGTAGTTTAGGAAAAATGCTTAAAATAATTGTCACTCACGTGTGAGCGTATTGAACAAGTGCATGTTCTGAATTAGGTATCATTTGAGTTGAAATTTTTAACAAACAAAAGTTATGGATAATATGGACATTTTTGTATTTCAGGAAAAAGTGAATAAATGGCATTTTGAAGAAAGCCACTGAAATACACAACAATTAATAGTTAAAAATGGCAAAGGAAATGTTTAAGCAGTCATGAATATTAGAACCAGAATTAATGGTTAATAAGAAAGACGCTACCTTGCTTACGTTTCGTTTATTATAAATATAAACCAGAGACCGAAATAAAATCGTTCTACTGGTTGTTAGAAATACGGAGACACATAGGGACAATTTTATGGGAGTCAATATTCATAAAACATATTCCAGAATATAGCACGCATAGTAAATATAAAACGTCAAATTTACAATTTTTTTCTTGGATAAAAGATGTCAAGATTTTTCGCTGCAACAGCATTCATATAAAGTCTGAATTAAATCAAATATTTTTATTACCTTAATTCAATTAACTAAATCATATATTTAAATCTAAAGTATCCATGAAGAAGAGAAATTGAAAAATGGAAAAGAAATTATCAAATCCACAATTTCTTATTCTTATGACATTTAAATTAGCCTAAGTTAAAGGCAAGGATTTACGTGGATTTTTAAAATCATTTCTCTGAAACAAATTGCTCTGAGTAGTCTTATCTTTACAGTTCCCACAAGACATATTATTCTCGTTCGTATTTTCCTTCCTATGACATACAAGTCATAAATTACAGACATACAGTGGGTAAAAAGTTTCTGGAAATAATTCAATAAATTGGCAATTTTTCGTAAACTTATAATTAATTTATTTATAAAAAAAGTAGACTTTAATATGATTCACTTATTTTTTTCCCGCATCTCGAAACATCTTGACAATATATTTCTCAGAAAAACTATGTTACTTATATTGGTTTGAAAAAATCATGCGTTCTTCAATCAATGCATTATTTCTATAAAGCTACTTGTACACACGTTTATATTTATATCTTAATTTCTATTAATAGTTTAAATTTTTTAATATATTAGTAACCATATTTGCAACTTGATGCAGCTTTTGTTGGTAATATAATTTTCTTCGCCATTTTTTGGATTACCTCGTAGCCCTTTGAAATAAAGGAATGTTTGGCGATAGCGGAAAATGAACCGCTTCTTGGTAATAATCTATAATCAGATATCACTAGTAAGCGGAGCTGCTAGGTATACTGACAGATAAAGAAGCCAAGTCGTATAGGAGCAGGAATTACGAGCATCCACAGACGTTATACCCTGATCCTGGATAGTATCGCAGAAGTTTCAGCCATAGATTTCTAAGTAAAAACATGATATGGAGCCTACACACTGATAGGACAATCAACTTCAGCGGCTCTTAAAACTCTGAAATCATTAGAAGGGCGTTCTAAAGCGGTAAGAAACTACCCAGAATTCCTGATGAAACTAGCTGAACGCAATAGCATACAACTAAAGTGGACGCAAGGACACCACGACAACTTAGGCAATGAAAAAGCAAAACAAGTTGGCTAGGAAAGGCAAAAAACAGGTCTTATCTGAGATAAACCGACTTTGTGGACATTTTAGACTGCAAATGGGTCGATAAACGAACTGCTATAAGAAACATTATTTTTGTTGGGCGGGAGCACCAATCATGAGGAAGTCACGCATGTTCTTTGATGAACCATCTAAACCAAAGACCAGTGAATCGCTAAAGTTAAGCAGAAAGTAGCCGAGATGTGCAGTTGAAATCTAAATAAACTAAAAAGCAGGTGGAGAAAAAGAAATATCTCATCACATTTTATGTTAATGCCTAGCCTTGGTGGATAGAAATTATTTATACTTCAGGTGACTACATTCAACACCGAAGGAGACGGAGAAGCTCTCATCGACCATACACTTTCCTTTGGAAGGAACAAGTCTAAATTAATAGTGGTATTATGGGTCACAATAGTGTGGTGGCTTAAATCAAATACTAGGCAGAATCGCTGGATTAAGGCTCCAAATTTTGGACACTTCTTATATACCCTCAGTACTACCAATTCAGGGGGGGGGGGGGGGGGGGGGGTGCCGGATTTCAGTGTCCACCATCTTGAAATACGACGCTATCTTTGTTTTCTTTGGACTGTAACTGTAAATTTTCGACTTTTATTTGTCTTTTACTAAATATCTCCTCAACTTCTGGGTTTGTACAAAAACAATTTAATTTAAACTATATTTGCTACAATTTGAGACCAGAGCCTAAAGCTATGATGAGTTTCTACACATTGTAGAAGAGTTCAGGCAACTTGATTGTTTGCCAGTTGAGTTTTCTGAATGTGGAAATGCAACTAATTTATTGGGAAGCCATGCCAAGTGGCACAAACAGTGCTGACTTAAGTTTTCTCGCTCAAAATTGGATTGAACCAGAGAGCGACAAAGAAAAAACGTAAATATGAATCAAATGAGGGTGGCTGAAAGTCTGCTCGTCAACCAAGCAACGCAGCATCTACAAGTACGTGGGATGATCGATGCATATTTTATATGGATACGCAAGGACTACTTCATAATTGCAAAGTCTACCGCCCACACAGGATGCCCTCGTTCAACACACTAATCGCTGCATCTATTAGTCTAGCATCTAGTTAACTAGTCTGAAATCACTCCAAAATGTACCTACTCCGGTTAACTTTATATAGAAAAGAAACGAAGAGACATTGCAACCAATCTGGATGTATATACCGGAAGCAAGCAAAAGCTGTAGGGAATTAATCAAGTGCGGATGTAAGGCTGAACCCCTGTGCTATGCTCTAAGAATTGAATCTGTAACAAGGCTGCACTTTCCTGCATAGCTCTTTGTCATTGCAAAGGCCACCAAAGGCCATTATGAACAGTAAACAACAACATTATATACATATAATTTGTATGATTATTTTCTTAATAGTTATTCTGTAATTTATTTTCTTGAAAGGTTTGTAACATGGTCAAATACTCTCAGCAAGTTGTGATTGTATCGATGTCTTTCTTTACTCACATTGTAGCCTATTGATTGTTCTTAAACATTAATAAAACAAGGTGTGCTGTAAAACTGACTGCATTGGAGATATTTAGCAAAACCGACAAAAATATATATTTTCATAATAACCTGAAAAAATTCCAAAACTTTGGAAGCTTGTATTTCGCAAAATATTAAAGTTACAAAAGCGGCTCTGGTCTTAAATTGTAGCAAATTTAGTTTAAATTAAATTATTTTTGCTACAAACCCAGAAGTTGGGGAGAGATTTAGTAAAAACCAAATAATAGTAGAAAATGTAAAGTTACAGTCGAAAGAAAACAAAGATGGCGTCGTATTTCAAAATGGCGGACACTGAAATCGACACCCTGATTTAATAGTACTGAGGGTATATAAGAAGTGTGCAAAATTTGGAGCTTTATTCCAGCAGGTCACGATCTTTCCGCTAAGCCACCACACTACAATAAGCGGAGATCGAGGCCGATTCACTAGCTATCCTGGTTTGTAGTTAGATAATTTAAGTACCTAGGTTCTCTTCTTTACAAGGAATATTATTATACTCTTCGCAAAAACGAAGAGTATATTGTATTTGATTGGCACATTTCTAAAATCGTAAATATCGCTCGTAGGAAAAAAATGTTCATATCATTCTAAATTCTAAACAACTTTCAAAATGTCCGTCCGTCCGTCTGTCCGTCCATCTGTCCGTCCGTCCGTCCGTCTGTCCGTCCGTCCCTCACGTTTCTGGTAAGCACGATAACTCAAAAAATAAAAATCCGATTGTACTGAAATTTGGACAATAAGTTAGTGTTAGCTAGGGGAAGAACCCTATTGTTTTTGAACAAAATCGATCAGTAAATAAAAATGTTATTAATGAGTTAAATTTGAGAATTTTTTTTTTTTTGATTTTTATGTTTATGTAAAAATTTACATTTTTTAAATTTTTTTACGTGTTAGGTAGTTCTTACGCGTTTGACTCGGAATCCAAGGGTCCCAGGTTCGAAACCCACATGTGGTATGGTATAGTTTTTTTTTTCATTTTTACTTTATTTTACACTGAGTCTTTCACCAACTAAGTTCGTACATAAAATTAAAAATGTCTAAAACTAACATTATTTACAGAAAACTGCGAAGAGTATGATTTTAGCTTGTTTATATTATGTCTCATTCTGTATTGCAAATATAGTCTTACCAAAAATCCTTTCTTTCAATAAATATTTGTGGGATATTTGGTATTTTTACACTTTATAAAAAATGATGATTTTTGACATACTCTCGATACTGCAACAACTTTCATTTAAATCTTTAATCATCCTCAACAATGTTATTTTATGACCTAAAAATATGTTTAAAGTTAGAGTTAATCCTAATATTATAAAGAATACATCTTTTTCTAAATATTGTATTTTTTCCAATACAGGAGAATGTCACTCCCAAATCAATAACATTAATAAAAAAACAACGCTTCATCATTTATTTTAAAGTTTTTTCCACTTGGTTTAAAAGAAATATATAAGCAACTTATAGTTCAGTCATCACGTTGCCAATATAGGCGATATAGGAAAATAACCCGGATCTGAATTTTTTTAAACTTTTTTATTAAGGTCCCACAAAAAGGATTCGTAAATTCTTTTTCAGTCGGAACGCAGATTTTTTTTAAGCTGTAATAAGCAAAAAAGTCCTAGATTATTCGTTTATATTAAGCTTTACATTAAAAATAATTCTAAGACAAAAACATGTTGATAAAATTCTGCATAAAACAAAAAAAAAATAATACAGTTTCCAAAATACACTCTTCCAAAAATCAAAATTTTTGTTCATTTTGCCTTAAAGTCATACTAAGATTTTTTGTACTTGAACTTTTACATATGATCACTAGTGACGAGAAATCTGAAAAATTCGGAGTAATATATAAAAATAGTGAAATCTTTAAGAATACTTATTTTGAAAACTATTGGGACTACAACATTTTTTTTTTACTGTATTTTGCGAAATATTTTCCTCATTCATTTTAATTTAACTCATTTTTATCCTGACCAAAGAGATATTTTCATCAGATTGTTGTTTTTTTAAGGACAACTCTGATTCCACTTTGAAACATTTTTACGTATGACCTCATGGACGGCGGTATCTCAAGATATATGAAAAATAAAAATAGGCAAAAATGGCAAAAGATAAGCATCTGTTGGAAGGGCTTATGGAAAACATTAGAATTAGATTTTTTTGTTTTACACAGAATTTTATCAACCCTTTTTGGAATTAGACTACTTTTAACGTAGGATGAACTGAAACCGAACAATTATTTTTGAGACTTACTGCACAATTTTCGAAAAATGTTCCTTCGTTCCCGATTGAGTTAGAATTCACAAACATTTATTGGAAATTATCTCGCTTTGAGCTTATTTCACTATTCCATGATTTGTATTCGAAATATTTACAGTTCTTAGTTAAAAAAATAAAAAACTAATACAATTGCGTTGATGATTCCTTCAAATAAAACATGATTTGTAATGCTGAGAATATCTAGTATTTTTTGTAGGCATAAGCCTTATTACGTAAAAAGACCGCTGCCTAAGGAATCACTACTTCCATATACAAATTTAAAGAGGGTGTGGTAAGGGTGTGGCCGATGCCAAACAAAATTATTAGGCCTTTGGTTGTTGTACAAACACTAAGTCACAATTTTATTTCTTACCCCCTTTAATTTATGGGTAGGGTGCTAGTGGCTGTGGCTGATGTCAAAAAAAAATTGAGGCTTTTGGTTGTTATACACACACTAAATCACAATTTTACTTTTTATGTGGTGGGAGTGGTAGAGGAGGTGGATGATGCCAAAGAAAGGCCTTTGGTTCTTGTACGCGCACTAAATCACAATTTTATGTTTTTCGTCACGTTTAAGACTGTGGTGGGGGGTGGCAATGGGGATGATAGGGGGGGTGGCAGATGCCAAAAAAATATGTATGACCTTGGCTTCTTGTTCCTGTGTCCCAATTTTATGAGCTCTTACTTCTTTGCTTTACCTATTTACCTCCCCTCCCCATTTACCGTTTACCAACCCTTCAACCGAATAAGGTCAAAAAATAGTTTAGTTCCAGACATCGCTAAAATACAGGTATGCAAAATTTAAAGTCAGTATCATAAACTGTTCCAGAGTAATCGTGCGCACAAAATAAGTTACAGAGAGACATTTTTTTTTCTTAAACTTAAAATTTCGAGTCATGACATTCTAAGCTTATTTAAACAAGAAAAATGTAATTTTGTTTTTACTTCTAGGATGTGAAAGTAATTCGTATTTTCCAGTATTATAAAATGTTAAACTAACGCCTTTATTTGAAATTATTGACAATAAATATTTTATAATACTAACGACAGAATAAAGAGTGTAAAATAATACCATGAAATTGAATTGAGTTTTAAATTAAGCTTTTGATGGAAACTGAATACACGTACAAAAAGAAAAATGAAACAATTCCGAGTTTAATACTGAGGCGAACATTAATTTATCTCTCAACACGAAAAGTGATATTTTTTGGTTAAGAATGGTTTCAGCAAAACCGTAGCGAGTAGAAAGGGATTTGTAAAGGATAAAGCCGCGCCTAAAATTGGCTTTGGCACAAGGGTAACTTAAGGTGCGACGGCTAGATCAATAATACCTAGCTCGGGAACGAGAATAAAAAGTACAAGCATTTACTTTTTACTTATTTTTATACCTTTACATTCCATGACATTCCAAATGTTTGAATTTCATAGTATTTAACATATTTGTACCTACTATATTTTACTAATATTTTTTTACTTTGTTTTTTTCCATCTTAGATGAATGTGTAGGTAGTTGATTTTCTAAATGAATACGTACTTTTATAACAATTAAATATAATTGGCATTATATATGATTACTAGGAATGTTAGTTTGATTTAAGGAAAAGTATACTAATTTTGAATCCTGGAGGGGGCTGAAGCCTTCGGTGTGAAGCTGCCTCTGAAGTAATTTCCACAAATACCAAAACACTTGGATACTATTGCTCGACATGCGTTTCGCCAACCATGTTGGCATCATCTGGAGATTATTTTAAGAAATCAGATACATTAAATTCCTGTGTAAAGTGGGTACCAATAACCTTATTTTATATGTAATATGATCCACTTCCAAGGTATCAAATGTCTTAGATAAGTCGAATTAAAACATTACCACATATGTATCTTTATCTAAATTACTGTAAACTGTACCAAATAACTTGTCCTGGGGTGTATACTGATTTTTTATCCCTAATAGTGGAAGTAAGGAGTCGGAAAGTATGCAAAATTGTGCTAAAGTTATGAAATCTATTCCTCCCCCCGTTTTCGAGGGCACTGAACACGAATAACAGGATGAAAATAGTATTTAGTCATTCGCACACCCTGAAACGGCCAAAAACCACCTCTACTTGCTTATTTCTCATATAACAGCTTGGCGTCGACTATTTTTGCAGGGATTATTTATTTTTTCATGGGGATATAACAGATGGTGAAAGGTGATACCAGGTAGTAGACCACAACTGCCCTTAGAGGTGAAATCTACCCTGTCAGGGGGTGTAAAATTACTTCTTTTTTTTTTTAAATACGTTTACTCTCCGATGACGCGTCGATGTTTTCGATGGCGCTGATCAAGGACAATGGTAAGAGTGTATTGTGACAACTCGGGGTGTTGGTCTCACCCCCCCCCCCCGGGGTATTTTTTTTATTTACTAATTTGTGTATTGAGTGGGAGTGGTTTCATCAAAAATGAACCTATCCTCGCAAGGATTTGAAATTCATGTTCCTTAAAGCGGGATATAAGGAAGAGAATACCTTTGTTAAACATTTCTATTTCTAATAAATTATATATAGAGGACACGATTTTTAGTACAATATAATATTTGTTACAAGACATTAACATAACATAGGGCGCTTACAAAGAGAATTACATGATTCATATTCTTCGAAATGAACATCACATTCAATGCTATTGCCTCCTTCATCGCACGCATTGTCCATTTCCGATTCATAATCGGAAATATACACTTCGGGTCTAAAGTTTACAGCACTATCATAACTATTATCGGATTGGTCTGTTTCTATGCTTGGTTCATCGTCTTCGTCCTTTGACTACGGATACCTTGAGGACACATGATTGAGCAGTAAAAGCGGAAAAAACAAATAAAATGTTAATACGAGCCCCTAATATCAGCCAAGTCACTACCTATTATTATTATTATCATGAAAGGGGTGGTTTCCGACAGTTTAAAGGTGAAAAAAGGGTCGCACCAGCGCATAACCAAACGTCTTTAACAAAAAAAAAGAAGCAATTTTACACCCCCTGACAGAGTAGATTTCATCCTTAAGGACGGTTGCGGTCTACTACCTAACCATCTGTTATATCCCCATGAAAAAATAAAGTATCCCTGCAAAAATAGTCGATACCAAGTTGTTATATGAGAAATAAGCAAGAAGGAGTGGTTTTGGCCGTTTCAGGGGTACGCATGACTAAAAACTTTTTCCACCCTGTAATTCGTGTTCAGCATCCTCTAAAACGGGGGGAGGAATAGATTTCATAACTTTAGCACAATTTTGCACTTTTTAGGGAAAATCCCGACTCCTTACTTCCACTATAAAGTTATGTTGACGTGGCATGGAAATATATTATTTTTCAACAAATACTGATAATTGGTCATATCCTCTCCATTATTTGAGACGGAGAGATAAGTAATGTTATTATAGTCGAGTAAACTTTAACTTGACGGGTCCAAAAATCACATCATCATATAGACCAATAGAATCAGACATACGCAAGTAGTTCCTCTCTGCGTCACTGTAATGGCTCTACGCGCATCGCATATCAAATCATACATCGTGTTACTAACTCATACACACGCCAAGTCAGAGTTTACTCATAGCCTGCAGCTATTTATATCTACAGGATTGACTGATTTAAAAAAAATTACTACATGCAAAATTTTTCGAAACTAACCACTATCAATTAAGTAATTTATTGAATATCTTACAGATAGTATGATACAATATTTAATTTGATCAGTTGAAATCTAAACTCATTCTAACCAAGAAATACTGTGTGTTTCAGGTTATTAGGTGTATTTATCAACTGTAATACATGATTTTCTTCTTATTTACAAGGCTTTGTAGACCTTTGTAATGATTCTATTTGGCCTCCCATTGTTGTATAGCACACGTTTGACAGCATCACGCCATATGCCTCGGTAGCAGCCTAACGTTAGGGATGGCGTTCTCTTCCCCTCTAGATTGAGCTATATCATATCACACCCGTGGAAAATTTAATTGAAATAGTTCCACTATTAAATAAGGAAATAGAGGACATCGTGGAGGTTTCTAAAAATCATTCTTTGAATATTAATCCTTCTAAATCAGCAGTAATTTTTTTTGGTAATGACAGAGATCGAGAAAGGGCCATAAACGATGTCTTATTGGTGGTGGAAGGGCAAATTTTACAACACAAAGATAATATAAAATGTCTAGGTTTGATTATAGATCATAAACTGCACTTTGTCAAGCATATAAATAATTTAGTAAAAAGATCTTACTGTATATTAAAAAGTTTATATGCAAACCGACATAGCTTAAATAAGAAGATCAAAACAATGCTATGTGACACACTCATTTTATCTTTGTATAATTATTGCGACATTGTTTATGGCCCATGTATTGATCAATATACTCGCTCTAGAGTACAAAAGGTACAGAACTCCTGCATCAGGTTCATATTAGGACTAAGAAGGAGAGACCATGTCTCCCTTCATGTAAAAGAAATAGGTTGGTTAAACATGCCAAATCGTATGACATTACACCTTGCCACCTATACACATAAATTATTAACCACTCAGAGTCCAAGCTATTTATTTAATAAGCTAATACCTAGATGGCAAATTCATACCAGAAACCTTAGATCACTAGAACATTTAACAATTCCGCAACATACGACCGCACTTTTCCAGAGATCCTTCTCTTATAATTCATTACCTATAATGCAATATCTGATGCTACAAAACGATTATCTTCTCAATCATTTAAATTTGTCCTTAAAACTAAATTATTAAATGAACAATGACCTTAAATATTCTTAATATATTTTCAATTTTTTGTATGTATATGGAAGTATATGTGTGTGTATGTATGTTTGTATGTAGACGTGGACGTATGTATAAAAATAAATAAAGAAAAACAATCACATATAAATGTCAATGCGTAAGTAGGAAGGTATGTAGTAGATTATTGTTTATTGCGAAATTATTTTTTTCTTGTAAATTGTATACTATATTGTATCGTGTTTAGTTAATAGTTTATATTATATTTTATATTACTCTAAAATGTCCTGGTTGAGTGGTGGAATAGCTATGCTAAACTCCGCCAGGACTTAAATATCAATAAAGGCAATTTATTATTATTATTATTATTATTATTATAGATTTTCCTGGACGATCTACCATTCTATATTGTCGCCTCTCCAGTTGATGTTGCCAAAAAAGGAAAGGATTCAAGAGAATATGATGATGAGGAGTCACCGTAGGGAATGTATTTCTTGGAACCCGTAACAAACTTTTTCAGACATCTCGAAAACATCAATACGCCGTGTGTACGTGTTTAGACCATGTGCCAGACCTATCAGTGATTATAATTTGGGGGGACTGAATGAAACTTTTACCACGGGTTTCTGGGGTCATATGGAGCAAAAAATTCGGGGGATCCATCATGGGGAGGTATCTTTCAAATATGGCGGCCGTTCAAAATGGTGGCCTGATTTTGAATATTTAAATTCAATTATCTCGAGATCGGATGGAGCAATCTGGAATTTCTTTTTCTCTAAATGTAGGTGAATGAACGAACTACAGTTTTGTTCCTAATGCTTATGGCCGAAAAAACAGTATTTATCTGTCAAAACTCAAAAAAACGAAAAATAAGGTTCTTTTAAATTTGCGTTTTACTGTTTATTGGACTTACGGTTGGGTATATTGAGAACATGTTCTGATTAAGAGTTTTAGAGAAACATCCCACCTTTAAAATGAAAAAAAGAAATTGAAGATCAATCAATAGAACCCGACATTTCGAGATTCAAAGTGAACGGGGCGGGGTTGAGTATTAATACTGTGTTTTAAAATAATAGGATTTATCTATCTGTCCGTATAATTTTATTGTTTTTTGCATTTCATTTTATATTATTTATTTCATATTTCAGGTAATAGTGTGACTCCTCCAAAGAAAACATGGATCCTACTCCAAAAAAGTTGAAAATTAACCGTAGCTGCATCATTTGTGAAAATTCTACAACGGTTAATCTACACCACTCCAAAAACTTGGACTCATGGAATGCTTTGTACAATGCCGCGATACTAAGAAAATTTGAACCAATAATAAAACTGCACGAGGTAACCAACCAACCAACCAACCAACCTGACCAACAAAGACGTAGGAGAGGTCTAACTCATTTATATCTACCCATTCCAAAAACCCAGAGTACAGGCTCATGCAGGCTCCATACACGAGCTTGTGTAAGCAAACTGCGCGGTTGTAGTGCTTACCAGCAAGAACTTTATCAATGGAGCATATAATATATCTTAAGCTATAGACAATATTGACTTTATTCATACTAACTGAGGAGCTTGGTTAAGAAACTAAGAAGTATCTCTAGCCCTTGAAAGTCATCAATGGACAAATTGTTGATATTCGGTGGCCAAATTTGTTCTACCGAGGAAATGGAATTCTTTATTGAACTCTTCAGCTGCTACTTCAATCTGTTCACTGACATTGAGACCACTCTCAAATGCGTCCAACTTATTCTTTGTTTTAATATAGTCACTAGTTAGGCTTCAAAGGTGTAATTGGAAGGAGCTATATAAACCTTGTTATTAATGTTGACACATCTTAACAGATCACCGAATTTTTTGTCTAATTTATCTTCTTTGGAGTAAGGATCTGAGGAAGTCTGCTGTACCTTCTGTGGTCGTTTCCTGGTGTATGAATTATAGCAGGAATGATAATAGTGAGCCTCACCAGCGACAATATCTCGTGAAGTAATTGCCATGATTTTACTATCCATTCGCTAGACGGCTACAGCTCGAAGTGTCTTGTCCGCTCTGAGATCAACGAACTTGACACACTTTTCCCTTGTCCTCGAACTTTGGTAGTATTTTCCTGGCTTGTCACAAAAGATGCAGATCTCCGGATAAACACGCCCTGTAGTACTGGCATTTTTCCTATCGGGCAATGATCTTCTCTTCTTATAGATAACGGAGTTCCGTTGATGTTTCTATTATCTTCATCAGTTGAAAGACCTTTATCTGCGGCGCAGGCGATTCTTTCAAGATTTCTTTTGTGGACGAAAGTTTTGCGACATTCTTTATGGTAGTAAACGTAAGGTATTTGTTGGTCAGATAACCCCTCGTGCAGTTTTATTATTGGTTCAAATTTTCTTAGTATCGCGGCATTGTACAAAGCATTCCATGAGTCCAAGTCTTTGGAGTGGTGTAGAATTTTCACAAATGATGCAGCTACAGTCAATTTTCAACTTTTTTGGAGAAGGATCGCTGTTTTCTTTGAAGGAGTCACACCATTACCTGAAATATGAAATAAATAATATAAAATAAAATGCAAAAAACAATAAAATTATACGGACAGATAGATAAACATTATTTTAAAATACAGTATTAATGTTCAACCCCGCCCCGTCCACTTTGAATCTCGAAATTTCGGGTTCTATTAATGCGATCTTCAATTTCTTTTTTGCGTTTTAAAGGTGACATGTTGCTCTAAAACTCTTATTCAGAACACGTTCTCGATATACCCAACCGTTAGTCCAATAAGCAGCAAAACGTAAATTTCAAAAAATCCAATTTTTCGTTTTTTCAAATTTTGACCGATAAATACTGTTTTTTTGGCCATAAACATTACGAACAAAAATATATTCAATTCATTAACTTACATTTAGAAAAAAAGAAATGGAAGATTACTCCACCCGATCTCGAGATAATTGAATTTAAAGATTCGCAGTCGGGCCGCCATTATGAACGGCCGCCATATTTGAAAGCTACCTCCCCATGATGGACCCCCCCGACTTTTTTGCTCCACATGAGCCTAGAAACAGCTGGTAAAAGATTCATTCAGTCCCACAATTATAATGACTTCAGGAGTTCTGGCACATGGTCTAGTTGGGAATGGTCCATATCTCAGAAGTATAATGAAATATCTAGAAAAATAGGGATTTAGTGTAGTTTGGTCTCTATATGTTTCTGATAATTATGTCAAGCACAATTTTGCTCAACTGACAGTGCTGATCTTGGCATCTTGATATTCTTCATTGAATGTAATATTTGCAGTTGCCAATTCTGTCCACAAGGGCTTTAAGCTATACCATATTTATTACTACCTCACAATCATCTGTTCCTAACGTTTCAGGAAGGTTCCGATTTGCTCGGTCTACAATCATAATTTTCGCTTTTTTGTAATTTGCATCATGTGTATCATTAGTGTTATTGTTGTATCATTGTTATATTGTTGTTGAATCATTGCTGTATCATCGTTGTAGCATTGTCGTATCTTTGTTGTATCATTGTTGAATAATTCGTTTTGTTGCAATGAATGATAGGCTGCCAATAAACATCTCCAATTTTGGGTTGACAAACGATAGTTGATTTACACGCAGTCATAATTTAATCCTAGTATATTTATTTTTAAACCAAGTACAAATTAAATGAAATTAAATATTCTTTACGCTAACTGTTTAGATCCTGTATATAATCCAAATCTCACTGCAAAAGGCAAGCGATCTCTCGAAGGCAAGGCCATGCAGCAGGAATGGGCACGAACAACGCTTTCTATCCCGTAGGCTCGTTGATGATTATCTGCCAAGTTGTTTTTCGTCCCTTTCGTTCCCTGAAGACATACCCCGTCTCCCGTAGCCCCATTCTGTTTCCTTTGTGTGCAGACAAAGTTAGCGTTGGGAACTTTTTAGCCGGGATCTCGAGGGATTTACCTCAGTTGGTATACGTGAGGCGAAAGCAAATAAAAGAAATGCGACTGCAGTTAGACGCGTTTTATACCGCGGCTTTGCACTGTTTGTATACCCTCTTATTTCGATTTAAATCGACGGAATGATTTTCTTAGCAATGTCAGTGGATTCTTTACATGCCATTTTAACAAAGTGTTTGTTTCCAATGAGTTGGTACATTAAAAAAATCCACTATTATTAAAGGACTATCATTTCATAAGCACATTTATTTTTCAAATATTAATTTATTATTATAAAACACTTTTTGCTAAATACGTTCAGGTATGAAAAATTGAGCAAGTAGTTTTCAATTTAAAAAAACTCGTTTATAAAGCGATTAGAGATAATATAGTCATTGTAGATAGATGATACGGTTGTAAGTAGTTCAGTAATGTCTAGTTCATGTCACATTTATTGTGCAAATAAAAAAGACTGCAAAAACTGCCTATTAAAATATCAAAGCTGAGAGATTTAATCCACTAAAATGTAATGTATTATATTTACAATTAATTATTTGTTATTTATTTGTTTTCATCATGATTAGAGAATATCATTTAGGTATTAAGCAAATCACAACTTACATACTTTTTTATTTATTACGAAAATACCTATTTTCTGTATATTGTTGTCCTAATCTGGGCACGCTAATGTACTAAGGCAAATATTTTAAAAGACTCATTATTGGAGAACCAATCAAAACAACTATTCTTCTAGCTAATACTGGAGAAGTATTGAATTACATGATAGGATTCTTAGGATTTTAAAGAAAGAAAAAAATATTGAAAATACTTAAATCATTTATTTAAATTCAGCCATTCACACATTTTTATTTAATATGAAATTATCTGCTTTCTGTATATTGGTACCTTAATCGGGTCACGCTAATATACTACTTAGGAAAACCAATTAAAACAATTACTCTTCTACCTAATACTGACGAAGAACTGAATTACATGATAAGATTCCTGGCATTTTAAGGCAAAAGAAATATCGAAAGTACTTAAATCATTTGTTGAAATTCAGTCATTCACAATAATTATTGAACCTTACATTCTATTTCAACTGTAGAAAAGTTGTACAAGTTTTTTCGAACTCATTAGTTCTCATCAGTAGAGTATAGAAACATTCATTCATTATTTACAAGCCAATTCTTGATTTATTTTTACAATTAATTATTTTTTATTTATTTGCTTTCATCATAATTAGAGAATATTATTTAGGTATTAAGCAAATCACAACTTACACACTTTTTTATTTATTATGAAAATACCTACTTTCTGTATGTTGCCCTAATCTGGGCACGCTAATATACTTAGGTAAATATTTTAAAACACTCATTGATGGAGAGCCAATCAAAACAACTACTCTTCTAGCTAATACTGACGAAGTATTGAATTACATGATAGGATTCTTAGCATTTTAAAGAAAGAAAAAAGATATATTGAAAATAGTTAAATCATTTATTTCAATTCAGTCATTCACACATAGAATAGGCTTGTAAATGAATGAATGTTTCTATACTCTACTGATGAGAACTAACGAGTTCGAAAAAACTTTTCTAGAGTTGAAATAGAATGTAAGTTTCAATAATTGTTGTGAATGACTGAATGATTTAAATATTTTCAATTTTTTTTTTGCCTTAAAATGCCAGGAATCCTACCACGTACTTCGTCAGTATTAGCTAGAAGAGTAGTTGTTTCGGTTGGTTTTCCAATAATGAGTGTTTTAAAGTGTTTTCCTAAGTAGTACATTAGCGTGACCCGATTAAAGTACCAATATACAAAAAGTAGATAATTTCATATTAAATAAAAATGTGTGAATGACTGAATTTAAATAAATGATTTAAGTATTTTTTTTCTTTCTTTAAAATGCTAAGAATCCTATCATGTAATTCGTCAGTATTTGCTAGAAGATTAGTTGTTTTGATTGGTTCTCCAATAATGAGTGTTTTAAAATATTTACCTAATTAATATATAAGCGTGACTAGATTAGGGTAACAATATAGAGAAAGTAGGTATTTCCATAGTAAATTAAAAAATCTGCAAGTTGTGATTAGAGAATATTATTTAGGTATTATGCAAATCACAACTTACACACTTTTTTATTTATTATGAAAATACCTACTTTCTGTGTATTGTTGCCCTAATCTGGGCACGCTAATATACTAGTTAGGTAAATACTTTAAAATACTCATTATTGGAGAACCAATCAAAACAACTACTCTTCTAGCTAATACTGACGAAGTATTGAATTACATGATAGGATTCTTAGCATTTTAAAGAAAAACATATATTGAAATTACTTAAATCATTCATTTACATTTAGTCATTCACACCTTTTTTATTTAATATGAAATTATCTACTTTCTGTATATTGGTACCTTAATCGGGTTACGCTAATATACTACTTAGGAAAACCAATCAAAACAACTACTCTTCTAGCTAATACTGACGAAGTATTGGATTACATGATAGGATTCCTGGAATTTTAAGGCAAAAAAAAAAATCTCTAATCATGATAAAAGCAAATAAATAAAAATAATAAACTGTAAGTTGTGATTTGATTAATATCTAAATAATATTCTCTAGTAATGTATTATATATTATTTAATATGGTGTAGAAAAATAAAGTATCCCCGCTCTCCTTTTATATTAGCTCAGTCGGTAACGTTTAGTTTTACTTCCACATCCAGTGGAAGTATAGTACCTAACGACAAAAAATTTTTTAAAAATTTTTATTGTTCAAATAAGCTTAAAATGTCATGAAGCGTCGAGAATTTAAGTTTGAGCGAAAAAAAAATTCTGTCTATCTGTCTGTCGGTCTGTAACTTTTTTTATGCGCCCGTTTACTCTGGAACCGTTTGAGATATTGACTTGAAATTTGGTACACATATGTACTTTAACGAGATCTAGAAGTAGATTATATTTTCATCTTGTTCCGTCGAAGGGTTGGGGGGTAAATTAGGATAAATTTGGGGTAAATAGGTAAATCAAGCAGGTAAGAGTTCATAAAATTGGCATTTAGTATAAGAGAAGCTAAGGTCTCAAAAAAATTACCACCCCATTATTAAAGGGGATGAACAAAAATTGTGATTTAGTGTGTGTACAAGAACCAGAAACCTCAAAATATTTTTTTACTTTATTCACCCCCACTACCACCCCCTATCACCACCCCCACCCCACTACCGATGTGGAGTATCGCTTTCAAATATTATTTTATTAAAGTTCCATAAACAATTATTTCCACATACAAAATTTGTTCGTTGTGAGTGACTTGGATAGAAAATTTGAATGTGGAAGCAGTGATTTCTTGGGCAGCGGTTTTTTATGTGTGGAATAAATATAATAATAACTTATATTCGATTCAGTTCCGATTTTGTATGTGAAACATAGTTGGGCTGAGGTCCATTTTTTTTATAAATGCTGTTGAGGGCTTTTGATCAGAGAGTCGAAATTTACAACATATTAAAAATTCATATATTCATATAACGGAGGGCTAATTTCCACAAGATCTGTGTGGATAAAGTAAAAAATATTTTGAGGTTTCTGGTTCTTGTACACACATTTTTTTTTCATCCCCTTTAATAATAGGGTGGGGGTGGTAATGGGGGTGGCTAACGCCAAATTTTTTTTTGAGACCTTAGATTCTCTTGTTTATACTAAATACCAATTTTATGAACTCTTACCTGCTTGATTTACCTATTTACTCCAAATTTACCCCAATTTACCCCCACATTACTAGAGAATATTATTCGACGGAACAAGATGAAAATATAATCTAGTTCTAGAACTCGTTAAAGTACATATGTGTACCAAATTTCAAGTCAATATTTCAAACGGTTCCAGAGTAAACGTGCGCAAAAAAAAAGTTACAGACCGACAGACCGACAGACCGACAGACAGACCGACAGACAGATTTTTTTTTTTTTCCGCTCAAACTTGAAATCTCGACGTTTCGTGACATTCTAAGCCTATTTGAACAATATAAATTTTTAAAAATTTTTTTGTCGTTCCTATACTTCCACTGGATGTAGAAGTAAAACTGACTGAAAGGTTTTCAGTCTCTAAAGACCTTATGTATGTGCACAAGATGAAATTTTAAAATCGGAACTGCACTAAAAACTGACTATATATAAACTTTATACATTGTCTTAAATAAGCATTTGAATATGTTCAGTCCTGACGAATGATATAACCACCCAAGAAACTTATGAAGCTAGCCACAAACGAACAAAGATGAGGTGACGAAATGTAAACTTGGCAAAAGCGTCAGAGATGTGTTGTCACCAATCCTCCTTAAGATTTATTATAGTGAACATGTGATGCGTCGTGTGGTGGGGACTAAGAGGGTAGAGTAGCCATAAGCGGAGCCAACATTTCTAACTTAAGATTAACAGAGAGCAGCAAACGAGGATGAACTCATACACTTGTTGGGCATTCTTCAGAAAATAAACTCTGAGTACGGTTGAATGTAAATTACAATAAAACGAAAATATGATTTTGGACCGAGCAAATGATAACCCTCCAGATGCATTAAAGGGAACTTCAGGCCATTGTTGCGGACAATGATGGTAACTGCGAATACGAGATTCGATGATGAATCCAAATGTCAAGATCGACAACTTACCAGTTGAGCAAATTTGACGTAACAGAAACATCACGAAACGTACAAAGATTGCTTCCTAACGCCCTAGTTTCGTTCATCTGTCTTTACACCTCCGAGGTACGGGCTGTTAGGAAAGCACAAAGAAGACGTATAGAAATTTTCGAGAATCCTCTGGACAGCCGATCGCACTAATAGCTCGAGTCTCCAAGAAATACGTCTCCAAATGCGACTTTCCAGCATGACATTCTCCCGGCTCCTGTAATTATTTGGCCACATCAATTAGAGAGCGAGAGAGAGAACAGTAGGTATACAAAGGCTAATAGTTCAGGGGAAACCAGATGACAAAAGGCGAAGAGAACGCCCTCCTCCCAAAACATTGGGATGATGTCACCAAGAACTTGAGAAAAGGCTTCGATCTAGCGGCAGGGACCCGACATTGTCGGTACGCTTTGAAGATAATTGGAATTCCAGCGGACCAGTTCACTTTTACGAATGAATTCAAAGCATGCCGACATGGCTGGGTCCCTGCCGCTGGATCGTGTGTGGACCCCTTAAGGCTGTGCGCCTCACAATCAAGCGCGACAGATAGCGTTAGATTTGCTATGTAGTAAGCGGAGGTCAACTAGAATCGATTGATTAAAATTGATTGATTGATTAAAACCGTCAGGCGAAACGTTGTGAGTAAGAAGAGATATATTCTCCATCTTCGAGAAAAGGACGACTTTTTTCTTCAAAATGGCATTTAGCAGTTCCAGTTAAATAGTTTGTAAAAGAATAAATTTCTAATAAGTGTGTAGGTTGATCCTATACAAAATCAACGACCAGATACGTTCTTCCATTCTATCCCATTAAATTTTATCTTTTCGAGAGTTTTCCAGATATCTACAGGAAAAGGTACCATATGAGTGTCGATAAATATAGACATCGAATATCGAATTACTGTGGAATAATATTTTTTAAATCATTGTTCTCACAATATTATAATAGTTATTTTATACATCAAGTGCATAAAATGATCCTTTTCAGTCTTAATGTGAAAACATAAAAATAAAAAAAGATACGACCTAATATCAGTGACACCACGTAAAGGTGAATTGTACCGTAATCAAAATATTAATCAATTAGTAATTGTCTCGCCCGTCTGCAACTTCTACTCATCATTAATCATTTCATAATCCATAATGAATTTAAACTTAGATGAAAAATCAGATTTCTTTATTCATCTATCTCATTGAAATTAGTTACGAAAATTTGTGAAATTTTGAATTTTAGAAAACTCTTTACAATCTTCAGCATTGTTTTACTCTTCGAAGCTGTTAGAGCTTTCTACTAAAAAATAAAATATAAGCAGTTTTTCGTGGCGTTGCCTAAGGAATCAGTACTTCTACACCCTCCCTTACAACGAAACAAATGTTGGTACTATATTTACTACGCAAAAATAATTGTTCATAGAACTTTAATAATATAATATTTGAAATCGCCTAACCCAAAATCCCAAAAACCGATATGCCACACAGTAGTGAGGATGGTAGATGGGGAGGTTGATGCAAAAAAAAAATTGAGGCCTTTGGTTCTGGTACACAAACAATGAATCACAATTTTATTTTTTTACTCCCTTTAATAATGGTGTAGAAGTGGTAATGGCGGTGGTAGAGAAAGAAGGTGGCTGATACAAAAAAAATTGAGGCATTTGGTTCTTGTATATACGCTAAATCATTTCTCTTTTTAGCTAACAAGGGTGGTAGTGAGGGTGGCTGATAATTTTGAGACCTTGACTTCTCGTACATATACTAAATCTCAATTTTATGGACTTTTACTTGCTTGCTTTATCTATTTACTCCCTCAATCAACAGAATAGGATGAAACTATAATCTAGGTGCAGATCTCGTTATAATATATGGGTGTACCAACTTATAAGTTAATATTATGAACGATTCCAGAGTAATCGTGGACACAAAAAAGTTACAGTCAGAAGGACAGATCGACAGACAGATAGAATTTTTTTAAACCTTAAAATCTCGACGTTTTTTGACATTTCTTTTTATCTATTTATTTAACGTCGGCCTATTTCCGCTACCAGGGCCTATCACCGACGCCAGGAGACGAGCTACCTCTAACCTGGAAATTTTGCCGAACCTCTTCTCGTAAGAAGGGTAGGGATCTTTCACTTGCCTAACATTTAATAGACAAGAGACAGCCTGCTTTACATCCCCTCCGAAGGATGGTATATACACTACGTAATCCTTGTCTTGAAATTACACTGATGTACAAGCCGCTAGAAGGTGGGACGAGATCGCTGTGTTTCCCAAGATGGGTGGGTCGCCCATCCAAGTACTAACCGCGCTGAACGTTGCTTCACCTGGAGTATCGAGGATACATACACAGTGAAGACGCATCTACGCTCGCCCCATTTTGTGACATATTTGAAAGAATAAGATTTCAAAATTTTATTTGCCGTTGCTATACTTCTACTCCTTTAAGAATGTGGAATAATAAGTAAAATTTGGAAAGGTAAGAAAAATTATTTGATTTCCTTCATGGATTCAAAGTTTGTTAACACTTTTAAAGTCTTCCACTTCCAATAATATTCAAAAGCTGATTTCTACAAAACGTTTAATTAGTTAAATCAAAACCTATCTAAAGTTATAATTATCAAGTCTTGTATGTAACTAGATATAACTTATTGTTTCTTAAAGACCTTGCAATTAAAGTTTCAACATTTAATGAAGTACTTTTTTCCACTGCGTATCCAATTACTTATTCACGAGACCTGAGAGCAATTAGTAGAAGTTAGGGAAAGCGTTGTAACGGTGCAAGTTGTTTCAAACAAAGGCGGAACACGAGTGCTGTTATCTGAGCTGATCGAGTGCAGGGCAATCTCCCTCGGGAACTCCACAGAGACGAGCTTTCCATTCCCTGTTTCGCCTGAAGCGGGATATATATACATCAACGAAATAAAAAGGTCCCGGAAAATGACAATGCCATACACAAACATCGAATTGTTATTGTTTTGCTGTAAAAGGCTGATTGTTGGATAAACATAACATAAAAGTGCCTGTATTAAAATCTTAACCGTTTTCAATCCTTTTAGCAAAAATATTATTGAATACTATAAAATTATAATACACATTCGGACATATGTCCTTTAAACATATTTTTTTCCGCAATAAACATGCAAAAAATTGATGTAACTAGATAAAAAAATGCTCACTTTTAAATGCAATTTTGTCAGTTTCGCTTGACATATGTCCCCTATGCACTAAGTATGAACATATATCATATAGTGTCAAGTTGTCCTTAAATGGAACTATTTCTATCTATATCTACCCCCGTTTGCGGGATTACTCTGGACCACCGTATAATCCTTACCATAGCTACACGGAATTAGCGCCTGATAACGGTCCTCGCAAGATCTCCTTTATTGTTGCGGCTATATTACAGCCAGTGGTGTAGTCAAAACAAAATGTTGTGCGCAACTAGTCTCCATTGCATGGTATTGTATATCAGTATTACTGTGTTATCTGAGATTGTATTCTTACTAGAATTTGCTGATGGCGACGAATTAATTAATATATTTTATAGCAGATTCAACTATAATTAGAAATATTTCCTAAAATAGTCATTAATATGATGAAACACGTCATTTGATATTTGTAAATTGTATTTGCTTTTTATATTACAAATAACACAATACTACATATTGACCAAAATAAAAATCGATTTAGTCGAGATAAAAGTTGAAATTTTGATTTTTTTTTCAATTTAATTATGTCATTCTCTTCTTTTTTCCTACGTATGTACTTATTCTCTTCTAATAGCAATACTTAAGGAATCAACAAAATAATATAGACCCAGTATATCACGGGGAAATTACCGAAGCGTATTGAGGCCATGGTGAAAAAAAAAAAAGTTGAAATTTCAACTTGTTAAGCTGAAGTATCAATATAATAACTCGAAATTGCAATTTATGAAATTTAAATTTCTACATTATTTCATGTTTTCAATTGAAACTTTATACTTCTGATTGATTCTGAATGATTTATGATTTAGTGAGAGGTATACATAAGTTCGGGTGTTGAAAATAAATGCCAACAATATAAAAACGTCAAGTTTTTCAGAATCACCCCAAAAGGCCAAAATCAAATTTTGCTTTAAATTTTTTTCTGAATAAAGTTTATATTTTCAAAAACAAGAATCCATTTCCATTTCTTGATAATTATTATAACGACGTTGTTCATTTTTATGGAGTGACTTTTAAAATTCAAAAAATAACCGGTTTTTGTATATATTTGAAATTATTTAAGAGTATAATTTTTATATTTTTCTTTCAATCAAATTTTGGCTTAGACCAAGATTTTCTTCTTTTTCATTTTTTTAACAAAAAGAATGTCTAATATGATACTCATTTTATGACATTTATTTTTAATAGTAGTAAGCCACCTCATGTGTAAAATGTAATTTGTTAACTAGATAGAATTTTGACAGCTATATATTACGGAAAATATATTTTCAAATAATTTAAAAACTAATAATTTTTGGGTTGTTCTACAAAAAGTGAGCCACATTATAGATTTCATGTATTAATTATTACATGTGATGTAGTAAATATATACAGGGTGATTCACCAAATATTAATTATGAGTCCCACGTACAAGGTATCTCACTATAAATTTCCCTCGAAATTTCCACTCCTGTAAGTTCCTTAATTTTCAGAAGCGGGTTAATTTTATTGGAGATTTTGGATCTGCCATGTGCCAGTTTTTTAATACATCCAAAAGATATATAGTGCATAAGAAAATTTGTTTTTTTTTTTAATTGAAATCCCGTATACATTTTCATATTCGATACGCATAAAAAAGAAATATAAATATGCATGTGCCTATATCTAAATGTAATAGTTTGCAAATACACAAAATAACCCAGAAAGGTAAGCCTGCCAGGGTATTTTTATTTATAACCTGTTTACAACTTCGAATGTATTTGTAGTGTAGTGTAAATGGAAAAAACCGCTGCCTGGAATCACCACTGGAATCACCACTTCCACATACAAATATTTCTGGTGGGGGATAGTAGCTGATGCCAAAAAAAGAATCTTTGTTCCTGTACCCACTAAATCACAAAAGATTTGTTACTTCCTTTAAAAATGGGGTGGGGGTGGTAATGGGGATAATAATGGGAGTGGCTAATGCCAAGAAAAAATTTAAGGCCTTTGAACATACACTATATCCCAATTTTGCTGACTCTTATTGCTTGCTTTACCCCCCAGTCCTTCAACAGAATAAAACTAAAATATAAACTAGTTCCAGATCTCATTATAATGCATACGTTTACCAAATTTCAACTCAATAACACAAGCCATTTCTAAGTAAACGTGCGCACAAAAAAAACGACAACAAACTTAAAATCTCGACATTTTATGACATTTTAAGCCTATTTGAATAAAAGAAAACTTTAATTTTATTTTCGGCGTTACTATACTTTCACATGTGGATGTGAAAGTAATAAACATATTGAAACTTCTGTTTTTCTTAATAGAAACAAAACAAGTAAACCTCTATAAAGGACGTAAAAAAGGTATAACATTTTAGTGAAATATGAGACTTGAAATATAAGTGACACTTAAAAGATAACAAAATTTATTTTAAACAAAGAGCAATTATGACACTTCAGGGTGGGAAACAAAATCATACTTTCGTTAATATAAAATACAAAAGCTTTATCAAAGTGGCTAATATAATGCTATAGATAGGCATACATAAAAATTACGATATATATAATGAGGCATAGGATGAAATGGTAGTCGGTCAACTCTAAATATTAGTAAAAAAACATTAATGGTAATATTTCGGACAAACGTAACATTTCGATACAAGAAAAATCAATAAACAATTTACTTTACTTATTACTTCACGAAAAAGCAAACGTTTATAACAAAGGAACTTATATTAAATGCTTATTAGCATATTTAACCCAAATTTGCAAAAATGATATGCTTTTCTTACATATCAACCCGGTACAGATATCATACAAGGAAATATATAGATACATTTTTCATTAAAAACCGCTGCCCAAGCAATCACTACTTCCACATCCGGATTTTCTATCCAAGTCACTCACAACGAAAAAAATTTGTATGTGGAAATAATTGTTTATGGAACTTTAATACTATAAAATTTGAAATCCTCTACCACAAAAACCCATAAAACGATACCCCACATCGGTAGTGGGGTGGGGGTGGTGATAGGGGGTGGTTGGTAGTAGGAGTGGATGAAGTAAAAAAATATTTTGAGGTTCTCGTGCACACACTAAATCACAATTTTTTTTCATCCTCTTTAATAATGGGGTGGGAATGGTAATGGGGGTGGCTAATGCCAAAATTTTTTTGAGACCTTAGCTTCTCTTGTATATACTAAATACCAATTTTATGGACTATTGCCTGCTTGATTTACCTATTTACCTCAAATTTACCACAATTTACCTCCCAAACCTTCGACGGAACAAGATGAAAATATAATCTAGTTCCAGATCTCGTTAAAGTACATACGTGTACCAAATTTCAAGTCAATATCTTAAACGGTTCCAGAGTAAACGTGCGCACAAAAAAAAGTTACAGACAGACCTACAGAAATTTTTTTTTAGTTCAAACTTAAAATCTCGACTTTTCATGACATTCTAAGCCTATTTGAACAATAAAAATTTAAAAAAAATTTTTGTCGTTACTATACTTCCACTGGATGTGGAAGTAAAAGTATGTTGCATTCGCGAACAAAATTCTTTCTACCCTTGGTACGAGTCAGGTATCAAATTAACTTTGATTATTACAAATCAACACGAAAGGGATCTATTAACAGGAGACGTTCTAACAGCTAAAATATACGTGAAAAAATGCATGAACACGTAGGTATGAAGATCATATAACCGTCGAGGCAAACGTTCATATTTGGCTTCAAAGCAAGTACAATAAATGTTCTTTGCGTACAATAATTATCAGGAACAAATCGATGCACTCAGGAAATTGTTGGGTTTAGTAAATAAAGGTAATAATTTCTAAAGGTTAAAAATGAACGGTTACAATATAAACAAAAGAAAAAAATTGTAAAAAACAAAAGAATAGTTGTAAATAACCATTGCCTGAGGAATCACTACTTCCACATCCAAACTTCTGGTGAGGGTGGTAGTGGGAGTGGCTGATACAAAAAAAATTAGGCCATTGGTTCTTGTACACCTATTATTGTACACACACTAAATCACAATTTTATTTTTTTACTCACTTTAATAATGGTGCGAAGTGGTAGTGTCGGCGGCTGATATCAAAACAAATTTTAAGGACTTTATACATACACTATATCACAATTTTATGAACTCTTACTTGCTGGCTTTACCTATTTACCCCCCAACCCTTCAAAGGAATAAGATCAAAATATAATCTAGTTTTAGATCTCATTATAATACATAGGTGCATCAATTTCAAACTATTCCAGAGTAATAGTGCGCTCAAGAAAGTTAGGCAGACCGACCGACCGATAGACAAACGGACAGAATTTTTTTTGCTCAAACTTAAAATCTCAACGTTTCATAACTTTTGAAACCTAATTAACCAAAATAAATTTTCAATTTCTTTTGCGACTACTACACTTCTGTGAAGTGGAAGTAATTAATGAACATCTGAAATACTTAAAGCATTTCTGTTCAATTGATTTTTGTGAATTTTATATTTTATAATTATGTTCTTTTTGCCTCTTATAATTAACTATATTAACCAAGGCCTTTTATGTTTGTATTGAAACATAATACGTAAGACAAGCAAGTAGAGTCCATAAAATTGGAATTTACTGTATGTATGAGAATCCATGTTCTCAACAATTTTTTGGCAGCTACTATCATCCCATTACCACCCCCTTATTAAAGGGGGTAAAAAAAATAAAATTGTGATTTAGTGTATGTACAAGAACCAAAGACCTCAACATTTTTTTGGCATTAGCCACCCCCACTACCACCCACCACCATCACCCTCGCTCTCACTGCCGATGTGGCATATCGTTTTAGAGGTTTTTGGTATAGACCATTTTCAATATTATGTTATTGAAGTTCTATGAACAATTTTTTTCCACACAGTGTAATGCAAAGTAAATATAGTATCAAAATTTTTTTAGTTGTCGGAGAATCGCATAGGAAATCTTGATGTAGAAGTAGTGATTCCTTAAGGGGCCGTTACACGGCGCGTGGTTTGCCGAACCTGGCCCGACTAAACACGAACCATAAGCCGTCTGACATGAGTGGTTCGCTATTAGCTCGCGATTTGCGGTGCGTGCTGGGAGGATTCGAACTTGTCGGCTCGTGCAAGGTTCGTGCAGGTTTATATTATCACGAACCGCTTGCTGTGCAGATCGCCGTTTATTTATTAATACAGTTGTGCTTTGTGATTTTTCAGTATTGTTCTGATAATAAATGGAAATACGGCGTGATCTATAGATAAAGCTTTAGAATTTATTAAAGATCTGCAATTAGAAGAGGCTATATGGAATCCTACCGTTCTCTTCTTTTCAAATGCGACACCATTCATCACCTCTTTTTACGTTTTTTCAATTGCTTTTGCAACAACAATCTAGAATAAATAATACATAAGATACATACGCAATAATTTGTTGCCTAGCATCCATGATCGTCAATGCAGCACTAACCAGACACTAGACAAATAATAAACAAGGTTCCACATTTTTGTACGTACCAAATGCGTCAAAAATCTGAACGAAGTACGTACCGTATTGGCACCCTTGATTTCAAACAGGCGAACCACGCACTAGGTTCTTGGTTCGTCGAACCACGCGCCGTGTAACGGTGAATTTAGACAGCGGTTTTTTAAATTGTTTTGAATTTGGTATTACTGATTTATTGGTGCATTGTATTATGCCAAATTCACAACTTGGTAACTTATATCCCGCAACATTGAATTGATATATAAATTGACTAATGTTTTAAACCCTATCCATTATGTTCAATTTAGGAGGATAATTCATAAACAAAAGGATTTCACATGAAAATTTTCATTGTCAAATGTCAGGAATATGTTATCAATTTTCACCGATTGATATCCACAGGATAATATAATCGAAGATGTATAAAGAGACCACAACTGGGACTGATATTCACTTGTTTGATCTCTTCTCATAAAGAACTACTGTACTGAAATTTGGGTGCACTAATGTCAATAAGATACTTATATCCCATGGCACAATTTTGGTAAATATGGTAAAGTTCCATCTACTCCGACGTAAATTAAACGGTGATATAGATTAATTCAATATTCAGTGGTACAACTATATGGACTTACTTAATTTAAACACCAAATAGGTAATTGAGAAAATTTAATTGTACGTTTGTAAGTAAGGGACGAATATGATATTCAAGAATACTGAGAAGAATGACTTCCTTCAAAAATATCCGTGTATGGATATACAGCTAGATTCTCCTAATATGCAAAAAAGAACGTTTAGTTCGAGTATTTTTTGTGTTAAAAACACTATACGCGATTCGGTTTTTAGGATTTGTCAACAGAAAATACCGCTGACCTTGAAAAATTATGCTCTAGCTATCCTCAAATCTCTCACTTGGTGTAAACATTTCTTTATAATAACAAGAATTCTACCTACGCCAATGCAAAACATTTTTGTTTTAACTGCTGAGATATAGAGTTTCTCAGTTTGTTGTGGTAGAATACAATCTTATCTGTAGGGAAATTTCAACGTAAATGTGTAAGATTAAGGTTATTGCTGTTGTAGAGTCAAATTACAGTTTAATTAATGAAATTATATAGTTAATGAACACTTTAACGAGTTTTAGAGGTTTCGTATAGTCTGCAAATTTTAAATTCAAAAGTCATATTCCTTAACACGGAATAATTCAGCAAATAATATCATTTCCTGCTTGACTTATAACGAATGGGAAATTCGATATTTTTTAAGTTTACCTGTCATTCATTTTTGTCTAATATAATATATAGGTACTTATTGTTGGACTCTAAGAAGAAATTGTTGAAATTTTCTTATCGTATCGTAACATTATTTTAAAATATTAAGTATATATTATATATTTTGCTTCAGCCATATACCGAGTGATTCAGTTTGGTATTCTCGCCTGTATCTTTTTTATTTCAACAAGAAACTACAACAAACCGTATATATATATTTGTGAACCGCATGTCAGATCGCATCAGATGACGTCCTTAAATTATCTCATATATGCCAAGTAACAATAGTCAACTTTTTTTTTTCAAATGGTATGCTATAATTTTTTTTGCCGATTGTTGTAGAGATTTTCTTCGTGCATTCAACTGTGTAAAAAAGTGTAGACTTCCGTAAAAAAAAATCGAGAAAATTACTAAAATATGATAAAACTTCATTCAAAGGTTTTGTTTCTGTTTCAGCATAGTTACCATGGAAACAATTGAATTTTGACATTGTAAATAATGTAAATAGTACCACCTAGGCGACTCAGACTCGAAAGAGGGGATTTCATCGAGGTTCGTATAAGGCACTGATGAGAAGTAAAAACTTCGAAACATAGTTTGATGTTTTGACCAAACAAAATTCTGTTTTTAAATAATTATGTAATTCATTTTTATAAAAACAAGCAGTTAATATCGTATCTTTGTTAATTAATGATAATAATGCTCAACAATAATATTAAAATAGTAATTAAAAATAAATAACAATTACCAATAAAAAACCACTAATACTTTAGAAAACTAACTAACAACTAACAATTAAGGAAATAAAAACATTACTTAATAAGTAATATACTTTACTTGTTCGAAGAGACCTCCGTTCGCTTTTAAACATAATTGTCCTGTGTTTATCACGCCTTCGATACATACCTACATGTTGAAGAACTTGAACACTGCGACATTCAACTCTTATTCTATTTTTAAGATTTTCGACGTCATTTAGAGGTGTAAAAGAAACTCTTTCTTTAGATAGGACCAAAGGAAAAATCCAACCATTAACCATTTTTTATTTTATTTTCTGCGCACGTAAATCTATTTCTTTTAATTATAATACATATTAACACATATATTATATATATACATTCGGTAATCTCTTTCTCTGATAAAATTACAAATGATAAATAAATAAGAGGTAAAAAAAAATTATGACCGAGGTTAATAAAAAAAGATATATTAAAACTTTTTAATAGTTTTATTGATGGGTTATAACTTTACAAAATTCACAAAAAATAAGTAAAATAAAATAAAAATGTTAAAAATAATTTTTTTTAATCTTCATCTTCATCTTTCATTTAATGTTTCAGCCGGAAGTTCAACATTATCGTACGTTGTCCGTGATTTCCTGAGGATCGGTTTGCTCCGGCGATATTCCAAAACCGTCTTGCATTTTTTTATTGCGTCCGATGTAAATTTAACAATCTTTTGAGATGCATTTTGCCCACAAAACACACACTTCATAATATTGTCACTCCTTGTCGTAGCGGATATTAAATTCACAAAATTTAATTCACGGAACTTAAAACACAAACAAACAAGCCACAGCGTTGTACATATAATACCACGAGTGCTGTGATCAGCTGTGATGTTGTGATGGCTGGCGTGTGAGGACGGTGCGAGAGAGTGTGAGACAGAGAAAGAGTGAAAGGGAGAGAGAGGCGCGGAGTGGGGAATACATGCTTCACTGCAGCTGCACGCGCTAAACTTTATTGACGATTTTTGTTACTTCGGCTTGTGGAAATCGGCAAATTATATTTTTCCCGTTATCCTTGAATTATTTCCTTCAAAATAAAAAAAAATCGACCGCGCTCGAGAATGTCGAGGTAACGTTTTTTTTTTCGCAAGTTTGTGACCCTCCCACTCCCTTACGTCACGCTGAAGTCATCAGATTATTGAAATGCACACTTTTCAACATGTAATTAACCCATCATACCTTAATCTGACGCGCGGCCCTATATAGAGGGCTTAGATATGGTGGAGGTACTCAACAGGGTGCAAGGTATCCCCCCATATGTTAATCTGCCGAGCTTGAGTAAATCCCAAAATCACCTATTGGGCTCCTCTACTATTAATACCCCACATATTTTTGAAATTAGTTTCTCTAAGATAGCGAGGATTATCCTGAGACCAATAATGGCAATTATCTAGATTGACTATTCCATTATTATGGAAACAAGATTCATCTGACCACATGATACAATCTAAGACAGTCGTTTCTTGAGCAATTGCTAACCATGCTGCAAAATTTAGACGTCTCTCGTTGTTGTGTGGCTGCCTTTAGTCTGCGTTTAGCAGAGCACTTTCTTACCGTAGATGGTAAGCTTCCACTATTTATGATAATTATGATAACTTCGAAGGACCACTGCTTTTGCAGAAATGATAAATAGAAAATCGTGCTAACAATATATTTCATGAAAGATACATTTTTTAAACTGATGTTGCTATGTTTTTGACAGATTGTTTTTATTAATTTTTATTTACTGACATTTGTTAACTATGCCTTCTATTTTATTTATTAACTAAAAAATTAACAAGAATAACAAAATTAACTTTTGAACATAAGGCGCCCGCCTTAAAGGACATTGTTCTTTAATTGCGAAGCACTACACTACCTCACAAGGTAATACACAGATCTTTGAAATTGGTCGTTTGTATACGCCTTTCGTAGTTTTGATCGTTACCACACGAGTAATGCCGTCACTTCCAGGATGCAACTCGAGTACTCTACCCAAATGCCATTTAAGGGGGGGTAAGTTCTCCTCTTTGATGAGCACTAGGACTCCTTTCTTTAATAGTTCGACATGTTGAGTTTTCCACTTCTGACGTACTTGAAGTTCGCTTATGTACTCCTTTGACCACCTGGTCCAAAAATTTTGCGTCATTTGTTGGAGTCTTTGAAATCTATTTAGCCTGGTTTCTGGTGTGCCCATCAGACTTGGATCGGGGATTGTAGTAATAGCTTCGCCGATCAAGAAATGCGCCGGAGTCAATGGTTCAGAGTCATTAGGATCACATGATAGCGGGCATAGTGGCCGAGAATTTAAACACGCTTCTACCTGCGTTAACACTGTTATGAATTCTTCGAAACATAAAATAGACTCACCGATAACACGTTTTATATGGTATTTTGTGGACTTTACTCCGGCCTCCCAGAGTCCGCCAAAATACGGTGCTCGGGGAGGAATGAAATGCCACGTTACTCCGTCGAGACTTAAATCAGTTGAAATCTGGCCATTAGTTTTGAGTAAAAAATTACGTAGTTCGGCATTAGCTCCAACAAAGTTGGTGCCATTGTCTGAATATAAGTTTAGACATTTGCCTCTGCGGGCCATAAATCTTCGCAAAGTTGCTAAAAAGGATTCGGATGTCAGGTCGCCCACCAGCTCTAAGTGTACGGCTTTGGTTGCGAAGCAGACGAATAGACAAACGTATGCCTTGGTAGTTTTATAATTTCGCGTTTTTCTATCGCGAATTAAGAACGGGCCGGCGTAATCCACGCCGGAGTTTAAAAAAGGTCGAGATGGAGTGACGCGAGTCTTTGGTAAGTCTGCCATAATAGCTTGAACATTTTTAGCATTGAAACGAAAACAACGAATACATTTATGTACAATTTTTTTTACCAAATTTCGCCCACATATGAACCAATATCGATCTCTAAGTGAGGCCAGCAAAAGTTGCGGACCCGCATGTAAGAGACGCTTATGTTCATGTTCTGCTATCAAATACGATAAATGATGATTAGTAGGTAGTACGGCGGGATGTTTTTTCCAATTGTCAAAATTGGAATGTTTCAATCGTCCTCCAACTCTCAATATACCGTCTACATCTAAGAACGGAGCTAAAGCAAACAACTTGCTTTTTGAATTCACTGAACCAGATTTAAGCAAACTGTTCAATTCTTCTTGGTAGTGCGATTTTTGAACTGATAGAATTAAACGATTTAATGCGTCTTGTATTTCAAGGGGTAATAAGGGACCATTGTTCCTACTGTTTTTTGCCAATGAGGCATTATTTTTGAACCGCAAGCAATAAGCTGTGACTCTTATCAATCTGTTTAAATCGGAATAATTTTTAATGAAAGATATTTCCATTGCAACCGCACCTACAACCCTCTTATCCTTTTGCATTTCAACTAACACATCCTCGGGATAATTTTTGGGTTCGAGTGTTTCCGGATTATCTATCGGCCATAGGTCTGACGACAATGAGAGCCATGTCGGTCCCTTCCACCATAGCTTACAGTCGAACAATAGTTTGGGCTCAATACCACGGGAAAGTAAATCCGCTGGGTTTTCGGTCGTGTTTACATAATGCCAGTCGTCGGGCGAAGTTAAGGACTGAATTTCAGAGATTCGATTAGCCACGAAGACTTGCCATCGACTGCATAAAGATTTTATCCATGAAAGCGTTATTTTGGAGTCGCTCCAATAGTAATATTTATTAAATTTAAGTTTCATGGAGTTCTGTACTTTGTTGGACAACCTAGCTAATAATAAAGCTGCGCAGAGCTCTAGCCTGGGAATAGTTATAGTTTTTAAAGGAGCTACTCGGGTTTTAGCGCATAAAAGTTTACAACAAATATTGCCAGAGAAATCAGTACTCCTGATGTAAATACATGACCCGTAAGCTTGCTTGGAACTATCTGCAAACCCATGCAGTTCCAATGTTTTATAATTTTCGCATGTTACGCGTCTGGGAATTTCAATTTTATTTAGCATGTGTAACTGATTCCGAAAGGTTACCCATTTGTAGTTTAAATGCAAGGGTACAGCTGAGTCCCAAGAAAGTTTTTCTTGCCAAAGTTGTTGTAAGAATATTTTTGGTGTTATAGTACATGGACCTAATATGCCAAGAGGATCGAAAATCTGTGCTGCTTCGGACAAGATTGTTCGCTTGGTTATCTTCGTTGGTCTAGGTTTTGAGTCTATATCGAATGTGAAATTGTCAGTTTCGCAAGACCACATCAGACCTAACGTTTTTGCATTTTCGTTTTCACCAAAGTTAAATTTTGTGGAATCATGAGCGTTTAAATTTTGAATAACTCGTTTGTCATTGGCACGCCACTTCCGCAAGTCGAAACCGCCGCGTCTTAAAACATTTTGTATTTGAACTGAAATGTTTGCAGCATGTTCAACGTTTTCAGCGCCAGTTAATAGATCGTCCACATAAAAATCAGATTTAATTATTTCAGAGATTTCTGGTTGATCTTGTTGACACTCATTAGCCAACTCAAATAAACATCGTATCGCAAGATAACTAGCTGCAGCGGTACCATATGTGACTGTTTGTAGCTCGTATGTTTCCAGGGATATGGACGGGTTAGCACGCCATAAAATTCTGAGGAGAGGAGTTTGCTCAGGACATAAAAGCACCTGTCGATACATTTTAGCAATGTCGGCAGTTACTACATATTTATGAATACGGAAACTCAAAAGAATGCTAAATAATTCTCTCTGTAATACTGGCCCTACCATCTGTAAGTCGTTTAATGACTTCCCAGTTGACGTTGGCGCTGAAGCGTTGAAAACACAACGTAATCGCGTTGTCTCAGAATGCTCTCGAAAAACGCCGTGATGAGGCATATAATAGCTAATTTTTGCTTGCTCGGGATTTGTCACTTTAACCATATGACCCATTTGTTCATATTCATTTAAGAACTCGGTATACAGTTGTGAAAGTTCAGGATTCTTTTGGAGGCGGCGCTCAAGATTGTAAAATTGTTTTTCAGCTTGTTGCCTCGATTCGCCGAGAAGTTCAAGAGATTTCTTGAATGGGATCGCTACAACAAACCTACCATCTTTATTTCGTTTCGTGTTTTCATTAAAATTTGTTTCACAAGCCCGTTCTTCACTTGTGATTCTTTTTGAATTATCAATGTTTTCTAGTTCCCAGAATTTAGTTAACTGTGTATCGATGTCATTACTACTAACAAAATGACACACGGTTTTATTCACTTGTTGATTTACGTTTGGCAAGTTCAACAATCCCGAAACTATCCAGCCTAGTCTTGTTCGTTGTAAATTAGGTTTAGCTTTACCCAATTTTATTTGCCCCACGCTCAACAAATCCCAAAATATTTCAGCCCCAATGAGAATATCGATGTCACCAGCCTGATCGAATTTTGGATCGGCTAGCTGTATGTTATGGGGAATATTTAAGGTAAATTTGTCAAAGGAAACCGATGGCAACTTATCCGTAATTGTAGGTAACACAAGACAAGATAATGTTGTTTGATAATTATCCAATCGAGATTGTATTTTCAGTTGACAGCGAGCATTTATGTTGCTTAACCTTTGATTGATCCCCAAAATCGTATATGAGATTTCTGAAGTCGAAAGTTTTAATTTCTTGCATAAAGAGTTAGTTATGAAATTAGACTGTGAGCCGCTGTCAAGCATTGCTCTGGCTTCGTGAATTTTACCATTGCGATCTATTACTTGTATAATAGCTGTAGATAAGAGTACTTGTGAGGTACGAGAGTAATTTGCTTGATTAGATAAAGCGTGTGTCTTTTGAGGTATGGCATCATCATGTGTGTCTTGGTTGAGAGCATCGCTCTCCGACCTTTTGTTAATGCATGGTTGGTCTATTTTGCTCACGTTTGTTTGGTCTGAACTACTGCGAGGAAAATTTGTATAAAATTCTGGATCATGAAGTAACGTATGATGTCGTCTGTTGCATTTCTTACACGAGATTGATTTGCAGAATTTTATATTGTGATTTCCCTTCAAGCAATTGTGACATAAATTCAGACGCTTGATCTCTGTCCATCGTGACTTAATAGACATACTGGAGAATTTTGGACAAGAGTTTATTACATGATTCTCTTTACATAACACACATGATACATTTTCGATTGAGAAATGCGAATAATTTTGACGTGAGTTGCTTCCACGATCGTTTGAAATTTTACCCTCTATGTTATTTAATTGTAAATTTTCCAAGAGTCTACATTTGTTTTTGAGGAAAACTTCTAACTCGGTAAATTTTGGCAATTCTGGCCCTGTGCACTTTTCCTCCCATTCTCGCCTAGTTTTTGAATCAAGTTTCGACGTTACTAAGTGAATGAGCAATATATCCCATTGATCTACAGGTAATTTCAAAACCTGCAAAGCCCTTATGTGCTTTGTAAGATTATCGAGTAATGACCTTAAGCCAGCAAATGATTCCTTTGTGACATTAGCTAAATTAAAGATAGATTTAACGTGGTTATTGATGAGGAAATTTTTATTTTCAAATCGCTCATAGAGCAGCTTCCAAGCCACGTTATAATTTTCTGATGATATTTCTAATGCACTAATTACTTGTGCCGCTTCACCTTTTAGTGATAATCTTAGGTAATGAAATTTCTGAATGTCAGAAATATTTTTGTTGTTGTGAATGAGAGAAGTAAAGGTGTCCTTAAAAAATAACCAATTTTGAAAAGAACCTTCAAACGTTCCAAGATTGATGGGAGGCAACTTTATGTCTCTTTTTAAATTCTCCATAACCAACAGCTGATTACTGGCTACCGACACCGTTTCCTTTCCTGCGACTTCATCTAAAATTTTCTGTGCTCGAGATAACACCGAATAGTAGGAACTTTCAAATGCTACCCTGTTTTTATCATGTTCTTCAGGATTTGTATCAGTGTCTGAAATTTCCAAGTTTGTTTGGATATCACTAAATTTGCCCAATAATGATTTAAAATCGCTTAACCTATCTTTCAACTGATTTAAATCTGTTTGGTTTACGTCGAAATTGTCCAAAAAATGTATAAATCGGGTTGATTGGCCTTTTATAACACCACGTTTATGAATAAGAGATTTTATGTCAATTTTTTCTGACATTTTGACAATTTAAATGTTTATTTAAATTTGAGATAATTTGGCAATGCACGAAACTGAGTTAACACAAGTAAAAGTATAGACTGGCAAATTATTTTGTGAATAACTAACCTTGACTCTGACCAGAGCGCTTGATATCAATTTTTCGTTGCTTGCTAACTATTATTCGCTGTCTCTATCCGCTGATGTGATGGAGTAATTCTTCATAAAATGCTTCGATGATTTCACTGGTACTTCTTTGCAAATTTGAGGCTTGATTGCTCAAAATGCTCGTCCGGCTGAAGGACCAACTTGTTGTGTGGCTGCCTTTAGTCTGCGTTTAGCAGAGCACTTTCTTACCGTAGATGGTAAGCTTCCACTATTTATGATAATTATGATAACTTCGAAGGACCACTGCTTTTGCAGAAATGATAAATAGAAAATCGTGCTAACAATATATTTCATGAAAGATACATTTTTTAAACTGATGTTGCTATGTTTTTGACAGATTGTTTTTATTAATTTTTATTTACTGACATTTGTTAACTATGCCTTCTATTTTATTTATTAACTAAAAAATTAACAAGAATAACAAAATTAACTTTTGAACACTCGTAATCTCCAGGAAGCAAGCCCTGATGTAACTGTATTTTATATGGTCACAGTTTATTGTCTTTCAGAATTCTTTGAATTGAAGAATACGAAATATCAGTCGCTGTCGCTAACTGACGAATAGAACTATAGTATATAGTATGCGGGTCTACAAAAACATAGGCTAAAACCAGGGACCGAAACCGATATTTATTTCGGTTCGGTTTCGGTTATGGTTAACTGACGTACACCATTATCGGTTTTTGGGTTTCGGTTTCGGTTTTCCAGAATCTCACATTTCGGTTTTCGGTTTCGATTACGGTTAGGAAAAATTCGTAATTACGGTGCGGTTTTCGGTTGGGTTAAAATTAAATTAATTCTTGCATGGACCGAAAACGGTTACGGTTACCTAACGTACACCATTTTCGGTTTTCGGTTACGGTTTCGGTTTTCAGAGCAGCGTTAATTTGGTTTTCGGTTTCGATTACGGTTAGAAAAAAATCGTAATTACGGTTCGATTTTCGGTTACGGTTTCGGTTCGGTTACGGTCCCTGGCTAAAACTACAACTGTTTGTTTTTCTCTCGTGCGGTTCTGGGTTTTTTCTCAAAACCTCCACTTTCGCCCATATTTCTTGCCAATTTTGCAAACATTTTGTCTGATGGCATTGGCATTTTATGTTTTATATTTTATGTTTCGTTTCATTCGTCATGTGTCATGTGTCATGTGCCATGTGCCATGAGCCATGTATCATGTGTCATGTGTCATGTGTCATGTGTCATGTGTCATGTGTCATGTGTCATGTGTCATGTGTCATGTGTCATGTGTCATGTGTCATGTGTCATGTGTCATGTGTCATGTGTCATGTGTCATGTGTCATGTGTCATGTGTCATGTGTCATGTGTCATGTGTCATGTGTCATGTGTCATGTGTCATGTGTCATGTGTCATGTGTCATGTGTCATGTGTCATGTGTCATGTGTCATGTGTCATGTGTCATGTGTCATGTGTCATGTGTCATGTGTCATGTGTCATGTGTCATGTGTCATGTGTCATGTGTCATGTGTCATGTGTCATGTGTCATGTGTCATGTGTCATGTGTCATGTGTCATGTGTCATGTGTCATGAGTCATGTGTCGTGTGTCATGTGCCATGTTCCATGTCCCATGTTTCATGTTTTATGTTTTGCTTTATATATTATTATAGTTTTAAATGTTTTAAACTCCCCAACCATAAAAATTGCAATTGGTCCAAAATTGACGTGCCAGGAATCCGAAAAAGTGGTTTTAAATTAAAAAAAAATGCCTATACGTATATAATAATAATAATAATAATAACAATAATGTTTATTGCGTAATTCGTGTACAAATACAATATACATAATATTACACAAAAGGACAAGGTTCAATAAATTGATCTTCCACCTTGCCTAGTCATTTAGTCGTACAATTATTCCTTATATCTAAAAATATCCTATTAATAGTACGTTATCCATAATATTGTGGCAAATATGAAAACAATGATATAATATAATAACTGAATGTTCGTGACATATAGAGACATATAATATAATAGTTTTTATATTTATGTCCACTAGTTACACTTATTTTTACTTAAAGGTGTGTATAGTTTTAAAATTTGTAACTTCACTTTTTCCTAATTAAATTTATCAATTTTACAGACCGAACTAAAACACGTGTGTACTTAACGCCATTCAACTTAAATAGATATATATGTGTGAACATGATAGCGCCGAAACTAGAGAACGAATTTTGGTAAAATTTAGCACAAGGGTAATATTGGTACTATACATGAGCTAAAAAGATTTTGAAGCAGATAGGTTGACATTTAGTACCCTATTGGCACACAGATTTGTTGTATTACCTACCTGATATATCAATTTAAAGTCAGTGAAAAATATGTAACTTCAAAATACGCTTGGTTTCGCTGTGTTTATTTTTTTATACAGCCTCCATTGATATTAGGATTAGATAGTATGGTACACTTATCTGTCACTAATTCGTAATTTGAATTTGTACCTTCCTTACGCACAACTCAAATTGTTTTTTTAATATTTGATTCGATATTTTAGCAGCTCTTATTTATGTAGCTACTGCATGGTGAAGGAAAACATTGTAAAGAAATCTGAATGCTCATCTTCGTACGAAATAGTAAAGCGAACCGATCTATCATTTAATAATTATTATCAAATAGGCAGATTACAACCATACAAATATGTTTAATAGTCGTCTTAGAAAAAATTATTGTGTTCAGTTTTATAATTCGCTGAATTCAAATATCGAATAAGAAATATCTGTGTGTCCATGTGCGTGTGCCTTTATTTGCAGATCGTTACTAGTAAACGTGATAAATTTTGTTAGATTTAAAATATTTGTTTGAAATATACTATGTAAAATGGCAAAGTAAAATACTAATCCCTATTGAAATTGCTCCATATCCTACATACAAAGTGATCGCTAGAGAGGTGTAAACTGTCATGGTTTTTATCAACTGTTTTATTATAATTTTAGAGAAAAAGTCACATTAAGAATTTCCATTAAGCCCAGAACAATATAAACAGATACAACATATTCAAACTAAGTATACAGAGTGTCCCAGATTTAAACAGACATAGACTAACGAGAGATAGAGCACACTTTGCTGAGTTCAAAATACCCCCACACTTACCCTTGAAAGTGACTGGTATTCGAGATACGGGGGAGTTTCATAATTCTTCACGGGTGAGCGTAGATGCGTCTTCACTGTGTAAGTATCTCGATACTCCAAATGAAGCAACGTGCAGCGCGGTTAGTATTTAGATGGGTGACCCGTCTAGGGAAACACAGCGATCTCGTCTCACCTTCTAGCGGCTTGTATATCAGTGTATACGCGGAAGCTATGTAATTTCATACGAGGATTACGTAGTGGATATACCATCCTTCGGAGGGGATGTAAAGCAGACAGTCCCTTGTCTATTAAATGTTAGGCAAGTAAAAGATCCCTACTCTTCTTGGGAAGAGGTTCGGCAAAATTTTCAGATTGGGGGTAGCTCTTCTCCAGGCGTCGGTGATAGGCCCTGGTAGCGGAAATAGGCCGACGTTAAATAAGTAGTTAAAAAAAAATAATTCTTGACTGGAAATGAAATTCACCATATTTTAGAATGGGTGGACGCATTTGGACAAAAGTTGGTACACATATAGTGCACTCCTAGTCCAATCAATAGCATAATTTATTTTGGAAAAATTCCAGGACAAGACTCAATTTTTATTATTTTACATTTAAGGCCAATTACATCACTCTGTATATCAGTTTTTTGTAAATTGCGAAGAACTATTGAAATGTCTATGGATTATTGTACAAAATGCTGTCATAATATTTGATGGCACGTTTATGGTTACTTGCTAGTAAATTTTCGAAAATAATTGTGAATGATATTTCTACAAAATACGCAAACAACTAGTTAACGTCGCTATTTTATTAATTTTACTTAAACACTTGTTTAATAATTATTTAATGTATTTTTGTTACTTAAAAAGAAAAACTAAAAACAGAAGGAAGGAAAAAATAAAGAAAAACAGTTTGCTTAATCATAATTTATAGCACAAATTTTAAAAAGACACTAATTATTTTATACACTGGTACAATTAATTAACATTATAATAAATTTTCGAAATGAACACCACATCAGCGTCAATACATTCTTGTGAACGTTTAAAAAAGGTTTTCACCGATCTATCGATCATGGCCGGGTTGTGTCCAATATTGTCACATACATTAAACAAAATTTTATTGTAATTATTCACGGGTATTAATATTTTCACTGTACACCTATGACTTCAGGTGGCCCCATAAAAAATAATCCATGGGTGAGATCAGGAGATCTCGGTGGCCAGTTAACTGGATCCATCTGTTGGTGTAACGCTGATTAAAATGCTCCCTCACCGGTATAGAAAAATGGGGTCCAGCACCATCGTGTTGAAACTACATACCTCTGGTATTGATGTTTTCTAATGAATTTGGTAACCCATCTATTAAGAAATTTAAATAAACTTCTCCCGTTAGTCTCCCTTCAAAAATGTGTGGCCCTATTAAGGTAACTATTGTATATTCCACACCACACAATGTTGATCTGTGTTGGGAATTTTTCTGAAGCATAGCATGTGGATTTTCAGTTGCCCAAAGATGTTGATTTCTGGTGTTGTTTATTCCATCACTCGTGAATTGAGGTTCGTCCGTGAACAAAATTCTAGATACTTTTCGTCTGAGCGCAACTACCCACCTACAAAATGTTAAACGTGGCACGCTGTCACCGTATTCAAGTCGTTGAACTACTTGAACATGAAAAGGATATAAATTTTCTTTTTTTAAAGTTCGCCAAACTCTTGATCTAGGAATTTCTAATTGATGACTGATTTTCCTGACGCTTACAGTTGGATTCATATGAACAATTTGTAATACTTCCTTTTGTTGTTGAAAATCTCTGGGAACATGTTCGTGATTTGCCTGTGAGGGAAATTGCCCATATTCCTTAATAAATTGATACACCTCTGAAAATGTTGCATGATTTGGTGTATGATGATTTAGAAAACGCCTCCTATATTCTCTCTCTGCAGCTCTTCCATTTGCGTCGCAAAAACTATGGTTTGCCTGTGAGGGAAATTGCCCATATTCCTTACTAAATTGATACGCCTCTGAAAATGTCGTATGATTTGGTGTACGACGATATTGAAAACGTCTTCTATATTCTCTCTCTGCAGTTCTTCCATTTACGTCGCAAACATTGTTGCGAAAATTTATGTCGGCATTGCCGATTGCATCTTCTTTTCCATTTATTCCCCTCTGATTATCGATCTTGAAATAAAGTGTTTTGGTCACATATTCATTTAATTCGTGCACTAAACGTAATTTACATTTATTTGTGTTATAAGCTTTGGTACATACATTTTTCTTCTTACAAGAGTTTTTTCCTCATTTGTTGTCGACTTACTGGACCAGATTTTGACTGATTTTTAATACTGCCTATTTCATAAAACTTCCGTACAACACTTGAAACTGTTCCTTTTGAAGTAGAAGAAATTCTACCAGGAAATGTTGAGTTCAAACCAACAATCATTAACAATTTATTTCACATTCAGCTAGTTCAACCATAATTAAAGAGTAACGTAATTTTTACACACTCAAACTAATTGATAATATCAACTCAAACTGGCAATAATAGAAATATTCTGATGCTTTCCCTGTCAAAAAGCGGAATGTTTGCAGTGGAAAATTAATGATAGACTTTCGCAACAAGCGACAGTGAGCGAGAGCGAGACAGACGACAAGCGAAACAAGAATCAGTGTCTTAAGTCCTTTTGGTAGTTAGGGTCGCGCCAAGCCTTTTGAGTGCCGTCGTGCAAATACGAACATGCGCCCTTCAGTAGCATATCTAGAATTCAGCTGAAAGTGGAGGCTGAGGAAAAGACTATCTCAAATACATCACGCTAAACATTTGAATATAAAAATTCAAAATTTTCCAGTTCATGCCAGGGCTAGATTAAGGATTAGCGCGCCTTTAGGCAAATGAAGTATCTCTTATTTACAGGCGGGGTTACAAAATTGTAAAATGCGCCGCAGGCGAAATTTTCGAATTTTTCAAAGTCAAACAGCCTCAAATTACAAATTAGAAATTTGACTTAAAATTAATCTTCGAAAAGTAGGTTTCGACATATAAATATAAAATACCGATAAAAAATGTTTTATTATAAAAAAATGCAGTATTTATATTTTCCACTGAACTAAAATTAAATATAAACATTAAATATAAAAATAATATATTGAAAAACTTATATCCTTTTTCGTGACTTCTTGCTTGCGAACTCCGCTATAATATAATGCTATAAATAATTCTGTAAAATGTTGCTACAGAATAGAGGTAATAAATGCGATAATTCTATCTAAATAAAATAATCAAATAACAAATAAATAATTTCCTTGTACATTTTATTTTCCAACAGATCAATGGTAAACGATAAACATCGCCTGCTGGCTATTGGGAGATAAAATTAGTTAGTTTTGAACTGCTGGAGCGCCCTCTCGCGCGTTGGTGCTCCCAGACAATTGCCTAGTTTGTCTATTGGATAATCCGGCCCTGGATCATGCTATCTTGTAACTAAACGTTTACTATTTTTTTAATTTTAATTTCAAAACTCGCGGCGCCTTACGGCGCCTTAAGTTACGTGGAGCCGTCGTGCTCCGCACAACTTGCCCTTATGCCCACGGCGCGGCCCTGTTAGTTGTTACTGACGCGTGTGCAGTGTTTTTATTATAATGTCCGCACATAAAAAAAATATTTGAAGACCTGATTTTATATTCTTTTTATTACAAATGTTAAAGAGCATCAATAAACTCTTTCTTTGAAAAACGAAAAAAGTGGAACATTTTAAGCTGTTAATATAGCAACATTTAATGGCTGATGAAAATATTTTTAAAAAATATTTCAGGTTAAATAAACAACAATTTTGTTTGCTTTGGTGGTGGTGCTGATGTAAAAATAAATTTTGAAGCCACTGGTTCTTATACACACACTAATCACAATTTTATATTTTTCATCCCCTTTAAAAATTGAGTGGGGGCGGTAGTGGAGGTAGTTGATGTGAAAACATTTTTTAGGCCTTTGGTCTTGTGCATGCATTAAATTCCAATTTTTATTGACTCTCAGTTGCTTGTTTTGCAGATTTACCTCCATTGAACTCCTAACCAAAGGAATATTCTCAAAATATAATCTAGTTCGAGATCTTGTTATAATGTACCAAACAAGTCAATACCATAAACCATTCCAGAGCAATCGCACGCAAAAAAAAGTTACAGACCGACAGACAAACCACAGACAGAAATTTTATTTTTGGTTAAACTTAAAATTTTTAAGTTTCATGACATTCTAAGCCTATTTAAACAAAAGACATTTTCAAATTTTGTTTACGTTTATTCCGCTTCCAATCCACTACGTGGGCTTGGATGTGAAAGTAATTATCAATACTTACTAGTTTTATTTAATGCGCTTCCTATATCTTTCCTACGAAAGCGTAGAAAAGCCATGCTATTTATATACTTTTTTTCTAATTCTATATCTCGGAATTCACAATTGTAAGTCGGAATTCACAATTGTTAATTCGGAACTTATGGGCATGAGATAGTTCTACAAATACTCATATACTATACTCGATGCACGTTTCGTCAACCATGTTGACACCATCTGGTCGTGAATAAAACTGAAGTAAATTTAAGAATATATTTTATTTATACCAAATTAATGCCATGGTTCAACAAATTCAACCAATATCGTCAACCCTATCTACACTCTGTCTCGACTCGATTTTACAAACCACCACCTACTAACCAATAAAGCGGAATATTTGGGATTTGTCACTGTTCATACTCTTTTTACATTTTGCAATTTCTATGCTTTCTAAAGCATCTTGCTGCCTTTAATTTATTACATTTCTAATTAACCTTCGGTTATTTTTATTCATCATAGGGAACTTGGAGCATAAAATTGAATCAAACGAAAAGTCCGGGATTTATAGAAATCAGTTGTAAGGATTATAATTTGAAGGATGTTGGACTAGTGAAACGTTCTAAGATAACTAGATTCAAGAAGGATATTATGACCCAACTTAAAAATAGAAAAACTAAATAATTTAATGTTGCCCAGCCCAGCATAACAATCATGGAATAGAGATCAATAACTTAAGGTTAATTCGTAACATAAGAAATAATAGGCAAATGGATATATTTGAAAACTTAAAAATTGCAAAATGTAAAAACAGTATGAATAGTGATAAAGACCTTATCCCAAATAGCCCACTTTATTGGTTAGTAGATCATGTACTGGTTAGTGGGTTGCGTTGGTTGACATTAATTTAATACAAATACAGCAATATTGTTGAATTTCCATTAGTTTTAACCATTTGCAGATGATGGTTGACGAGACGCACATCGAGTATAGCATTCGAATATTTCGAATAATTCCGTTGGAGAGACTCAGTCACATTATTTATACTGACTTTGTATTGTTCGACTTTATTAAGAACAAAAGAAGCCCGCATCGTCTGAGTCCGCTTTGGCTGTCGAGAGCCAAAAGCTCGAAACCGGTACGCAAATACTCTGAACACCTGCCGAAGCGGTAGGACTCCTTTAATTTAAACAGAGTTCCCTTCACCAGCATTTGTTGCAAGCACACTGCGTTTCTAGTAATGGTGGTAATATCATCCAGAATGCTCATCCTAATCGTAGAATTAGGGAACCAAGAGGAATACGACAAAATTTCATATTTTATCTACCATTCCTCTGTATTATTACTTCTTTAGTAATTCCGACTTAACAATTGTGAATTCCGAGATACAGTTGTGAATTCCGAGATACAATTGTGAATTCCCAGACACAATTGTGAATTCCGAGATGCAATTGTCAATTCTGACTAACAGTTGTGAATTCCGAGTTACAATTGAAAATTCCGAGTTTAAAAATATATATATTAACGGCATGGTCTTTCTACGCTTTCGTACTTTCCATATATTTTCTTTTTTTTTTGATATCTTTATATGTTTCTAGCTTAAAATCAGAGAGAGTTGGGTTTTGAGTCTCTAACTATAAAAATTTCATCTTCTTGAGATCAAAAAGCGTTCGATTTTGTCTGAGATGAAGTAATTTTCAGTTTTTTATCACTGATGAAGCCATTATTTTTAGAGCAAATTATTCTGTTAATCATTTGGCTACAGCGACACTACTGCAAGCAGACGCGAGACAGGCCGCGAGAAACAACCACCAAGTTGTGTGTCGCTGTCGTACGCTTCTAACGGAGTCGCGTTGAATTCCATTGTATCAATGTTGTCGCTGTCTCCTGTCGCAGTCTACCTTAAGATGTAAAGAGTCGAAAAAAAATAATTATTTAATATTTTTTATATTATAACAACAATTTTTCTGAAAATAAATAAAATTAGAGTTTTACACATAAAAAAAACTATCGATGTCGTCAGATCCCTAAAAATATTGTGGCTAAGAAACAGAAATTAATAACTGAATATACTAGAAAAAATACACACCGTTTTATGAAGATTATTTTTAATCCTACATTACGGACTTTCGAAATCACCTGACGATTGGAACTATTATAAGGAATTGCCTAGCTACATATTAGCTGCACCAGGAGTAGAGAAAACTGAATACTTAAATTGGTTACTATCTTTACAAAATCAAAAATACTTGTGGAATGCCCTAAAATCTCTAAATAAACATACAAGTAGAATTCGAATTCGTTGATATTAACGATATTAACTCTAGAAAATATATTAATATTGTCAAGTTTAATTTTAAAATGACTTCTACTAAAGAAATAAAAAAAAATACTTTTACCTACGATCACTACTGTAAATAGTAAAAAACACACTACCTGCCATCTATGTAAGTTGAATTTTACGTATTGTAAACAAAATGCACTGTAAACAAATCGCACGGTAAACAAAACGCACGGGACACGCAATTATAGGTGGCTTATATCGCTGACGCGGGGTTTCAAAGAACAAATGCGTACTTAATTTTCAAACGCTGTCAACACTGACATAATATTTGTTGAATAATATTGTTGACTAGTAAACTAAACCCAGATTTTACTAAATAACTAAGTAAATATGATCGTAGGTAAAGTATAGTACATAATTCGAGTTGTAAGGCAATTACGCACTCATGGAAATACGCACCCATTCGTGCGTAATATGCTTCTTACATTACTCATTACGTAATATACTATTTTATCTAAAATCAAATCCAGGATACGGTCCTTATCTTTCATGCTATGTTTGCTGCGCACTCACTTTTGTTTCGACTTTTTCTTTCATCGTTTCATGGCGTAGTGAAGGAGATATTTAATAATTTTTAGAGTTGAAGAAAAGTGCGAAGTGAAGTGTAAAATAGCTACCGCCAAATTACCCACGTATATCTTTAGCTGTATGATGTCTTTGTGGTGGTTTTTAAATATGAAAAAAGAGAAAGTGAATAAAACGGTTTTGAGGTTAAGTTATACATATATAGGTACTCTAAATCGATGACTAATGAAATACTTTAAATGTGTTTATTGCCTGTAAATACTACTAAATATTGTCAATTCTCTAGTTAATCCAGTTCTCTAGTTAATCCGGATACTAAGTGTATGTCTTTTGCTTTCAAATATAGTCCTCTCCCACACAAATTCATCTTCAGGGATAAAGGGATTGTATTACCTGTAGTTTTCATGTGTCCTATTTTATTTAGAAAATTTTAATTATTGTGTGGTATATTATTTCACTCATTCCAAATAATTAAAATAAAATTTCAAACACACAGTTTTAAAATAAGTGCACATAGAGCAATTGGACAATTTTAACTTTGTGCTCTGTAAATTTGTAACTTTGTTATTTATTTATTATTACCTAGTCTCTTTTTTTGCTATTATTATTATTACTATCATTTCAATAATTTCTCTTACTTTTATACCTTTTTATTACAAACATTTTTCTTATGGTTTTAAGGGTATAAACGGTAGAATAGATGTTTTTCTCTAATAAAAACGATTTATTATTATTATTGTTTATTTGGCCGAAAATCAGATGTTCCGAGACCTCCGCCCAAACTTGTATAGCTGTGTCAAAAATAAGTTTGTGAAGCCATTATTAATGTTTTTTTTTTATTGTAATTGGTAGTCATCTATAATAAAACGTGTTTTTATCTACTTATTTATTTAAATGGTATACTTAACACAATATCCCCTAAATACGCTGTTTCAATAGTTGAAAATACTTAGTAAAATTGTAATTTATACTACATTATACGTTTCCAACTACTAGGTAATAAATGATCATTACATTAACTTCCTTTTCATCGATTTATTCCATATGGTCGTTAGTGAAAAATTGGAGCACGTGCTTGGGACAGAAACACGACACTATCGCTTTATGCGTTGTCAGATCAGTAAGGCAGAAGGGCATCGTGGAAGCATTGTCAAGGATCCGGTTTAAGATTTGATCTGAGCGAAGGCCTAATCCGGCCTTGTAGGCAATTCGGAAACACGTCTTTAGAAAGCCTCTCATCGATCACTGTCTCGATACATGCAATTTGCGGATGTCCTACTGGAAAATGTATGCAAGAAAAAGTTAATGAGGGATGATTTTGAGGAAAAATAAAAGAGGGCACTGAAATCAGAAATTATTCAATATAGTTATTCATTTTGTGCATTGACGAGATTGATATTTAGGACTCTGGGAAGAGAATATTGAAATTAAAAAATATTGAATGCATGTATACGTTCTGTGTAGTCAAAGAATTGATTTAAGAGTACACTCCTAAAATTATAATCAACGTTTTACACTTTACAAATATTCAAATCACCTAAAATAGTAAATTCAAATTGTTACTAATCCTTTTGTAACAACATTGGCCAGTATTTTTCTCGTATATAGTTTAATACATCGACATGTTTAATAGATATAATAAAGGTTTGGTTAGCGTAAACAAGCATCAGAGCATTCATGTTCTCGTTCACAATGCTTTGATAGACGTTTTGTGTCCCATGAATTAATCCAATTAGCTTCCGATTATTCTACGGGACATCGTATAGCAACACAGCATCTGTCGCGGTTGTCTGCTAGATGTAAAACCTCAACAAACCTCTCTATTTTTAGTCGTTTTTTAACAACAACCATTCCTGCGATATTGCCATCTGCTGCAGCTGAAGCTGGAACTTAATAGAGATAACGTAGACTAATTGCGTTATTTCACTCAACCGCGGGCTAGGCCATAGTGACAGTCTCGATAATCCAAGTTTTTTTTTACCATTTACCATCTGATTTTCCATGGTTTTCTGGTTGATGTGGCCAAATATAGGATGTGGAGGAATATGATGCTGGAAATTTGCTGAAGCTAGAATGTATCGTATTTTAGCCTTATAGTTTGGTTTAAAGGGTCCTCGTCAGCAAGGAAATGCAGCGGACCTCCGATCGTCCTCAATCGTTATGTTTATTATTTGCGAAGCATTAATATTTTGACAAAAAGTCTGGATATTAACGTGTAATAAACAACATTGTGCAGAGATAGAGTCTTATATTCCAGATAGAGCGGTTTATAAAAAACATTTGAAGAGGAGATCGAAAGTACAGCTAAAAAAGTAGAGAACTTTTGTGGAAAATTAACTTTAAGAATATATTTGCGAATTAGTTTTTGGGAAATATTTGGTAAACTGTTGATCGTACATTAATAAAATAGCAAGGTTACAGAGCATTAAATTCCCTACAATTTTTATTTCAAACTGGTTTTTATAGCAACAATAGTTTACTAGCTACAACCTGTATGAAAAGTTAGAAAAGAAACCGGTACCTAAAGAATCACTACTTCAGCGACAGATGTTCCGGGTGCACTTCAAACCCTGAATTTATAATGAGTCTATCTGTAGAAGGGACCATAAGGTAAGTGGCGAATTTAGGAGCCTTAACCTAGAGGTTGGCGTGTCTGCCACTTACCTCATGACTTCTTCCACATATGGACTCATAATAAAATCAAGGTTTCCAGTGGTATGAAATGCACTGGAAATACCTGTCGCTGACTCTCGGACTATTATGCCACATTTTTTATATTATTTTAAAGTTTACTTTTCTTGCTCATGATGTATCATGTAAACAGTGGAAAGAAAATACTTTCTCTTATAAATTTTATGTCAGAAAATGACACGGAAAGATATATACTTAACTATTATTAATCCCACTCAGTTATTGTGAGGTATTTATTAAAGTTTCGTCAAAGATAAAGCGTCACAGTTATAATTGACATAAAGCGCTCCCTTCACTACCAGACCGTAATGCCTTAATGTTATTACACGGTATTAGTAGATTATGTCGTTTATTTAGTGTCGCAAAGCAATCTTATTGGCAATTTAGAATGTTTGTGTAGGACTCTTTCTGCTGTTAATCTCTTTGTGTACATCTATTTCACTAGCAATTAAACTGAGTATTAAACTCTTAATTTGCAATATTCTGGGACGAAATGAGCAATATTAAATACAAATGAGTTTTCGCCTACATATTCTCTTTTGTTAATATTTTCTGCATTTATTAATTTTTGAATTTGCATGTAATGAAAATTGACAATACTTTTTGAGTAATAATAATAATTTGTAAAACGAATTACTCAAATAATTTTAGGAATTTTCACCAACAATAGTTACTGATCTTAAGTTTTTAATTATATTTTACCATGAATGGCATAACTGGAATTGATATTCAATTAAATTAAGATAAATATAAAACATATGACTATATAACTACTAATATTATATTTGAAACAAGCTAAAAACGTACTCTTCGCCAATTTACTGAGCTTTTTATATAATTGTTACACATTCTATAGAATACTCTTCGCAGTTTTCTTATAAATAATGTTAGTTTTTGGACATCCTAAATTTTGTGATACCATCTTTGTTGTGAAAAAAATTATATGAAAAAAAAAAACTGAAATAGAAAAATCCAACCTGTGTGGTATTCGAACACACGATCTTTGGATTGCAAGACAAAACTTTAGCCACTGCACGACCACATTTCGCAAGACTTCTAGTTAAGTACAAGTGACAAAAATTAAGATAATATATTTTTTTTAAATTAAATAATTAATAACTTTTTTATTTACTGATCGATTTTCTTCAAAAACAATAAGATTCTTCCTCTAGCTAACACTAACTTACCTTCCAACTTTCAATACAATCGGACTTTTCTTTCTTAAGTTATCGTGCTTACAAGAAACGTGACGGACGGACGGACGGACGGACGGACGGACGGACGGACGGACGGACGGACGGACATTTTGAAAGTTGTTCAGAATTCGTTCACTAACACAATGATATGAACATTTTTTCTCTACGAGCGATATTTACGATTTTAGAAATGTGCCGATCAAATACAATATACTCTTCGTTTTTGCGAAGAGTATAATAAGGACACTGCAAGTGTAAGCAGTGAGAGGTGATCAACGCATATTCTGATATATCACACCAAAATAATTTTCACGAATACCAAAATATTAAGCGCTAGATTTCAATCCCTTTTAGATCATCATGTATAAGCTTATACCCGCAGCTACAATCTCCACCTTTTCCCCACCGTTTTTTCCACTACCCTACCAACTGTCTCACCATTAAATCATCTCTTCCACCTTCCCACTATCTTACTCCAGAATCCTCCACCTTCTCCGACTTTCTGATCACATTTCATCAATTTTCCACCATCTTCCACTACTTTCTCCCATCTTTCTTCAACTTTACACCAGTTTCCCACCGCCTATATCTTTTTTATCTTTTGCAGACAGCAACGCGTGACTGTAACTGCAACTTGTTTTTGTATATCTAATCAAGAACCTTAGTAACGTTTTGCTCTAAAAATATAATAATAGATGGCTTATGTATAACATGGCAGTGCACACTATTCTAGTGATCACTGTACGACGGATAAGGCTCTATTTCAAAAGATAGTATTCCACCATGCTATTGTACATATGTGACAAATTTTAAATACAAAATTGAAACATATCAGAAGTTATCGTGTCAACAAATGGTCTCTACACATACACACATATTGTGCTGGCAGGCCACTATTAAAAAGCTAGTCTTTAACGAAGTAAGTTAATGCAAATCACTAGTGATAAACAAAGTCAGTGTTAGAATTTGCGTTGATGCCAAGATGACAATACTGGATCGCTTAGGCTGTGCGTCCGTTGGTAAAATGCCATCTGCAGAGATATTATGACTTGTCTTCCAAATAGTTTAAAAACAGCTTAATTTTTATCTTACGCATTATAAGTACAATTGAAATTTCAACGCAGTCAGCTCTATATACAGGGTGCGCTACTTAAAACTTCCCAGGCTTGTAACTTTCTTATTTTTTAAGCGACGACCATGTTGGGCACATCAAATTGTAGATATTTTTAAGGCATTTAATCATTTAAACATGTGTCCAGAGTGATCAAAAAAATTTTTTTAAAAAATTGTTAAGAAAGAAAACTTAATTTCCTTGAATATTTTTTTACCTCACCCTGTCCATAAACTGCGTTAATGATTAAAAAATTAAAAACTCTCTTTCGGATTCCAAACTGATTTTTTTTAATAACTTTTAAAGAATGTAAATAATAATTGTATGCTTTATCTGTAAAAGACATATCACAAATAATATTCAACGTAATAAAACAGCAACAAGAAGCAAAAGAAATAAATATTTTAAAAAACAAACATATTAAAATGTACCTACTAAATATAGGAAATTGCAAAAATTTTATTTTTTAAAGTTTTTTTAATTTTAATAACATAAATTGAAGCTAATTAAAACCTTTATAAGAAAACATTACCACAGTTCATGTACAGGGTGAGGTAAAAAAATATTCAAAGAAATTAAGTTTCCTTTCTAAACAATTTTTTTAAAAGAAAATGTTTTTCAATCGCTCTGTATGCATGTTTAAAGGCTTTGAAAATGTCTACAATTTGATGTGCCCAACATGTTCATCGCTTCAAAACTAAAAAAGTTACAAGTCTGGGGAGGTTTAAGTAGCGCACCCTGTATATACAGAAACAAAAATTTTTTATTCCATATTTTATTTCACCGTGTTATGAAAAGGATTTCCATACAACTTCTTTTTCCACGGTGAATATTAAACATTTTTGTCCGGTTATTATACTTTTCGCAAAATACGAAAATGAAGTGTTTATTGCATTTGATCCTTACAAAAACCGTAAATGTCGCTCATAGAGATATCAATTATCGAATTCCGAAAACATTCAAAGTGTCCGTTTGTTTGTCCGTCCGTCCATCCGTCCGACCATCGCATTCTTTGTGAGCATGATAATTTAATAAGAATTGTATTAAAAGGACAATGTTAAAAATAAGAATTTTTTTACCCCCACATGAAAACGCATACGACACAAAATAAAACATTGGAAAATGTTAGTTAATGCATATGCTCTAGAACGTCCAGAATATATCAATAACTTTTTTCTTAAATTGAACTAGTATTGTCCAAATATTGGTTGTGGCATTTCCTTAATTTTTCTGTTTTTTTTTTACATATATTTTCTTCTAAAAACAATGTCCGTGAAATCTATAAAGAAATACCATTATCCAGAACTAGTATTTTTTTGTTGTTTCTTATTAGGCATAAAATTCCCGTTACAAAAGTTTGCTCCAATTTAAGACATTCCAAAAAATAACTGAGATAATATTTATATTTTTTTCATAACATAGCTACGAGATACAATATAGATGTATTCTTAAAACCAGATACACTATTAAACTTGATAGTTAATTAAAATGCTAAATCTAATTCTAATGAGAATAATAGAATATTTATATCTTTGTATCAACTGTTACAAGTATTTTATTCTCACATGTACTTATGATTGAATATATGTTAGCTTGTTAAATCAAATGTGGATCTTATTTTGAAATACCTTGGCTTCTGCTTTCCAAGATTTATCTATCTTTCTGTGCATAAAAGTATTAAAAGAAGTTACACATTCCTTGAGAACAGGACCCTTCACTGTAGCTATTTGTACTTCCACCATCGTTCTGATGGAAAAAGGAGTGTTTTAAAACATAATCTGACGCTCGAGTCAAAACCGAATTGTTAATGAAATGCTCACTTAGTAAGTAATTGAAAAAAAAATGTACCCTATTTTGTATTGAAAATTAGATTTTGGTGATATTATTTAGAGTCGTACCATGAAAATCGAATTCGTATAAAAAAAATCGGGTTTGCTTTTAACTTCTTCCTAGATAAAATTAAAAATTGATCCGAATTTTATTTAAAACAAGTAGTTATTCTCAATATAATAACTCTAAGAGCAGTTTCATATTTGAATACGAATAAAAACGTCCCCATAACTCACTCATATATTGCCAATTTAGTTATTGGATTACTTCTCTATGTATTTATACAGGGTGGGGTAATAGTGCGTCGGACATCGATATCTCGAGATCTACGATAGCTAGAAATAAAAAAATAAATAAAAGTAAACTGTATGAAAAAGTCTATAACAGGAAATTATTTTCGAATATACAGGGCGAGACAAGACGAAATTACAGGATCAAGTGCCTTTTTTTTTAATGGAATGCTATGTATATCAGTACATTTTTTGAAGCTCCCTTTCTAGACTCCATTCATTCCTATATTATTATTGACTGCCTCCCAACTACTTGGATGTAATGAATTTTTTTGTTGAAATAATGCCATCTGCGGCTGCATATTGAGAAAATCACCAAAGTCACAATTACTGGTTTTAAGAAAAACTTATGTAAATGCTGGTTACGAGATATCTAATTAATGTTTTTGAATCATTTTTACTTCCTGAAAATGTACAAGGTGGTCAAAAATTATTTTTCAATTAAGAACTTTTTAAATAGAATTTTCTCAATTTTTTCAAATGGAACACCCTGTATATTTTTCAACGATGTGATGAAGAAATGAAAAACGAACATTTTTGGTAAATACTTCCCTATGACTAATTGCAACCATTTTCGTTTTATTGAGCGATAAGTAGTAAATTCGAGAATAAACTTAAAAAACAGAGGTTTCTTCAAATAATTCATTAGAGAATATTATAACAAGTGCTCCACATGTTAAAATTTTTATCGACACACATCTCTATGCGCATTTGAAATGAGGTTTCTATGCCACGAGCCTTTTGGTCAATAGCCAAAATTGACAAAATAATACAAAAAAAAAAATGATAATAAATTTTAACAAGGTGATAGTGTTTGAGCTGCAGAGGCTCGCAACATGTGTGCCGAGAGCTAGCTCAGCTCTAGTCGGTGAGAGGGGTAGGTTTAAGGTTGACACTACCAAAAAAAAAAAAAAAATATGACATATAAGTATCAGATCTACAAATATATGCATAAAGGGCGCCACTAGCAAAACAAAAACTGTAACCTAGCTAGAAGGCTCCCAAAATTTTCAAGGGTACCCAAACACTATCTTTTAATTTCAAAATGAGGCATTAATTTAAAGGGTAAGTTTTATAATGGGGTGAATTAAAAAGGAAACACACCTCTTCAATCAAATTATGGGCAATAAGTTTATTAAATTTGGTGACATGTATTCAGGTGATAAAAAAAATTAGGTATTAAGTAGACAGCCCTAAGATTACCTATCGATGTAATATTATCAAAATGTTAAGTACTTATTAATTTTCTTTACCGTACGTGATATCAAATTTTGACCTTATATGATAATTAGTAAATGTACACTTAGCCTACCTATCACATCACTCTGTGTGTATAACAACCCAGTTAAATAATGGTAAAAGACTGGCCTCGTTAATCACTACAGAATATTTTGATGACTAAAAGAAAAAACTCGTAAATTACCTCAGAAATTTGAAACTAATCTTAATAATTGAATAACACCCCCCCTTATTAATAATCTTATTTACAATAAAAATTCTGGACGATACATATAACTTTAAATTTCTTTGACGTTAACAAGGAAAAGGGTACTTAAAATTGTAAATTTAACATGAGTTACATCATTTAATGATTGCTGCAATAAATGTAATAAAATTATTTTTGAATTTTTGAATAGCCAAACGAAAATAAATATATACTAATATTTAAACATTGACCATTGCATCGATCAAGTCCATAATCACTCATATACTATTATACCTGTAGGGCAAAACTGCCTTCCGGAGAGATCCTTGTCAATTGTATAGAAACTTCCACGTATGTTCCGGTTACCCAAAAGAAATCCAATTCACAATCCAAGGTGATGCATAAAGTTGTCGTTGTTAAAATCAATCCGGAGACTACAAGTGGTGTACAGGGCAAACGCCCCAGAGTTTCTCTTGCACGTAAATGGTTGGAGCCAAACAAAACTAGAGTAAGTCCATACCCAAGGTAATGGAACTCCCAACTAACATCGTTGGAATAGATGAGGTGAAATCAAATAAAACGAAGTATAAATGAAATGGAAAGCGGAAAAGTTGAACACATAAACGTGAAAAGGTAAAATTGAAATTTAAATTGAAAGAGAAAACTGCAATTAAAATTGAGAGCCCTGAAAAAACATACACGTACATGAGTACATATATATATATAAAAAAAAATAAAATACCAACTTACTGAAAGATGGAGAGCGGCTAGAATCGGTGATCCCAAATATCAAACCATTTGGATACAACCAAGACAAAATAGCTTTAATTTCTTAAAAAATACGTCAAAACGAACATTGTGCGGCGCCTAAAATAACCAAAAATGCACACACAAATTAGTAAACTTCTAAGATCCCATAATTAAATTAAATGGAAAGCCTATAAAAGGCAATTAAATAGAAAAATTCATGAGAGAAATTTTACCAACGTGCCTGGTGAACCATTTGAGTAGAACTGATCTTCTAGAATGGCTTCGAATGCGCCTACCTAGTGGTGCAGAAATCCTTAGGAGCTGCAATCCTCTTTACACCAACGTGTAATACTTTATGCCTACTTTTGGTAATGACAATAGCTTAAATCCATAATTAAAGGTTGTTTTTGACATGTAACATCTACTGTTCCTAAAATTGCCGGTGTGATAGATCTACAAGCAGTTATTATCCTTTCCTTCATATTTTGTACTGTTGTTGGTAAACAATTTCCTTGACGTATCCCCATAAAAATAAATCCAGATCTGGGGATCTAGCAGGCCATTTAGTGAGTCCATTTCTTCCACCATTGAAGTGGGTAGGTATTATTTAAGTGGTCTCTAACTGCATTTAAATAATCTTGCTGAAACCACATCCTATTTTGAACCAGGAATATTCACCAATAATTGTGGCAGATAGTTTTCCAGAAAATGAAGATAAATAGCTCCAGTCAATGTACCATCAAAAAAATGTGGCCCTATTACATGTTCTCTAATAATTCCCCCCCAAACGTTTATAGACCATCTGCGCTAGTTATCAACTTGCCTAAAAAGGCAAGTTGATAATTTTCCGAAGCATAATAATGGAAATTGTATCTATTAATAAATCCATTTTTATGAAAAGTTGCCTCATCAGTGAATAAAACATTATGAAAGAAGGTGACATCTTGCATTTTATCTCTGGTCCAATTACAAAGCTGTAGACGTCATTAGTTAATGGTGCATTTGAATGATGTATTTGAATATGATATGCATGAAACTTATTTGTTTTTAAGATTCGATCGTCTACTTATTTCTACTAACGAGCTTACTTCTCTCTGACTAATACGGGAATTCTCAACCGTTACCAGCACCACAGAAAACTCATTTTCTTCATTCACAACAAGTTTTATTCTTTCACTTTTTTAAATTCAATATTTTCAGTTACCACAAATCTATAAAGAAGGTTTTGGAAGCTGCTAACATCAGAAATCCTTCTTTCAGGATATCTTTGCTTATTAATTCTAGTGGCAAGCAAACAATTCCTGTCCGACTCGCCCAAAAAAAAGTAATGTTTACAAGTTCCGCTTTAAGAAAATTCATTTTGTAAAACTCTAAATATTTTAAATTTAATACAAATGATAACTGACGATCGATAAGTGCGATAAATGTTCGTTTGTACAAAACAATTTATACCAAACTGAGGTTTTATTGCTTGTCGAATAATGAAAACAGCAAAAAAAATTACAAAAAAGTATTACAGTAAGGGCCAGTGAAATACTATTTACCCACTACAATGGATTGGATTGGAAGAAATGGTCCTACTAAATGGCCTCATTTCAAAATTGCATAAAGACGTCTGTCAACCAAAATGGACAACATGGAGCATTTATTATAATTTTTTCTAATGAATTATTTGAAGAAACCTCTATATTTCAAGTTTATTCTTGAATTTTGTACTTATTGCTCAATAAAATGAAAATGGTTGCAATTAGCTATAGGGAAGTACTTACAAAAAAATGTTGGTTTTTCATTTCTTCATCACATCGTAAAAAAATATACAGGGTGTCCTATTTGAAAAAATTGAGATAATTCAATTTAAAAATTTCTTAATTTAAAAATAATTTTTTGCTACCTTGTACATTTCTCGGAAGTAAAAATGATTCAAGAACATTAATTAGATCTCGGAATCAGTATTCACATAAATTTTTCTTAAAACCCATAATTTTGACTTTGGTGATTTTTTCAATATGCATCTACAGATGCCATTATTTCAACAAAAAAAATTTATTACATTCAAGTGGTTGGGAGATAGTCAATAGTAATATAGGAATGAATAGAGTCTAGAAAGAGGCTTCAAAAAATGTACTAATATGCATAGCATTCCATTAAGAAAAAGGCACTTGATCCTGTAATTTCGTCTTGGCTCGCCCTGTATATTTGAAAAAAAATTCCGGTTATAGACCTTTTTCTGAAATCGATCGGGAATGTCTACATTTTTGGCGCGATTTTAGAGCGAAAAATGCACAATTCCAGTATTTTAGTCCGTTGCTAGGAAACTATCAGAAAACAGACCGGAAAAGATCCGTTGCCAAGCAATGATCAACAAAGCCGTACGGGAATGTTACTTCCCGGCCTAGGTCGGGAAGTAACAATCCCGTACGGTTTTTTATATATATTTTAATATGTCAATATTTTTGATTTTTATACGTTTAAAATAGTATTGATTGTAATTTCAGAATTTTTTTTTTAAATGTTTATTTTTTTTATTTTTATACGTTTAAAATAGTATTTATTGTGATTTCAGAAAAAATAGTATGTGTACTTCGGTGTGAAAGCACATTCCCAGACTTCGATGCTTGTTGGCCTCGGCTAGCGCCTCGGCCAACAATTGCATCGTCGTCCGGGAATGTATCGCTTTCACACCTAGATACACAATATACTATTTTGCTAGCTTACTCGTATTTTTTTTTTAATTTCTAGCTATCCACAGTGGGCCGAAAATTTCAAAAAGTGGCCAAAACCTAATTTTGTCATAGGTCGATTAACAATCACATATGTGATTGTTAATCGACCAATGAAATATAATTTAAAAAATAAATGTCAACAGGGGTGGCTTTTAGGGGTCGTTTTTATGAAAAATTGCGTATTTCAGCTTTTTTCGGTTGGACTTGCAAGCCGTTTGAATAAGACCGAAAAACTAATTAAAAACATATTTACCAGCGGGGGTTGCTTTTAGTGTAGACATTGGCATGTTAATTAATTTTTTTTGATTAACGCTTTCGAAAACCGCTTAACTAATCCACAAAAAAAATGAAAAATATTTACTTCCAGGGGTTGTAAAAGTATAAAGAATGAAAAGAAATAAATAAGTAAATAACTATAAAACTGATTTTTTTTCGAGACATTCCTTGAACAGGTCAAATTTTATTGATAATAAATACTAATTATAAAGATAAAAAGTTATTTAACAATTGATTCCGCATCCCCTTGCGTCAAGCGAGTGATACTGCCGGTGCTCGAAGAATGCGTGTCGCACGTTATAAAAAATCCAAAATTGCGAAAATTCGCTTAAAATTGCCTACGATTTTTTTTTGTATGTTATAAAGGAATATCTGAGGTATTTTTTATATATTTTTCTAAGCCATGACAACGTAAGACTTTTTTGGTGGCTCTACACAAATTTGAACCTACTCGTAAAAGGTTCGGATAAACCATCTAGAGCAGCGATTTCGTAAGTCTATCGTGTCGTTTTTTTTTTGGCGTAAAACCAGGTCAAACATGTTAGGTTCCTTTGAGTATGTCACCGGGCATATGAAATCATATTTTACGACATTTTTTTGTGGTCTCGAACTTTTTAAATCAATAAAAAGTGAAAAAAATGTATTTTTAAAGAAAATTGTTTTTTTTTTGTTTCTACCGCCATATCTTTAAAACTATTAAAGGTACCGAAATTTGTTTTGTGCCAAATTAAAGCACACACTCTAGCGCTTTTGCCAATATAAACGGTTTGGGCACAATTCGCACTTTTATTTCTCTAAAAATCAGATAAACTAAAAATATATATTTTATGTATAGAAATCTTCACCAATTGATAAACTTTTTTATTTTTGGAAATATTTACATACATGCAGCGAAGAAAATAAAGCCTAATAATAACAAAAGTTTTTGAAACAATATATTTTTTCCTAAAGTGTACCGTTTGGCAACAGCGATTTTTTTTATCAGCGCTAAAAGCGACATTGGGACGCAATTAATACACCTCGCATGCAGGGTTGGTCAGATTAGTCGCGTAGAAGTGGCGGTTGTCGAAAATCATTCATTGTTCGGATAAACATTGTGACAATTGAAAATATGCTTGTTTTAAGGAAGGCCTAAAATGTTGCAACGAGGGCCAATGTCGTTCCTGTAACAACATTATTAAAGATTTCGAGGCAGATGTGAACGAATTACAATGCTATTAATGTAGGGCGTATATAAACTACATACTACATATTTATCTATCCAAATAGAAAATTTATTTCAACAATAAAACTCATTTTATGCGTACGTTTTTACTTTCATTCGTTTAAAAATGTCTAATAAACTTACTAATTAGGTGGGTAGTTAGTAACACTGATTGATATTTATAGATTACACGATTACACAGACCCACAAAAAAAAAGTTCAAAGCAGCGAACCAGACCCATGTACCTCTATGTATTTTCGGTCGCTGAATCCGAATCCGAGGTCAAAAAAAATCGTACATCCCAAAATCATTAGCTAGAGCCAAAAGAGCCTGAAATAGGATAAAAAGAAGATAAAGCTACGAGAATAGTTGTTACTTCTTAAGCAGTCGAATTATACAAATTAAGGTAAACAGCAGCGTACATACAATAGATATGAAACACACCCCCAGGGAGGGGCGAAAACTAGCCCCCATATGTAAAAAAATCGATCCAAAACAGCAATGACTGCTGAAAAAGCTCGAAATGTCTAAGTTTTGTTAAAGTGTTAAAAAACTACAACAGGTCCGACGTAATCTTCATAAACTGCCTCTATAGGGTTGAGAACAACCACTCTTAAGTTCAAAGGACTCGAGAGAAACGAGAAAAAACGTAAAATCCAACAGGATTTCTATTTTCATGGATGCTATGATTGACTGAAATTGCATAGTACCCTAAAATAGAACCAGAAATTTACGTACCATCAACATCCTACACTGTCAACCCTCAGAGGGGGTGTGAAAACTACCCCCTATGTAAGATTTAACCATAAAAAGTTACAGTGACTTTTATAAAAATTCGAAACACCTGCGTTGTGTGGAAGAGAGAAGAAACTGAACTATGTTCGACGATGTGCTTGAAAACCACCCCCACTGGGTTGCAAGATATTACCGCTATATCTGTAGGATGCTGGAAAAACAGAGAAACTAACCTGGTTTACATTTTTATGGATTAATGCTATGATTGGCAAAAATCGTGTAGCACACTTACAGTTTGAAACTCATGTCCTATAAATGTTATTAAGTAATACCCCCAGAAAGGACGTAAACTACCGTAATTCAAGATGCAACGAAAAAGCTATACTGTTGCTTACTCGTTTCATTTTCATAGTTTTTTTTATAGTCTCTCAACCCCGTGGGGGTGGTTTTCAGCACAGCGTCGAACATGTCTAGTTTCTTCTCACACAAGGCAGGTGTTTCGAATTTTTATAGTTAGTCACTGTAACTTTTTATAGTCAAACCTTACATGGGGGGTAGTTTTCACACCCTCTGGGGGTTGACACTGTAGAATGTTTATGGTACGTAAGTTTCTAGTTCTATTTTAGAGTACTACGCAATTTCAGCCAATCATATCATCCATGAAAATAGAAATCCTGTTGCATTTTACGTTTTTTCTTGTTTTTCTCGTGTCCTTTAAACTTGGGGGGTGGTTGTTCTCAACTCTATAGGGGCAGTTTATGAAGATTACGTCGATGCAGTTGATGCAGTTTCTTATCACTTTAACAAATGTTAGACATTTTGAGCTTTTTCAGCAGTCATTGCTGTTTTGGATCGATTTTTTTATATATGGGGGCTAGTTTTCGCCACTCCCTGGGGGTGTGTTTCATATCTATTGTATGTATGCTGGTGTTTAACCTTAATTTGTATAATTCGATTAATTAAGATGTAACAACTATTCTCGTAGCTTAACATTCTTTTTACCCTATTTCAGGGGTGTTCTTTGGCTCTAGCTAATGATTTTGGGGCTGTACGATTTTTTTTGACCCCGGATTCGGATTCAGCGACCGAAAATACATAGAGATACATGGGTCTGGTTCGCTGCTTTGAAATTTTCTTTTTTTTTTTTTGTGGGGCTGTGTTAGGTATTTATATCTACCTACTTGTCTTTTTATTATTAAAAGTAGACTATTTAATATTTATTGTACCATTTCTTAATATTAACAACATATGATCAATACTACTGTACCATATATGAAATATTGAACAATAATAGATCCCCTAGATGCTTTTGATCACTATTGGTTTTGTATCTATTGATATAAGTTAAACTACTACATACACCCCGACCGGGACCGTCAGGTCGCTGCAGTCGGCAGGTTTGCTACAGCCGAGCGCGCAAGAATATGACTTTTGCCCGTTAAAAAAAATCGCTGACTCAATACTATGAACGGGACATGAAAAATTTTTATCCTAAAAACTATTGGCTTCAATTTGTACGCAGCATGTATATACAAATTTTCATAAATAAATTTTTTTCTCGATTGCCTAAAATTACTCTACTGAAAATAACAAGTTTGAGTTTCCTATTATTTTACCAACTTGAAAAAAATAAATCGGGTTCACGTGGGACGTTGTTCGAAGCGCTATTGTGTCTACTTTAAGTTAAAAAAAAATAGCTTGATAGCACAAATATTTTCAGAGATATAGCGGTGGAGACGTTAAAAAACATATTTCATTAAAAATCTATTTTTTTGAGTTTTTCCGAAATAAAGAAGTTCTCGACCACCAAAAAATGTCGTAAAAAATGATTTCGTGTACACGATTATCTTACTAAAGAATCCCACTAAGTCTGGTTTGGTTCTACGCCGGTTTTTTCTCTACTAATCTATCTGTTTTTAAATTCAAAACTTTATTTATGCAATATATCAAAATAAAGTACATACCTCAAAGAAACTGCTGTAAAAATTTCACTTTGAATCATCACGTTTTAGGCACACACTATCTCTTCAAAAGTTGGTGATTAAATGAGGTACCGGAAAAACGGTGCTGTACAAAGGGTCGTGTATGCGAGACCCTATCAGATAGAGATATCGTCTAAATGGCCTTTGTATTCTTGGAAAAGAAGCATTGACCATTCCTTTAACTACCCCCAAGATGTCAAAGCAAAATTCGAAAGTTGAAAAAAAGCATTTTTGGCCACTTTTTATAAAATTTGGCCCACTGTGCTATCGTAGAACTAAAGATATCCAAGTCCGACGCACTCTTGCCCCACCCTGTATTTAATTCTCTTTAATATAATTTTTGAAACTCGTCAGATTCATCAGTTGAAGAAATACTCTCCAGAAATTTGATTATTTTACTTTTACAATAAATGTTCTCGTCTGTTATTATTTGTTTATGAGTTTAGAATATTTAATTCATCAATTCTATCCTTTAATGAAAATATATTTAAACAAATTACCATACCAAAAAAGGATATATTCCTTGAATAACTATTCCTTAGTAATGAAATATTTCACACCGGAAAAACATAAAAACTGTACAATGAGGCAACAATGGCAAATTTTGCTAATAAAATTTACGGTTTAGAAAAATATTTATTTTCATTTTCCGCGAGTAAAGAAAATAGTCATATTTATTGCAACGCAGTAAAATAAATTCTACGTCCATGATTTTCTTCAGGAAAACACTATAGGGACCATTTCGAAAACGTAATGTGTCTTGGCCATTACTGTAACGTGGAACTGCTCCCCCAACTTCATGCAGCGTTCAGTGAAATACATGTGTATCACGCTCTTGAGAAATAACATGTGTATGTAATTTTGTATATAAATTTCGTCTAGGGTAGATACAACATCACCTTTATACGTACGTAAGCTTAAACCAAATGTGTTTCTTTCTATATATTCATTCCATGTCAGTTTTATATCAATTTTTTAATAGCCACCTTTATTTAATAATATAGCACAGTTGAATTGATTATTTTTGCGGCAACATTCCACTAGAAATTTTATTGCTGATTCTAATGTATTATGACCTCCTGACTACGAAAAAAATATTTGCACCCAAAAATTCCTGGTGCGTCAAAAGTTATATGCACTTTTTGACACGCTTTCACGAATTCTCTACTTATCTGCTTAATATATCTTGTACTGGTAATCGAATGGGAATTTTAAAAACACTGGCGTAGCACTTTTTTTCCATCGTAGGTTCTTTTAGGCACCTACCTTGAGGGGATAAAATTCAATTTATATTTTTTTCCAAAAAAATGCATTTTTACAATGTTGCATTTGCATTTTTGAAAGTAGAAAAATTGAACTTTGTCCCTTAAAGTACCTAAAACAACCCACAATCGAAAAAAAAAAAGTGACGCACAATGCCTCCTTAATTCTGGAGGAAGAATAAACATTTTTTTGTTTCGTCTGCCATCTTTGATCGTTCTATTTGACTTACAGCGTCCGCTTTTAGCGCACTGTATGTGACCATATATGAGTTTTATTATACTCTTCGCAAAAACGAAGAGTATATTGCACTTGATCGGCACATTTCTAAAACCGGAAATATCGCTCGTAGAGAAAAAAATTTCATATCATTGTGTTAGTGAACGAATTCTGAACAACTTTCAAAATGTCTGTCTGTCCGTCCGTCACGTTTCTTTTAAGCATGATAACTTAAGAAAGAAAAGTCCGATTGTATTGAAATTTGGAAAGTAAGTTAGTGTTAGCTAGAGAAAGAACCTTTTGTTTTTGAAGAAAATGAATCAGTAAATAAGAAAGTTATTAATCATTTAATTTTAAAAAAATATATTTTCTTAATTTTTGTCGCTTGTATTTAAACAGAAATCTTGCGAAATGTTATCTCTATAATATACATTTTTTTGTTTTTGCATTTTACTAATATATATTTTATAATAATATGTCTAATGCGTTGAAATATGGCTCTCGAAAGATATATATATATATATTACAGACATTCAATTTTTGTAGAGATCTCTGATGGTCCAGTGGCTAAAGTTTAAACTGGACGGTAGCCCGCTTGCCCGCAACATTACCCGAATCAGACAGCATAATATAAGACACCCTCTATCATACCAGGCGTTGCCTATCTTCCGGCAGCATCCGTAGCCCTACTTCCTTCTACGATAACTTACCCCCTACCCTTACTCTTATCTTTCCTCAACTTTACATCTTTCCAATCCCTCTTTCTCCCCATTTATGTTTGTAAAATTTTGTTCTTTTATCCTTTTTTGTTATTTTTGTTCGTTTTTTGTCTCTCTAAATCCTCTCTAGGCCGAAGACTTACCTAAATCCTAATTTTTTAGACCACAATTTTATTTCCACCTTACCTTCCTTGTCGATGATCAGACCACAAGTTCGTCATTTGTTCGAACGGGTTTTTTCGTTTTGTTGTGTTCCCCGTATCAACAATTAAAATTACGAAGTGCGCTCGCCTACGATTTTAGTGTTCTCAGTGTTGTGTTTATTTTTAACTTACTTTTAGGTCCATGTGGACACATCAAAAATTTTAATCTAGTTTTTAATTCTGCCCATGGCAGACAGGAGCTTCTAGCACCCTCCCTGGAATTTATTTCCAAGCCGAACACCTACCCCTCCCAGCCTCATACCCACCTCGGCGATGTTCGCCATGGTTGTCTGGCTGGCTCCGGACAAGGATCCGGTGAGGCACATATATTGTACTTAAACTTAAAATAAAATATTATTGTTGTTGTTGCTTTGCAATCTAAAGATCCCGTGTTAGAATCCTTGTAAGGTTGGATGTTTTTTTTTTAATTTTTTTTTCATATATTTTTTTCACAACAAAGTTGGTATCACAAAATTTAGGATGTGCAAAAACTAACATTATTTACAAAAAAACTGCGAAGAGTATCCTATAGAATGTGTAACAATTATATAAAAAGCTCAGTAGATTGGCGAAGAGTTTTTAGCTTGTTTTTGCTAACTTTGGTGAAATTACTTCTTCTTATCGAAAAGATATTCAATTTTCATTTTCCAGCCATTTTTGGCGTTTTCTTTTTTTTTTTTTTTTCAAGATGTCGGATTGGCCTACACATGTCGGACAGGTCTATATTTTTTAACAATTTTATTTCAAATAAGCCAGTATTTTTAAAATTCCCATTCGATTACTAGTATAAGATAGATTAAGCAGATAAGTAGAAAATCCGTGAAAGCGCGTCAACAAGTGCATATAAGTTTTGACGCACCAAGAATTTTTGGACGCAAATATTTTTTCTTAATTAGGAAGTCATAATACATAAGAATCAACAATAAAACTTTTAATGAAATGTTGTCGCTGAAAAAAATTGAATTAAATCAAATCGAGTGTACTAATAAATTAACTGAACGCAATGATTAAAGCAATCACTTTAAGGAAGTCGTCGAAAAAGTAGAAGTAAAGCATCCTGCATCATTCTTATGGTAAACTAGTTCACAGTGCATTATTGAAATTTTTGTATATGTTGGAGATTGTGACCTCTTGAGCAATAATTTCAATGGGTACGACGTACAACCTTCAGAAGTAAACTGTTTTTGAGCTTGTCAAATTTTTTCAAAAATAGTATATTATTCAACGAGCGGGTAATGCTCGTTATTACTCAAGAGCATGGCGTTTATTCATCCGAGTAAGTAATCGCTATTACACGCGAGTGGAATACTGTACTTTTTTAATAACTACTCAACAAGAAGTTGCATTTTAAGGTTTTGCCGAAAATAATAATTGTGAGAATTTTACATAATATTTAATATACTTAACAAATTTTATTAATAAAATTAGTTATAGCTTGAAATCATTATTTCAGAATAAAATTCTGCACATTAGTAAAAATACCTAATAGTAATTTTGAAATAAAAAAAATCTACATAATATGTGCGTGGCAAATTGACATGCGCATGACAGATTGAAAAAAGTAATGGCATACGCGATGTCTTTTAACTTTAAATCGTCTTTTGTGATTGCTCGACGGAAACACAAACGGAAAATAGTATTTGAATAGTTTTCTTTAACTACCTGCCGGATAATCACGGTAACAAAATGGCGAGATATTTATGAAAAAATGCGAAGACGCACATTGTATCGGTCATAACTTTTCAATTTTTAGGCAGGAGAAGAGAAAAAAAGTTTTAGCGTAATCGATAATCTTTAATTTTGTTCTTTAACATTTTTGGCGCATCTGCCATAGTTTCTGAGAGATTTCACTTTTAAAGTAGTATTTTGACTTAAAAACGTTCGGCACTATTTTTAAACATATCTCCGGAGAAAAAGTTTACAGATATTTTAAAAAAAGCAAAATGTTCCTCGATTTATGAACTTTTCCTTTGAGATTTTTTATTTCTGAGCGAAGAGTGATATCTGGAAAGAAGACGAAACGCGAAATCTTTAAACAGGTCTATTTTAATACAAGAGTTAAAGAGCCATATTATGATGTCATAATGGAAACAAGGGGAATTGCGTTTGATGCACATCGTGAATCGCATCGGAGAAATCGAAAATTCGAGCCCACAGGAGAGTACGAAAAATGACATTTTTTCACAATCGGCGGAATCGATGACACACTTATTATTAATAATACTAGTTGTATTTTTCGTACCGGTAATTTCGTAATTTATCATTAAAATATTTTTTTCACAACTTGTGCAAATTATTTAAAAAAACTTGATAGTAATGTTAGAATTTAAAGAAATTTACATGTGCATGACATTTGGAATCGAGTTATGGCATACGTGATGTTTTTTAAATAACAATTTTAAATCGTCTTTTTTGATTGCTCCACAAAAACTGTTGGGTAGTGAATATGGACTCTTGTGATTAATCCTAGCCCATTGAGTAATGAATTATTACCTGCGCTCGTGAGCCTTAAGAACCATTACTTCTTCATAAGTGTATCGATAATTAATGGATTATTAAATAGTCGTGGAAAATAGTATATTATTCAAAGATGAGTGAAATGATGGCTATTACTCACGGGGATGATATTTACTGCACGAGCAGAAGGCGAGTGTCGTAATTCATCCGAGCAAGGAATAGCTCTTACATGCAAGTAGAATACTATACTTATTATACTACTAATCATCGCATAATCATTCTTTCAGAACAAACTTGTGCCAATTAATAAAAAAAACCTGATTGTAATTATAAAATTTAAAGAAATCTGGATGGCCATGACATATATTGATATTTGCATGACATTGAATTGAGTCATAGCATACTCGATGTTCTTGAACTCTAAGTCGTCTTTTATGATTGCTGAATAATGAAAACGAACTCACGGCCGTGAGTAATGAGCCCCATTACTTATTCAGAAACGTATCTATAATAAATGAATCATTCAATGTTCGTAGGATATATAGTGAAGCAAGGCCCAGCACATTGATATCGACGTTGCTGTTCATGTCTTTCAATGCTGTTGAGTGATACCTACCAAAAAAATCTATATTATTTAACACTGACATAATTATCGTGTGTAAAAATTACTGCAAGGTCAGATTGGTGGAAGGTGCTTAAAAATATATAAACCTAGGTAATGAACAATAGCACAGGCACACAAAAAAATTGACGTGCGAAGATCTAGATCACTGAATTCCTACTCATTTGAAGGCTAATAATCAAAAAAATATACTACTACTTTTAGCTTGGCTCTCATTTTTTTTTTCTTAACAAGTATTGATTCTATTTGACAATATGGTTGGGCCATTTTAATCATTCCAGAGTAATATCTCCTCAGGAAGGAACACTAGCGAAAAATGTTTCAGACAAAATTTGTTCCGTTCAGAGGAAGACGTCTTTTCGGCAGAACAGTTTTCCACGCACAGTTTTACCTCATGAGCGTAGGTGGAGCTAACTTTTGAATTTTTAATGGCACCTTATGTTTTTTATCGCGTATTCTGATTAGATAACTTTTGTACCAAAAGTTTTTTTCTCCCGATGAGCGGGGATGGGGTAAATTTTGAATTTTCAAAATCCTTTCCTGAACTAGGGCATTTTTAGGAAAAATGTTTCAAACAAAAGTTGTTTAATTCAGAGAGGGACATCTTTTTTGTGAAATATTTTTCCTAAAAATGCTCTATACGCGATAAAAAACACAGGGTGGTATTAAAAATTCAAAAGTTAGCCCCACCCCCCGCTGATCAGGGGTGGGATGTGGAAAATTGTTCTACCCAAAAGATGCTAGTGTCCCTTCCTGAGGAGATATTACTGTGGATTCATTAAAATGGCCTAACCATACTGTCTAATAAAATCAGTATTTCTTAAGCAAAAAAAAATAATAATTGAGAGCCAAGCTAAAAGTAGTAGTATATTTCTTCAATTATAGCTTCCAAATGAGTAGGAATTAAGTGGCTTAGGCCTTCGCCCTTAATTTTTCTTTTTGTGTGCCTGTGTTCATTACGTAAATTTATATTTTTAAGCATCTTCCACTAATCTGACCTTGAAGTAATTTTTACACAAGATAATTATGTTAGCGCTAAATAGTATAGATTTATTTCGTAGCTGTCACAGCACCCTCAAAAATTAAATTATTTTTTTTAAATACTAAAATGTAAAAAATATATGAAATATAAAGCTATTTTATATCAACGTCTCCTATTAATTTCAATTAATTAGCTTCAATAGTTTTGAAAAGAATTAATTTTAAATTTACCCATAACTCTGGTAATATAGATGATAGAGGTTTATTATATATTTTATTGAGCATTCCTAGTCATAAGCAACATTCATGTGATATTCATTCACGGCCAATAAACCGCTAGGCCCAATTTCATATACTTAACTGGCTAGACTCTTTTGTTTTGCATTTTTGGATAGTGCATTTCACTTTATAGAGCAAAAAATCCCCATCAGCAACATCCTGTGTAGTATTTCCTTCGGTGTTTTCATCTATACTTTTAAATTCATCGAATAGTACTTACTGACTTAACATTTTTTCTCATGCCATTTGCAGTAAAAAGTGATAGTGGATATGGGACAATTTTATACTTGAAATACTCCATCAGCTCATCTTTTCCTTTGGCTTGGCGACAAACTAGCATATTTTGGTACATCAAGGGATCGATTATAAAAAAAATTAACCCCTTTCAACCCCCATCGAAAAATAGCCGTATTTCGGTTAATTATTGCTATAAAATTAACTTGAAAGCTCCAACTTAAAGGTAATTTTGTCAGAAACAACTTTTATTTGAACTATTTTTTTGTAAGTGCCATATTTCCCGAGAAAATAGAGAAAAATCGTTTTTACCTCCTATAGGTTCCCGCGGATCCGTAAAACTCCTAAACTTTTTGTTTCGAGAAGTTTGGCCTATTTTAAACTTATAACAAGTTTAAATTCTGCACAATTTTTCTTCGAGTTACAGTAATTTTTTCAATATTTTCCTGTCCTGTACAAACTACATTACATAATATCTTCAAGAATTATAGGTAACTCTAAATCGAAGTTAGAAACGAACCCCATGGTCAAAAAAGTAAGTGAGTACTTTATTCGGTTAAAACAACACATAGCTCACTAACTCACTAACATAAACAACATTGTAAATATACAAACAATATACTTTACCATGGCTATGAATATATATAATACATACATCGAAATATGTACATATTGTACATACAACATTTTCACATGTGTATTTTTGTATGATTTATATATTATATAAATCATCGAAATAGTACAGGCATAAATTATTTATCAAAACATTTTCATTTCTTAGAAAATTATTCAAATTAAAAAAATATACTAGACTAGACTGTATATTTCTCTATATGTACCATTTAAACCTGTAATACAAATAGTTGCATATATGTACATATAAAACATATTATGTTTTCTTGTAGCCTCAAAAAAAGTCTAGTGTCAAAGTCAAAGCGTGCATACATTTCAACGTGTCTCAAGCATTCAGTTTAACCGTTTAAAACTTATTAAGTAGTCATTGAACGAACTGTAAAGAAAGATTTTTTTTTCTAATATTATTAACATAAAACATTTTTGTCTAGTTTTAAATTATGGTGTGGGAAACTTAATATTGCATTTGCATCATTTTCAACAGCTATTAGTTTAATGCAATCGGGTCACTTATTTATTTTAAATACACTGCTTTCTGAAAAACTAGACGCACTTATTGGATTTTTGTTGGTAGCGTATTTCTTATTTCCCCAACTCCCTCCTGTTTCACGTAAAACTAATAACTCCAATTAAAGTTTATATAGACCGTCATCCAATTCCATGTCATCGATTACTGTAATCCAATTTCAGCAGTCCAAATTGAGGTTGGCATAGTTTCCTACGGACAGGGGAGAAAATCTCTGGAGAAATGTCGAAGGCGCAGTGAAGGATCTAATGCAGACGAATTACTACTCAGGTGACGCTGGCCAAATAGCAGTCACTGTCGAGTGAAATATAAACCAAGAATAATTATTTAAAATTATATGTTAGAAAAATAAGGATAATTGGGACTCGTCTTTGGCACTGTGGATTTATTCTTAATTGGACAAAGTTACATGTTAAGAACATACTATTCTACTAACTCATCTTTAAGAGCTACAAGAGGAATAACAGAACATACAGTTTATCACAGAAACCTGAAAAATGTTTGTACGTGACACACGCCATTTTATATTTTATTACGAGTGCAGTGGTAAATCAGTAAAGAAAATTCCTTACAATAAAATAGTATATGAATTTTAGTGAGTATTCAGTAATACAAGCCAAATATCATATTCTAGATGGATATGAAATCAAAATTTGTAGGTGGATTTTCACGTTTCAGACTACGTAGATTGCAAGAAATAAAATCTTTCAATTCCATCAGTCTGTCTGGTGTTTGACTGTCTCTTAACGGCATATCTGCATATCCAGTCATAGTTGGCGCTTTTGTCAAGGAAGAACTGGGATGCACTTCCAGTGAAAAATATACAGGGCGGACTTCTAAAGATAGTAATTAAGGAGACAGTATTATCTCGCATGTAGTTAACACAACTGCCAAGGAAGAAAAATATGGAAAATACACATGAAAATACACATCAAAAATTGTGACTGAGAGTAATAATAGTAATTATTACAATTGTCAAAGAAAAGCATGAAAAAAATATACAGGGTGGCCACCCTAAGAAAATTTTACGGAGGACTATAATATTTTGCATGCAGCTAACACAACTGTCAATGAAGAAAAATATGAAAAATATACAGCGTGGTTACCCTAAAAAAATATTGAAAAAATGTGACGGAGGGCAATAGAACTGGCAAAGAAGAAAAATATGTCAAAAATGCACAGGTTGGCCAAATTTTTGTTGGCATCAGCCACTCCCCTACCACACCCACCACCTACCTGTGACATATCGTTTAATGGGTTTTTGGAATAGACAATTTGAAATATTAAAGTTCTATGAAGGTTTTTTATCCAGATACTTAGTGGTGTGCAGATATAGTACAATATTTTTTGGTTAAATAGACTTGGATGAAGCAGTGGTTCTTTGGTAGTGGTTTTTCTGAGTATGTTTCTAACAATTATTGTTTTCTGAGAAATAAACACATTATACACGTTTTTTTACTAAAGAGGTAGGCCAGGTAAGACTCGACAAATCTGGTGGCAGAGTAACAGTAAAAAAATTATTATTTTAGTTTATTTCGTCTTAAAGGTTACGTTCTGTAGTTTTCTGTTTTTATTTTACAGTTTTTATAATAATAGAAGATTTTTAAGTCAATATTTGCAGTTTATTTTAAAGTTCTTTAAAAAGTAAATTTTATAATTAAAATAAATTGCAAAAATGCGAAAATAAAAACTTAAGGCGTCTTGGACTGTGTAAGGGTCTGCCCTGACCAAAATAAGCCCAATAGTCAAACAAAAGTAATCAAGTATGTTCAATCACAGGCATGATTATGAGATTTTTAAATATTACCGTCACTTGAGAAGTAAGAGAAGTAAAATATATAGTCTTTCTGAGTTTATAAAAATGGTCAGCTACAAGAAGCGACTAGAAACTCCCCACCAAATTCTTGCGAAAATTCCGTCGCGGGACTCGGATAATTCTTTCTTGGTGGAAGATGAAGGGAAACGAGCGAAGTGTGATATGTAATTACAATCAGAATAGCATCTAAGAAAATAATACTACAATATAAGCCAATATGGCACAACTGTCATTCGACCTGTACCAGAACTTTTCTTGCTCAGACACGAATATATATAATATATTAAATTAGTTCACTCTAGTTTTCAACGCTGTCGTGTGTACATTCATACGTACACACACATACACAATTTTTCGTATTCCTGGTACCTCAAAATGTCTGGTCTTATATTAATTTCCCATTTTGAACCAATTACAGTAACCTCCCATTTTTATGGGTAGAGAGATTAAAAATAAACCGGGATATAACTGGTTTCAAATAAAAAGGTATTTACCAAATTCTCCATATTTAATCATTTATTTTGTTCCGCACTGTGAAAGACTCTATCAGCATACGAGTTTGGAAACAAAATAACATACTTGGAAAACGATCTGAAATCCTCTCCTGCATTTTAAATTAATGTTTTAAATTCAATATGACTAAACTTCCATTAGACGTTATTTTCTATGTATTATTATATAAATGCACTTAGTTTTAGGATTGATTCAATCATTTAATACTTTATTTAATTTAAAAATTAATATCTTTTTACTTCACTGAACCGGGATTTAGAATTGTTCAGAAACTAGTTATGATTAACATTTTAAATTTAATACTGATTATACTGAGTTTAAAGAACCTTGTTAAATACTGAATGCATTTCTATTGATATTGAAAAAAAACCACTTGCCATTAAATTGTACATGGGTTACTTAACAAATTATCCTTATTTTTCATGGCCAAGAGAAAAATGCAGAATTTTGTAGTTCTTTTATCCTTACATGGTTAGGGCTGGGGCAGGCTAACAAAGCCAATCTTACTGATCCGCGGTCGTAAAGGGCTTCGGCCCTTCGTACGCCCAATTGACTCGGCACACGCTTGCTCAACAAAGCACCGCACTTCTCTTTTCAGTCAACCGGAAGTTATGAGGAACTCATTGAAATATCCGCAGAACGGAACTTATGCCACACTTCATCATCTCCTTCATTTTGTTAGTTTTCCGGTGTCTTACTGTTTAACGCCTTACAGATCATTCGTTGTTTAATAGAGGCTATGAAATAAACCTTTGGTAAATCCTTAACCAAAAAAAAGCTTTCGCTGATAAGTTATACAAGTATAGTTCATTATTCTTAATTAGCGATGAGGTTCTTAGGGCGTGAGATTAGAGAACACTGTTTAAAACAGAAAATTGGCCTCTAAGAACCACACTTATGATTCTGGAAGGAATGACAATTTAAACATTCTACCAAATGTTAGTTGTGGCATTTCATACAAAATAATAATAATAATAATAATAATAATCTCCACAGGTCGTGGAGAGTGGCTGTAAGGAATTTGCCGGCGCGGCTACCGTGAGGTGTCGGAGGCCACGGAAGTCCTGTCCGGCAGCGGGCTTCCCGGAAAAAAAAATAATAATAATGGGAGAATATCCCGGAGAATGCTTACCATCTTATACAGAAATCGGTTATCCTAGATGCCACTAACATAGTAAGAACGTTCTTGGAACCTTAGACCCGGAGCCATGATCTTGCCTTTAGGGCCGATCATAGCATTCGTTAATAAATCACGGTTACATAAAACCAGTAAAAAAAAAGAAATAATAAAATAACGCATTACAGTGACTTGAAAAACGAGATTCTGGATATGTGGAACATGAAAAAGGTCACTATAGTTCCTGTAATACTATCTGCGCTTGGAGTAATCCTTAAAAGCCTGAAGACATCACTGCAAAAGATTGGTATTGATTACACTACATATCTGAGAATACAAAAAGCAGTAATTCTCCACACAGCTGGTATAGTGAGATCGTTCTTGGGAGTGATTAGTCAATGCTGCGGTCTTAGTACCCGATCACAGCAGACAAACCAGGAGAACCTGTAAGAAAAAATAATAATAATAAAGCAGGAGGGGCTAACCGTCATATATCTAGCCTTTGGTGAGTAGCGCCACCACTTACTCCAGCTGGGGATGCAAAATCGAACGGGCAGCCCTAGCGCATCCGGGAGGGGAGAGCGTCTTCCCCTCTGGTGTCGGTCGTGGGCTTGCTGGGCTAACCACCCACAAGCCCAAACCTCCGGTTCCTATTGGCCGAAGACAGGGCCCCCACGATCGACCTCGTTCGGATAGGGGTCAAGGGCAGGGTGATGAGGCCCAACAAGATCGACAGCCCATTGTTGACGACCGCGACGAACAAGGACGCTTTGAGTAGACAGATGAACTGAGGGAAGACCTTATGCGGTGCTACGAAAGCAGTGAGCCCGCACGAAGGGGATACATGGGGCGAATGCATGTTCTGTGGTGTGCAAGGCACCCAGAACACAATGCCTTCACGCCACAAAACCTGCGTGATTATGTGTCCCACCTTCGTCGCAGGGGCTACGTGAGAACTGCTCCTCAGCCGATGAATGAGGTGGCCGAAGGTCCACCGAATGAGATGGTTGAGGTTGCAGTCCCAGCCGTTCCACTAGTACCAGAGGACCTCAGTGCCAGAAGGGGGTTGCACAACATAAAACCCCCCGGGCCACAAGATCTGGCCAGAGTGGATGCAGAACTTCGTGCAGCGCTACCAGAAGAGGCTGATATTTGGCACATAATTTGTGCCGTGTATGCTGCCGCTCAACGCTTGTCTCAGATGGAGAGGCTGAACAGTGCTTCTCCTCAGGAAGATGGAAGCCAAGATCCGGTCGGCGAGGGAACACGCATCCCGTATCCAATGTGTGATGGACTATATAGCGGCCAATAGGCCTTTCACGCCTAAAGTGCGGCGAGTAGCTGCCAACTTAATACGAGTCCATCACACACTCAATGGGGCAGTGCTGCAAACCACCAAACAGCACTCCCTCGACAGGATACGGATGCTAGTGTCTTGTAAGAAGTCAGTAGTGAGGCGGGCGAGGGGGCTAGCGGAAAATCAACTTTTCCGCAAAAAGCCCTCGCATCTTTTCGAACCGCCTCAGCGTGTTGTTGACAATCCGCCAACTGCAGATCAGGTGGAAAACTTCTGGAAAACGTTGTATGAACAAAAGCTTCCACTCATCAGAGACTCTCCAGCCCTGGCACACTTTGAAACATTTTGCCAAAGGTTTCAGCAACCACAAGAGGTGTGCCAACCGGTAACCCCAGAAGAGGTACGAAGAGCTCTTGAGGGCTCTAAAAACTTTGCTGCTTCAGGTCCCGACAGGATCAATAACTTTTGGTGGAAAAGATTATCCAGTACCCACCACCATTTAGCCAGAATCTTCAATTCATGGCAAATTCCTTCTTGTGTTGTCGAGGGGCGGACAGTGCTGATCCCGAAGAACGGAGATTTGTCTAACCCAAAGAACTACCGGCCGATAACCTATTTAAACGCATGTTACAAGGTGTTTACGCGCATCCTGTACATGCGAGTGCTCCACGCAGTTGAACCGGTTTACGAGCGGATATATGAGCAACGATGGTCAAAAAGGTGTCGCCGGCTGCAAGGAAAACCTGCTGATTGACACGCAGGACTCCGTGCAGTATAAGCTTATTGACATGACATCGCATGAGCTTATTGTACACTTGCTCCGATGTCTTGCGGTACCTGGTCCCGTAGTGAGATGCATCAAAGAACTGATGCCGCTCTGGAAGACTCGTATAATGATAGAGTCCAGAAGGAGTCAGTAGGTATGGCGATACTTGAGCCAGACAGTACGTCACGCATGACGTCATTATCGTCAAGTAGGGAATCTGCATTACCGACCGGAAATTAAAAATGGCGGGAAATTCAAATATGTGATCTGCATTACCGACAGGAAATTCCCCAATATTCAATTTTGGCAATTGGCCCACCCCCTAATTTTGGCAATTGGCCCACCCCCTAATTTTTGGCAATTGGTCCACCCAGTTCAATGACCTTAAATTTTTTCTTTACAATTAGTCCATCCTTAATTTTTGACAATTGACCCATCCAGTTCAATGACCTTGAAGAATTTATTTTGGCAATTGGTCCATCCTAATTTTTTGGTAATTGATTCAACCTAATATTTATTTGACAATTTCATTTTTACTTATTTTTACCCATTTTGAGTGTGGGATCACTGTTATCATGTTGAGTGTGGGACCCTTTATCAGTACACAAGGAAGTCGTGGAACAGGTGATCTTAACTACTTTGTTCCCCATCGCAATCTATCAATCATTCCTTAAAACTGAATACTTATAATTTCCTTTAGAGGGGGGTCACGTGATAATATTTATTTTTGTTAATTAATTTTTAATTTAAATTCTGAATATTTATAATTTTCTATATAGGAGTCACGTGATAATATTTATTTATCATTAATTCTTACTGAATACCCAACCACGCGCCTCTGGATGAATCAGTAATTATATTCTTAGATATACGTACTAGTATTACACTTTATACAGCTAATATATGGACACATCATAAATTTATGTTTTTATTGTAATTATTTTTATGAAAAAATCCAGCCACCGTCTAGGATTCGAACCACCGAACTCCGGTTTGAAAGCACAATGCTCAACACACTGGGCTATCGAGGTACCTGACTTCAAATCGATTAATACTGGTATACATGAATCAATGCATGACGTCACACACAAAGAAAAGCATGCGCAGTGAAGGCCTACTGTATTAGCGAAATCCGTCAAATCATAGATAGCTTTAATATTTCACTTCATGAAAAATTGATATAACCAGTAAGACGAATAAGTTCAAAGTACATTTTAAACACCTGTAACAATGAAATCTAACGTAATTTTATTTCTTTCCATAAAGGTCATAGAGGTTATCACTAACATATGTACCTAGGATCTGTATTTTAATTCATCGATTAGTAATGGGTACTTATAAGATGAAGAAAAATGAAATAACTATAGATTTTAGAGACAAACAAAAAATATATATCTTCTATACACTGGGCCGGGTAGCTAGTAATCAAAAATTGTTATTAGCAATTGATAGCACGAGCACTAGTCACACAAAACATGATAATCAAAAATGTTCTATGACAAAAAGACACATTTAATTATTGATACCTACTTATATGTTGAAAAAAAAAATGACCTCTAAGTGAATTAATTAACCAATGAGATTGTAACTCGTATTTTTCCTGAAAAAAGCGTTTTCGTATTAACAGGTTTAGAATAATAATTTTTAATTCTGAGGATGTAAAAGTATTTAAGACCGATATTTGAATTTAAAATCATTTTTTCGTTCGATAGCTTATATTAAAAAATTCTTCAAGTTTCAAAAGAATTTCTTATCAATTCAAAATTTTCTCCAAAAACATGAGCCAATGATTGTTCAAGATACATATAGTTTACTTAATTTCTATTCAGTTTCAAATGCAATCATTACATAAAACCTTTCAGGAAACACGCTGTATATTAATTTAGTTTTCAGGAAAGCAAGTATTGGATAGGTAAGTAAAAACTATTTTTATTAGAATTATAAGTTATAAAATACAAAACCTGTGGTATTTTATATAATTTTATTTCCCCTATTCAAAGTATTATACCAGAACTTCTGAGAGAAAGAAATTTAGCTTTCGGATTTTGATTGTAATAAACCAAGTATCTAAAACTAGAATTTTTTCAAGTAATAATATAAAGCAATACCATTGCATTTTATCAATTAAGAGCATACGCTTATCAAAGCCTTAAAGACATTTCCTTTCATATACCGTAGTTGCATAAAATATAAAGAGGTATTGTTCAAACACTTTATAAGAATAATCAAATAACTGCAATTCAGGCGTTTTATAATTTTATTATTCATTGTTAAGATGAATTCCCGTAGGATTGGTAACTTTGTACATTAATCGGCGTGTAGTTTTTTCTTGTGAATAGACATAGTGCCCAGTGTTAGTGTGTTAGTGTGTTACCAACATCGTAAGAAAACAACTAAACATGTAAGTTTACTACATTTTCCGTAAAACTATGAAGAGCTATTTAATTTGTAATTTTAAAATTTTCTGAACTCATATACCTTGCGGTAAAATATTAGTAGTTTGATAATGGATGATGACTGTCAATTTGATAATAAGTTTTTAAAAAAATTCACCGTTTTATAGTTTTTCGTAATTTGAATTCTATTTACCGTTTTATCTGTCTCTAGACGTATTTTTAATAACCTGTGATCTGTGTCGCTTTCAGATTTTTAATTTTTTTACTAATTTCCAATTGATAAAATATACCGACTTACGTTAAATGTTTTTATATACAAGATCTCGGAACAGCATTAGACCTCTTTCATTAAAAAAAAATGATGTAATTGATTAATAATATATAGCATATTTCTTGTTTGATATTTTATAGAAATTTACAGAAATCTTAAAAAGTATCAAAATTATTTCTTAGTAGCAATAAAGGTGTAATGTATTTTTGACACTAAAAAGGTTTTGTTGCAAATAGTACCTAATATATAGATTAACATAATTCATTTTTATATACAGGGATTCTCAGAGTAGTGTTTAAAAATGTGTTTAAAATGTGTTTTAACCACCTTCTGTCACCTCAGTGACCCTCTTAAGTTTAGTAGATCTAGATTTGTCTGAGTCAAGGAGACGGGGCCCTACAGTTTATGTTGGAATCCGAACCACTTCTTGGGGAAAATTTCCAATAAAAAATTTTTTCGCTATGTGGGGTCGAACTCACTTCGCTAGGTACGCTCAGAGTGCAAGCTAGACGCGTCAACCCACTGAGCTACTTACGACATACTTTCTTTTCTAATAAAAACGTTGCAACTCGTAGACTCAAATAAAAAAGTAAATTTAAAAAAAAATCAATCCAAAACACAACAGAAAACATCCTAGATGATAAAAAAGTTTATATAGGAAAAAAAATAAACTTTAGTTTTAGTTGATGATTTAATTTAATATAAAGAAATTTATAATAGATTATTTTTATTATAGGTATATATAAAAAAAAATTTAAGAACTGAGAATAAGTGCATGTGCATGTTGAATACACAGAAGAAGAAGAAGACATTTTATGGTGAGTTTAAAAAACTTATTTTTTTTACTAACAAACTAGGTCGTTTACATTGCAGTTGGGACAAGATATTTTTACATCTAACCAACAGCAATCGGTCGTAACGTAGAATAATATTTAACCGTAAATTCTTTCCAAATTTACAGTGATATTTTTTCTATGCAACATTCAAGAAAAAAATGTATAAAGTACGCGTTTTAAAACCGAAAACCGAGGTACGAGAAAGGCCTTCGGGCTATCGAACGAAAATACTAATACTAAATACTAAATACTAAAAATAATAATGTCTACTTTGAAGAAGGGGTATTATTTTTATCATTTTTGGGCGCTTGGCTGCTTTTTTGATACGCATATTAATATATAGAAAGTACTGAAAAGTTTTTTCTTTTTAAAAAATAAACATAAATCTAGAAATTTCTCTTGCTAGAAATATTTTTACATTTATAGATATTTTACATTTCATTCACAACTCCCTTAACTCTGAAAATGTGGTATATACAACGTCTCAGATTAAGTAGGTACTAAGTATTTTACATAAAGACTATCAATTTACGGAAACATCAACTTGTAATTCTAATACAGGATACATCTAGTCATTCAATGTTTGTACACTGATTTACATAACAATTCATAAACATTATTTTCAGTTATCGTTCACAGAGAGACTACTTATAGTTAATTGAAACTTTATAATTAGCTAGTTTTATACAGTGTCATAAATTCTAAGAATTCTAAGTTAAACTACGAATATATTACGAATAATTTAGTTTTCCCAGGACATAGGAATTCTAAAAATGTTTTTACCAAAGTTTTAAATAGCTGAAATAAGACAACAACTTCTATAAATTCTATAAAAGTACCTAATTACTTTCACATACAGTGGAAGTATAGTAACGACTAAAAAAATTCTGAAAATTTTTATTGTTCAAATAGGCTTAGAATGTCATGAAACGTTGAGAATTTAAGTTTGAGAAGAAAAAATTCTGTCTGTCTGTAGCTTTTTTTGTGCGTACGATTACTCTGGAACCGTTAAGATATTGACTTGAAATTTGGTACACGTACGTATTTAACCGTGATCTGAAACTAGATTATATTTTCATCTTGTTCCGTTGAAGGGTTGGGGTAAATTGGGTTAAATAGATAAATCAAGTAGGTAAGAATCCATAAAATTGGTATATAATATATATAGCAGAAGCTTAAGGTCTCAAAAAAATATATTTTTTGGCATTACTCACCCCATTACCACCTCCACCGTATTATTAAAGAGGGGAAAAAAATTATGATTTAGTGTGTCTACAAGAACCAAAAACCTCAAACATTTTTTACTTCACGGAAATATGAGATGAATACCTGTTTCTGAATGTAATTCTAAGAGTGATTTTTCAGTTGGAATGGGTTTCATTTTTTTTTAACACGTTTCGCTTATTTCTTGTATAGTTCAATATATTAAGATGGAAAAAGGTGTATTATTACAGAAATACTTTGAACTCAAGAAATCTGAATGAAACCTTTCTAGTGAACTCAAATAAACAATTGAAAAGTTCACCTCCTTTAAAAAGTGTGTAAAAGATTTGTTGAAAACTCAAAAAACATCTATTTTTATCAAGAAAATACTTTGAAACTGTTAGAACTCAAACAATTCAAATGATGGAATTACTAAAATCTTCACATAATTATTTTCGAGGTCGATGATTACGGTTTTTCATATTACAATTGAAAAAAAAAACTACCCATGTCCGGATTCGTAATACATTTATAGATATTGTCAATAATGGGCTTGTTACCGATAATTTCTTTTCGTTTTTTTTTTATGGTATTCAATAGAATAGATGTTAAAATTCCAGCTTCATAAGTATATCCAATCCTTAGATATTCAATGTGAAAGATTGGGTTTCAATACAAAGCGCTTCGCAGACTCGTGACGTCATTTTGCATAAACAAAAATTGAAAAAGTACATTGTTTCTGTCATAACTTCTTTGTTTTTCATGCTATAGAAATAGAAAAGCCTAACAGTCTTTCATTTTTGTTCTTACCGCTTTTGACGTAAGAGCCATAGTTTCTGAGATATTTAACATTTGAACTAAATACTTCATCTTATAAATGTTCGGACGTCACCTTTATAATTCCAGATCTCCGAAACCATTAACTCTACAAAAATTAGACAAAAAAAAAACAAACAAAATTCATCCTCAATTTAGTAGCTTTCTTATTTGTCTCTAGCATGTTTTCGCTCAATGTAATACTTTTCCAGTTATTTGACGAATATTGTTTTGAAATACCTTTCTTAAGCTAAAATCACAATTTTCAACTCGTTATAACTTAAAGACTATCAATTCTTATGGAAAGTTACATAGGACCTTTTCGTCTTAAAATTTCAATTTATTTCACCTCCAATGTTTTTAATTATTAAATCTCAACTGTGGCCTGACCATCATCTACAAATTAACGTCACGCGAAACTCCACCTCGTTTTCGCGCGGTCCAACTTTGGTAATTTATTTAAGGGCTTAAACGTCCGAATAAAAACCTAAAATTTGGGAATTGAGTTAAAAGTGCTTTCGATTTATAAAATTTTTAAAAAATGCTGAACGGGCCTGGCCTATTATTTATGATTTTTTATTTTTATTGAATATTTTACCACTTCTGTGAAATATTTTAAAAAATAGATTAGAGAAACCTCCGCGTCAAAGAGTTTGAATTTTAATTTTTTTTTCTAACTAATATACAAAATGTATTAATTACACTTTAAAAAAAATAAACTATAACAAAATGTAAAAAATATTAATTCTGTAGTTCAAAATTAAAATGTTATCGTTTCGGAAACTCTGTTCCATCATCAAAACTTTAACTACTACTAGGAATGTCAAATATGATAGTTTATTATTTTTATTCACTTCGTCTCTAAGCAAAAAAAATTTAAAAAATATAGAATTCGAAAGAGGAGGCCTCCCGTTACAAGAGCCATAAGTAAATTACTACTGTTAATAAATTTAGCGCATATGATTTTCACCCTAGCTATTTTCACAAATTTCATGGAAATATTTGTCATTTTTATAAAGATCATCATGATACATCATCACAAAGTACATTATTCAAGCTTTGAAACCTACCCATAATATGTCAATATCTTATTTATTTTCAGTATTAATGACGTTTGAAGTTTAACATATGAGAAACAGAAATTAATTTTTTAATTTATAAAATCGGCGTTATTTAGAAAAATAAATTGTTTATAATTTTTTCGCTCTGTTTTTATGATCACGTTCGAATGCTACGTCACTGAGTTCCATTCCGAGTATTACTTACAAAATTTCTAGCTCCTATAGTTTTACTCAAACGAAAAAAAATTATGGAAATGTTTGTATGTAAAATTTCATCCTCTTTCATTTTATTCTTATATTATTTTTAGAGAGATCAGTCTAACAAAATTATTTTACAAAAAAAAATATATTTGCACACTTAATTTGTTAAAGAATAATTGTGTAATTTCTACCAATTTTTAGCGAGTTTAGAGAATTTCTAAAACAACGAATGTATTGTATTCATCTTCTTTGTAGTACTCCTGATAAAATATAGCTTCATCAGTATGTAGTAATATAAATAAACTTTTCACCAGAAAATTTTATAGATCAGTTTACTTTCAATTGTTGTATGTGTGTGTGTGTACAGTGCGATTCAAAAATGGCCGCACCTCACGAATTTTTAAGCCAATTAGTTTTGAAAGATTTTAATGTTATTGAAGAGGAAGGGGAATTGGTTGAAGGGGGTAATGGAGAAGCTGAGGTAGAGGAATTGGAAGGGGGTGATGGAGGAGCCGAAGGAGAGGAATTTGATGAAGGGGATAATAGAGACGCTGGAGAAGAAGAATTGATTGAAGGGGGTGACGAGGGGTGGAAACTGATGTTGCTGATGAGAACACAGAGGATGTTTGTGAGATGGCTATCACTATTAGACATGTAACTACCGGAAATTTAAGAATGGTGTGTAGCACAGGTGCATTTGTTGTTGTGGGAAGTATTCATCGAGGGGATGTATACTTGTCTGTAAGGTGTCATATACTATATTCTGTTATGGTTGGTAATGATGCTGTACATCGACATGGAAGTATTCATACCACAACAGAATGGCAGGCTGCTCCAAGAATATTCTGTGCTGCATGTAATTCTGACATATCAGTTATATGTCTAGTAGATAGTTGTTGCATTTGTAATAACATTGAAAAGCAGATTCGGTCAAAATAATAAAGGTAAAACATTATTATCAAATATGTTCTATCATTTTTTTTTATTCATTGATATAGTACTATGATAGAGATCACTATTTTAAATAAAAAATCATAAATATTCATAATATTTAAGTTTTACATAATATTGCTTCACAGAAATATATACAGGACCCTTAAAAATAGTGTTTTATAAAATACCGTAAAATATATAGCTATATTTTTCAGATTATCTTTTACATTTAATTCACAAAGAGCCTTTCATTATATCAATTTATTATATAAAATGTCCTCAGATTAAATATTTGATATATAAGGGTTAACGGTTTCAATTATAATAATTTTTAAATTCATATATTTTTATATATGGGTGTGAGGGTGAGTTATTGAAAACACATTTTTAATTTGAAATGTAGTTTTTATTTTTATAATTCTGGTTTAACAATTTTATTTACTCTACAAAGTATAATATTTTAATATCTACAAGGAGACTCGGTATCTTGGAAAAATAATAAATTGTAGATTTTGTATCACTAGTTTTCATGAAGTACTGCAACATTCTCAAATCTTCTTGGTCCTTTAACTTTACTTGATCCTCTAAGTAATTAAATTCGAAGTTTTACACAGATTTTTCTCTTTAAATAAAAACTGATTGATTTTATTCATTACAAGTCTACAGTAAATTTATAATTTACTGAAAGTTTTTTTTATAAATCTTTATTTAATACGTTTTAAAAAAGGATGTAACTTTCTCGTGAATGTCTCTTCTTATTTTCAATATTTGTTCTGGCGCCATCGAAAAGAAGAACTCTGTAGAATTTGTCTCTTTAAACGCGTCGCATGCCACTTCCATTAATTTATCCTCGAAATTGGTAATAGTAGATCTCCCTTCATGATAATCCACCACCATGTCAGGGTATTCTTCTCTTGCTACCGCTAGTGAAGGGTCGTATTCTTTACCGTTAATTTCGTTCCAAAAATGTATAGGTATAGGTCTAGGTACTTCCTCCTTCTCAGATTTACACGTAGCAAAACCCATTTTTACTTCAGAATGTATATTAAATCTTTTAATTTGTTCGTAAAATATTAAACATGCAGGTAAACAGCAGGCGTAATATTTATATTTTCTAAATACCGACTCCATAATTTCTTTTATTTTATCTTGAGGAATAGTTTGTTCTGGGGTGGGGAAGCACTTTTTAGAATATTTCTTTTCACAATTATTGCAATCAATCATTTTTGTAATGCAGATGCATTCAATCGCTTTGAATTTTACAAGATAAATGAATTTTTTTATAAAAATTTATATTAATATCAGATATCAGTAAGTATAAACAATGGTTTTCGATTATCATTTGAAGATAATCAGTTACAGAGGGTAGTTAAGAAGATTCCAAGTTGGATAGCAAATAAAATGTATATTAACGATTATTATTATTTGATTATCCCCATATCAATAAGTATATTGACAAGGTACTGATAATCTTTCCCCAATAATTTATTAATACGTATCATATCAACAATAATGTTAGGATTGATGTTTTCATATTGTTTCAATCTGTACTCATCTTCTGCGGGGACGGTTTTTGGTAATGGAAATATTTTTGATATAATATTTTGATTTTTCCAGTTTGAATTTGCATTGACTAGATTTTCATCATCAGTGTTTTCGTCATCATCAGTATTTTCATCAGTGCTTTCATCACATTCCGATCTATACTCATCTTCTGTAGGGATAGTCCTTGGTAATGGAAACATTTTTGATTTATCATATTGATATTTCCAGCTTGAATTTACATTGACTGAGTATTTATCACTGTTTTCATTACATTCCAATTTGCACTCATCTCCTAAGGTCTTCGGTAATGAACTCCTATGGTATTTTCTCTTTGGTGGAAACAATTTTGATATAATATTCTGGTACTTCCAAGAATTGTTAGGTTTTATCCGAAGTTCTTTCCCATAATTTCTCATGTGAGCATTGGTCTGCATCAATATACGCTTATAAAAAAGTATATCCTCGTTGTTAAAATCCTTGGGTTCTCTCTTGGTTAGTAACTCGGTTAGGCCTTTTGTCAATGGGAATTTATTTCCATTAATATTAAGTATATCTTTTTCAATTGAAACAGGTGTTTCACCAATCATAAGGCCAGTGTTTACATGTCTTAGCCCATAGCTATTAGATTAAATTTCTAGTAGAAAGGACATGTTGTCATCACAAAGGTCTCTATATGAACGGCCCACCTTTGCATTTATTGCTCTTTATGTACATTTTATGGGTATTTGATACCTAGTTTATGAGTATCTGATGACTTACTGATGGTATTTTATGGACAGTTCATAGGTATTTCATGGATAGTCCATGAACTGTTCGTAAGTATTTTTATGTAAAAAGTTCGAGCCTTTAGAAAAAAAAATGCAACTGCACTATCAATAGTTATTCATGTATATCTTAAAAAAGCTGTACTGAAAATTTATTACTATTTCAGACACCAAAAGAAGTGAAGAGAGGGGGGTGGATATTCAAAGTTGGATTTGATTGAATTGATCAGGACGAAAGCAGATTTGTGACATAAGTATTGTTGTTTTGCTTCTCTTTTCATCTGACCAAAATTAACAATACAAAACATACATACTTACCTGAGTTTTAAAAACTAAACGAAATATTTGTGGCACTACTCTTAAAGCTATCCTCTTCTCCGTAATCACCCCGTCGTTAAAGAAGAAGAAACCGAGTCTACAGACCACCCCATTTTAACAGTCTACAGAGGAAGGAAGGTAAGAAAATAATACTCAAAATAGGTGAAAATCTTTTATTGATCAAAGTAAATATCAAGTGTACATATTTAAATACATAGAAAATATAGGTGATATATAAATATTCACTTCTTCATACTTATACTCTTTTAAATAGATGAGAGCATATTGTCATACAAAATTAATACATAACTAACTTAAATATTTTACATACTACCCCTACCCATATAATATAATATTAAAAAAGTATACAGGTTTATATACATATATTTACATTCAAGTTCTAAATACTGTGTTTCATATATTAATAATAATAATACCCTAAGCAGAATGATAGTGAAATATACGAATACGAAGTAGGATAGATCAAAGAGTTTAAAGACACACATAATAATAAATAGTTTTATAGAAAATGTGGTATACAATAAAATATATAGTTATAAAAATAATATTGGCGTAATAACAGAATTGTTACATAAAGAACTTAGGTTAAATATAAAACTATAAAAGTAAGTGATTCTAACACGTTTTGATTTTTTTATACCCATAGGGAACAGAACTATGGTCGTCAGAGAATTTTCTTTTGGTCGAGTTAGGTTTGTAAATTTTTGTTTCCTCTCTTGTCGCCACCTCATGCTCTTTAGTTCTCCGAATATTCTTCGAGGTAATGTAAAGGGGTTCTGAAGGTTTTAGAACCATTTCCTTGATGGAATCAAAATTTATCAACTGAGAGGCAGAGTAATTAAGGGAAATACCCTTTACTTTACATACAATTTCTTCCCTCTGATTTTTGGTAGAGAATACCTTGTATGCATAGTTTTTGGGCCCACCCGACACAAATTCTGCAATATAACTACCAGCCCCATAACCCTCAAGCTCGTCCGTCATATCTCCGATAAATTCACCCGTGGGTATGTCATAATCTCCCTCTCTCGAAATATATATAACAGAGTCTGTGTCATAATACAATACTCTGTCTCCCAACTGCTCTAGATAAGAATATAATTTCAGACGAGCCTGTGTGGTAACATATGCTGCTATTACTACGTTAACTGTTGTTAAAGGATCAGCGGCTTCTTCCCTATGCTCCCAATTAACGATAAGTGTATCTTCATTTATGGGTAAGACAGCATTAACATATATCCCAGGGTTCGATAACATGCTGAAGAATTCGCCGGGATCGTTGACAATCTTTGTTTTTGGCTGGTTCTCTCGCTGTCCAAACTTACCCCAGAACGAGTTCAGGATAAGCTTTGCCAGTGATCTTAGACCGGGATTTTCAACAATTCCGTCAAACTCTAACTTTACATCCTCTCGCTCCAGGAACTGTTGTATATAGCGTTCTCGTTCTTCCTGAGTAGTACAGTTGCCAGGCCAACCTGAAGCCTGTTGTTTAATTTTTATAAATTTGTTCATCATATCGGTGAACAAACCGGGAATATTTGCAGCTTTGTCATATTTCTCAACGTCGTACTTCCAAATTTCGTAAATTTCCAGAATTCTGTATCCCCTTTCTACAGCCTTTATAACCTCATCCACCACCCACGTACCTGTTAAAGCTCTTTCTTCATCTGTGTGATTGCATTCTAAAGGGTTCATTGATAATCCACACGAAAAGCATAATACGAACATTAATTTGTTATTCATTTTGACTGGTAGTACAGGGTGATATAAATCTGTTGGAGGTAATATTTTACATTTTATTTCCCCTTCAATTTTAGTAATATCCTTTGGGCATTCCTTGCCCACATACACCTTAGGATGTCCTATGGGGAATTTGCTGTACTTGCACACCCAAGGATAGAGGCTACAAATATCGACATATTTTATTTTCTCCCCAGGTTGACACTTGTAATATACTCTAGTGTTTTCCGTTCGACCTCCATAAAAAGCATCTCGTGGATTTAGAGGGGCCAGAATTACCAAGGGATGCCCATTTGTGTAGGAAGTAAGTTCATCATCTTCCCTTAACATTTTTCTGAATACACATTCCCACATTTCCACAACCTCGCACTCTAGTTCACGAAGTCGCTCTGTCTTAGCCGTGGTGGCCTCATACCGGGAATTTAGCGTTTGGGTAGGGTCGTCATGGAGAGGTACATCTCTACCGTGTTTGAAACAGACCGGACATCCATGGTAATAACATCCATGAAATTCAAAAACTGTATTTGTTTCCTCAGAAAAACCATCAACTTTTACCCCGTACACTTGGGCCTCCATTTGTTTGGCGGTGTGTCTAATACTAATTCCCCGTTGTTTTTCTTCCCAAACAAGCCACTGAATGGCAATTTTACTCTGGTTATCCCGCCACCTGTATCCGCCCTTGGGAATGATACCTATGGTGTTGGGTTTGAGGAAATTACGGCAATAGACCCTACTGCAGCAGGATGCTATGGTACAGCCCTCTGTAAACGGACAAACGTTTCCAGTCTCCATCAGCTCTTTCCTAAATTTGAGACATGCTGCTGTTAAGATCTTCACATCCGAAATACAGTAATCCACCAAGTCCCTCTGCATATTGAATTGGTCTTCTTTGTGTTCATCATACCATTTCATGAAGATTTCTCTATCACCCTCCTTCATATTATCGGGATCATAGTATTCAATAGGTGGAAGATGTCCAATATATTTTTCATTTTCCTTGATGTTAAATAAATGGGGAAAGTAACCTTTCTTAAATCCGTCTCCCAGGCCAAATGCTTTAGGTAACTTAGAGAGCGACATGGGAAAATAATTAAGGGAGTCTAAAAATTTCACATTTTCCACTGACATTATAATAATTTTTGTTCCACGCATAATTGGTTCAGGCTTCAAGTCAGTTTGAGTGAGTATATAATTTAAAATAAATTGGTGGTCAAACGCCTGACCATTGTGTGCTACAATTACAACGTTCTTGAAAATTTTTCTTTGATTTAAAATAAATTCAACAAAGCGCTCAATGGGTGTGTGCTTTAATACTTGCAATCTAGAACCACATTTATCACAAATTTCCATCTCAGAGTCTATGCAAGCATCACAACACTGTTTGAACACACACAAGTTGGGTTCGTGTATGAAGGAGCCATCTTGTAGTACATTTTCCTGCCTCGTCTCCAAGTCATAGAAAATGAAGAGTATGTCCTTTGTTTTTGGCTTTCCAGTGTCTGGTTGCATAAAACAAAGATGGTCTTGAGGTACATGGGCATTGCATATTTTACAATAGATCTCTCCGCAAGTATGTTTCCTTCCGCTCTGTACCACCTTGTAACACTGTTCACATCTTCTTATTTTTTCACATACAGTACTTTTTCCCATAGGCCCTACCTTCTTATGGTTATCGTAACATGTCTGTCCTCTGAACGATCTCTTACAATCATCACAATTTATCTTCAAAGTCTGAGCACACGCTGGCGATTGTTGGCAACAGGGGCATGTACCTCCACACCTGTGTTTGTTTTTGTGATCGTAGGGGACGTGACATTCCTCACAAAAATATCCACAGCAAAAGGCCGCGGTAAGGGAGGTTATTACATTATAGTGTCCGTCGTAGTATAGTAAATTCAACGTGGGTCCTTCTACAGAACCTTTAAAGATCGTGTCGCGCCCCTTTGTTCTGTGATTATACACCACTATTTTATATTTTTGTAAATACTGCTGGAACTTTTGCAGTTCTGGTATACTACACCCCATCTCTGGTACTGTGACATTAGCGTCGTTGCACAACTGAAGAGCTCTTTGAGTTTGTATCTTACCGACGTCTTTACGTACTTTAGTTTGGTCCTTGCCTTTGGTCACACACGCGATAGCTACCACTAGAGCCCTAGGTAAACACATATTGTCTTTATTGTTTATAACTATGATCCCCCTACGCATACCACATTCTTCCTCGAAAGTATTGTAGTTTTTTCCCTTTCCTTTACCTACTGGCATCTTCACTGAAGTTACACCAAGGCAGAAAGTTTCTGTATTGAGGCCTGAGGAGTTAGACTGGTAAACACTACAGATTATGTCCCAAATGTCGTCGAATGTCACCTCTTCCACAGGACGAAAACGAACCCACCCAGCTCCTCTTTTGAATTCCTTACCGCAAAAACTAAATCCCACCTTATCTCCTACTTCAAGTCCTTCGGTTCCTCTGGCAATCAGTTGATTGATGGCATCTCGTATCCAGCCTACAGGCTCCTCACCCTCGGGTATTGATTTGATTTTAAATTCCAGAGTACGTCCCTCAAGATTGAAACGCCTAATCTTCTTGACAAAATCTTTGGAGATTATGAATTTTTCCATTTTTTATCTGATTCTGTTCAGAAACAACTGACTCGATCGGTAAATGTGGAAAAACTGATTAGACGGCAAGGTTGGTACCTCTATTATACCTGAAAATAAATCACGTGGTCAGAAATTCTATCACGTTCGAAAGTTAAAAATCTACATATCAAGAGCTTTGATTTAACATAAATCACCAATAAGAATAAATATAATTGTTGGCACAAAAACAATGTAAATTAATTTTCACTAATCGAAAACAGTAGAATTTAAATGTTTCAGACTCTAACATTTCAATATTTTATGTGTATTAACATAATGTTGGTATTTTTCCAGCTTTGTTTCTATTACTGATAACTATTTACGAGAGCTTGGAGTTTTTTTTGTCATTATGCAATAATGTAATTATTTGATAGATGTGCTCTCTATAAAATATTTTCAAACTGAAGGTTAATCTGTTTCATTTAAGATTGAAACGATAATTAAAACAATGGGTTTATTCATAATATGATAAAGAAAGGTACCTAATGTTTTAATACTTTGATTAGTAGGTTTGATTTAATTATAGTATATTTTTTATAATCTAAAAATATTATCATCATAGGAAGGTCCTATTAGAATTTTTGTTATCATTAGAGCTCTATAGAATTAAGCTAAATACGTCTAAGTTTGTATGTAATGTTATTTTTCCTGAAAACTAAATTAATATACAGTGTGTTTCCTGAAAGGTTTTATGTAATGATTGCATTTGAAACTGAATAGAAATTAAGTAAACTATATGTATCTTGAACAATCATTGGCTCATGCTTTTGGAGAAAATTTTGAATTGATAAGAAATTCTTTTGAAACTTGAAGAATTTTTTAATATAAGCTATCGAACGAAAAAATGATTTTAAATTCAAATATCGGTCTTAAATACTTTTACATCCTCAGAATTAAAAATTATTATTCTAAACCTGTTAATACGAAAACGCTTTTTTCAGGAAAAATACGAGTTACAATCTCATTGGTTAATTAATTCACTTAGAGGTCATTTTTTTTTTCAACATATAAGTAGGTATCAATAATTAAATGTGTCTTTTTGTCATAGAACATTTTTGATTATCATGTTTTGTGTGACTAGTGCTCGTGCTATCAATTGCTAATAACAATTTTTGATTACTAGCTACCCGGCCCAGTGTATAGAAGATATATATTTTTTGTTTGTCTCTAAAATCTTAAGTTACTTCATTTTTCTTCGTCTTATAAGTACCCATTACTAATCGATGAATTAAAATACAGATCCTAGGTACATATGTTAGTGATAACCTCTATGACCTTTATGGAAAGAAATAAAATTACGTTAGATTTCATTGTTACAGGTGTTTAAAATGTACTTTGAACTTATTCGTCTTACTGGTTATATCAATTTTTCATGAAGTGAAATATTAAAGCTATCTATGATTTGACGGATTTCGCTAATACAGTAGGCCTTCACTGCGCATGCTTTTCTTTGTGTGTGACGTCATGCATTGATTCATGTATACCAGTATTAATCGACTTGAAGTCAGGTACCTCGATAGCCCAGTGTGTTGAGCATTGTGCTTTCAAACCGGAGTTCGGTGGTTCGAATCCTAGACAGTGGCTGGATTTTTTCATAAAAATAATTACAATAAAAACATAAATTTATGATGTGACCATATATTAGCTGTATAAAGTGTAATACTAGTACGTATATCTAAGAATATAATTACTGATTCATCCAGAGGCGCGTGGTTGGGTATTCAGTAAGAATTAATGATAAATAAATATTATCACGTGACTCCTATATAGAAAATTGTAAATATTCAGAATTTAAATTAAAAATTAATTAACAAAAATAAATATTATCACGTGACCCCCCTCTATAGGAAATTATAAGTATTCAGTTTTAAGGAATGATTGATAGATTGCGATGGGGAACAAAGTAGTTAAGATCACCTGTTCCACGACTTCCTTGTGTACTGATAAAGGGTCCCACACTCAACATGATAACAGTGATCCCACACTCAAAATGGGTAAAAATAAGTAAAAATGAAATTGTCAAATAAATATTAGGTTGAATCAATTACCAAAAAATTAGGATGGACCAATTGCCAAAATAAATTCTTCAAGGTCATTGAACTGGATGGGTCAATTGTCAAAAATTAAGGATGGACTAATTGTAAAGAAAAAATTTAAGGTCATTGAACTGGGTGGGCCAATTGCCAAAAATTAGGGGGTGGGCCAATTGCCAAAATTAGGGGGTGGGCCAATTGCCAAAATTGAATATTGGGGAATTTCCTGTCGGTAATGCAGATCACATATTTGAATTTCCCGCCATTTTTAATTTCTGGTCGGTAATGCAGATTCCCTACTTAACGATAATGACGTCATGCGTGACGTACTGTCTGGCTCAAGTATCGCCATACCTACTGGAGTCAGTAACATTCAGAAGGGGAGTATTTCAGGGAGACTCCCTCAACCCCTTCTATTCTGCATCTCACTACTGCCATTGTCCGTTTCGCTCCGGAAAACTCATGGATACAACTGCGGTACCCCCGGCGATAGGAGGCATAAGGTCACCCATCTGTTTTATATGGATTACCTTAAACTTTATGCCTCCGGAGAGAGGGACCTACACCAGTCCCTCAGAATGGTACAGGAGTACACGCAGGCTGTCGACATGGAGTTCGGGCTAGACAAATGTGCACTGGTCCATCTCAAGAGAGGACAATGCGGGAACTACGGAGAGGACGCGCAGCTCGTGGACGGAAGCATCTTACATCATCTAGATGCCGGAGAGTCGTACACTTACTTGGAAGTCGAGCAACGCGCCACCCAAGAAGTGAGTGAAGTGAAAAACGCTCTCCGCAGCAAGTATCAGCACCGACTCCCACAGATCTGGTCTTCAGAGCTGTCGGGGAAGAACAAGGTGTCTGCTACCAACATGCTTGCCGTTCCGATCCTTCTCTACTCCTTTGAAGTAGTGAAATGGACTCAAGCAGAGTTGCGTCAACTCGACGTAGGAGTTTGCATCCTAAATCGTCCGTTCCACGGCTATACCTCCTACGACATCGGGGAGGCCGTGGACTGTTGAATTTGGAAAGTCTCCATAATAGGATGGTTCTGTATGGAGCCTGTAAGGTCATCAGCAGTTCGGATCCCCTCCTCTGCATGGTCCGGGACCATGAAAATGCAGGGGTAGGAGCCTTTGGTCTCTCCTTCGACGTCGAGTAGGTAAATCGCGACTCTGTCACCAAGTTGGAACTTGCTCGGCGAAAAGCCCAAATTAAAGCTACAGAACACAACAACTTTCTGCAGCTTCACATGGATAAGCCAATGCATGGAGTTTTCCATAAAAATATAGAAAACCTTGGCTTATCCGATAGGCTGACCTTTGCCTTCTTAAGGTCAGCCGGGCTGAAGTCTGAGCGAGGGATTCATAATGGCCTTCCAGGATGGTGTATTTAACACCCTCGTCTATCGTAGTCGTGTCATGGGTATAGAGGTCCCTGATCAGGCCTGTAGCTAGGGGGGGGGGCAGGACGGGCGATGCCCGTCCTGGAATAAGTTTCGCCCGACCTACGGTGATCGTAATTTAATATTTTGAAAGAGATTGGGTAAAAATTTTGTAATTTTTGCGGACTAAAAAGTTTTTTTTTGGATTTCTCCCCCCCGCTCATCAAAAAATTTTTCGGACTTTTTTACGGGCCCGTCCTGAAAAATTGTTTGCCCGCCCTGAAAGCACTTTCTAGCTACAGGCCTGTCCCTGATGTCAGCTGCAGGGCCTGCCGCAGGGCGCCAGAGACTTTGATGCACTTGTTGTCGGCTTGTCCGACATATGCAGTCTCGGCCTATATCCAGAGGCACGACGGAGCATTACGAGTGCTTTATTATGATCTAAGGCACTCGTATGGGATAGACGAGACACCAGTGCTGCCTTATGCTCCGGGAGATATTGAGTCCGTTGTGGGAAATGAGAAGTGTCTAATTTATTGGAACTACTCGTTTCCCACTGTCAGGCAAATACAAGCCAACAAACCTGACGTAGTCCTCCTCGACCATCAACTCAGGACAATGTTTGTTGTGGAGTTTTCGGCTCCCGCGGAGAACAACAGGAGGAGGAAAAACGGACAAAATATCGAGATTTGCTCTTCGAACTCCGGAGACTCTATCCAGACCATACTGTTAAGATAGTGGTACTGATTATAGGAGCCCTCTATGGAACGAAACACACACTGCTTTCGGAACTCAATATCATACCGGCATGCCGAAATTCGGCAGAGGTCTTAGCCGGCAGAATGCAGACTGCCTCACTTCCCACAGGCGTGGGAAATGGCTGCCGGTAGTACCAGCTCCCTTCTGTGAGTGCCGGGCCGCAGAGTTTAAAGGTTAACTGACTTTTATTAAAATATATATATATATATATATATATATATATATATATATATATATGTTTATTTGCAGATGCGATGATGTTAATTGTTAATATAACGCAGTCTCAAATAATTTCATGTCCTACAGAATACAAGACTGAGTTTTGTAAAAGAAAAATTTTTTTCACACAATAAAAATCTATCTCCAGCAACTAGAAAAAAAAAACAAAAACGTTGCAGATGAAACAGAATCAAATTTTAAGAACAAAAAGTTCTATGCAACTTTTTGTATAAATTGATAGTCTTTAAGTTATAACGACTAGAAAATTGGAATTTGGCTTGAAAAAGAGGTATGTGAAATAGGTTTTCGTCAAATAACTCGAAAGGTGTTACTTTGAGCGAAAACATGCTAGAGACAAATAAAAAAGCTACTAAATTGAGGATCAATTTTTCGATTTTTTCTAATTTCTGTAGATTTAATGGTTTCGGAGATCTGGAAGTATGAAGGTAATGTCCGAACATTTATAAGACGAAGTATTTAGTTTCAATGTTAAATATCTCAGAAACTATGGCACTTACGTCAAGAACGCTAACAATCATAATGAAAGACTATTAATTGATGATTTTAAATTATTTTTTTGTCTATTTCTATAGCATAAAAAATAAAGATGTTATGACAGAAACAATGTACTTTTTCACATTTTTTAAATAAAAACGTCGCCATTATGTTAAAGTAAGTAGTCAGTAGTTGAAAAAATATATATTCCCATATACTATTTTTCGTTAACATATTGTATGATCTAGACGCTAATTTTTTTTGTCCGCTTACAGCGCTTACTTTAGAAAAAAATTGCATTTTAAACTGTAAACGTAACATTTTTGTTTCTTTGCACATATCTTCATAAATATTAGTATTAGAGAAAATATGGTGGACAACAAAAATTAAGCTTGTAAACTAAAAAAATTCACAGATTTCGCAATCCTTGCAACTGCGTATTTCAGTATTACGTCATCTGACCTCGACACTTTCGTGTTGGCAGCCTTGGATAAAACTCGTATCTCTGGACCCATATACGAACATTAACATTCCCAATGTTAAAATTATTTGTAGATATTTAATTTTATAGGTGGCATCCGACCGACTTTAGAATGAAGTATTTAGTTTAAAATGTTGAATATCTTAGAAATTGTGACACTTCTATTAACAATTCTAAAGAACAAAATTAAAGATAATTAACACAGCCTCACAAAAAAAACGGAACTGCTATCGAGACAACTGCATCTTTATGTAATTTTCGACGCTGAATCCGAATCCGAGGTCAAAAAAAAATTAACCCCTAACGCTAAAAAACACTCCCTAAACAGGATAAAAATGACTTAACGCTCCACGAATAGTCTTGAATCTCAATAAATCGAATTAAATATAAACATTCAAGTATATAACGCATAAATAATACAGAGTTAATACTACTTTCCATTGAAAATCACCCCCATGAGTGGGTGAAAACTACCTCTCACACAACAGGAAATTTAAAAAAACTACAGTGATTGCAAAAAAAAGCTTATGATGCCCAGTTATTTTAGAAACAGTATGTAACTGCATTAGTCTCCATGGCGGAAACCCTAAATTTAAATTGCAGTTGCTTAGATGACTCCTAAAAAGAATTCTCTGAAAATACTATTACTTATTTATATGGCGTCTAAAAAGAATCGTTTAAAAATTCAGAAAAAACATCTATATAATTTTCTGACTATATAGTGAATAAGAAAAATAAAAGAAAAAAAAAAGAAAAAAATAAATAAGAAAATGCAGATGTTTTGAGCTTTTCTAAAAGATACTGCAACTATTTTTGAATTTCTTGTTATGTGAGGAGTAATTTTCACCCTCTCATGGGGATGTCGCTGAATGACTTTGGTGCAATGCAAGTAGTCACCTTCAAACTGCAGTGCTGCATATCTTTAGCCAATTTTAGCATCGATTAAAATAGAAATCACAATGCCATTTTTTCCCCGATTTTCCTTGCAATTTTAATCTAGGGGTGGTTTCCGCCACTCTATGGGGGTAGATTTTGAGCATCGCATCGGAACTAATGCAGTTACTCACTCTTTCCAAAAAAACTGGGCATCGTAAGCTTTTTTTGCAATCACTGCATTTTTTTAAGTTTCCTGTTGTATGGGGGTGATTTTCAATGGAAAGTAGTGTTAACTCTGTGTTTGTGCGTTATATACTTGAATGTTTATATTTAATTCGATTTATTGAGATTTAAGACTATTTGTGGAGCGTTAAGTCATTTTTACCATGTTTAGGGAGTGTTTTTTAGCGTTAGGCGTTGATTTTTATGTCGTCATTTTCATATTGTAATTGTTCAGTAATTATTTTTTTGTAATGCTGTTTTTCGTTAATATATAGCATTACCTAGATGCTAAATTTTTTTTGTCCGTTTAAAACACTTGTTTTAGAAAAGAAATGCCATCAGTCATTTAGAGCCACCATTTTGATTTTTTTTAATTTTGACTTCAGATTCGTAATTAGTGATCCCAAAACCATAACTATCCTTCGTTTGAAAAATAAATTATTAATGCTTTTTCAAATATTGAATATTTAAATTTAGGTTTCCACCCCTTGAGGTTGAGAGCAAGTATCCGGACTATATAGAAATTGAAGACGATACCTTTTTCTAAAATAATAACCTATAAAGAAAAATTATCATTACATATGAAATTATTCCAAATTTTTACATATTTTTTACCTCTAGGTACTGTACTATATGTTCATTTTCAATGTGTCAGAAGTTTGCTTGATGGCGAATTCTGTGAATTTTCTCAATGGTCATGATGTGGAATAGAGTATTATACACATAGCCAATCCTGTCGAGAGGGGGGGGGGCTCATTCTGAGGGGGGGCTCATTCTGAGGGGCACGGGCTTGTTTCTTCCCCCAGCTCATCAATTTTCAAAAAATTTTCCCCCCCGGGCACGCATTTTCTTTCCACGGCCCTGCACATAGCCCGAGAGGCAGCGACAGAAATTTTAGGCCGATTTTAAAAACATTCATTTTAACTTTACTCATTTCTGTACTGTAAATAGTGAAAATGGCTATCTGCCAGGATACGCGAATGACAAGGCCCGTTAGGAGTATTTCAACTCTGTAGAAAAAAATAGTGTGAAACCATTAAAAATCAAATCAAATTTTTTTTATGGAATTATGGAGATCATGAAATGTTTGAAAAAATCCTGCCCGCCATCATACTCGCGGGACAAAATACGTCTGCCACCTAAACAAGTAACAACAAAGAAACGAAGAGGTTTGACTAAAATCATTAATGTTAAAACTTCTTGCATTTATAATTTATGGTATAGCATGTAAGAAAAACATAATCCGCCAATCTTCCAGCGACACAATTTTTTTTTAAATAGTTGAGACGCTCCTGCTGAGCATTGTTCCGCTACTCGCATGGTAGACTCACCATTCTAGAATTAACAGGACATATAGAGTACAAAAAAGAGCATTGCAAAGTTAATAAAATGAGTCAATCATACCTGTCGCTAGTTCCCGGCCTAACACTCTATTAGATTTATACACTTAATTATTTTTTATTTATTTGCTTTTATCATGATTAGAGGATATTATTTAGGTATTAAGCAAATCACAACTTTCACACTTTTTTATTTATTAAGAAATTACCTACTTTCTGTATATTGTTGCCCTAATCTGAACACGCCAATTTACTAGTTAGGTAAATACTTTAAAACACCCATTATTGGCTATCAAAACAACTACTCTTCTAGAGTTGAAATGTCTTATAATTGCTTTAAATATTTTTCAATAAATGACGTAAGTATTTTCAATGTATTTTTTTTGCCTTAAAATGCTAGGATTCCTATCATGTAATTCAACACTTCGTCAGTATTAGCTAGAAAAGTAGTTGTTTTGATTAGTTCTCCAATAATGAGTGTTTTAATGTGTATTCCAAAGTAGTATACCAGCAGGACCAGATTATGGTACTAATATACAGAAAGTAGATAATTTCGTATTAAATGAAAAAGTGTGAATGACTGAATTTAAATAAATGATTTAAGTATTTTCAACATATTTTTTTTCTCTTTAAAATACTAGGAATCATATGTAATTCAATACTTCGTTAGTATTAGCTAGAGGAGTAGTTGTTTTGATTGGTTTTCCAATAATGGGTGTTTTAAAGTATTTACCTAACTAGTATCTCATAGTGCCCAGATTAGGCAAACAATATACAAAAAGTAGGTAATTTCATAATAAATAAAAAAGTGAGAAACTTGTGATTTGCTTAATAGCTAAATAATATTCTCTACTCCATTAGATTATGTGCTAGCTACCTCATATATTTAATCTGTAAAGACATACCAGAGATATAATAAATTTTCATCACATCACGTCAGAAATTAAATATACCCACAATATAATATAAGGAGTGTCGAGAAAAACTAATAAATTAACATTTGCGTCCGAAAGTTAATATTAGCCTCACAATTAAGCCAGTAAATTCGTTTTTATGTCTGTTTAATATTGTGCCGTTTTATACACGCACTGGTTATTACCATCATAAATGTTTTATATTTCAGATGCACCCTCGACACTAAAAGGTCTTTGCTATTCTTCATACTACCCCATATGAAGACAGGATGGAATTACCGTAACACAGTGAAGCGGATTGCAATGGGACTAAGGGAAACGCTGTCTTGAAAAATATTGAGTACATGAATATAACTTTTCCTACGACTGTTAAAAAAACTGCACTCTCTGTTTCATTATTATTAGTGCGTAAAACATATGTTAATGGTAATAGTGAAAAAAAAAAGTAAAAAGTGTAAGAAAAAGCAACATTATTTCACGTTTATGTATAGCCGAATCTATGAGTGTATTGAAAACAATTGAAGTTGTCTCACGATCATCGCTTTAGAAACATCAAATTATGAATTTATATTTTGATATTTTTAGCGGTTTAATTTTAAATGCAGACTATTTTTTAGCGTTTTAGAGGTCTCCTCTCCAGCTTCTTCGTGGTGAAAGGAAATATTGTGTTAATCAAAGGTAGAACAGTCATTGGAGAAGCATTAAGAAGTAAACAAAGTGATCAAAAGTGACTAAATTATTGAGACTTACAGTACTTACACCCGGTTTTACAATCGCTGGTTAACTGCCAGTCAGAGTTAATAACTTTCAGGTTATTATAGAAATTGGGTTAGAGACAAAATTGTATAAGCATATTTCTGAAACCTTTTCCTGATATAATCTGTATCTATACTGAAGCCATAAAAGAAGGAAAATAATGATTGCACTTAATCAGCGCTTAACACGAATCCTATTAGCGTTTGAAATTGGAGGGGACGTGATTCAAAATAAGTTTTATAAAGACTTATCAAATCAACGCCGCTCTGATACATGTGCCGATTGTCAATCTTGAAAATGCAATTCATCAGTCACCTCCTCCTATGGATTTAGTATAGTTATATGGTGAAAACTGAATTATACCCAGCTCAGTTGTTCTCAAGATAATAAATATGGGCCACGTACAAGGTTGAGAATCCCTGAGATGAAAATGTTTTAAACCTCCCTCTGAAACTTGCATATATACATACATATATACATTACACGTTGAACAAAAATCTTCATTTTTACTTAAAGAATTTTTTATTTTTTAAATCTTCAAAAAATATCTCTAAAAAGTAATAAATAAAATATCACTCAGTTTTACAAATACATGTCTACCAATTAGTGGAAACGAGCAACGAACTTAGCAACGAGCAACGAAACGTAACAACGAACTGTATCTTATTACCTAATATTAATTTGAAAACGTATTTTTGGAATTAGTGATTTTTCCACAGATTTCGAATTGATATTAGGTAATCAGGTACTACTTTGCACTAATTGGTAGAGATGTATTTGTAAAGCTAAGTGAAATTTTATTTCTTACTTTTTTAAAATATTTTAAATTTTTTTTTCAACCTTTGTACTAGCTTCTTTTATTTATTTAACTTGTGCATAGTGAAGGAAGCTATTGCGAGAAAATCTGTACACGTCTTGGTGTGAAATGAAAAACCGCTGCCTGAGGAATCACTATTTCCACATTCAAATTTCCGGTGGGGAGGTTGTGAGGCGGCTGTTGCCCAAATAAAATTATTAAGCATTTGGCTCTTGTACACACACTAAATCCCAATTTTATTTTTGTACTCTCTTTAATAATGGAGTGGAGGTGATAATACGGTGGTAGTGGGGGTGGCAGATGTCAAAACAAAAGTTTAGATCTTTGGCCCTAGTATACACTCTAAATCACAAATTTATTTTTTTCATCCCATTTAATAATTGGGTGAGGGTGGCTGATGCCACAAAAATTTGAGATCATGGTTTCTTGCACATACACCAGATCACAATTTTATGGACTCTTACTTGCTTGCTTTACCCTTCAACTGAATAATATCAAAATATAATCTAGCTCCAGATCTCATTAATTGCAAGGCATCACGTTAGATAAAGCCGTAATTGATTTGGGAAAAAAGATTTTTGGAAAAGGACAAGTGTGTCGCTCTGAGCCGAGTTAATAATTTATGTGGCTTGGCTCTATTGAATTTAGAATCTAGCAAGTTCATAAATAAACCACGTGACGAAAGAACACGTGCAGAAATGCGAAGATTACGAAGACTTTCGTGATCACTAATACACATGAACGGACGTACATACATGCACAATGTTTTTTTGTCATGGCCGATATACTTGATTTTTGAAGTTTGACTTGAAATCAAAATTAGTGACAAAAAACTCTTATATATCAAATTCCACACAAATCTACAAAAAATGTTTCAATTATGTCTGTCCGTCTGTCAGCATACCAGCTGAAACTGAATACTAGAATGCCTATGTAACAGGTTTCATGTATACCTGTAAAAAAATTGCTGGCATTATCACATCTCAAGAACCATCATACAATGAAATATTTGTTCGCCGGTATAAATATCAGGTCTGTAATGCAGTTTTCTTCTTCATCACCATTAATAGCATTGAAAACAACAGCCTTGGCGAGAGTATAATTTGTTTGTAAAGGCAAATTCTTTAACGGGGACGTTTCTCAATAATAGTCTCAGTTCATACTGTTGTCGTGGAAAACATTCTTCATCTGATTAACCTCCATGCAAGGCTCTATTTCGTTATAAAATGGTATATGAGCTGCTAGGAAGTTATAATAATACCCCGTTGTTTGTGAAAAATTACTTATTATAAAATCGAGAACTAAGTTTTTAATTCATGTCACCGGCGACTCCGCCAAATCTTCAAATATATGTTGGACCACCGCAGGACCATAGCCTACAATTTACAACAGATCTGACAGAAATCGCTAAAGATACACCAGAGTAATCATTGAATAAATATAAAAAAGCATACGGGTCGAATTGACAACCTCCTCTTTTTTAAATTTTCTGAAGTCAGTTACAAAACAGATAATCGTTCTTTCTCGATAATTTGATGAATACAAATCATATTTAAAAAGTGGAAGTAAGTATAAATAAATCGTTGGTCGAAAGATTCATAAAAATCATCAATTATCTTATTGTGCGAGAACAAAGATACAAGCAAAGATTGCTAAAATTAAGAACCTTTCTTTTTTAAAGGAAATCGATTAATAAAGGGTAACTTATTTAAAGCAACTGTTGGAGGTGTTCTTCGTTCAATGACAGTAACCTATCTACAAATCCTCTTAAATGATTTATCAGAAAATATAGAGATATTTGTGCCATTCACTTCCCTTATTCGTTACTTTATATCTGCCAGCTTAGTGGCTTTATCTTTCATATACTAACTAGAATGGCATTTAACCATGGTAATTTTAAACATCTTTACAAAATGCACCTCGCAGATTCCCCCTTATGCACATGTGACAACATATCGATATGTGACTTGAATCACATATTTTTTGGGTGTGGAAATGATACTACAGAAATTAATAGGTTTCTTGCGAAGATTGCAAACTTACCTTTAATGCTCCCAACAAATATATCAAACATGGTAGCTGTAATTAATGAAAAGCCGCCATTATGTAAAATTGTACTGGACTTCATATATTTGATAAGAATTAAGCTATAGATTGGCGTAGGTTCAGAGCTGTATCCTATTGTTTAACCCCATGTTGTGAACATCTACCAACCGTGGTCTCCAATTTTGTGTGTTTATATAAAGTCGCCTGGGCGTGAAGAGTGTGTCCTTGTTTATTCCTGCGTTATCTTTCTTCTTTTTATTTTTTTCATTGCCTTTATTTTTTTTTCTTGCTTTCTCTTCTTCGACTCGGTTAGAATAGACATAATGACAAATACTTCGTCGTGGCTATACGGGCTACGTCCCCAAAGCCATTCCCTTGGGGAAAAAAAAATCTTTCATATACCCCCAAAGACTAAAATCTAGAAGAAATACAACCATTTATCTCTGAAGGTCTGAATTTTCTTTGTGCGGGAGAGGGCTACACATTTTGAAGACAAAGGATACACAATCACTACTCGAATCCAGGACATGGGTGAGAGTCAAGCCTCCTTCGTTATCGACTATATAGTCATGTAAATATAGATCCGCATATTTTTAATTTACTTTCGTTATTTTGCTACTAATCTACCAATATTCGTTGCATGTTACATCGTGGAAAATTCTTACTGTTTAAGCGCAAAATTAACATTTAAAGGTGTTTAAAAAAATAATCTGCTCAATCTTGATGAACTGGACTGTAGACTTTTTCAAATTCTGTAAGCGACCACAATTTCAAATTATATTTGATATATGTTGTGTGATATTAATCCAGAATTATGGGAGCATTATTAATCGATGAAGTGTTGACGGTGCACTAGTTTTCACAAACATCAATACACTGAACATTCCGTTCGATTATTATACTTTTGAGTATAGTGCTCAGTGTGGAGACTAGTTCAGCATTAGTGTCATCCCTTCTCCAAGATGAAGTGTTAACTTGTATAAAAATATTTCCTAAAAAGGATCGTAGGATTTGATTTTTTGCAAAACAGGTATGAGCGATTTATGGATTGTAAAACTGACATTTTTCATATTCATTAATAGAATAATCCTCAACTAAATCACCAGATTCTATTACCACCACGCACTCGAGGGTACACGTAACCGCAACATCTCGCTGGAACGCCACTGTTTAAACTATATTCTTATGAATATTAATGTTTCAAATTCTGTCACCGTTCCTCAGATGGAACAATAGACGGGTTTCCTAAAGCTATATTTATTTTGAGAACGACGGGGAGCTTTATATTACCTTCTCTCCATGCTGCCTGCAAACCAGGGTAATACATAATAGCAATAGCATGAGGCAAAAATAATAAATCTGTAAAGGCAGTTAATAGATTTATTAAAAGTATGTCCACGTTCACAATGATATATCATTTAATGAAGCGCATATTACTGTAATACACACGGTAGCCTAAAAATATTATCTAAGACCAGCATATTTTAGGACAAAAATGAGAAGAAAAAAATCATGTAAATATAGCTTGAAAATGCTTTCTTAGGAAAATACACATACAGCCTCCTAAACTTGGGCCTCACAGAATGATTTTTATTGAATGTATATAAAATATTATATTGCACACTTATCATTATTTTTATGTGGAACAAGATGTAATGAAATAATGTGAAATTCTTATCTAGAGATGTCCCAAAGTGCACAAGTTGTGGAATCAACTTCTTTGTATATAATTTTTTCCAGCTTCCGTCAATAAAATATGACATTTCAGAGTTTTTTACTAATAAAAACACTATCGCTAAACAATTTAAAATAATTAAAATTATCAAAAAACTCTTAGACTAATTTAAGTTGCTTAGATCTGTAGTTACACAACAAGTTGACACTACTCGACAACACCTTTCAAGGAGATGCATCGAAATTTTGGTCATTTGTACATTGTAAGAAAGGTAAAATCTAGAACTGTCCATTATACTAACATCATTTCTTTAATGTGTACGTTCAAGATACGCTCATACTTCCGATGACATGACGCCATAAACATAGTTGTATAACAGAAGAAAACATTTTCAAGAGCATAGAAAACTGACTAACAAATTAACTGCAGGAATTGACAACGTTCCAACTTTTTAATAAAATACTGTGCAGCAGTATTTATTCAACCCTCACTTATTTTGTTCATTCTTGCTTTGGAATATCCAGATATCTTGAAAACTGCCAGAATATGCCCTATTTTCAAATCTGGTTATCCTTGAGGTCTCAATAATTATAGACCCATTGCTGTACATGATGACTTTGGCAAATTATTTGAATTATCTGAATCATATTTGCTTGGTAGGCGCCTGTTTATGGCCCAGATATGAATCACAAATAATAATTGCAAGCTCAGAAGATCCGCATGGATCGATCTTTTGTTTTTAATTTTGGAAGATTATGTCTTATTACAAATCGAACTGGTGTTCAGATAATTTGATTTGCTAAAATTAAATATTGTCAAGTATAAGTTAATGTTATATACTGGAATAGATGCTTCTGTAGTTTCAACTACAAAATAAATAACATTTTCGAACGTTGCACAAATTATAAAGATCTAAGAATCAATATTGAGAGTAAACTTTCTTCCATATTAATTAAATGTTCAGTCGGCATCTAAAGTACGAAGAAAACGTTATTAAATTAGAAAAAACTATCCATACTTCTCAATTTTGAAAACAAGCAAAAACTGAAATGTGCTTTAGTACATTAGATTCATACCAATTCACAAGCTTGTATAAATGATTCTGAATTATGTTACGTACTATTGACGGCTCAGATACTAATCAGATGTGATTACACTAGAAAAATTGGTTCCAAATAATTTATTTTAAAAGTTGATTTCCTATGATATTTCCTTCCGTTTGTCTTCTTGTTTGTCTTGCTCAGGACAGACTGAAGAATTTCTAGTGCTAACGATATATTCTGGATCATCTTCCAAATTGTTTCGACGAACTGAGCGAGAGCTTGATTTTATTATAACTTAAAAAATGTTGTTCCAGAGAATTTATCACTTACTTCATTCACTTGTGACAATTATATTAAAAGAGCATACTATTGTGTTCATTTGTATTGAACTATTACAGAAGAAGAAGAAAAATAATTATGAGTCATTTTATGTTACCAACTACGATTTTGACCTAGAAACTCATGGCGAATTTTTCAAACCAATTAGTAATTTGCATTGCATTTTAGAGTTTCTTTCGACGTGCTTTTGTTAAATAATTTGCAAACAAATGTTGCACTCTGTAAATGAAATAATTTTAATTTGTGTGGAAAACAATAATAAAAATCTCAACGTTTCATGACACTCTAAGCCTATTTGAACAATAAAAAGTTTTCTTGCGTTACTATACTACCACTGTTTTTCTTTTAAATAATTTTATATTAAATCATGTAATTTAACATTTCCTGTTTCTATGCAAATATGACTGTAATCTTTTGTAGTCTTAAAAATTTTATGAATAACAACTTTCAGCCGCTCGACATTCACTAAAATTAAATCCCGAAAAAAACATGTATTCATTTCTTTCTTAAAAGCTACCTAAAATCCTGAACGGCGAGACAGCCGTAAAGCTGAATGAACGAACTCATTCACGGGGCAATGACACACTTGGCCAAATTGAATGTGTCAATAGGATTTTTTCTATGAAAAGATGAATTGGTACACAAACTGACTTCCCTTAGCCAGAAAATTCATTTTGTTCAGGTATGAAAAAGTGCTTTGAAGGGAAATAAATTAGATTTCTCCGCAGTGTTGCGAATTTCTCACGTTTTCCATTAAGGATAAAGATTAGCATTTGCTAAGTTTAGATCAGTTTTATGACAGCTTTACAAATTAAAGTAATTGAATCTGTCGACGTTCGCAATCAAGTGCTATCTGAAAAACTTTTGAGTCTTAATGGACTTGAAAAGAGAACTGAAGTAATTAAAATGATTATAGTATTCAGTGGTTGAAATAAACAATACTTTAAATATGAATACTAACAGGAATAGAGATGAAACTAAACTACCTTCTTATTAAGTTTGTAATAAAATTTTAAACTTTGGTTATCGTAAGTTGCCGTAAGTACATTAGTCGAATAAAACTAACCATCAAAAATACGATTTCAACGACTGCTTGAGGGGGAGGGGGGATTTGTTTGTGGACATGAAAATTTTAATCACCAATGTAAAGCACGTTCAAAAAGCTAATATTTAAGAAAAATAAAGATTTAGTGTGACCAAATGGAAGTTTTTTATGAAGCTTCAAAATTTTTTAGGGAAAACAATAAATATTTTTATTTTCAACTTCCCACAATAATTTATACCTACAACACCTGTATAATTACACCAACTTTCAATCGAAAAAGATTAATTATAAGAATAATTAAAAATATATTAATTTCGGTTTATGCAAAATTAATAATTTTCGTAGTTTTTATTTTTTTCTAAGAATATAAAATGACAGCTATGCAGTTTTATTAATAACTTATTTATAAATATATTGATTTTTTGTTTGGCCTAATTCGATGAAAAGAACCTGAGATATTAAGAAGAACGAAACAAAAACACGTTTTTCAAAATTAAAGCTTAATTTCCAAAAAACGCTCACCTACCGATTGGACAAAACTTTACTGTAACTTCCTGGGTAGTTTTTCTGTAATCATGTGAATACTCGTTCCCATGAGAAAATGGGGCGAGTTCTTTTTAAAACCAAAATACCGTATTCTCTAACTGTGGGAGCAATCACATCACGACAAAACGTGGGAAACTTGCTTTCCTTGGTAAATTATGAGGAAACTGAGCTATTCTCGCTCGAGAGTAAAAATATAACCTCACTTTTTGGCGAACTGTCATTTCGTTTATGACTTTTGGTATTTGTTTATGATTTTATATATTTTTTTTAAACATCTAGTCTTGTACTACTTTAAGTGTAGGGATTAAAGGATAATGAAAATATTTCCTTTGCGGGTTTAAGTTCATTTGTATTGTATATGTATTATTTTTAATCAATTATTTGTGACGTACTTTCCGGTGAGGCTGAGAAGCGTCACTTTTGGCACCTTAACAACAACAGTATTTACGGTTCTGTTGCTTGGGCACCAGTTACCTTTATTACGTGGGGAAATGCCACGTCCCTCAAACAGCCGGTATAGTAGGGATGGAGTAACTACAGTGGAGAGATCCAGTAAATAAGGAAAATTAGACTTCCACACACACAGCAGTAAACATACAGTTCGGATTACAATTTACCTTTATTTAATAATCCGACAAAACCCAAATGTATGATGAATACTATAATTCTACAAGGAACTATAAACCGGTTACGGTTTGAGCTGCGGTGATGTTACTATAACAGACGAAAGCAAGGTGGCGGTATGACGGTTAGGTTACAGTGTTTAGATACAAAACCAGCAGGTAATTACATAGCAAAACCCTAACTCTAGGTGTCAGACTTCGCTAATACGCAGAACCCTCAGCGTTTAAAAGTGGTACGATTAGCAAAATACTTTCTGCATCTCCTGGACCGAAACAATGTATGGTTAATACGGCGCACGCTATGATTTCTCCAAGCAAAGCATACCCTGAGGACACACGAGTCAACTATCAGCAACAGTCACTAGAAATTGTTCTGCACCCCCTGGCCTAAAACAATGTACGGTTAATATGGCCCACGCCCAGATTTCTTCAAGCAAATCAAAGGCTCAGAAGATCCTGTAGAAGAACCGTACACACAGCGTCTGGTGGACGTGACACCAATTTGTTTATTAGTGGCGTCAGTCGCATTTTCCTTTGATTGTGTGTAGTTCTTTCCACTCCCAGTTGGATTCTATATATAAAAGATGTTTGATAGACGAGAAAGGTAAAAGCTGTACTTACCGTAGATTGCTAACTGCCCCCTCTCTCAATTTGGCTTCTCGGGCGATGCACTTTAGCCGATGCACTTTAGCTTATTTATTTAACACTCTAATGGATCTGCCTAGAAATTTCATGATCACTTTCAAAGAAAATCAATCTCGAGTTTTCGCGATCCGATCGGTGTTTTACATTACAAACTTGCGGGGGTCAGGAGGCACCGGATATTCAAAGCCGACCACATAAAAGCCCTTGAAAAACTTAAAGTTAATCATTCAATCAGTAAAATGCAACAATTCAAATAATACCATTTATTGATTAGATCCAAAAAATGCAACAGCAATAGCTTATCTAAAAAATATAATATTTTGAAATAATGGCCTCCCCAAGCAGGGTAGGAAAGTCTTTAATGTCACCATAAAATTCAGAGCATGCAATAGCAAGCGACTAGTTAAAAAAAATCCCACAACTTTCTTAGAAGTTTATGCAGGCACACTGGTTCTGGGACTGACTGAAAATAATATAAAAATATTTTACTTTAAAAAATGTTGGGACACTAGTGGTTAAATTTAAGGTCCCTCTCGGTGATTATATCATTCAGAAGAATGCACTTCAACTATATGTGGGTTTATTTTGCTTTCCTGCCTCCTTTACGACAACGTACTGGCCCCATTTAAGTTTAATATAGGGTATGTAACATGACTTCGCTTTCGAGTGACTTTTATAAAAATGACCTTCTTCCCTCAGTTATGCATAAGGCGGTTTTATTTATAATTTTGCTATCTTTAAAGACCTGCATTTGGTTTTGGCTGCCACAGCTTTCTGCAGATTTTCCAACGCACTCGTCCAACTGACAAGTCGCTGGATGAATCCAAATTTGTTTTATTCGAGAAACCGACCTTGTCTATTTTTGCTAATTTTTGTCTAATAATTGCATATAGACGCTATGCGCCTTTGCCCCATTTTTCGGCCTCTCCTTTTCAGTACGTCACCTCATCAAAATTTTATTGTCGTTCTTTTGAATGATATCTACAATGATTGGGTCTCCAATTCCTCTGTGTTTCGTGAAACGACAAAAAAGTTAAAAATATTTTCAAAATACACTTTTGGCGTACTTCTTAAAAAGTATGATATATTTTTTTCCTTTTCCACAAAAAATATTTTCCAACTTTGCTGTAAGTATTTTTGAAAAAGTGTAATATATTTTTTTCCTGAACCAAAAATATACTTTTTTCTGAAATCGATCGGCAATGTCTACATTTTCGGCGCGATTTCAGATCGAAAAATGCACAATTCCAGTATTCTAGTCCGTTGCTAAGACTATCACAAAACAGACCGGAAAAGATCCCTTTCCAAGCAACGATCAATATTCCCGCACTAATTTTTAAGTATATTTTAGACATTAAATAAATACACGCAGACAAACCAACTCACATTAAAATTGCATTTATTAGTAAGCAGTTAGATTGTAATGAAGAAATGTTATGCATTAATACAAATTCCTTAATTTATAATAATATAATAATATGGATTGTGATTTCAGAAAAAATAGTACCTATGCGTACTTTGGTGTGAAAGCACATTCCAGTACTTCGATGCTTGTTGGCTTCGGCTAACGCCTCGGCCAACAATTTGCATCGTCGCGTCGTCCGGGAATGTATTGCTTTCACACCTAAATACACAATATACTATTGTTTTCGGTAAACTTTTCAATGACCATAATCTACTTCCACTCTCATGTCCTCGACATAAACATATTTTTCTAAATGAAAAAATTTTGGGCGCCACGGGTGGATGCGTATGAGTTCAATTTTGGGCGCCACGTGTTGTGTCTTTTCTGTTTTTGTTTAGTTATGCTCTCAACAGCCTCTTTAATATTTTTTCTTTTCTGGGATGTTCTACAACAGAATCACTTCACATCAGCGCGTGATCACTGTATTTAGAGAATAGTGTTTTTTGACATACTCTGGGAGGGAAACATGATCTGATCTCTCTCTTCTCACGGCAAATGCTCACTTCCACTGAAATTACAGAATAGCCGCTCCGATAACATACAGATAGCATTACCATAAAAAAATGACCCCCTTCAAACGATCGTTGTAAAAAGCACAGTTTTATTCTGCTAATACTTTTACAGTCATAAATCTCATACAACTTTTGTATTTAATCAATAAAAACATTTCACTTTTGTGTTCTACAAAATATGTATATATTTATTAAAATAAAACGTTACCATCTAACTTCTGAAGAGAGACTTGGAATCTCTGATATAACAGTGACATAATTTCCACATAAATGGAACCACTAGCATTAGATTCGACGTTAAACTGACAGCGATTTGATTTAGAATGGCTTTAATTATGCATACAGTGCGTGTAATTGCGCATTAGACATGTACATCCACGTAGCGCGAGAGATATGACAACCAAGCAACAGCAAAACCCGCCTGTCAGCACTCGACTACTGAAGTATCCCAGCTCTGTTATTTCATTTTAGTCAACTGGCACACGCGATCTTGCAATTCTACTGCCTATGTCAAACTTGTCATTACACGCACGGTATATGTATAACGTTGGCGCCTTCGCCATTTTTTTAAAAAGAAAATTAAATTCTGAAATCAGCTGCGAGTATTTAAAAATATATGAGTTAGTAGATATACATTTATTAAGATAGCGTCATCACTCGACTTTACCTAGGTGATCCGAAAATGGAGGAATTCCGTATATTTCTTCAGAACTCGAGAATCGTTGCAAAGAGAAAGTTCATATTATAAAAGATGAAAAATTTGTTGAAGTCCGAACATTGCAACCCATTTTCAGTACCAAAGGATTGAACTTTAATATATTTAAAACTGTTGTCTTCAGAACAAATGAAACTTTAAATATTTCAATAAACCTAGGCCTGGATTAAGAAATGATGCAAAAAACGTGCATTTCTCGTTACTGATATATAGATAAACATTTGCAAAACGGAGTGAAATTTTACCTCATTATTTTCAGTGACGTTTTCAGTTTTTTGAACTATTTTAAATTTTATTGGGAATTTTTAAGAGTAAGTAATATATACTTCAGATATAGTTTTATTAAAATTATTCCCTAACATATTTATACCCGATTGCCAATTTTTGCACATCCACTATTTCATTTTTTTTTTAATACTTCCTTCCTTTTGATATCTCCCTACATGACCAAACCAATACAATGCATGACAGTGGAATCTCCTTCGCGTTATTTATTTCACACATACTAGAAAAAAGATCATTTTTTCGCATGGATGTCCCATTTTTTGTTATTAATATAAATTTTGTTTTAATGGAGCCAAAGCTTCTCTATATATATTTTTCGTTTTGTTTATTGTTGTTCTCACCGGTTATTTTAAAACAGCCAACTAGCAATATGTCATCAAATAGGTTATTCATCAAAATAATACGAGGAAAATGTTGAAATTTTTTTAATGTGATCAACATTACTAATATCTTCCAGAAATGATGGTGGTTTATTATAAGCAATATTTCAAGCCATTACTAATGAAAGACTAGTGAACAAATCAATATAAAAATTTTATTAACAGTACTTTGACTTATGCAGGTAATTGAAATTTCTCAACCAAATTTATCCATTTTTTTTTTAGAAAAGCTGCAAAAATGAGACTAATTTACTGGTTCATTATTAGTACAGTACCTAGAGCTAAAAAATATGTTAAATTTGAGAATGATCAGTTTTTGATGGATATCCAATGTTTAAACTAAATACTTCATCCTATAAATATTCGGATGTTATCTACAAACTTAAAAATCTCGGAAACTATTAATGCTATATAAACATTAAAAAAATAAATTCATTCTCAGTGTCTAAGCATTATTTTTGATGTCCGTAATTTTTTTTGCCAAACCTTATTGAGATATTTGCATGTTTTTCGAAAATCCATTTATAGCTTAAAGTGCATTTTTTTTATAAAGTAAGCACTGTAAACTGTCGGAAGAATATGAGCGCATAAGTCTTACTATATATTAATGAAAAACAGTAAGTATATGGGAATATATTTTTTTAATTACTGACTACTTACATCTACAAAATAGCGACGTTTTTATTTAAAAAATGTAAGGAAGCACATCGTTTCTGTCATAATTTCTTTGTGTTTTTTATGCTATATAATTAGTTAAATTAATTTAAAATTCTAATTAATAGTCTTTCATATTGGTTGTTAGCATTTATGTAAGTACCATAGCTTCTCAGATATTTAAACTAAATATTTAAACATTCGAACGCTGTTTTAATACTCGTAGATCTCATAAATCATTAAATCTACAGAAATGAGAAAAGAATTAAATGCATTCTCAATTTAGTAGCTTTTATATCTGTCTCTAGCATGTTTTCATCCAATGCAATACTTTTCGAATTATTTGACGAATATCGTTTTAATTTTCCTCTTTTTTTCAAACTAAAAATCCCAATGTCGCTATAACTTCAAAACTATCAATTTATATGAAAAGATGTATAGCAACTTTTCAAAATTTGAGTTTCAGCTTCAATGTTTTTGTTTTTTTTTTTTTTAGGTGCCACCTGGAAATATCAATCCCTTACAAATTAGCAAGCCCCCACATAATATATAAACTTTTCTTTAATGATTTACAATTGAGTTTCCAAAAATGAACGAAATTTAATTCATGTGACATTATTCCAAAGTTAAAACCTCTAGTTACTGTGCTGTAGGTACATTAATAAATTATATTTATTGTTAACTTCTAATAAAAATATCAGAATTTTGTTTTTTTTTTACTTTGGGAGCACTATTGTGGTTTTTGCCTATTGCATAAATAGAATGTTAAGCAGAGACCCAGCGTGGCCATTAACAGTAATAAAAATGACAACTCAGAAATTTGGGAACAGTAACGGGATTTAAATAAATTTTTATTAGTGTTAAACACTACATTGGTGCCATTCTTAACATTTCATTTTAATTCTTTCAACCCAAAGAAAAGCCTGCTTTAAAAACTGGCTTTTCAATATCTCTTCCCGTAACTCATCGAAAAATATTATTTTCAAGATTTTAAATAAAAATTTAAGATCATTTTGAAATCCCAGGAAGGGTATATTGTTGAAAAATAGAATAGTTTGAATTAATAGAATGAGAGCTACATACTACATTCTAAAACCTACATCCCCCATCAAACTGCTCGAAACGAATTTTTGAAATCTTCGTGTCACTTTCCGTTTAACGTTCTAGATAGAAGTTTTTACTTGGACACACTATACAGACACAGACTAAAACAAAAAACCCAGTTTCCCTTTTTGTCGTGTGACGTATACCTGCCAGGATTCTGCGCAGAAGACATAAACAGAGTAACCTTGCGGTTGACATGGAATTTAAGACCAGCGAGTATAACACAGGAGGTATTGTTTAGTACTCAAATCTCAAAGACGGAAGTCGTCATCACCTACACCGGTGATATCAATTATTTTGGAATGTGGTGTATTGTATTGAAGGTTAGAGTTTTTATTGTTATACATTTTAGTGGTGGCTTTGCCTGGAGTTGATTTATTATCTAAACCATGATACGTCATAAGTGAAACATCTGATTTGTTTTAATGTGTGATACAGATTGCGCCCGATGTTTTATCGAGGTTCTCACACAAACTTGTAGATTTATTTTTACAATTAATTATTTTGTATTTATTTGCCTTTATCACACTTAGAGAATATTATTTAGGTATTAAGCAAATCACAACATACACACTTTTTTATTTATTACGAAATCACCTACTTTCTGTATATTGTTGCCCTAATCTGGAAAGCTAATATGCTAGTTAGGTAAATACTTTCAAACACTCATTATTGGAGAACCAATCAAAACAACTACTCTTCTAGCTAATACTGATGAAGTATTGAATTACATGATATGATTCCTAGCATTTTAAAGAAAAGATATGTTGAAAATACTTAAAATATTTATTTAAATTTAGTCATTCACACTTTTTTATTTAATAGGAAATTATCTACTTTGTGTATATTTGTACCTTAATCTGGTCACTCTAATACACTACTTAGAAAAACACTTTAAAACACTCATTATTGGAAAACCAATTAAAACAACTACTCTTCTAGCTAATACTGACGAGGTATTGAATTACATGATAGGCTTCCTAGCATTTTAAGACAAAAAAATATATTGAAAATACTTAAATCATTTATTGAAATTCAGTCAACAATTATTGAACCTTACATTCTATTTCGACTTTAGAAAAGTTGTACAAGTTTTTTCGAACTCGTTAGTTCTCATCAGTAGAGTATAGAAACATTCATTCGTTATTTACAAGCCTATTCTTGATTTATTTTTACAATTAATTATTTTGTATTTATTTGCTTTTATCACGATTAGAGAATATTATTTAAATATTAAGCAAATCACAACTTACACACTTTTTTATTTATTACGAAATCACCTACTTTCTGTATATTGTTGCCCTAATCTGGGCACGCTAATATACTAGTTAGGTAAATACTTTAAAACACTCATTATTGGAGAACCAATCAAAACAACTACTCTTCTAGTTAATACTGACGAAGTATTGAATTACATTATATGATTCCTAGCATTTTAAAGAAAAAATATGTTGAAAATACTTCAAATATTTATATAAATTCAGTAATTCACACTTTTTTATTTAATATGAAATTACCTACTTTGTGTATATTTGTACCTTAATCTGGTCACTCTAATGCACTACTTAGAAAAACACTTTAAAACACCCATTATTGGAGAACCAATCAAAACAATTACTCTTCTAGAAAGTATGTGATTTCGTAATAAATAAAAAAGTGTGTAAGTTGTGATTTGCTTAATACCTAAATAATATTCTCTAAACTTATAGACTTATCCAAAATGGTAAGTATAGTAAATTTCCCTTTCAACAAGCTTGCACATCGGGATGCATAGTTATATGTAAAATACTTTTCACACAAATTAAATAACTAATTGACAAGAATGAAATGAAATATCAGTGATCTGTACTCTGATAATATGCATGAATTTCTATTGGAAACTGTATTTCATCTAGTCTTATAATCAACTTTTGAGAATAAAAGGCTCTATGCAATTTGTCACATAAATTGCTGGTCTTTAAGGCCTTGAAAACTGAGATTTCAGTTTTAAAAAAGAGATGTTTCAAAACGATTTTCGCCAAATAACACGAGAAGTATTACATTGAACAAAAACATGCTAGAGATAAATAAGAAAGCTACTAAATTGAGGATGAATTTAGCAGTTTTCTAATTTTTGTACAATTAATGGTATCGGAGATCTGGACGTATAAAAATGGCATCCGAACATAAGTTGAAATATTTAGTTTAAATGTTGAATCTCAGAAACTATGCCACTCACGTCAAAAACACTAACAGTCAAAATTAAAGATTATTAATGTGGCTTTTAAATGATTTTTCGATTATTTTCATACAGTAAAAAATAATAAAGTTATGACAAAAAAAAGTACTAAAAGCAGAAACTGTGACACGTCCATCAAAAATTCCAAGGAGTAGAATTAAAGATAATTAATCAATCTTTAAAATGATTTTCTGTTTGTTTCTGTATCATGAAAACTAAACGAGTTATGGCCGATACAATGTGCATTTTCACATTCTTCTTAATAAAAGTTATTTTAATTATCCAGTAATTGAATTTCTTTTTTCAAAATCCTATTTTTCGTTAATATATAGCATCTTTAGATGCTCAATTTTTATTGTTCATTTAAAGCAATTCCTTTAGATGAAATTTTCATCCGCTATATTGGAGTCGCCATTTGGATATTTTTAGTTTTGACTTCAGATGATTCGTAATCAGCGATCCCAGAAACATAAATATCCTATGTTCAAAAATAAATCAGTAATACTTTTTCAAATATTAAGTATCTAAATTGGCTTTCACCCCTTGAGGGTAACAGCAAGTGTCCGGACCATATAGAAACTGAAGGTAATACATTTTACTGCAATAATAACCTATAAAGAAAAATTATCATTACATTTATATTATTCCTAAATTTTACGTATTTTTTATCGCTAGGTACTGTACTATTCCATTTAACGTTATGATACTTCGATATGCAGATATTGCATGTGGAAGATGCTCCTTGTAATTGCAAGCTCACCACACTACATCCCAAATGACTTTCCTGTATTTTTGTTTATATTCAAATGGATGTATTTATATCTAATACAATAAGAAAATAATATTTAAAACAATCTTGTGGTTTCATTTAGGTCCATTTTTTATTTAGTTCTAAGTTATTAGACAATGATAGATATTCACAAAGATAGCTACGATATTAGTAGTAGGTTAGGTTAGGTTAAACTAGATGAATGAAAAATGAAAATGAGGGGATAAAGGGTATTTTCAGGAATATCAAAATTCAACAGCTGTAACTGATGAAATAAATTATTAGTCTGGTGGTAATTAATTCAAAAATATTACAACAAACGACAGTTTTTTGTTCAGTTGCATTCTACTTAACACGATGTGTCAATATGCAGATTGCATTTGAAAAATGCTCGTTGTAATATTGCACTGCACCCCAAATGAATTTCCTATATTTTTGTTTATATTCAAATGGATGAATTTGCATCTGATATAATAAGAAAATAATACTTAAAACAATCCTGTGTTAAGAAATTTTTGATTTAGCTCTAAGTTATTGGACGATGATAAATATTCACAAAGGTAGCTACCATATTAGTAGAACGTTAGTTATTTTTTCAGAATTCCTGTTTATAATATTGCCCCCAGACAACCAGGAAGATGAATGCACATTGCACACAGACTCCATCTAGCTACTCGACTCTAATTGATAAGATAAATATTTGTGTAAGGTACGTAGGCACTTCTTCTAAAGATCAAAGACCGATAAAAGTAAATCCAGAAAGTCAAAGATAAGATTTCACGATTCATATAACCTTTTTTGTAAAAGGATTTCGATTTAGACGTAAAGGTAGAGCAAGTGTGGTGTTGTGTAATCTATCGATTATCCTTCTGTAGTGGGTCAGACCCTCCGTCTCTAGGGAGTCGTGTTTCTGTTTATAAAGCACCAGCTAGGCCGGTGTTCACCAAAAGAACACACAGGCGAAGAGCTCTTCACCCGTACTAGAAACCGGCCACCCTTTCATTTTCTTAGTGATGTAATGTTGACCTAACTGATGAATTGAGACCTTCTACATTTTTTTGCAGGCGTAATTAAATTGAGAAATGTCGGGAAAGGGGTCCACAGGAAAATCAATAAAGAATTATCAAATTTCAAGAGAAAATCCTTAACTTTCTCAGTGGTTTTCAATGTAGATTAAATACGACAGTGATTAATGGACATACCGCTTATTAAATATTTGAACACAAAATTTTGTAACTTACAATTTAGTATACCAAAATTATTGTAATTTATTGACAATATTATTTATCCTATAACTTCTTTTTATGTACTTTTTGATGAATCTTTTTGTAACACGATTTCAACAAAGAGCTAGCAGAAAATATGAGATTGAAAGTTCGTATATACCCTGTTGGGTGTGTGTTCTATTCCCGATCAGCCCGCTAGCACTCAGTTTCGATCATAAAAGTATTTTTGCTTGCTTAATTCTGTGGGAAGTCTATTTTAACTAAGGCTTTTTGGACATGGAAGATGCTATTCTAAAAAATGGTACCATTTTTAGATTAATTTGAATTTTCATTAACTCTAAAATTTTTATTAAAACTTGAAATACTTCTGCCTCAGTTGGTCTGTACGTACGATTGTACGTACGTACGCATACATTGTCGTCTATTGTCAGAATAGAACCCTATTTAATTTTATAATTATCCGTTAATTATTATAAATAATTATTTAACACCGTCACAAGCTTTCGCGACCCATTTCTTTCGTTTTCCCTGTTTATTGAATAAATAGAACAAGTATTTGTTCGGTTAATTGGCTTTAACTCAAAAATGGAATAATCAATTGGTCTCAAATTTTTACCATGTTATTGTTGTAGAACCTCCCAGAATTGACCTAAGTCGAAGCCAAAATAAAAATTCGACTTAGGCAAAAATTTCATTTAAGGATATTTTCAAGGTTCTAAGAGACTTCAGAGCCATGGACTAGTTCAAAAGGACTGTTATGAGTTCGATGGGCCATTAGAAACAACCGGGTAAAATTTCGAAGAAACACCGAATTTTTATTTAGGAAAATATATTTTGGTCCAGGATATGAGAGTGAAGGTATATAGTGGCCATGGAAAGATGAATCACATTTTAAAAGGTACGCCGAAAAGGTACTGAAAATATTCAAAATATTTTCAACCTTAATTCCTCCACCGAAGACATTGACCATGGAGATAGAGTCATTATATACCCTGTCCTAAAGACTGACAATACAATTTTAACAAGGCAATGAATCAAAAAGGCCAAATCGACCAATATGGCAAAGTGGCGTAGCGCCTATAAGCAAAACTTGGCAAAAAAACAATAAAAGTGGACAAGGCCGGTTTCTCGCATAAAACGAGTTTGGATTCACCCAGCGACTCGCAATTTGGTCGAGTGCGTTGGGTGATCAATACAAAGCGATGATAGGAAAGCCAACTGCAGGGCTTTCCGAATAATAAAGTTATAGAGAAAACCACCTTGTGCACAAACGACTCAAAGGTCCATTTTGCTTAAAAGTCTCTCGGAGGCGAGTCGCTGCCATTTTTACAATATTAAACCCCTACGTAAGGACAAGTAAGTCGTGGACTGACAGAACGTTATCAAACTTATGTAGTAAGTAAGTCCTCTTGAATGTCGTTTTAGTACGTGAACTCTCGCGTTACGAGAACTTTAAAGCTAGTGAAACATTTTTGTTATATAAAACTTGTATGGTTAAAAAGTCATTTGCCTTAGTTGGGGAGGCGTGATTCTTTCACATTATATCATTTTGCTGAAAATCACTGTATTATTTCATACTTATTAAATAAATGATATTCTTGTAATGACCTCTAGCGGCCATTACAGCCAAAATTAAATTATTAGCATCAATAGTATGAAGCAAGTCGCAGGGACCTCTAATATTAAGAACGTTGATCAAGTTAACTTCTTTTCAACCGCGCAGATATTAGTGCGTTTCCCGTCTAGTGAGGCATTACCGTCGTATTCGAGCGACCGTCGCAGGTATGGATTTAAAATCGAGCCTCTTTTGTTTCAAGTGCGTCTAACGAGCACATGTTTTGGCAAACGCTCTGCCTAATTAAAGTTGCAATCGCTTAAATGGATTAACTAAATACTGATTGAATCCTATTTTCGATTTCCGATTCCTAATGCCTAATTCAAAATTTTAATTTAACTTCAATGTAATGCACATGGTACCACCATTTTAAAAAAACTACGTATTAAATCGTAAATCACAACGGACATAATCCCTGCGGAATAAATGGTTATGGAAGGCTTTATATAGGAATTAAACTAAACTGGGACGGTTCCGACGTCATAACAGGAACACATTTAAATATCTTGGAAGAAATAAATTTTCATAATTTTTTGTCTGGAAGCCATGCTTGGTGACGCAGTGACGCTGAGGTAGGGCAAGTAGCGAGATCAAGTTAGCTGGGGAATTTAGTTTCATGCCGGAATTGGTAACCCATGTGATGTGCTATCTTCGTCTTCCTTAACCTACGAAGAAGTGTCAATTTTTTCGCTGACGTCCAGGGGACATCACGTTCTTATTAGGAGGATCCCTCGATATAAGACAACAATCAACGTCTTATTTCTAAGATAAGTCTAGTTTTTTTATTTGCCATTTACCACCCTTCTAACAAAGTTTACAGTTGTTTTATCACAACTGCTATAAGCAGGATATAAATTTAAAGTAAGTAAACAAAGTGTAAGTTGATCGCTATTGAAACAATAGAGCCATTCTACGATTACGTCGTATATTTCTTAATGTTTAAGCCTTTGGTTCATGCAATTACATTGTTTTTATCAAAAGTGTTGACCGTGTGGTCGTATTTTAAAGTACAGCTGTGTTTGTTTACCTTTTATCATTAGTATTTGTTGCGTACTGTAGTACAAACTTTTATAGTTTTAAATTATTTATATTGCCTATTATAGATACTTCTATAATTATAGTCGCTTAATTTTAGGTTAGTTTTCTACGTTATATTTAGTGATAGAAAGTTTCCTTGGGTCACGGGGTTATTTATTGATTTAGGGTGTTTTAGTGATAAACAAGTTTAATTAACATACTACTAAGTTGTCATTTTTCAGTAGTGTTTTTTTACCTAAGTACGATAGATTTCGTAACATAACTTCTGTTGCTCCCGAAAAGTTGGACCGCGAGGTGAGGTTACGTTCTATTATAATTTTGCGTGTTAGTTTCACAAGAATTGCAATAATCAAGTTCTAGTAAGCAAGTTCAACATTCATAGTGACATAGTGTTAGGAAATGTGTTTCCAGTGGTTAATTTAATGGGAGAATTGTTTTAGTTTCCCTTAACTGAGTGAGTAAATTGCTATAAATGTTTTGATTTTGTTTTTGCTGAACAAGTCATAGTTCTCCCAGGTCAAAATGAAATAGATGTTTAATAGTCTAAGTTGATGGGATAAATTCAGTATTTATAGTAGTAGGAAGTTAATTTCCGTTTGTTTATTGGTTGGGATTTGTCCCTATTTCCCTCTTTCTTTGTGAGCGGCTCACTATAAATATTTGACTTTGTCTTGCATAAACTTTACTCAAAATTTAGTTATTTGTTGGCCTTCTGCCTAACTAAATTTGCTGACTACCATTTTTCTTGGGGAGACTGTATCGTGAACTTGTAATAAAATGTAAATTTTGGCCATCATTTGTGAATCAAGGCATTGAAAATTATCATTTGAACCTCAAACTTTGTAACGTAACCTTGGCACCGGTGTCTTTATTCAGAGCTAATTGGCCTAACTTTTGCTGGGGTTTTTTGATTATTGACCAACTAAGCTAGGTCGTCTTTTTTGGATAAGGGAATTGTTTATCACTAAATGTCGCCGGGATGCTAAAATAGTGTTAAGGATAGTAACCTAACAATAATTTTGTAACTAATACTTTCTATAATTCAAAGCCACGAAGTTGGCATCTGTTGTTATTAATTGCTAACCCTCGAATTTTAGATCGTTTCGTACGATTGGTTGTGATTAAACTGTTAAATTTTAAATTTTTTTGTTTCTCTGGTGTCTGCTGTATCGTACCTTTCCTTTTGCGTCTCTTCTTTAGAGACTGGCGCCCAAAATAACTCTTGTAATTTTGCCTTCAAAAAAACTGAAAATTTTTACACAAAAAAAAAATATAAAAAATTTTTTTGACAAAATTTTTTTTCAAACTTTTACAAATTTTTTAAATTTTCTTTACATCATTAAACACTCTTGGCCTTATTGGGACCGTTGCTTACGCTTACCCATGGCCCTAGGCCTCCTACAAAAACTGGCTAGCCGAGCCTAATTTGTTTTGGTAACAGGTTATTACCTTGGTGAGTTTATGCAATTTTAGTGTCCAAACAAATTAGTTTAGTGTCACCCAGGAAATATAAATTTGACTAATAAATACTACAAATTAAATTGTAAGTGATGATGTCAGTTTGGGCTTATCCCATTTAATTTTATAGTAAAACTTCATAGTTAAGAACTCAACCATCTTAGAGTTTTGTGGATATTTCCCGGGCAAAAAGACAAAAATATCAATGTAGCCTTCGATGAGGGAGAGCACTTTACATTCTTTGAACTAATTGCATTTTATTGATGTGAGGACTTGTTGCTAGTCTTAATCCCTGGACTTTTCGTCTGGAAGACGTAAACAACTGAGTAATCGGAATCTCATGATTCCTTAAGTCTGATACTCAGTGTTCTGGTCGCCTTACGGAAGTCTGATAGGGATTTTCTTATGCGATTTCTCCAGAAATCTTTAAGTGCAGGGACCTTTATTAGTAGGTAAATACATACAGATCAAAATCCAACCACATCGGAGAGAAATCTTCGATAGGGATTTTTATTATGCAAAAATAGTAGAAACCAAAGGACGTCAGACACCTAATTACTATATAAACAGACCAAAATCACGTCAAATTCCAATCCCGTCGGAGAGAAATCTTCGATAGGGATTACTTCTATGCAAAAATCGCAATAATGGGTATAAAGGCGTAAAGGCCCTTATTCTCAGTAAAAAACTGAAATCACGTGTTGAGAGAGCGTCGTTAATGATCTGAGGTAGGGCAGCCGTGATCCATTACTCGTCTATCGAAGTGCATCTTATCTCGAACCCGTCTGGGAGTAGAAAGAACGGGGCAGAGCGCGGTTGGCGCCCCTTAATAAATAAATTGGTGTCGCGTCAATTTGATACCCGGTAGTGTATTCTTCTACATTATCACAGTATATTTGTTAACAATTTTTTTAAATATGATGGTCAAACTTTAATAATAGTAGAAAATATGATTTTTTTTTCTAAAGCTGCGTAGAAAGTTTGCAGGAGTAAATAAAGTCTGTGAAAATCTTTTTATCTTTAGAAATAGGTACCAACTATATGGAGGAGAAATGAAACTTTTTTATTTGACATTATTTTCTAGGATTATCAGTTTTCGAGAAAACTGTATACGAGTTATTTTCCCGTTACCGCAATCAGTTGCTACTAGATTTCCAGGTTCTTCGTCATTCAATAAGTTTTGCAAATTCCCTCCACCGTTTTACCTTGGTTTCATATTCAATAGTGCCATTCTTTCACCGTTGGTAAATTGGTTATAACAACAAATTTACTACAATAATTGTTGCAGGTTACTCTTCGCAAGTTTTTTGCAAAGGATATATTTAAAATATTATATTGCAACATAGAGTGCGTCTTTCAGGTTCGAGATAAATTTTCGTAGGTTAATATGGTGCAATAATTTTATTTTAAAATGTTTTTAAGCTATTTTTAATAAGACTAAGGCCCATGCTGTACATAACGGCGGTGCCACGTACCTAAAGGTAGTGAGTTTTGATATTTAATAAATTTTAAAAAATAAAAACGCTTAGTTATAATCAGATCTGGTATCTCAGGTTGAAATTGCAGAAACGTATTTAGCGTACAACATGAATTTTTCAGATTTATTTTTCTTAGTTTATGAATAATAAAATTGGAAGTATGTACAGATACAATTTGGTAACAGCTGATTTTTAAGAGTATTCATGTACGCTCTTTGACTTACTGGCAAATTAGTTAAAATAAAATATCTTGTTTATAAATAAATTCATGTTTCGAAGAATTTGCTATTCCTTTAGAGACGACCTTTACATTTATACTATTTTCTCATGTAAATGAAGTAGACAAAAAGACAATAAATACATGATTACGTTTATTACCTGCACGGTACGAGGCAGCCCATTTTTACTATCGCGGAAGATTATAGTTACACGTGGGGACCCATCTTGATGTATCTGTTTATTTATTTTATTGAGCTATTAAAAATGCCTGAAAAAATTCAGTTTTAATTTGAGATTCACGAGTGAAAGGTGTTAACGCTGAAATTTAGGGGCGAGCGTAAAGGCGTCTTGACTGTGCATGTATTTCGATACTCCAGTGAAGCAACGTTCAGCGCGGTTAGTACTTGGATGGGTGAAATTCGTCTTGGAAAACACAGTGATCTCGCCCCACCTTCAAGCAATCAGTCCCTTGTCTATTAAATGTTAGGAAAGTGAAAGATCTCTACTCTTCGAAAGAGAAGAGGTTCAGCAAAATTTCCAGGTTGAGGGTAGCTCGTCTCCTGGCGTCGGGTCGGTGATAGGCCCTGGTAGCGGAAATAAATAAGAAAAAACACTGGAAGTCAATTTTCCGCATATTTAAGTTTTATAATATGCAACTAGTGGCTCGTAAAGTGCACATTCGTAGGTAGGGATGATTTGTACAGTATTTTCTTTCAAATTAGTGGCGCATATAAGATGTACTTTCGATAGTGCCAATTTACGTATTTTTTTTTCTTTTAAGTCACTGATGCATATAGGAGGCATTTTCGATAGTGACGATTAGTAAGTTTTCTCTGTTAAATTAGTAACGCATATGGTAATATAGTGTAGAGCAAAAAACAGAGGGAATAATGTAGCGGGTGTTACTGCACTCATTAATTAATGTTTTCCACAAGAATATCGTTGCCACTACGGCCATGTTCGAAAATTGACGATTAAAATTGATTTTTCTCGATTGCCTCCTTTTCTGTTAGTTCTACTCTAAAATTACGTATTACCAATATTGTAGAGGCCAAAGAAAGCAGTAACTTCTCTTTAAACAATTTTTCGTATTGTTAATACTTCACGATCACAACAGCCAGAAAGGTGAAAATTTGTGCTTCTTGTTTAAAAAATTTTTATTTACGGTCAACTGTTTTAAAATTACAGCAGCTCGAAGATTGAAAAATTATGAAAATTTCACTGTCGTATTACAGATCTTTTTATAGGAAAAGAAGTAGGCTGTTCATAGCGCAATATACTTGTGTACTTTAAAACATTATAAGTATTTCAAATATGCCCCAATTGCCCCTATTATATCCGTAGACATTCAAAGATCTCTTTGGGAACATTCTTTGATTTTTACGAGAAACATCAATGCCTAAACATTTGGAACAATTATGTATTAAATTTTATTATTGTGTCGCTAAAAATGAACAAATTTGGTGACCATATTGTGTATATTACACCAAGTTTTACACATTGATAAGGTATGATTGTATCATTTTTGCACATGAAATAAGTATAAAGTAATAACATTTTTACACACCCGGCTAAGTCCGCCCTTCACAATTGTAAAATTGCAACCTAAGATACGAGCTCTGGTTATAATATAGCATGGACTGAAAAAATTTTTATATTAAATTTTTTAGCGTTAATTTTTTTCTCAACCCTCCTTTTCAACTGAATTCTAGATACACTACAGGAGGACACATGATCGTATTTGCACGACCTCGCTCAAAGGGCTTGGCGCGGCCCTGATAAGACTATTACAATACGAATAGTATTTGCAGTCGAGCGTTGCTGAATACCCAATAAACACAATGACTTCTGATGAAAAATTTATATGTAGAACAGCATGATAGAATACCCTTCTTGAAGTTGAGCCATATATATTATGCAGAGTGATCGCCATAGGCGTGTAAACTGTCTTGCCATATACAAACTAGGTTAGAATTTTAAAGCAAAATGTTAAGGTTTTTAGTTAAGCACAAAAAATACGAAAATGCATAGAATATCGGAACTGTAATTATCAAGTAAAGTTTGTTCAACAGACTTTACGTGGATTAGGTTATATCTCAATTTTGCTTTGAGGTATAAATTGTTTGCATTTAATGAGATTATTGCTAAAAAGAAAAGAATGAAAGTTGCAGCCAGTTACCGACGACGGCAAATAGTTATTTTACATAATAAAGTGGCACCCTAAAAAAAGTGAATTGTGCCGTGTTCATATAAATGCTCTACCGCAATTTTTACTCGTTATCAAATGTCTATTAGTACAAATATAAATAAATGACATCATTCATCTAGTTAACATTAACTTACCGGCGAAATTTCGTACTTACAAGAAACATGACGGACGAACGGACAGACAGACAGACAGATATTTTGAAAGTTATTCAGAATTCGTTCAGTAATACAATGACATAAAAATCAAGTGCAATATACTCTTTGCTGTCTTCTTTGCGAACAGTATAATAATAACTTGAAAATGAACTAATGTTATGGGCATAACATTTATTGCATAAAACAACTTTCGCGGTGTCCACTAGGGCGGGCCGAAATTGTTCAAATCGAAGATTAATAGTACGGAAAACTTACATTTGGTGCTTAGTAGCATTACTGCAAAATTTCACTAAAATTAATTTAGGTGTCGAGGTTCACAGGGCACTTAGAATTTTAAAATTCTTTTTCTTTTCAAAATTGATATTTAATAGAATTCAAAAGTTAGATTGAGTCCTTAACAATGTGCTTCCAAATATTCGCTAAATTTAAATGATGTTTACAAGTTACAAAAATTATTTAAGTTTCGAAAAAATCAAATCATTTTAAAAACCCGCTGCCCAAGGAATCACTACTTCCACATCCATATTTTATATCTAAGTCACTCACAACAAAAAAATTTTGTATGTGGAAATAATTGTTTATGGAACTTTAATAATATAATATTTGAAATCCTCTACCCTAAAAACCCATAAAACGGTACCCCACATCGGTAGCAGGGTGGGGGTGGTGATAGGGGGTGGTAGTGGGGGTGGATGAAATAAAGAACATTTTGAAGTTTCTGGTTCTTATACACACCCTAAATCACATTTTTTTTTTCATTCCCTTTAATAATGGGGTGGGGGTGGTAATGGGGGTGGCTAATGCCAAAATTTTTTTTGAGACCTCAGCTTCTCTTGTATATACTAAATGCCAATTTTTTGGACTCGTACCTGCTTGATTTACCTATTTTCCCCAAATTTACCCCAATTCCCCCAACCCTTCGACGGAATAAGATGAAAATATAATCTAGTTCTAGATCTTGTAAAAGTACATATGTGTACCAAATTTCAAGTCAATATCTCAAACGGTTCCAGAGTAAACGTGCGCACAAAAAAAAAATTACAGACAGACAGACCGACAGACAGAAATTTTTTTTTCGCTCAAACTTAAAATCTCGACGTTTCGTGACATTCTAAGCCTATTTGAACAATAAAAATTTTTAAAAATTTTTTTGTCGTTACTATGCTCCCAATGGGCACACGTAGGTACGTTTAATAAACGTTAAAAAAGAATTGAAAACCACACGTTGTTCTAGGGTTTTTAGCAACGGTTGATTCAACGAAAAAATGTCGCGCGGAAAAACGTTCTTATTAACCAAATATAAACGTCTTTTAAACATCATAGATAACGATTGAATAACATTAAAAAAACGATAAATATTCGTTAATATTCAACGTTTATGAAACGAAAGTAAAAGTAGAATATAAACATGTTATTAAAGGTTTCAATAACGTTAAATATTCACTAATTATGTACGATAATTAAACGAAATTAAGCAGGCTCTAGGTCTCCATTTTCCAATATACATATATATATGTTACAGGATGAATCGCCATGTAAATGAATGGACAATTATCAATTAATAGGTTAAACACCCGCTGGGGGTTTTATCATAAAACCAGTGGGTGCTTAACCTATTAAACAGATAGCATAAAACTCTTTTATGCTATCTCGGCCAAGCCACAGAATAATGATCTTTAACCTGATCGTTATAAGATCCATCCAAATAAATCGATGTTCCCTGAAAGAATTTGAACATTGCAATCTATGTTATATTTATTTTATATAAATTCATAAGAATATAAGATGAAGCATGAATGATTATTGTCAGTGGTCTACATGTGGCGCCATCTACAAATAATTTCTGCAGCAAACTAGGTGGTAAGTAGGCAAATTTTATGCATTAATATAGCTGAGTAGAAATACGTCAAAAAAACGTCATCATCTACCACTTATTTCACCTGTAGATTTTAAAGTTGAAAGCATCAGTTATTTTAATATTGCATAATTTTTTTTTTCCTCTAAATAAAATATATTTCAATTGCTATTTGATTAATGAAATAAAAAAACCGTTTAATTTTCTAGTTTCACAACCGCGGGTTGTTACAACTTCTCATATTATGAACATGTATTATACGTTAACATATCAGTAAAAGAAACGTTGTAATTAAAACGTTTTATTTCAGTATTCCCTTCCACTCAGGTTGCGAATGTTTGTAGGAGTAACGTATTTTATAGGTTTTATTTAAATATAAAATTTTACAACCTAATTTTATACATTGATATAGATTCGTAGAAAAACATTTAAATAACGTAATCTTCTACCATCTATTTCACCTGTGGATTTAAAATTCTCTAGCATTTAGTAAGTTGGAAACAACAGTTATTTTAACGTTGTAAAAAATACGTTTTTTTTTTTCTTTAAATAAAACGTCTGAATCGCCGTATTAAATATACCTAATAAAAAACGTTAAACTTTTTCGTTTCATAAACGTTACCTTTAGCGAGTCGTTAAAACTCCTTGCATTATAAATGTGTTTTATACGTTATTGCATATTTGTGAAAAAAACGTGCTTACTAAAACGTTTCATTCCAGTATTTTCTTCTACTAATGGTTAAAAATGCGTGTAGTAGTAACGTATTTTAAACGTCTTCTTTAAACGTTGAAATTTTCAACCAAATGCAACGTTGAAAATTTCAACGTAAAACGTTTAATCAACGACTATGATGTTTTAAAAACGTTTATTAAACGTACGTGTGCCCATTGGGCTTCCACTGGATGTGGAAGTAAAATTGGCTGCTGAAATTCAAAAAAGTTGTCTAAATATGTTTAGCGATTGAATGAGTAACCGCGCAGCTCTTAGTTTACGTTGGAGTTTTTCCAAGCAATCCAGAGCTCACCACGAGTAGGTGGCTGCGCCTCGAGCCAAGTCCGTGCCCTCCCAACCTCCCTTACCTTTGGGGCACCTTTAGAGAATATTAGATACTTAATAGTTTGCTTTGTGCACAAGCTTGGACGTTATTGCTCTAGAATGCAATCTGCTTCTAATGAAACCATCTCGATTTTCAGTTCCAAAAACTGAGGCAGCAACTTCCGTAACAATCTTAACACATCTTTCCACACCACGTGTGTGGCAAGCAAGTTCCGGTATATCAATTTCTGCATTCCCTAAAATACACAAGTATAGCACCTCATCTGAAATACTATGTAGAATGGGTGACTCAGTTACTTTGCATTCATCCCATTTAATAATTTCGGTATAATCCCTTGCATCAAAGTTATGCTTCGGAATTATAAACCCTCTCACTTAACTTTATAATAGGAAGTTGTTCAATGAACAACCGCCGCGCTGATTTGTTTGGAAAATATTTGAATAAGTATACAAGGCTGATGCTTCGAAAAACTTTGTATACAATAAATATTTATTACTTATATAATAATAACGGAGATGTGTGCTTGGTCACATAAAGTTAATAACTGAGTATTATAATGCAAAAATAACTAGTACTATTCAGGGTTTTACTTTCATCTTAAGAAGCTGTTTGCTTTTGATAAGAATTGTTCACCTGTAAATTTAAGTCATCACATTAAGGCTAAATTACAGATAAATCTACTTAAAAAAGTAAAGATTTTTCCTTGCTTATGGCACGTCTGACAGCGTCATGTCATCTGTAACGGTTGTCTGTTAGGCGTACGGCCTCACCAAACTCCTTTGTAATCAGCTCCCAACGTTTGAAAGAGCGGCCCCTTCGCCTATTGCCATCTGATTTCCTCTGAACTATCATATTATCTATATTATCTCTCTTGATACGGCCAAAAAGTGAGACAACTCGGGAGAACATGATGATGCTGGAGGGTCGCCTTACACAACTTACACACTTTTTAGTATTAGCTAGAAGAGTAGTTGTTTTGATTGGTTCTCCAATAATGAGTGTTTTAAAGTATTTACCTAACTAGTATATTAGCGGGACCAGATTAGGGCAACAATGTACAGAAAGTAGGTATTTTCATAATAAATAAAAAAGTGTGTAAGTTGTGATTTGCATAATACCTAAATAATATTCTCTAATCATGATAAAAGCAAATAAATAAAAAATAATCAATTGTAGAAATCTTAGTTCTGTCTATAGCTGCTCCACACTGACATTCCTCCAGGACATGCCGCATCGCGTGATAACTATACATGTTGGAGAGCTATTCGAAGGCCTGTTTAAAGAATAAAAATTAAAAAATACATAGAATGTATATTTAATCTCAGTGGCACCATGTAAAAGTTAATTGTACCGTATTAAGGGTCGGCCACATCCGACTCCAGCTTCTATTAGTTTGATTTTTCTTACCGTAAAAATTCAATCCTTTGACATTAATGATCTAAATATTTGTCTTTACTATATCATACTAGAGAACACATTAACGTGAGTTTACTTCTAAAAAAAATATAGACATTAAAAATTTTAGATATATTTGTAACGCTGTAGACCCAAGACGACTAGAACAAAGTGTTCCAAATGTAGGTTATTTGGAATATTAATTCAGTGTACTCTTCATATATTTAGGAAAAGTAATATGTTCCGTTCCAAAAAATATTTGAATATTATGGACCATCAAGCAAATTGGAGTTCAATTTCAAAATATGTGTAATCAGGAACAAAAATTGACCTGTCCCGGAACACTTCATTAACATAATCATTCTAGCTAAAATGAATTTGTGCAATACTTATAGTAAGAAAAATGTTAAATCACTGAAAATGCTGTAGTGTCAGTGTCAGAATGCCTGATGAATAATGGGTCAAATGTAAGTTATTTCTAATGCGAATTCGATGTACCTTACACATGTTTAGAAAAGATAATATTTAAAAAATATTTAATGGGCCACCAGATCTAATTATGTTGTACATGTATATGTTCTGGTATATTAATATGTGTATAAAATGTGCGTATTTATTGTCATTGTCATTTATTTACACTATTCTTTAACAGCTCCAGTCAAGATATAGTGTTGTTTATTCTTTTAAATTGCTTAATATTTCAAGTTTAAATTAATTACAGTATTTGCTATTTGAAATATACAGGTACCTGTCAATTTACTTAATAATCATTTTCGTCTTTGACAAAACTAAGGAACTAAGTAAATAACTCCTAATTGTGCTTATGCAATTTTGCTAAACTGTTAAGCTATTTCATGATAATGTGTTTTTTTAAACAAATGTACATGTATTATTATTAGAATCAGCCCCATACTATTTCTAAATTTGATTTATGGAGATATGTTTTTTCTGTAAGAAATAATGCTTTATATTATTTTATATCAGTAGTAAAAAAAATGTATCATGTTTTTTTCTGTAAGAAATAGTGCTTTATATTATTTTACATCAGTAATAAAAAAATATATATTCTCCACTTTGCAGTATTTTAGTTTATTTTAATTTATTTCATATTTGCAATTAACGAAATTCCCCATGTATTGAGCACTAGTTATAAGTCTGAGCGCTAGGGGAACGGGTGTGTAATTTATATTACCTTTAAAGGACTTCTGGTATGAAGGGAGTTACATGAGGCATGAGCCAAAAATTTCCTCTCTTGATATAAGATATTACATTGTAATGGCGAGAAGCACTTTACCATTTTCCTGCTCTGAGGAACTATAGCCAACTTAACTTTTAGATTTTACGTAACAAACACCCACAGCACACAATAGACAATATTGTCGTAATTATTACTGTACTCATAATTTTCTTTAATCTAAACTTGAAATACTTGTTGTAGGTCATGGGGGTCCACTGCAAATAAAAGAAATATTAGGTCCTTTATTAAAATTGTTAAAATAAATATAAGAAAGTACAATACAGCACATTGCAACAAATACTAATACAATTTGCAAGTAAAATATTTAGGAATATTAACGATGGAGAGCTTTGTAGATTCTGACATGTCATTCTGTAATTAGTCTAATTTGAACTGGATCTGGTTATACAGAATTCTAGACAAGATTAAATACAGTAAGGTTGTCTTATTTGAGGATTTAATTTATTATAAATTTATAATTACGCAGTGACATTATAAACAATAATAATCACATCGATATCTTGAGCTTAAGCAATTTTAATAATCGCATTAATATAATAAACGACAAATCTCCATTGCATGTGTCATTGCGTACACCTTATACTCACTATTCCCTTGGCTTTAACCCCCTACCATCAAGAGATAACGAACTGGGGGTGATTTGCTATGCGGTTGCCCTCTGTTATACAATGGAACCGACAGAATTAGCCAATTACTCTGCCCTACGTGCTCTATGTTTTAATTACAATCAGATAATGGCATCAGTTTGTAACAAAATTTTATCTTTAGGTTCCTCAGCGCGACCCTGTTTCAAATTATGTTAAAACGCTATCAGGATTTCATTAAAATAAGTAACATTTGGATATAATATGTTTATTATTATGCACTGCATCCAATCGGTAAATTAAATGATTGATCACAATTTTTCTTTAAAAATATTTAGTAAAGTTTACCTAGATAAATGATTTATCAAATGTATTGTTCTTTTTATTATATTTTATATATTTTATTGTAAAAATTAATAATTGTATATTATCATTTTTCTCTGGTGTAGTGTGAGTGAAATAAATTCATATTAAATGCGGTCAAAAACAGAATTATCATATTTCAATTCTCTATAATTGAAGAAGATACTAACCTGTACTAAATAAAAAAAGTTTTATAAAAAAAATTAAATATCAGGTCTGTGGCAAATTTCAAATTTAATTTTCTCGATAACTAGTGATCGGAATCTAAAAAGCATTGCTGAATAGAAAATCAAAATAACTTTCAAATGAAGCTTCACAAGAACTCCCTTCTATTGAAAAACATTAATTTTGGGTATTCAAAGAAACTTTTCGTTCTTTCCATATACCATTGATTCGTCAAATTTAAAAAATTTGGGGGTTTTAGTTTCACTCAAAAGTGGTTGGGGGTGAAAATTCTGAGCGATAAAGTGTAATTTTGGATTAAAAAATTGACCCGTTTATTTCACTCAACCACGATCCAGTCCACTGCTACCGTCTCAGTAATACACTAAAAACGCCACTAAATATCCATGAGTGAATTCGAACCCGGAATTTCGTGGTCTCAAGCGTAATACGTTCGCACTGAATCACTAAGTCAGCTCATTATAGGTTATATTAGTATTTGGCAATAAATAGGCCAATTCTTACTCTTTTCTCCAAACTTGACTCTGTAAAATAACCAGCTGGATGCTAGAATATTATCTAAAATGTTCAAATCCACGTAGGTAAAAATTATATCAATATCAACAATATAAGTTAACAATACACTACACAACAACTAGGAACGAAATTAAACTAGAAATTAAAAGTTCAATAATAACTAGCCCGACAAAGCAAGTGAGAGGAATAATTGAGCATTGAAAGCCTCCATTTTTCCGCCAAGAAGCGTACTGCATCATGTTTTAATATTGCAAAAGCTCTGAATGGCCACTTTAATAACTTTTATAAATTTCAGCATTTTGCAAAGTTGAAATTTCTTCTTTTTTCTTGAAATTTTAAAGTTTTCCTTTGAATTTTAACATTTTAAAAAGTTTAAATCTCAAGAAAAACTATACATTTTTAATTTATGATCGTGCAATTGAGTTTACGTCGATATAAATCTGTCTCAGTAGAGGCCGCGCACAAATTTTTAATATGTTTAATAATGATCAAGTTAGATTTTCTCTTTTTTATAATAACAGTTTCTATTATCACCTTTATTGTTGCGTTTAGTATAAAATTGAATTTGACCTTACGACATTCACAGTCGGTATGTAGTCAGACATTTTATTTATTTGTCAGTGGCGTGATAAAACTGGCGTTTTCAGTGCTTATTCATTCGTAAAGTCTTAATGGTTAAATCTGTAATTAAATATTCTAAATATTTCTTAGTGCCGGAATGTGAACCAACGTCTCATTTTACTAAGCATCTGTCAAGAATAAATAAATGATCTGACGTCACTACATGTTGACTGTGGGTGTTGTAACGTCATACTCGTTTTACCTATGTAAAATTACACTGTTTCAAATTCAATTTTATGCAAAATGCAACATATTTCAAAGAAACTAATAAACAAATCTGTTATTTTTTATAAAAAACAGAGAATCTAATTTTACCGATATTAAAATTTGTGCGTGTACTCTATTTAGTGTTACTTAGTTTGAGGATTCTGAGCCATCCCTATCCTCTTGGCTTGGAACGTTAATCTGAACGTGATTATACGACTGGTATTAACCTTTAAATGCCTGTCCTTATTTAGATTAATAGTCATATATTTATACAACAAATGGCAACGGCTATATCTATCCCAAGCAGCTAACAAGAAAAACAAACCAACCACTAAGACACGAATAATTTCATGAAGTCAAGAATTATTTGATATCCGACTATGAAGTCACAACTGCTTGAAATTATGTGCTTAAGTTACAAAATACTTATTTTTTACGTAAAAGAAATATTCAGAGAACAATAGCCTTGTGTGTTATTTTGCTGTGTTAAAAATTACCTAAAAAATCCCTAAAAAATGTCTTAATATACCATAAACAAATTAAGTTATTTTTACTTACAAAAATGCTTTAAAATCTACAACCTTATTGAACATTTTTCAAGGTAAAAATTTACCTAATATTAATCATAAAAAAGACCTCTTAGTCATGAACTAAACAAGTAATTTGGCAGGTTATAATTTACTTAGTTCTACTCAATTAAAACGCAAATGGGGCCCCAGGCACACTTTAGAACACATTGAGCACAATGAGCAAGATGCATGAATTTTAAAAATGCATTAATTTATTATTTTTTCATTATACATATTATATAAGCCGAGTATATAATAAAAGGAAACTATAAAAAAAGTTATTTTGTAAAAAAAAATCATTTTAAAATTCAAATTTTATCGGAAAAAAACCTCGTGACTATAAACGGTACTGATGTCATCTGGCATTACGTTTTAGTTTCATCCATAGACCGCAGATTTCTAAATTCACCGGTGGAGCGCATCAGTAAGAAATAACATTATATGATTGGCTAATTTGAAAAACACAGCCAATCAGCTTCGTATTTTATCCACCCAGCGGTAAATTTAGAAAAGTACGGAGACAAGTGACAAGTTTGATAGCTTTGACAGTTTACATCTGCTAGTGCTGAAATATTAAATTGTGTGTTAATTAAATGTTAAATTTTAGTCTGCTGACCTTTAAATATCGATTTGTTTATTTTTGTAAAAATTATTATTGTATTAATTTATCTAAGTGGTAAAAATGACGAACAGCGACTTTGTGCAAGCTCAAAGTGACAATTTGCCGAAAATCGACGTGTTTATGATGAGCAATTTTTTGGTAATAATACCGATTATATCAGTGCAGAAATTGGAGGTGGAAAAGCGACAAGGATGCATCATTCATTGTTCGTAACAATAAATTTGTTTACGCTCACTTTTATCCTTTTACTGCAGTTAGATTTAGATACCTAACCTCAGAATATGTAAACATAATGCATTATTTTAATATTTTTATCAACATTAACTATTGTTTTTCGTCTCAGATTATATAACTTTTTTATATTAAATAGTTTGCCACCACTAAGTACATTGATTAAATATCTGTTGAAAATAATACTAATAAACATTGCCAATGCTAAATGCCGGATGACGTCACACGCAAATGGCGGGAAACTTGCTTCGTTTGAACGTGTCTAAATTCTCAGCGAAACTAAATTATTTTTTTATCTTTTAATTCCGATAAAAAAAAAATAAAAAATACATAGAAAATAACGCTTTTTATTGATCTATTATTCGGTGATGTCAAAAAAATGTATGCATTTTGCTCATTATTACCTTTAAGTAACCGTAAAGTCTAAGTTACAATCAGAGTGGACCTACTGGAAATACTTACAACATACAAGTTTAAATTACCATTAAAAATTTACCAAGAAGAACATTGGTCTTCGTTAGTCTTATACAGTAAACTCTACTACATAATGGAATGATAACTGCGTGGCCGTTAGAAATATATGGAAACGATAAGACCCGTTAGCTTGTATTGTCTGTGGCATTCCATTACAATAAGAGTCTTATCGTTTCCATCCTTCTTCGCCGGATAGGTGTATCCAGTGAGAGTACCATTATGTAGTATAGTTCAATGGTCTTATGTTTTGGTTCCCACTTGTACTGCTCTAGGATTGTCTTCTTCATGTGCAGATAGTTCCTGTTATGCGAAAACTAGTAAATCGGTTTGATTATCAATATTATGCAAACCTTATAAACTCAACTGAAGAGTACAATTGGGGCAATTATCAATAACTAATCAGTGTCGAAGTTTGTCCAGTTGGACAGATCAGTTAAGTTAAAAGTTTAGTGCAGAGAAAGTGACATCTCTCCCTCAGAATGAATACTTGGTAATGCCTCTTTAAATAATTGTTATTAACATGTGTGTGTGTCCAGGCAATTTCGTGGCTAAATGCCAACAATAAATATTGTTATGTTGTTTGGATCCGTCTAGATTAATTTCCTGACAACTCAACCTCTCCCGAAACCAAGTGGCCCCTGTTATGACCATTCCGGTGGCCGTGACATATGGTCAATGACTAGGTATGCAGCATAATAAATATAGATATTCTGCTATTATAGAATTATAAAGAATATTGTTGAGTAAAAGAATTTCTAAGATTGATTCAAGAGAATGTGAAAGCGAGTAAGAGTTTGTCTAAAAATAACAATTTTCTCGAATAAAATAACAACCCAGAAGGATGTGATGATTTGCCGAAATCATAATATTTTTGAATAATGAATTTGAGTTAAACAATGTTCCAGAAGATGTTTGATGAACACAGCGCGACAGTTATTCTCTGAACGCCCAGTAACGCTAAGCCGTGCGGGAAATTCTTACACATCTACGTCAAGGTTGTCATGAAAATGACCAAACTGGGACATTTAACCTAATGGCTAAAAAAAGTAGAGTTAATTGACCTGTTACATTGATATTATTTATTTAAACGTATATTTTCATTATTAGGGAATATGGTTATCAAATTGGTAATTTCGTCTTCGGCCTAAGGAAATTTAATTTGTAGGTTCATATCTGAATACTATCAGACTTTCAAATCTCAATATTTGTAACAGATTCTTTATTTAATATTAAAAATATATTACTATTTTAAAATTAAAGAATAAATCAATTATTTTACAAAAATACTTTTAAGGAACTTAATATAATTACTTTTATTTTAACAACTGGACATACTACGCTGATGGACTATTAATTAAGTACATTTGAAAAAAAATAATGGTAATTTTTGTGTTCTTTTGTTTATTTGTATTATTTCACAAGGACAGGATTTTTTTATTTTAAGTGCAATACGATATATTTACTATTATTAATTATAACATTAACTATAGCTGGAGACATCAAGTGTTCAAAGTTGTATTCTAACATATGTTTCAACCCAATAATTATTCTGCCGTTCACCAACATTCAATTCTAAGTACCCATATGTGATAAACAGGTCTTTATTTAGGTTGTTAATAGGAATTATTTACCTTAAGATTACAACAAATTAACTCACTTATAGAGCTATGTAACATTTCACTGCCTTAACCTCTTGAACAAAATGCCTTTGCTTGCCCATTCTCGATCTCGAATTTACTTTTATTTCTTTCCCCACATTGGTAAATCTGTGGACAATTTAAGGTATATAGTACCTAGGTCGAATTGAAATAATTCTGACTATAAATGTTTGTTGGGGTATTTCCACATCAATTGCTTGTACGTTTCCAGACATGCTAGGAACTTGAAGTTCTGCAACTAGATAGGAACTAACCTCAAATTCTCAAAAAAATTATGAAAATTGTAAAATTATAAAATAGAGAGTATTGTGAAGACAAAGCAAGGGCGAAGCCGAGGTGAGCAGCTTGAGTATGTATAAAGTAGCAGTGACAATATTAGCGCATATTTGTTAATAAACATCGATTCAAACGTTGATGAAGCTGCTGACATAGCAGCTGCGACACATTTGCAGCAAATCATCCACCAAAAATTGAATGCTCGACTAAAGCATAAAGCTGAAATCTCAACTCTTTAAAACATTGAAATTTCAAGATAAAAGTTGAAAATTGAAGTAAATATTAGTGGCAGAATAATATAATAATGGTAAAAACTCCAACATACTAATTTTCGATGTTCTCCAGTTAAATATCCGTAAGTTTATGTAACATACGACAAAAAATTATAGAAAAATTTGACGTGAAGTCTTTATTATTAAAGTTTATTATTAAAGAAAGAAGAGTAAAACATTTTCACAAGCCTTTATATAACTTGCTTTGCGTATATGTTACTTAGTATGTTTGGGTCAAATTTTGCAAATCAATTTTGAACCACTTAGCGACGTCCAATTGAGTTGAAATTTTGTATGCACGTGTAATTCTGGAGACAATATAATAATATGGTACCAAGCAGTAGTTTTTTAGTTTCTTAAACTATAATTTGATCGAATAGTGTATTCACTTAGACGTTGCATTCTAAGAAGTGCCGAAGGATCCGGTACTTTTATAAGTAAGGACGTCGCAATGAATATGAAACTAATAATAATAAACAGAAAATTTTAAAAAACCGCTGCCCACAGAATCACTACTTCCATATCCAGATTTGCTACCCAAGTCTCTCACAACGAGAAAATTTTGTATGTGGAAATAATTGTTTATTAATATAATATTTGAAATCCATAAAACGATATCCCACATCGGTAGTGGGGTGGGGCTAGTGATAGGGGGGTGGGGCCAGTGATAGGGGGGTGGTAGTGGGGATGGATGAAGTAAAAAAAATATTTTGAGGTCTTTGGTTCTTGTACACACACTAAATCACAATTTTTTTTAACCTCCTTTTATAATAGGGTGGAGGTAGTAATGGGGGTGGCTAATGCCAAAATTTTTTTTGAGACATTAGCTTCTCTTGTATATACTATATATCAATTTTATGGCCTTTTTTTAATGCCTTATTTATATTAACGCCTTGGCGAAGTTTAGCTAATGCTACTCTACCACTTAACCAGGATGGCGAGATGACATACGGTCACCTATTCAAGTGACGGACTCGCCCGACGTGCTTAACTTCGCCGAACGAGGCCTCGTCACTGAAACCGGAACCGTACCTCACCCCACTATTACCTGTTCGATTTACCTATTTACCCCAATTGACCCCAATTTACACCCCAACCCAATGAGAACACAATAGTTAAAAAAACGTTAAAATAACGTTGCCTTGGTTGAAATAACGTTAATGGTTAAAAAAACAACGTTTTTTTTTAAACGCCTTTTCAACTGAACGTTTTTTAAACGTTAATGTAACAGCACAAAATAACCTAAAGTGTTAAAATTACTATTAAGAAACGTTAAACTAATATGTTGGGTTAACGTTTATCTTTAACGTTCTATAAACGACAAAAATTCACCAAAAATAAATTGTCTGTGAAATTCCAGCGTGATTTTCACGTTAACATATTATTATTTAACAATTAAATTTTTTACGTGTTTTTATTGTTATACATGAATGTTAAATACACCATGAGTTAAAAATAAACGTTACTGTAACGTTCAAAGTTAAGTGTTTATCAACGTTTGTTTTAAACGTTTTAATTGCGTAAAATTTTACTGAATATATGGTTATAAACAACATATAAAAAACGTTTTCCTTATACGAGTTTTAAACGTAAGATATTAACGAAAAATGAATCATGCCTTAAGACATAAAGTTATTTTAACGTATTGAGTGAACTATTAAATAACGTATATTTTTAACGTCCTAAAAACGACAAAAATTCTCCAAAAATAAATTGTCTGTGAAATTCCATCGTGATTTTCACGTTAACATATTACTATTTAACAATTTAATTTTTTACGTGTTTTTAATGTCAGACATGAATGATAAATACATTATGTGTTAAAAATAAACGTTACTGTAACGTTCAGAGTTAAGTGTTTACCAACGTTTGTTTTAAACGTTTTAATTGCGTAAAATTTTACTGAATATTAGGTTATATATAACATATAAAAAAACGTTTTCTTTATACGAGTTTTAAACGTAAGATATTAACGAAAAATGAATCATGCCTTAAGACATAACGTTATTTTAATGTATTCGGTGAATTATTAAATAACGTATATTTTTAACGTCCTAAAAACGACAAAAATTCACCAAAAATAAATTGTCTGTGAAATTCCAGCGTGATTTTCACGTTAACATATTACTATTTAACAATTTAATTTTTTACGTGTTTCTAATGTTAGACATGAATGATAAATACAGCATGTGTTAAAAATAAACGTTACTGTAACGTTCAAAGTTAAGTGTTTATCAACGTTTGTTTTAAACGTTTAATATATGGTTATAAACAACATATAAAAAAAACGTTTTCTTTATACGAATTTTAAACGTAAGATATTAACGAAAAATGAATCATACTTTAAGACATAACGTTATTTTAACGTATTCAGTGAATTATTAAATAAGGTATATTTTTAATGTCCCAAAAACGATAAAAAATTGGCCAAAAATAAATTGTCTGTGAAATTCCAGCGTGATTTTCACGTTAATATATTGCTGTTTGACAATTTAATTTTTTACGCGTTTTCAACGTTAGAAATGAATGATGAATACGTCTTGTATTAAAACGTTAAAAACGTTGTGTTAAACGTTACCGTAAAGTTAAAAATTACATGCTTTTCAAACTTTGTTTTTAAACATTTTAATTACGTAAAATTTTACTGAATATATGGTTATAAATACCATATGGAAAAACGTTTTATTTAGATGAGTTTTAAACGTAAGATATTAACGAGAAATTAATCATACCTCAAGTATTAACGTTTTTTTAACGTATTCAGTTAATTATCAAATAACGTGTATTTTTACAGTCCTAAAAACGACAAAAATTTGCTAAAAATAAATTATCTGTGAAATTCAAGCGTGATTTTCACGTGTACATATTAATGTCTAACAATTTAATCTTTTACGTGTCTTTAATGGTCGAAATGAGTGATAATACAACATGTGTTAAAAATTAACGTTACATAAAGTTCAAAGTTAAATATTTATCAACGTTTGTTTTAAACGTTTTAGTTGCGTAAAATTTTACTGAATATAAGGTTATACATAATGTATGGAAAAATGTTTTGTTAAGACGAGTTTTAAACGTAAGATATTAACGAAAAATAAATCGTTCCTTAAGACATAACGTTATTTTAACTTATTCAGTGAATTATCAAATAACGTAAATTTTTAACGTTCTAAAAACGACAAGAATCCACTAAAAATAAATTTCCCGTGAAATTCAAACGTGATTTTCTCATTAACCTATTATTGTTTAACAATTTAATTTTTTACGTGTTTTTAATGTAAGAAATTAATGATAAATATACCATGTATTAAGTATGGACGTTACTTTAACGTTGAAAGTTAAACGTTTATCAACGTTTGTTATGAACGTTCTAATTGGGTAAAAATGTATTGGTGATTATAACGTTACAAATTTAAAACGTTTTGGTTAGACGAGATTTAAACTTAAGATATTCTGGAAACGACAAAAATCCAGTAAAAATATATTTCCCGTGAAAGTCAAATGTGATTTTCACGTTAACATATTGCTGTTTAACAATTTAATTTTGTACGTATTTTTAATGTAAGAAATTAATGATAAATCTACCATGTGTTAACACTGGACGTTACTTTAACGTCCAAAGCTAATTATTTACCGAAGTTTGTTATGAACGTTCTAATTACGTAAAATTTCACTGACTATAACTTTAAAAATAACATATGAAAACACGTTTTGTTTAAACGAGTTTTAAACGTAAGATATTAATGAATCATGCTATAAAATATAATTTTATTTTTACATATTCAGTAAATTATTAAATAACTCTTAAAAATGCTTGTAGCATTTTTACTGACTGTAAAATTATATCAAAAATAAATTTGTGTGAAAATCAAATGCAATTTTTACGTTAACATATTAATTATTTAATGATTAAATTTTTACGTGATTTTGACGTAAGAAATTAATGACAAATATACCATATCTTAAAGCTAAATGTTATTTTAAAGTTTAAAGATGAATGTATTAAATTTTGAATGATAGAAGTGTATGACAATTAATGAAACTAGTGTGATAAAATCACTCGGCTCCGCCTCCTGGTTAACTTCATATGCGTTTCGTTATATAATGTTCATATCAAACTAGTATCATTAATAACTATTATATATTGAAGTTACATTATACCGGGTGCCACAGGTTAGTGGCTCCCCCCTATATTTCCTTTATTTTTTAACTTATCCATTTGAAATTTGGGGAGCATAAACTACCTGTAAAAATGGATTTTCCAACATAAAAAACGGTATGAGACCATTTCCGGTTTACCAGGAAATGACCGCAACTTTCGATTTTTAAATGGAACACCCTGTGTATTTTTACATATTTGGTTTAAAAACAACATTCTAAGTATACCCTGAAATTTTCGCGAATTTTTGAGTCGATATTCAGTTTTTTTAAGCATTTTAAGACATTCGTCTAGAGTGCTTTGGAATACCAAAATTTGTTCTACGGCAGGTAAAGTCCAAGGGAAAAATATAATTTTCCCTTTAATTTCATTAATAACTATTTACGAAGCCTCCAAAATTGAACAAATCACTTTTTTATCGAAAACTTTTTTTTTCAAATGGGAAGGTGGTGGCTTCTAGTGTTCAATAAATTATAGATTTTTTTTCTGAATTCATTTATTAAATTTATTTAAAAATAAAAAATCACTTTCAAAATAATTTTTATTGATTCTTATACTTTGCACTAGTACTTATACCTATTAAGAAACAAAAGAGAGAACCAAAAGGCTATTATTCACAAAAAAAGGTAGTTATTCACATTTCACTATTAGACATATGATTTTTGCAAAGACAACAATGTTAAAGTTCAAGAAGAATTATATTGAAAGTGATTTTTTATTTTTAAATAAATTTAATAAAATAGAAAAACAAATAGCATAGATTTGAAATGGGTACATCAATGAAATCAGAAAAAAATCTATAATTTAATGAACACTAGGAGCCACCATCTTCCCATTTGAAAAAAAAAAAGTTTTCGATAAAAAAGTGATTTGTTCAATTTTGGAGGCTTCGTAAATAGTTATTAATGAAATTAAAGGAAAAATTATATTTTTCCCTTGGATTTTACCTGCCTTAGAACAAATTTTGGTATTCCAAAGCACTCGAGACGAATGTCTTAAAATGCATAAAAAAACTGAACATCGACTCAAAAATTCGCGAAAATTTCAGGGTATACTTAGAATGTTGTCTTGAATCCAAATATGTAAAAATACACAGGGTGTTCCATTTAAAAATCGAAAGTTGCGGTCATTTCCGGGTAAACCGGAAATGGTCTTATACCATTCTTTATGCCGAAAAATCCATTTTTACAGGTAGTTTATGCACCCCAAATTTCAAGTGGATAAGTTAAAATATAAAGGAAATATAGGGGGAGCCACTAACCGTATACAACGTTAAAATAACTGATGCTTTCCACTTATTAAAATACACTGACGTTCTAAATCTACAAGTAAAATAAATGGTAGATGTTGACGTTTTTTTAACGTTATTCTACACATCTATCTTAATGCATTAATTTTGCCTGCTTACCACGTAGTTTGTTGCAGAAGTTATTTGTAGATGGCGATACATACAAACCACTGGCAATAATTTGTCATGCTTTAGCTTATACCCTTATGAATTTATAGAAATTAAAAAACATAATTCTTTCAGGGAACAACGATTTATATGGACGGATTTTATAGGGATCAGATTAAAGATCATTATTTTGTGGCTCGGGATACAACGTGGTTATTTCAGTTGTTTTCCAATCATATCAATAATAATGTTAATACTGATCCCAATGAGAACATAAACGTTTAAAAGACGTTAAAATTAACGATAACCTAACGTTTCGTAACCATTGTATTACGGCGTTGAGTCAACGGACGAATGTCCCGCGGTTCAACGTGTATTTCAAAGTAATTTATAACATTTTTGTAACGTTATATTTAACGTTAATTAACGTTATATGATGACGTTTTTGTAACGTTACATCTATAATATTACTTAACGTTGAATTTTACCACTAGTGAACGTTATAGGATGACGTTTTTGTAACGTTATGTCTATAATATTACTTAACGTTGAATTTGATCGTTAGTTAACGTTGTTGAAACGTTAAATAGCGGTCAAATTCAACGTTAAGTAATATTATATACATAACGTTACAAAAACGTCATCCTATAACGTTCACTAACGGTCAACTTCAACGTTAAGTAATATTATAGATGTAACGTTACAAAAACGTCATCATATAACGTTAATTAACGTTAAATATAACGTTACAAAAATGTTATAAAATGCTTTAAAATACACGTTGAACCGCGGGACATTCGTCCGTTGATTCAACGCCGTAGTACAATGGTTACTAAACGTTCGGTTATCGTTAATTTTAACGTCTTTTAAACGTTTGTGTTCTCATTGGGAACCTTTCAACGGAATAAGATGAAAATATAATCTAGTTCCAGATCTCGTTAAGGTACATACGTGTACCAAATTTCAAGTCAATGTCTTAAACGGTTCCAAAGTAATCGTGCGCACAAAAAAAAGTTACAGACGGACAGACATTTTTTTTGCTCAAACTTAAAACCTCGACGTTTCATGACATTCTGAGCCTATCTGAACAATAAAAATTTTTAATTTTTTTTTTGTCGTTACTATACTTGTCGAAGTAATAAAATTAAATGTAAAAGATATTTTAAAAACAAGCATTTATTATTATTTTTTTGTAACTTTTAGTCGTATACTGCAAAAATATAAAAAAACCGCTGCCCAAGGAATCACTACTTCCACATCCAGATCTTCTATCCAAGTCACCCACAACGAAAAAATTTTGTATGTGGAAATAATTGTTTATGGAACTTTAATAATATAATATTTGAAATCCTCTACCCCAAAAACCCATAAAACGATACCCCACATCGGTAGTGGGGTGGGGGTGGCGATAGAGGATGGTAGGGGGTGGATGAAGTAAAAAAATATTTTGAGGTTTTAGGTTCTTGTACACACACTAAATCACATTTTTTTTTCATCCCCTTTAATAATGGGGGTGGCTAATGCCAAAACTTTTTTTGAGACCTTAGCTTCTCTTATATGTACTAAATACCAATTTTATGGACTCTTACCTGCTTGATTTACCTATTTACCCCAAATCTACCCCAATTTACCCCCTAACCCTTCGACGGAACAAGATGAAAATATAATCTAGTTCTAGATCTCGTTAAAGTACATATGTGTACCAAATTTCAAGTCAATGTCTCAAACGGTTCCTGAGTAAACGTGCGCACAAATAAAAGTTACAGACAGACCGACAGACAGACAGAAATTTTTTTTCTGCTCAAACTTAAAATCTCGACGTTTCATGATATTCTGAGCCTGTTTGAACAATAAAAATTTTTAAAAATTTTTTTTTCGTTACTATACTTCCACTAGATGTGGAAATAACGTATTTTGCGACGTGTCGAAAACTGAAGAATATATTTGTTATTTTCAGTATTCATAGATACTTACTGCTTACACAGAACTGTTGATATATCTAGTTGATAGTTTTAATTCAAACAATGTCCAGTTTTATTTGTTCTTCTTTTAACATCGGTAACCAGGTTGTGCAAATATCTACGGAACAATTGGACACGCATTTATCCTCATTCAATAATATTATAGCTGATTCTATAATTTTTCTCTTCTTGCTATCAGTCTCTTTTGTTAAAATTTTTTCCAAGTCCCACTTTATTTTGTCCTTTCTCCCAAGCTTGTTCGAAAAATCCTTGATTTTTGAATCTCATTCTTCCTAATGTAACACCTGTTCTCACCCACTCTATCACTAAATGGTGTGGATAACTCACCCACATAATGTTTATTATACTCACATGGAATAATATAAATGCAGATTTTTTTAAATTCTGCACATGATTTTGCGGTTTTGTTTGTGTTAAAAGAGATCTCAACGAATTGCCAGTTTGAAATATCGTCCTAATATCAAATCTATTGTTTATGCGTAGCTTTTCAGATAATTCGTACACATAAATTCAAAAGTCTGCATTTATAGCATTCCGTGTGAGTGTAATAGACAGTATGTTGGTGAATCATCCAGATCATTTAGTGTTAGATTGGGTGAACACAGAGGTTACATTGAGAAGAATGAGATTCAGAATGAGGATGAATGCGTGTCGAATTGTACCGTAGATGCTTGCGCAACCTGGTTACTGATGTTAAAAGAGGAACTGAACATTGTTTAATATATAATTATCAACTAGATATATCAACAGTTCTGGGTAAGCAGTAAGTATCTATGGATACTGAATATAACAAATATATTCTTAAAGCTGCGTATTTAGTATATATAGCACACAAATACTTTCATAATAAGCTTTGAGAAAGTAGAAGAGGCGTAGAGGTTATTTTCCAGTAAAATATTGGATAATTGTATTTTTTTGTAGATTTCACAGACATTACTTCAGAAGAAAATACATGTGGCAGAGGATCCCAATAAGAAACAGAAAAATTCAAAAAATGCCACAACCAACATTTAGACAATATTGTTATAGGCTATGTTAACACGAATACATAGTAGAGGACAAGCAGGAAAGGGGGATGAAAATTTTAAAATACCTTTTAACTAATCAGGATCCTCCACCATTTCTTATATTAAAACAACATATCTATTTAAATACAAATTACAAAATCTTTTATTACTTCAAATAAGACTGATTTTGAAGAAAGTTTCGTTAAATGAATCTTGATGTTTAAGGGAACGTTTTAGTCAGGATTTCTCAACCTCTAGCCACTAAAAAAATTTTTTTAGTAAAAAGAAAAAGGTCAGTAAAAATTATATAAAAAAAGAAAATTATCTAGTTAATTGTCCCTTATTGCCTAATATTGATAATGAATTCAGTATAAAAATAAACGCATAACGTAACCAAATAGTCCATTGATATTAGGAAAAACAGGAGAAATAAATTATATCACTTTGTCATTTGGAAATTATACGCGTAAGGTGGCTAGTTTTTAGAAACAATAGAGTTTCCAAGGCGCAAGTGGGAGCTGCACCTTTAAAGACCACCCCCAACATGCCGTGTCGCGGTTTTTGGCATTTTTTCACGAAATAGTTGGCCTCCCAGAAAATTTTATACGGTATTTATTGGTAATATTCTATATAAGATTTTCTACAAATAAGGGCCTATGCATATTTTCGAGCAATAAGCGATCAAACTGGGGATGGAGGTTGGGCTCGATCGACCGCATGCTTCAGCATGCATGCTCCAGACCCAACTATTTCGCGGAAAAATACGAAAAACCGCGGGGGGAGGGGGTTAGGCGTACTTTTTGAAGATGAAGCAGTCTCTTGCGCATTAGAATCTCCTTTGTTTCTTTAAAGTAGTCATATGGCGCGTATAATCCCCGAAGGGCAAAACATAATTTATTTCCTCCATTCGCCGATTTTAGATGTAATATCAATGGCCTAAAATGTATTTTTAAGTTACTGGGTGAAATTTGGTTTCTTAATTTTTAGTGGCTTTTGAAAACGTTTCATTAAAAAAATATATTTCTATTCTAATTTTTTTAAGCGTCGGCCTGTAATAATATTTAAATTTTTTACTGATAATAGTTTCCTTTAGATTTTGACGAGAATAACTAATTTTCCCTGATAAGAAATCATCCTTGATACACATTAATTGTATAATTTGTCCACATTAATTTTTTGGAGTGATTACCTGTTTTTAAATGAATAAAACTAGTAAATCAATAACAATAAATTTTAATAGATTCATTCATGTCGAGAAATATCAGTACAGTATTTTCTCAGAATAACGGGACTTTAACAGATCCTTAGCATGATAAAAAATATATTAAATATAAATATTACATAATTTTTACTTAAAATTAATAAATACTCTCCAAATGAGGAAACCGTTAAAGCCCTTGGTGCTTACAACAATAATATAGATCTGTTCCAGAGCACCTTCGCACAACGTCAAATTATATTTTTACATTGAAACAATACGTCTATATATTACACTTACTGCTTTAATTCTACATTTGGGTAAATCTATGTTAAAACTACCTTAGAATATGCTAGTTCTCATCCAACCGTCCATACATAAACATTATATTAACATTTTAAACTATCAGTACTTTACAAAACAAATGAACTATGTAAAAAATATTAAAAAATCAACTACATCAACTAATTTTTGGTGACCTCTTCAAGAGGACAAGTCACACAGCAGATTGATATTATTTTTTGCTTTGTTTAAAAGATAATTTTTTTCAAGAATGTTGTTGGGAAGAACAATAAAGAATCATCTTAATGCTATATACTGCGAAGTGAAAAGTGTTTACTATTAATATCAATACGTTCAATCGTTTTTCAAGATTTTATCGGTATGGTACATTTTTGTATGAACATTCCCCTACCATCCTAACTTATGGATTAGTAGTTATTTATTTGTTTAACCCATTAGCTCCCACTGTACTTATTTGAGTACACCGTGAATTTTTGCCTCCCAGCGACATGTATTGAAAAATTTCTACAAACTTATGTCTTGGTAGGATTCTGCAATATATAGGAAGCACGTAGTTTCAAGGTTTTTTTATGGATGGGGCATTTGTAATAAATGACAACTTAAAAGATTGAGTAAACAAGTTGTGCTAAAACCTGTGGTTTCAAAAATTAGTTTTTATAACGTGAAAGTTAAAATATTCCATTTGAGGTGGTAAATTAGGTTTTAGGGAATATATTTTAGTTGTTTATAATATCGGGACATACCATTTTGCATTATTAAAAAAAAAATGAGAAAAAATGGCAGTGTACCCATTTGAGTACAATGGGAAGATATGTATAAGAATATCTTTTCAGAACTTGCTTCGACATGGATTCTGAATTCCAGCCAATTGCTTCCAAAAGTTTTTACGGCAAACGTTTCAAAACAATAGGAGAAGCAATGGAAGAAGTTTTTTCTGCAAGGCACGACCCAGAAATAGTTATTATCCCGCCTGAGGTAGATATGCAAACAGATGGGTACTTTCAACTTTCCCGAAATTCAAATAGTAATAGTAAAAAGGAGGAGCCTAAGTGGACAAAGAATTATGAAGATATTAGCATGAAGAATAAAACTATGGGCTACGAAGAAAGACTAAGGATAATGATAGAAGGATGATAATCCAGTTCAAATGTTTGAAAGATTGTTTGACGATAAGGTTATAAAACTGATCGTTGGGCAATCAATTTTTTATGCATCATAAAAAAATAACCACGGTTTTGCGGTGGGGGGAGGCAAAAAGAAAAATATTTTTAGGAAGTTTATTACTTTCTGGCCACCATAAATTACCCCGTGAACCCATGTATTGATACGTTGACGAAGATGTTTCTGTACCTTTCGTAGCTTTCAATATATCTAGAAATAAATTCCAGGAAATCAGAATTGCTGGCAATACTAAACTTGATAAGTGTGATAAAATGTATAAGCTACGTCTACTGATGAACTTGCTAAATACTAATTTTCGATCAAGCAGTAAATAACTATAGAGTATCTATTCGCAGAAAGAAATGGTGGTGGTATTGATTCGCTAAACATTGGAATCGTAAATGTATGGAGACTGCAGCTACTAGCTCATAATGATAAAATGGATTTACTTGGTTTTATTAGAGATGTTGGTCGCCATTACCTAAAATCTTTCTGGAAGGCGACTTTTTCGAAAAGGCGACCTGCTTCTCGTCCAAGAAGTATCGCGGAAGACAGTGAGGGTCATTTTCCGAAAAAAATCGAAAAACAACTAAGGTGCCGTCAGTCATCCTCGAGCAAGATGGAATTTTCTAAAGTGTGACGTCACTTTATGTACTGAGCGTGATTGTTTCATAACATTTCATTCAAATAATTAAATAATATTCATCTGTAATTCATTTCTAAACAAATAAAAACTTTTATGACTTTTAAAATTTCACACCATTTTCTTATACATTATCCCGTTGTACTCATTTGAGTACACCATTTTTTTTCAAAAACTTGCAAAATAAAAATTTTTGTAATAATTTTTCTAGTATAAGTGTGCGTATGAGTGGCCAACTAAAGCAGAAAACTTATAAGAATAAAGAAAAAATATTCGTGGGAGCTAATGGGTTAAAAACCAGTCAAATAAGAGACATGGTTATAACAAATATTGAAATTGCGTCCATTTCATTTTGGGAATATTTTCGAGAAACAATCGAATACATTGTTACTGTTTCCAGAAATTATCAGTTTATAGTTTTAAGGACAAAAATTCAGATTTGTTCTATCGCATGAATAAGAGTAACACAGTAGAGATATTTACTTACAATTGATTAACATACATATAGTACCTTGGAGTTGCAAACATGCTAAATAATGCTTATTAATTTATATTTGAAAATATGATGCAATTATAATATTCAATATTCAAGAGACATTACTGCCGACGATGAACATGATAATTACGATAAGTTTATAGGTTTATCAATCTCCTGTGTTCTATGGAAGATAGTAATCATAGACTATATAGTTAGTTACATGTAGAATTAAATAACTAAGAACATCTGTAAAAAGCTGCCCGAAAGAATGATATATTTCTTTCAGGGACTACAACAGGCACCTTTAGCAGAAAAGATGACACATTTTACTACATTCGATGTAGAGTATAAATTCACCTGATTTTGGTCAACAGAAGACTACATACAAGATGTGTCACATAAATAATCTATACCCAAAAGTAACTCTACAAAAGAAAAGAAGCTGGGGATATATCAGTTACATGAAACACCCAGTATTTCATTATTGCTTGTAATGCTAGATATTACAACTATAAGCAATTTATGTAATATGTTACCTTCAAAATTATACATCAGTAGAATAGACATGCAATGCTATATTTCATTGATTTAACTTATATTGGATTTTATAGTACTTCTTATTAATTTTCATAGAAATAGTATTAATAGTTAATAATTAATAGTTAATAAGGGTATGACAGTTTTGTGCAGAAGTTTACTTTTCAAATTCGGCACGAAATTTTGTAAAATTTTTTTCATAAAAGTATAAAAAAATATTTTATTCCACACTAAACATTCCCAAAATTGTAAATGGGATTCAAATTTGTCATAACACCTCCATACCTTTAAGTTATTTTACATATAAATATTTTTTAAATATCAGGGAATACACAAAAAAAATTGGGAGATACTTTACATTACAATGTTTATCTACAAGATGAGCAATTTTTCTGGTTCCCAAACGTATTTATACTAACAGCAAAAATCAGACATATAGATACATTTTTGCACATACATTGTTATCATATACTGAGGAATTGACACTAGAGTCGTAATAGCTAAGTCCAATAAAATCCAATGTACAAAATTACTAAAAAAAGACGGGGTATGTGATGCGGGCTACTCAGTGACTTATTCTAATTTACCTACAATTTCAACTTAAGAAAGAATCAAGCATCTTTGGGCACAAAAATTTTTTTACATTTTCCTTTAAATGAAAAAAATATGTACATATAATATGAGATCAACGTATATATTAAATATACAGGATATCTAAATCTAAAGTCTCATTGTTTTTATATAGATATGTAGTGACACTAAGCAGAATATATTTAGGTACCCTCACATTTCAACCACCATGTAGGTTTAAATAATTAAAAAAAGAACCAATGTAAACTATGATACGTCTATAAAAATATTAATTGAGAACTTCTGACTGCAAATCGAGCACATTATTTTTATATAAGTTTATAAAATTTCATTTGCTTAATGCATTTAGATAATTACTTTTTACGCACAAAATCATATTCAAAAAATGAAGAGGAAACAGAGATAGTTTAATTTTGGTGTGGACGAATTAAAAAATTTATAAAATTTTATTATGTCTTATTATTGTTACGTCTTCTAATACTACAAGAATATTGAATTACGAAAGCATTTTTCTTATTCACTTGTCTTCTTTATAACAACAGATGCCATATTTCAACATTACAGATTTAGATTTTCAGTTATTTTCAGTGTACAAGAATAACACGGACTGCAGAATCTGTATAGTTGTCTACAAATGTATAGGGCACATAGAAAAGGCCATAAAAACCGGCCATAAAAAATATCAAAGTCGGCGCTATTAGATGCTGACGAGTATTACAGAACCGTACTTCAAATTTTTGCGTATTAGAATAAACAAAATAATACCAGAGATTTAAAAATCGTATTTTCGGTAGAAACTTAATGACGTTTCTAGTATATAAAAAATCCTACTCTGTTTTGCGCCAAGATACGAATATCTTATGCATTGGTAGATGCATTGCCCGTCCTTTGTGAAATATATTCATAGTTTGTCACTCAGTAATTATCACTGTTTAATTAAATTTTCTCCGTGAGAATTGAACAGCGACATGTTTTATTTTAGAATAAGAAAAAATGCCTCATACCCTGGAAGCATTGCATTTCCCTTTCGTAGCACTTCTGATATCTGAATCCGTCATTATTGAGTTTGCAGCAAAGAATTTACTGTACAAGGATTTTGTTAGTCGGAAAACTACCTATGAAATTGGATGAAAATAAGAAAGTACAAAATACTGATATGGGTTACATATTAACTGTAATTAAGAAAGTACTGAAAATCAGTAGTATGACTAGATACAAATGTTTGAGAAAGAACGATTTTTTCATTAATCCAGAGACTACTCTTAATAGATTCAATTGAAATATTTATATATTAAATGTTAGCTGGCTACTTATCAATTATTATCGCTTACTTATAACTTATCATTTGGGTATATAAAAATTATTTAATTAAAGTGGCAATAAAAATTCACAAAAAAATATAGAAAATATATATGATTATTAATTTATTTAAGTAGATACAATTTTGCTGCAGCTAACCAAATTTTCTGTGTGTTCACATCAATCTTTGAAACTTACATCCAACCTTGTAAGCCTGGTTTCATAGGTGATTAGATCATTTTCGGTAGGCAAACATTTTATCAAATATTGACATTGTTACGTAAATTCAGTTACAAAAACAAACAATGCAAAAGTCAATCATCAAACACATCGTATATAGTCTAGGAAATAGCGCGCAAATTCGACGACGAGTGGTTACCGTCTGTCAGTCGGTAATCGAAGAGACCATATAAACACAAAATTTTTTTGTCTCTCTGGAACTTTTTGGTATGGTGGGGGGGATAGGGAGGGGGGGCATTTATTGTTAAATCGAATAATTATCGATATCTGTCCGCATAGGTAGTTAGTATATGTACTTCACATACCCCAATTACGCTGGCAGACGAAACTTCCGAGCGGCGCGCGCGCTAACCGGAAAAAGAAACTAATTTTTTTTTTCTTTTTCCGGTTAACGCGCGCGCCGCTCGGAAGTTTCGTCTGCCAGCGCAATTGGGGTACGTGAAGTACATATCCCCCCCCCTCCCTATCCCCCCCACCATACCAAAAAGTTCCAGAGAGAAAAAAAAATTGTATTTATATGGTCTCTTCGATTACCGACTGGCAGACGGTAACCACTCGTCGTCGAATTTGCACGCTATTTCCTATACTAATATACATAATAGACGAGTTATTCAGTGATTAAATCCGAAAGAGAAACAAACTATTTTTATAAACGGTTTTATGAAAAAGTTATTATTAATGAGGTCTAATTAACTTTTACCTAAATTCTCATTTTTTCGTGTTGAATCTTGTTAAGTAGATATCAAAAATTTTAATTCAGGACCATAGATGTATACAATCAGTATAGGCAGTATTCAAATAAGAAAATATATGGAGTTCTATCTTTAATCTCCTAATTCCAAATAAGTTCAGGTGAGCTTGAATAGTCAATATGGTGGAAATCTCGTATTTTGAGTTGGTTGTGGCTACCATATAGGAATATAATTTTTTTCAATTTTTATTATATATCAAACAGTTTATTTATTCCTCTAATTTAATAAACGTATTTTCAATATGTGGAAGCAAATAACAAATAATTTACTGAACATTTTGTTTAATAAAATCTCTTGTTAATTAAAAACATCATTTTAACTTTTGAAAGATATCTCTGAATTTTGCGACATTTAAATATAGCACATCTTTAAATATCCTCCCTTTTGGTTTCTATTACATATAATTATTAACAATTAACAATTTCGGTCTTCATTAGTACAATCAAAAATGCTTGTAAGATAAAATATGATTATCCACTTTTCCACAATAATTATTTTTGGTATTCAGCAGATAACTTGATTATTTTCTTGTTTTTCTTACTGAATGTTAGAATAGTAAGAGTATGAAAGAAGTTGACAAGTCGGTTCGTAGGGGGAACTTCTTGTTGATATGTTATGATATGGTCAGATTGACTTAGATTAATGGTATATGAAAGAAATGCATGGTTTCTTTGAAAGGTACCTGCTGAATACCCAAAATAATATTTTTTAATGATAATGTAAGCAGGAATACGAGATATTTATTTTTGAAATTATTTGTCATAATTTCCTGTGTTATGAAATTTAAAGGTTATAAATTAGCAATTATTTCAAATCCTCGAAAATTATACTCAGTGAAATCCAATTGTTCGGAAACCCTAAAACGATATATGAACTTTCTCCTGTAGATAGTTTATTAATTGAAACTGTTTCCTCTATCGAACTCAACAATTAATGTTCCGTGCATACAGAGTATTCACAAAAGAATTAGCAAAATTTCATGACTAAGTTTTTTGAGGAAAAATAAATGTTTGTGATGGCTCTGTCACTGCTTAAGTAATTGGATTTAAATAAAGAATATGGGTGTTTCTTCAGTGAGGAAGGTTATGTTGCTATTATATTTTGGTAAACAGTATCGAAGGCGCTGGAAATGCTTCATTTTTTAATTTGTCTCGGACATCTCTTTTTGTGATATGACTAAAACAAAATAACATGAGGCATTATCGGCGACCTTTATGTTAATTATCAAATTAATAACACCCTACTACTTTAGCGGTGACCGCACCACCACAAAAAGCAAAGAAAATAATTGTCTTTAAAGCAATTTTTTAAGGACCCAAAGTTATTTGATTCGATTTATTTTAACACAATAAACTTATTGATGGAATTTGCCTCATTCTGCACCCGACACTCTGTATATAGAATGTATATGGGATGTATGCATTGAGCTAATGAGACAGAGATATATATTTGTCTTTTAAGATGTAGTAAAAGTTATCCCACAAATAATTTCTATATGCTCCAGAATCCCTCGAACTACATTGAAAATATTATTTAGTACATTTCTACAACTCTAAAGATTAATAACTGAGGGAGATCCTATTGCCTTACAAACTAACCCCTATATCTATTTGGTCGAAATTTCGACCTATCACGAGTTAACAGGTGAATCATATGATTCTGATATGTATGTGATCTTAGTTGATATATTAAATATATAAAAAATTATGAAATAAACCATAAAAAAATAAAATTTATATTAATCTCTAAATTTCCAACATAATATTATGATTCTAAAAAGTAAGTTTAATATGATTACTTATATCTTCCCATGGCAATAATTAGGAATATAATTAGTTTTTTAGATGTATTAATTTAATTTTATTTTGGGAAACGTCGTAGACCATAATATAATAGAAAATGTGGTCCAATAGCGAAATGTTTATTATTCTTTGTCATACCTTTTTTCTCAGTCCTGGGACGTATTTGTTTAAGCAAGAGAGTTTTCAAAATTGGGTTGTTTGCCATTTTTCTTCAATTTCTGGTTGTCTAGCTGGTGCCGCAACAAAAAAACAGATTCATTACGAAATTGCGAAGAAATTTAGATCTGTCCGAATTCTGTTCACCAAAGTTGTTAAGTTGGAAACAGTTAAAATATTAAAATCAAACTGATAATTATTTAACAATTGATGATAACTATGCGTTTTTATTTATAATGCATTTGTTTTAACAAATCTATAGTGTAATATTAACATTAATAAAAAAGCAATAAGAAAATCGCAAATTGAGTCATTGATTGTTTAGGTGCATCAAGTAGATAAAGAATAGTTTTCTTTTTTTAGAAGGTAGATGACTTTTCAGTAGTGTTAGTAAACTAATTTATTTTATTTCGTAATTAAGCAAGTATTTAAAACTATTTCTTCTTATTTTTTTTTAAACAAATGTATTCTTTTTACCAAAATAATTCAATATCTCGGTTTCAAATGATCGCAGGAAACCTTCTTTTCTACATCGTTTATTTTCTTGTGTACTTTTGATGCATATCAATATTTTTTTTTTATTTTCCAGCAAAGTCTTAACGAAAAAGTGCAATTGTTTAAAAGAAAATAAACAAGTACCAAAAACTTTTCAAATAATTGAAAAAAAATGTTTGTTAATACCACCGAAAAAATAAGCAAAAAAACATACATTTAAAAAAACCGTTCTACGACTTAATACAGTAATAATCGACTATTGAATTTCCGATCTGTTATTACATTTTAGGCGTTAGTATAAACATTTATACTTAATATTTGGGATGATTAACGCTATTAATAACATATTAAAGTTTTGTTAAAATACTATATGAATTAATATTATAGTTACTATTGACTATTTAAAAATGACCAATCCCAGTTGTTTTTATTTTTACTTAACAAATTGACCAGAAAGATTGGGAAAGGCAATATTATAGCGAATTTTTTTTGTTTTTTTTTTTTTTCATTGAGATACAAGCTATACAACCAGAGGTATTTAAAAATAATGGAAAATAATATTTTGAAAATTCCATCGTTTAAAGTAATATCTTCCAGGACTCGGATTTACTTTAAAACTTTTGCTGAATTTTTGGTAATGTTTACAATACGCTCCAACAAAAAATTGCCATTTTTAGTAGATCAGAACCTTAAATTTACTCCACTACAAAATAGTTAATTTTTTAGCGTGCAATGAAAAGTTTCAGTTTTACTCAGAAAATGTATTTATTCATGGAGCCTTGTTTACGAACAATAACAAATATTTTGGAGAATAACAATGTAACAATAAACATTTCCCAATCAGATCTTTCTCTTTTGAACCTTAACTTTTGCCTCAAATTAAAAAATTACCTGTATTACTGAAAATCGTAGGATTTGCTGTTAAGTAATAATTATATCGTACACCATACTATTTATGGGAAAGTTTGGTAAGTATACAACTTTCTTTAAAGATAAATACATGTTAAAAATATTTTAACCAGTTAAAATTTAATTTAATAAATTATACATCATTAAGCGTTTACTTTTGATATTTTTTAATTTTATATATTCCTGCCTTAGTAAGTATGGTACATATTAAACAGACATTTTATTTTTAGCATAATTTAGTTTGGCTGACAATAAACTTTTGACGCCAGAGATTTTCTGTTATATTCAGATTCAGTGCACCAAAATTCATAAAAGAGACATAGAGACTTATAGATATTGTGAACTTTAGCACTTTTTTTATGTGTCGATGATATATACAGTGTCATTTGTAAAAAGCCAACAAGTTTTCTTCTCAATGTTCGTTTAATTAAATTGTTGTGTAAAGTGTTTTCAATTTTTTACTTTGAAAAGTAGGTATTTTAATTTTCTTATTATTTAGCTATTGCTAAATACCTACTTACTCATTTTTTCAAACTTTTATTCGCAGACGAACGTTACATCTGTTACATTTTTGATATTTTATATACATTATTAACTGTCAAAATATTTTTTAATGACTTGAAACTAATATTAAATATGCTCTATACTGGACTGCACGGAAAAATTTTGATTGACTTATTTCGTCTTAAGGAACGATTGGTTTTGCTGTTTTCGTTCGTCGCATAATAAACAAAACTTCTGACTGGAATTCTTGTAAGACATATGAATATTGGATATTCAACGAATATAAATATTAATTTATATTAAGATATACTATTATACCTCATTACTTCCTGAATATTCACTGAATATAATTTATTTGAAAATAAATATTGAACTACAGACAAAAATAAATTAAAGGTTTTGTTTTTAAAACTGTGATTTAGATTCTAAACACTCAAATAATGATGTAAAATTCGAATTCCTATCTAATGATAACAATTAATTTCTTTCTTCATCTTTTTACAGTGACCTTGGATATTATATATATAAACTTGTAATTTTACTGCGAATTTTAGAATTTGCTGTGGTTCCCAATAAAAAAATAAAATGTCATAAATTTGTACTTTTGTAGTACCTATATAAGTTTTTAGTGAAATTGAAAACTGAATTTTAAATTAGTTATTCCAATATTAACATATTTAAAAATGTCTCAAGATATTTTATCACTTATTTTGCAAATTAAGCAAGAATATTGTCAACCAAACCTAAAGTAGAAAAACTACTAAATATATTACCTACCCTTATCTAGGCTAAAACTATATCAGCTGAAAGCCGATATGTACAATGAGAGGAACAATCGGTATGATATGTACACAATACATGAAATTAAAGTACACTAACACAAATATACAATATACACACTTATCTTAAAATCCTTGTCTGAATGGGTTACCTCCTGTGGCCTGCGCCTGCGGCCTGAATGGATTTGCTGCCTCAGGTTGTTGAGGAAGAACACGACCTGGGGGTCGCGGAGGAGGCTGTTGCGGTTGTGGTTGTGGTTGTTGTTGATATGACGTTTCATGATAAGGCTGATGTTGCTGTTGATATGTTGATTGTTGGTAATTTTGTGAAAAATTTTGTTGTTGATAATTTTGTTGGTCGTAATTTTGATCCTGATATCCGGAATCGAAGTAAGTTTCCTGTTGTTTATATTCTAAATGGTTTTGAATTTCTCCGGACACCGGTTTCTGCTCCTGCATAGAATATGTTTGATATTCTTTGTTAGGAGGATCAGACATAAGTATATTAGCCTCGTTCTCAAATGGTTTGAAGTCATATATATGCTTAAGATAGATAAGTACCGGTGCGTAAAGGAGATTTGAAAATGCGATGCCTACGTTTAATGCGGTGAAACCTATTGCTTCTACTACACCACCAGCAATTATAGGCCCTACGGCGTACGCCACTGAATAAGAAATGTCTGCTATTGCATATATACTGCCATAAACCGAAACGTATCTCACATCCACCAGGTAACCCAAGGTAGGAAGAAGGGCGGTGTCTATTAAAGCGATACCAAAGCAAATACCGCAGATTGGTATCATAAGGAATATGTAAGAGTTTGCAAACGGTATTATAAAACAACATAAGCCTTCCAGTGCTAATCCTGCGGCGGCCATAAGCCATTGGTAATGAGGGTATTTTTTTGCCATTTTCACTGTTAAAATAACTCCAAAAACGTGAGGGAAAAACGCCGGTAACCATATAATTCCCACTTTCCAGTTCTCTGTAGTTAGGTTGTCTTCTATCCAAAGAGAAATAGTTGGTTCTAAGAACGCTAGTGCTACGTTTGACATCATGAGAGCTCCTGCACAAACTGCTATGTATTTGTCCATGAAGAGTCTCCAGATAGGAACGGAGGGAGGTTTGGCTAATTGATGTTCTTTTATTTGTTCTTTTATAGGCTTCATAACCAGTAAGAGCATGAAACCGTCCATTAGAGAAACAAATGCTAGGATAAGGAACGGCATTTCCTTTCCAGCGAACTGATAAAGGGCTCCTCCGAAGGGTGGAGCCACCAGGCAACCGAAACTTATGAAGGCTAGAGCTATCCCTAATGCTTTTGAGCGTTCGTTCTCTTCTGTGAATCGATCTGCGATCATGGCGAGCCCGGCTGTGTCTGCGAATGCTGACCCCACTCCCTGAAGGCTTCTTGCGAAGAAGAGGATGCCGTAACTTCGGCCACACGCGAATACTGCTGTCGAGAGGAACATTATCGTCAAACCCACCATCATAGGAATGTCGTAACCAATGCGGTCTATCAGTGCTCCGGAAAAGGGGTTCACCATCAGTTGGACGATGGCTTTGGATGCGAATAGGATGCCGGTAGCCGAGTCCTGGCCGTGGTGGTCGTGCTTCGTGGGAGTACCTGGTGGAAGTGTCACGTTTCCCGGAGCCGGTTCAAAGTCTTGGTATGCCCCGATATACCTCAAATAATCTGGAATTATTGGAACTATTACCATATAAAGCATATTATCTAGGAGTAGTGCTATGGAAACTATAACCAAGACTAGTTTTCGCTGTGTACGGGGCTCCTGTAACTTGGTCCAAATCACCTCCTTCAGTTCTCCAAACTTCATGTTGATGATCGGTATCGTCGTCATGATGGCGTAGTGTCAGCAGTTTTCAAGAGGTATTGCGAAGTCGTGATGATTATTTAAGTAGTCTTGGTCTTGGGTGCGGGGAAGCGCAGTGCCATCGGGTTAACCTGGACAGAAGAAGTGTGTTAAAATCTTTCTAGGGTCGGGTGGGGAGGCACTGCGCTGATCCCCCCGCACCCCATTTTTGACATTTTTAATGTCGTTTCAAAAAAATTTACAAAGGGGAATCAAATCATTGTACCTATAAACACCTCAACAGTAATATATATTCGTATTTTACAATTGCATGCCACTGCAGTGTTTATAAGTTTCAACGTCAAAAATTTGATATTTCTCGTCTAACAGAAACCAAAGTTAGATTTTAGTAGATCTATTATAGCGATGTTTATAATTCTGAATAATGAATATGATTTACTAAGTTTTACTTACGAATTATAAACTCGAAAAATGACCCAGATTAACTAATGTATTGTGAAAAGTAATCGAATATACAACTGTATCAAAAATGTCATTAAAATGCACTTAGAATATGTATGAAGAATATATAAAACTAATTTAATTTTGAATGGATAATAATTCAAGTTACGTAATAAATTTATTGATTTCAGCCATCTTGATTATGTATGCTGTAGGTGGCCATCTTGTTAGCATAGAAATTAGAAACGTTCTTGCTCGACCTACCACAGGTAAATCAATACTGTATTCATCAATGCAATTTGAATATAGATGATAAACTATAGATATTAGATAGATAGAACATATTTTAAGAAAAATTAATATGATATTTTAATTAAGTAAAAAAGTACCCAATATTTTGAGATAAAAAACAATTATTTTCAAAAGTAGATCATAATCAATAAAGATAGCCCATGAATAAATTTACAATTTAATGAATAAGGTGAATGTAAAATTTGGAGTATTTAATGGAACAGTCTTATTTTCTGCATTTCGGTTAAAAGAATTAACTCCCTAATTGCAAAACTGTAAAGGACATTAATTATGGAAGACGAAGCTTAGAATTATAGAGTACTCACCTGTATCAGGAAGGGCGCTGCCAATTCTGGTGGCGAAAAAACCACGAATGTTATTAGCGACACGTAATTCTCCGAGTAGGCCTAATGTGCCTCCCGGGCCCGTTTGCCCGTGATTCTCCACGGTGCCGTTGTCCAGGTGCACACAGGTATTTTGCTCTCACCCGCGGACGACTTGCGACCGCTCCTGTATCGCAGACCACGTTTGGATGACGGCGTCAGAGCTGCAGATTTCAAGGGGCGGCGCATCAAAACATCCGTAAGCACGCGCCGTTCTTCCACCCCTTCATTGGCCCTTAACTTCAATGTCACCTCCTTTGAGACCAATTGAGAAATCTTGGCTGTTTCATGATTTATGTGATTTATATTAACATATTCTAAATATGGAAACGATACCGACATAGACAAGAAATATTTCTATTTATTACGATTGAAACTTTGTTATAACCTTATCTTAAGTCAGTAAAAACTGACTAATTTCCCATGTATCTTATTCATATATATAAATAAAAATTTATATATATGAATAAGATACATGGGAAATTAGTTATAATTAATTAGAAAATCTATATTACTTATTCATATTCAGGTAAAGTGTACCTTAAATAATTTTTTCCTTACCCAACCAAAGACAAGAATAATCTCATGAAGCCGAGAATTACTCATTTTTGTCTTAATAACTGATTATGAAGTCATAACTGCTTGAAATTATATGTTTAAGTTGTAAGGTACTTATTTTCTACCCAGAGTTTTTCAGATTACAATGGCCTTGCGCGTTATTCTGCTGTGTTAAAAATTATCTAAAACCCCTTGAAAATGTCTTAATATGTCATATCATAAACAAATTCAGTTACTTGCAAGTCTAAATTAACGTTAAGTTTTACTTAGAAAAATGCCTTAGAGTCCACGGGCTTATTAGAGCTTTTTGCTTATTAAGATAATTATGGCGTAAAATTGACTGGAAAAATATACTTCCGATAAAAATTTACCAATTGGTCTTAATTTAGATTTCAGTTTAAGTAAATAATATCAATTAATCTACCCCATACACAATTTTCTTTGAAAGTAAATTTAACGAAAGCAGCGAATGAAAAACTACTAAAAAAATCTACCAAAAATAACCTCAAAGATAAATTTCCAATTAGACCGAAATAGGTAATATAATTAGTATTTACCTTTTTAGCGACTAAAAATATTCCTAATAGTCGAATATAATAATAATATTTTGATGAAAATCCTACGTAATGTTTACCTAAATGACAACCTATTTGGTTACTTTTATTACACTCCTTTGAAGTAATATTAAGTCGACAAAGTCGATAAATTCTACCTAGCTTATTTACCTGATTTCAACAATTGAGTCAATTATCCTTACACTGGCCTTAAAGTTACTCTGAAGAAATAAAACTTACTGGTAGCAGTAACTTGGCAAAGTGAACTTGACTATAAAATAGTAATTCAGAAGCTAACGCCCGTCTAACCTATTTGTAAAATTCATATTATTTAGATTATTTTAACTTTGAGGTCTAATTAGCACAAGACGCACAGCACAGTTAAAGTGCGATTCCAAACAGGGCTGACGACAGGGGAGGGGGGCAGGCGGGGCTGCAGCCCGAAGGGGTCCGGCACCATCACTGTTAAATACATTTTTGTATTAATTGTATTTCAAATTGTATTATGTGTATTAAAAATTAGTATTTTTGATGTGTCCTAGACGAGGGGTGGCCGCCAATTTAATTTTACCCCTGGGCCCGTACCGGCTCTCCACGGGCCTGATTCCAAATTTAAATTTGCAAAATGAGTGAGTATGGGAAACGAACTGACGAAAAGGTAAACCAAATACATAATTATACCTGTAAACTCATATTTAACAATTATAGCATACTTTCCGCTCAAACTATTACTATATTTTTTTAATTAGATGAATATTTTGGAGGCGCATTGTTATTTTACGAACTACAGCTGCTATTATGCACAAAAAAATTGTTGACGCATTGATTTCAACAAGCGAGAACTGCACATACTTTACTTATAAATTGGATTTATTTTAGTTACCGACATTCATCTTGAATCGTTATTATGAGTTAGGTATCTCTTCAATTTTGTAGGTGACTGACAACAATATTTGTCATGCGACAGTTAATAAATGGGCTTGATTATTAACATTATGCAAATCTTATAACCTCAACTCAAGAGTGTAATTAGTGCAATTGTCAATAATAAAGTATGCAGCATATTAAAATATGGTTCAAACCATATATTTTACTAGCTATTATGGAGTTGTGAAGACAATTGCTGAGTGTAAAAGAATGTGTGCATGAGATAATGTGAAAAGCAAGATAATGTGAAAAGCAAGTGACAGTTTGTCTAAAAATAATAATTTTCTCGAAGGAAATAAGAGCCCGGAAGAATGTGATGATGTATTTCATAATTATAATATGTAATGAATTTGAGTTAAACAATGTTCCAAAAGATGTTCTTGATGAAAATATCGCGACAGTCGTTCTCTGGACGCCCGTAACGCTAATATTTAAGCCGTACGGTAACTTCTTACACATCTAGGTCACGAATGTCATGAAAAATAGTAAATTAGGACATTTGACCTAATGGTCAAAAAATGTATGAATGAGTCAATTGCCCTATTATATTAATATTATTTACTTTAACGCTCTATTTTCCTTAATTAGGGAATATGGATTTCAGAGTTGAAAACGTTTGGTAATTTCGTCTTTAGAAAATTCATCTATAGGTTCATAATTGAAGATTATAAGACTTTCAAGTCCCAGTTGTAAATATTCCATATTTAATATTATAACTTTTTCCGCCCTGATGAAAAATATGTTATTATTTTAATATTAAAGAATAAATCATTTATTAAAAAAAAAATACTTTTATGAACCCAACTGGACATATTGAGAGAATAGTATGTCAAATTTATTTAGGCCCCCATTATTTATAATACATTAACTATGGTTGTAGACATCATGTGTTAAAAGTGGTCATTCACCAACATGCAATTCTAAGTACACCTCTCTTCTATCTTGTGATATAAATAGGTGTTTATTTAGGTCAATAGTAGAAAACTTTTACTTTAAAATTACCCCAAATGTAACATTTCACTGCCTTAACTTCTTGAACAAATTGCCTTTGCTTCCTATTCTCGACTTCAAATTTACTTTCATTTCTTTTCCTACAATGGTAAATCTGTGGAAAATTTGAGGTAAATTTGCCCATCACTATATTAGTACTCTAAATATTCTGATCTAATACTAGGCCGAATTGAAGTAATTCTGACTATAAATGTTTGTTGGGTATAGGTTGCGTTGCCAAAACCCCGATGCGCGCCGTACTGAAGCTTAAGCTTGTACCCACTTAAATAATTACTACTATTAAACTACTATTACTGCTAAATCTACTTCAAGGTTTATCTATCAGAAACTGTAATAGATACAGTTCGTCCTGATAGCTCGGTTAATTTTTTGATGATGCGGATTTCCCCAACGCGAAATGCATACAAACACTGTATAAACATGTGAAAAAGTATATGAAAGGTTTTAAAGGAAATAATAGGTGAAAGCAATCATATACTAGAGGCACACCCATAGAACTGATTAGTGATTAAATACGTTCATTAGATGGTTTTGCAAACTATCTGCTTGAAAATGTAGACTAGATACGACGAAACTGCTGTAGCAAACAGAAACATATAGTGATATTTAACAAAAAAAATTGTGTTCGTTATTTGTAACTAATATTTGTATTCAATAAATTCCTGCAGGAGGACGACAGAATGGAAATTATATTTTTTTGAGTTCCAAGCATGGAACAGAAAGTATGAAGGATTCTAGAAATGGCGGATAAAAAAAGTATTACCAGTGTATTGCAAAGAAGTTAAGTGGTTTTAGCCCAAGACATGCGTTTTTAAATAACTCTCAAAATTGAGTAGCGGATCCTACGATATTTATAGATTTTAATAAACAATAGGAAATTGTTCTGGTTAGAAATCTGAGAAAGCAATGATTGATAAATTAAGTAGATCAAATACGCAAACGCATAAATGCATTTGTTGGAAGAATATATAAGCGTAATGAATATTGGTCAAACTTAAGTAAAGAATTCACAATAACCGAAGAGTTACTACATTTCTTCTACCTCGTTAAGTTGTATTTGGAAAACTCGAAATGTATAGGTGATAAAGTAATGATATGGAGGTAAAAATTGAAGATTGTCATCCAGACTCATTATTATTTCCAGATGAGCCGAGAATATTGTTAAACGATGGTTTACACTATAGTGGCCTCTGTTAAATTAAAAAGGCGTTTATTTAGGAAAAATGTGAGTAATATTAATTTAAATATTTATGTGACTTTGTGTTTCCGTATTTCTCGCTATGGAAATCTTGTTTATTTTTCCTAGTGTTTTTACTAAGATATCGAAAATATAGGAACACAATATGTCTTACTATACCAACACTTATTTTAGGTCATCTAGTAGAACACAAAAGCATTAATGAAAAAACCGTTCATAAGATCTCAATACACGAAAGTTACAATGACAAGAAAACAGGGAAAAATTAATATTATTATTTCACGTATTTGTTTAAATTTATTGCTTTTGTATTATATCTAATCTATATATCTAAAAAATGTCTCTTCGGGTTTCGTCAGTGGCTCCCACTGGACCGATTTTAATGATTCATTTTTTTAAATAAAGTTCTCTGCCCACAGATCTGACATCACTAATTTTTATATTTTCAAATTGTTATTTTCATACATAAAAACGAAATACAAATTAATCAATAACTGCACTCGAACTATACGCGATTCTTACTTATAGCGCTCCCTACATCAAACGCTGCATGTTCGCGAGAAACCAGATATTGAGGGTACAAGTTTATCAGTTTAAATTTTTAATTCTAACAGTTGATTGAGGAAATTCGAGCAGGTAAGTAGACGCAGCTACAACACGTGCCAACGTGTGTAATACGCGTTGAAGTTGAAAACATAATTAATTTATACTTTTAATTTTGTTTTATTCGTTTCTAAGATAAAGTATTATTGTTTATTCTGTGGAGAATATGTCTTTTCACTATGGAACGATATGCATTTTAGGTAACGGCGATTGTTTATTTGATGCTGTTTCTCATTATTTATTTAATAATGACCGGGAATATTATGAAGGTTTTGTTGTCAGTGACCCATCTTATACACAGCCCATTACAAAGACTAAAATAATTTATGAATACAGGGTGTCAAATACAGAGGGGAGATTTTTGCAAAGAATTTTAAATTTTTTTTATATTCCTCGCTTACCAAAGAGAAGAAGTGTATTTGTGGAAAAATCGCTATTCCAGATTACTTAGGATTTTCACATTTCAGATTATCTAGTGTATGAAAATTCAGTCATTCAGTCTGTCTGTCGGTGGATCTCTTGGCTCTATATTTAAAAAACTATTTGACTAGGAAAAATTATATTTTGCAGGTAATTTCGGCATGAACAAATCTGGTAGATTTTCATCTAAAAATATAGAGGCTTCAAAAAAAATGATTAAGAAATAATGTTACGAAAACAATATTTGACATATAGTTAACACAGTTGCTAAGGTGGTCTCTGAAAAGAATAAAATAATTTAAAACTAGAGATGGCTATATGTCTAAAGAACTACTTGACTTAAAAAAAATAATATTTGGCAGGTAATTGAGGGCGTACTGCCATGAAAAAAAATCTGGTCTATTTTGCTCGAAAGATATAGAAGTTGATGACCTCAAGAAAATAATTAAGGAAAAAATGATACGAAAAAAAATAATATTTGACATGTAGTTAACACAATAATTGCTAAGGAAGAAACCTATTTTAGTGTGTTGGTCAGTAAAAAAAAAAGTATTTAACTACGCTAAACCCGTCAACATTCGATGAAAGATGTATAAGCAGTTACTCCCTTGTTTTTATGAACAACTCTAGGAAAAGGTGAGATCATTACGCTGACAGAGGGCCGCGAATTTCTCGAAAATGTGAGTGCTGGTAGTAAATTCAAACATGTGCTTTTGAAATTTAATTTCTGTGATACATTTTTAAAGAAAGATTCTTAACTCCGTGGAATCTCTATAACTTTTTATGACGTATGTATTAGAAGTGATACTTCTATGTTAAGCCGAGTTTATACTATACTAGCATAGCACCTCATCACGTCTAAATTTCTTATCTAAATAAAAAATTAAATTGTGTTGTAATGCATATATAATTGTCTTCCTTTCTCTGCCCAAAATATCAAGAAAATTTTAAGTGTTATTTTGCGACAATACTACAAATATGTAGTCAGATTTCCAAAATTTGAAAATTACAAGTAATGTTTCTAAAAATAGTACTAATTACTATTTACTTAAAATTATATTTGCATTCAGTTAAACCGCTTAAGGGCTTTACTGAATTCAAGAATAATTAGAAAATCTAAACTCCCTGACGTAAATTACTCAGAGTACAATTTATTCTAGTCTTGACTCCATCGCGTTATCTTAAGTGGATGTCTTTCGTTTATGGTAATCATATCACGTAAAACAATCTACAGCGGTTCATGCTTTAAAAGTTAAAAGCAGGATGAAATATATTTGTATATATATATGACACTGTATTTTCTAAAGCGGTATATCTTCAGAAATAACATAAGTTAATATTCTATTCAAAATATTCAAATACATTAATTGACTTCAATATTCATTATGTGCTAAATTTAGAGCCGTTTTTAAGAAGAAATATATTTTTCACTTTTTACCAGTTCTAGAGGATCACTACCCTCACATGTGAGCTAGGACCAACATAACCGAGTGGTTTGAATTCCAGGTGCGACCACAGAGACGATAGACAACTTTTTTTTTAAACCAATTTTCTGGATTCAGGAGCCTTGAAAACGTGTAAATCCAAGATTGCCTCGATACTTCCACTTTTGAGTAAAAGCAAATCCTATTAACCATGAATAGAATAAGTCAAAGTAAGTAGATTTTCGAACAGACCTCGAGAAATAATGTCTGCTCCCCCTACCCTCCCTCCTGGCTACTTGTATCTGCTAATATATATTTTTTTCTCAAAATCGCTAGGAGATAGAGAAATGATATTAACGCCATTCGATAGAGCATAAAATTCTACATAATATAATACTAATTCAGTTTTTTATTATTTTCTCTTATGCAGGGCCCTACAGCGAAAAAAGTGGGAGGCCAGCCAGCAATAACGCATGTTTGGCTATAACTCTAAAATGGCCCAATAAATCAAAATGTTACAACATATAAAAAATAAGGATCAATATGTTTTTATAAGTTTGTGTGTAATATATGTATGTTTTTTATTTGAATGAAGCCGAAAGTGGCGTATAAAGAAGAAATTGCACCTGTAATTGTGCTAGGATCTTATTTAATAATTTACCATTCTTCTTACAAACTGCGAAAAATATTGACTGTACTCTTTAAAAATTATTTCACATTTTTTGTTTTGATATTTTTCTTATGTAAAACCTTTTAGCAAAAAATGGGGGGCGCATTTCAGCTAATATTTTTGGCTAACCCAAGCGACCGAATAAATTTGAAAATGTTATTTATTTAAATAAAGCAGCCAGTAGCGTGCACGGAAAAAGCAACCCATGTAATTGCATGAGATTTTAGTAAAGGTATATTGAAAACCCAATATTTTTTTCACTATTTATTATTCTATAATATTAACGCATTAACAAAATAATATATAAATAATGGCAAAATTAACAAAAAACGTTCAATAGAGAACGTTTTTTGTTAGCTAAGTTAAAAACCCTCGTAAATTAGGCTTAGAATTATTTTCAAGATATTTTTAGATTAAAACGAATGAAATTTATGTATTATGCAAAAAGAAAAATTAATTTGCCCAATAAAATCAAGAGTTCCTTCGAATTCTTACAGAATAATTGAAGAAAATATTTTCAAATTTTATCAAATACATTAACTACCATTGGAAATAAATATTACGGAAATCGATGATGGAGACGGTATTGAGAACTACTTTAAAATCCATAGCGTGAGCTCGTATAAGACCTGTGCAAATTTATTTAGCAACTTAAAATTATAAAGGAAATTAAATGAAAATGAAAATCAATACGTGGATAGAAATTAGCCCTAGAAATAATCTGAAACATCTTGTAAGGATATTGCCAATCAATTTCAAGAAAAGTGTCTTGCTTTCTTCCCTTTTTTCATCCACTTGCGGGTTGGGACACAGCTTCTTCCTTTTTGGAAAAGGAAAAAGAAGTGCTAGGAAGCTTGAAATTTCTTCACAGATTTGGTTAAGATGGGCGGTTTCGTGAACGAAATTCGAAAATGTCTCCTACATCACTGAACCGATTGAAAAATTTTTTTATATTCTTCTAGAGACAACTTTATAGAATGGCACTAGGCTATTTAAAACTAAAAAAGACATTTTTTTTTACTTGTGCGAAAATCAAAACAAACCTTGACCTTTCAATAGTCTAGTACAGTCGTGAGCAAAAAAAAATAGGACAACTATTTTCTTCTAATGTAAATCTGTCTCTATTTGCACACTTGCAATGAATTTTAACAAATAACTGACAATGTCACAAAAATTAAAGTTGGGTGTACACAACTAAAATACGTTATAAGAATGTCCCATTTTTTTGCGCACGACAGTACCATTCTATAATCTTGTCTCTAAAGGCCTATCAAGAAATTTTTTGAATCGGTTCAGGGATGTAGGAGAAATTTTCGAACTACGAAATCATTTTCTTAAGCACGGCTCCGGCACCCTTAAAGGTTCAAATGAGCTAAATAATGAACAATTAAGAATGCTCTCAAACAGTGTTGGACTGAGCCAGCCAGCTAATCGACGCGGCGATCGCCGGGGGCAGTCCTAACTTACGTCTGAAAAAAAAAAAATATGAATATTTTATCTTAAACAAAAATAACTTAGATAGATAGATAGATAGTTTATTGGCCATTAAGTAGATATATAATTATGTACATGTGGCACGTCAAGAATAAAAAATATATATATAATTATAAATATAAAATATATATCTAATCAAGATATAAAATATAATATGTAAGTATATAATCAACGAGACAATTTAATATAAAGAAAAAAAAAAACAAAATGAAAGATACAAAAACGTCTTATGTATCATCTTGAATGAGGACTAACTGTCCAAATATTCCTGTATTGAACAAAAAGCCTTCTCAATAAAAAAGAGTTCCGCTTGTTTTTTAAATTTATTATATCCACTAATTTCTTTTAGTTGGTCTGGTAATTTGTTGAATATTGTGATAAAATTGTAGTCTGGTGAATTTTTGAAGAAGCTGGTTTTATGTAATGAGGTGGATAAGTTTCTGCCGTGTCTGGTATTGTAACTATGATATCCAGTTGCAAAAATGTTTTCAAGAGAAACAATATCCTAACGGTTCCCTCAATATTCCTATGGAAATGCGTACTTTATGTTTTCAAAAGACTTATGTTTGAAAACATAAAGTACGCATTTCCATAGGAATATTGAGGGAACCGTTAGGATATTGTTTCTCTTGAAAACATTTTTGCAACTGTCCATTCGTGCCATATTAAAGATTATCCTGATTAAGCGTTTTTGACCTATTAACACTCTTTGTATGTTATTGGCAATTTCCCAGGAGACAATATTGTTTGTTAGGTGACTGTACGCCAGCCCATAGTAAATATTTAATAGACCCTTTATGTTTAGACATGATTTCATCTGTATTATTGCAAAGCATGTCGAGTTGAGTTTAGAACAAACAAAATCAATGTGGTTGTTCCACGTTAATTTAGTATCTAGGTGTGTTCCTAAGAATTTTGCAGATTCAGAAAGTTCAATGTTATAGAGTTTTTCAAAATTTGAGGATAATGGTTTTCTTATATGGAAATTTAATGAGACAGTTTTCTTGTTATTAAGAATTAGATTGTTCCGTTGACACCATGCCTCTAGTTCGTCTCGCACACAATTCAATTCTACTGAGAGTTCTTCTTGGGTAAGGGCTGCTATAGTTACAGTGGTATCGTCGGCAAACATAATAACTTTACCTGCAGATATATTTGACGGTAGGTCAATTGTAACATGCTTCCTCTGATACCCACTGCATATAGTTTTTTATTTAAAAACTCGGCATCGACTGTGTCAAAAGCCCGCGAAAGATCAAACATTATCACATTTGCACCCCAAAAAACACCCCCAAAACAAAAACAAAGTGGTCTGTCCGGCGGACTATACCAGTCTATCCTTACCAAATACATAAGGATACACTGGTATGGTCCGCCGGGCAGACCATTTTGTGGAGGGTGGGTGTTTTTTGGGGGGTCGGGGGTGAACACGAGTCAATCTGACAATTATAACTTCGGATTCGGTTTCAGCGGTCCAAATATATAAGGATACACTAGTATGGTCCGCCGGACAGACCACTTTTTTGTTTTGGGGGTGTTTTTTAGGGTTAGGTGTGAAATACGAGCAAATCTGACAATTCTGACTTCGAATTCGGATTCAGCAGATCAAATTACATAAGGATCCACTGGTATAGTCCGCCAAACAGACCACTTTTTTGTTTTTGTTTTGGGGGTGTTTTTTGGGGTTGGGATTGAAAAACGAGCCAGTCTGACAATTCTGTCATCGGATTCGGTTTCAGCAGGTCAAAATACATAAGAATACACTGGTCTAGTTCGTCGGACAAACCATTTTATTTTTCGGGTTTAGGGGTGAAAAACGAGCCAATCCATCAATTCTGACTTCGAATCCGGATTCAGCAGTGCAAAATACATAATAATACACTGGTATAGTCCGCCAGACAGACCACTTTGTTTTTGTTTTGGGGGTGTTTTTTGGGGTTGGTGGTGAAAAACGAGCCAATCTGACAATTCTGACTACGGATTCGGTTTCAGCAGGTCCAAATTCATAAGAATATAGTGGTTTGGTCCGCCGGACAGAGCATTTTTTGGGGGGGTGTTTTTTGTGGTTGGGGGTGAAAAACGACCTGATCTGACAATTCCGACTTCGGATTCGGTTTCAGCGGGTCCAGATACATACGGATATATTGGTCAGGTCCGCCGGAGAGACCACTTTTTTTTGTGGGGCTGTGTTATCTATATCTGTCCGCATAGGTAGTTAGTATATGTACTTCACATACCCCAATTACGCTGGCAGACGAAACTTCCGAACGGCGCGCGCGCTAACCGGAAAAAGAAAACAAATTTTTTAGTTTCTTTTTCCGGTTAGCGCGCGGAGTTTCGTCTGAGTAACGACAAAAAAAATTTTTATTGTTCAAAAAGGCTTAGAATGTCATGAAACATCGAGATTTTAAGTTTGAGCAAAAAAATTTCTGTCTGTCGGTCTGTCTGTAACTTTTTTGTGCGCACGTTTACTCTGGACCGTTTAAGATATTGATTTGAAATTTGGTACACATATGTAGTTTAACGAGATCTGGAACTAGAATATATTTTCATATCGTTCCGTTGAAAGGTTGGGGAGTAAATTGGTAAATACGTAAATCAAGCAGGTAAGAGTTCATAAAATTGGTATTTAGTATATACAAGAGAAGCTAAGGTCTCAAAAAAATTTTTGGCATTAGCCACCCCCATTACCACTCCCACCCCATTATTAAAGGGGATGAAAAAAAAAAATGTGATTTAGTGTATGTACAAGAACCAAAAACCTCAAAATATTTCTTTACTTCATCCTGAAAATGAAAGTCGTTGAAAAGTTGGGTATATGAGTTTTATTTTAAATATTCTAAATATTCAGTGTCAGCAATGTTAAATGTTTGATTCTTTAGCTGCATTTGACACTGAAAATTGAAAAACAAATTTGAAATATTTGAAAAATTCAATGTATACCAGCCACCCACTTTATCTATTACAGAAGGACTTTCTCTGTTTGGGAGTCAGAAATGTCATTTTTGTTATTTATTTCCTTTTAAAAATATTACCAAACATGTCAAGGCACATGCTATGTTATGCCTTGGCATACAAATACATTAGTACTCTTCAAAATAACCAAATATTTAAATATCATGATATTATTATGGGGTCAAGAACTATCAAGGCAACACTAGTGGAGTTAAATGTATATTGCGTACCATTCATCCATTATATTATAGACGATACATTTGGACGATATATTTATATTGGTAGACTAAATTGTAAGCAGCTCCTTCGCCATAATTATCACTTGACAACCACTTGATTTGGAATAACTATTAACGGTACTCTATTTTTACGAATCTTTATAAAAAAAACTAAAGAATCAATATAAGGGTAGGTATGGATTTGTATTGTTATAAATACCTTCTTCTTCTTTCTCTCATTCACAAGTTTTGTGATCTATTTGGCGATATTCTAGCTGGCCTTCACTTACGTACAACACGTCTGAAAGCAATACGTCAATTTTAAAGTAATGAAATCAAAATTTCCAGGTTGGGGGTAGCTCGTCTCCTGGTAGCGGAAATAGGCCGACGTTAAACAGTTAAAAAAAAAAATCACCGGCTCAATTAGTGTATAGTGATATAGCTGACTTAACAATAGTTGGTATGCTCCTGAAACTTAGTGTTGCTTCATTTTTCTCTTTTGGTTTAGGATGTTCTACCACATGTATATAACATTAAAATAATTTAAATTATATCTGTAGATATGTATCTACAGAATAATTAGATATTATTGCTAAATAGTGGGTTCTCTAACTTCATTTTTTTGGGGGTTCGTGTGCAAGTTAGTGATAGAGAATTGCGGTGGGTGTCTTTTGTTCCGGATGTTTTACAGAATGTGAAAAGTGATTGTTGACATCTCGGCACCGCAATTGGGCAGAGGAAGGATTGTTAATTACGCGAAAAAAAATTAAATAGTTTTAAAATGTTTTTTGTTTTGTATTAGGTTCCACACATCTTGTCAACTTCTTTTATACACTCATTATCTAACATTCATTAAGAAAAATAAGAAAATAACCATTCTTTCTATATACTGATGATCTAAGTCTGATGATGTTAGTATATTTATATTATAAGAAGCATCCCTTATGAGACATCATATCAAGCATCAAGCATGTCTAGCACGACCTAGAGGACTCTCCACCATAAATGACCATCTGCTAAATTTCAAAGTCAAGAATTATTAAAAAGCACAAAGAAAATGAATGTAAAAGAATATATAAATATAGCGGGTCCCAGATGTCCACCATCGCTTTCCACAATATGTACAGGCATGCGGAACAAGATGACACCAGCCACAAAACTCATCGCTAATCACAAACTTGCACACGGGATGTAGTTAGAAAATCCACTAAAAGGAAGAAGGAAGTAATTAGTATTGTTTAAAATAAAAATTTTAATAGGTCTGTAAGTAATAAGTAATTATGAGTGTAACATAATATAAATGCTGTGAGTTATATACACAGCATATTGTATCAAGAAATGAAATAGACTGCTATTCCGATGTCAGCGAATTTCTATACCAATTATTTTCATATTTATTTATATTATATTAACACCCTTTTCAACTTTAGTCTTGTGATATAAAAACTATAGCACATTTGAAAATTTTTTATACTTGCTAAAACTTTGACGTCAAAACAGTTGTACTTAAAATAATTATAATTTATATTTTATAGTTTTAGGATCTTTTACTTTTATTTTGAGTACTACCTAATTTTTAAACTGTAGTGCGAAGTGATTCCGATATCACCATATCTATTTATGAATCTAGGTATGCTAGACTTAAGAGGGTCATTGCAGTAACATGAAAAGTGGTTAAAAAAACTTTTAAATAACAGTAATTGTACAGCAATCTCACATACCTAACTGTATAGTACGGGAGGCAGCGCTGCATTTGAACAAGTCATTTCATACCGACTGAAAATCATAACAATAATAGTTTTCCCCTAATACATCAGCAATCTGAACGCCAGCTTCGCTGGTAGCGATGGAGCTAATGGTGAGAGCATGTTAAAGTTGTTTAAAAATCGTTTTCCATCGGTTTCTTTGAATATCTCGTAATCTATAAGTTCTATGGAAAACAACAAAAAGAAGGAAAATGTTCGTTATGAGCTGTACCATAAAAGTACATAAACTATAATTCATTCCAATTGTTATTATTTAAAAAAAAATAAAATAAATAAATCACCAAGTAAGTCTACATGTCATATTATGTTCTTACAAACCGAGCCTCAGTCGCTAGATAGCGGAGTGGGTAAGGCGACTCTTTTTATTCAGGATATGGATGTCTCGGGTTCAAATCCTGCAAGCAAAATATATATTTTTTTATTATATCAGTGATATCAACATAAGTATGAAAATACTAGTAGCATAATTTTTTTTTGAACTTTAACATGCTCAACTCTAGCTCCACCGCGGGTGCGGCGACTGACGCTTATTTTGCTGATTATTGAACATTAATCAACTGATAAAAATGAAATTTATTCGGTATAAAATTCCTTGAAAAAATGCAGCGCTGTCTCCCTTACTAGTTCTAGAAAAGTCCAAATTTTCGCAATGACAATATATTCCAAGTCAATGCTTGTTGTGCGATTTCATACTTTGAAATCATTGATCTATAATTATTTGAAGTAAATCAATTTTCTTATCTGAAAAAGCCAAATCACATTCGTTTCAAATCAACGTGAAAAGATACCCAAAGTACAATGCATGCGAATGTGCCTAGAGCAGAACGGCTGTCCTACACATTCAGCAGTTATTTTCAGAGTATGATTAGATCGTGAGTTTTGGGGAAAAGTGAATAGAATGATACGAACCAATTTGCTGGACCCTGAAATAATTTAGAATTATCAAAAACCAAAATTACAGTAGCACTGGCTGCAAGAAGGACAGAACATTTATTGAGGGAAATTATTAGAATTTTCTAAAGCTGGTACTAATAACACAGCCACACACAAAAAAAAGTGGTCTGGCCTGCGAAACAGACCAGCGCATCCTTATGTATTTCGATCTGTTGAAACCGAATCCGAAGTCAGAATTGTCAGATTCGCTCGTTTTTCACTCCTAACCCCAAAGAATACCCCCCCCCCAAAACATGTACTTGGATCCGCTGAAACCTAATCCGAAGTCAGAATTGTCAGATTCACTTGTTTCACCCCCAACCCCAAAGAACAAAAAAAAAGTGGTCTGTCCGGAGCAGCGGACCAGACCAGTGTATCCTTACCAAATACATAAGAATACGCTGCCACTGGTATGGTCCACCGTACAGACCATTTTTTGGGGTGGGTGCTTTTTGGGGGTTAAGGGTGAAAAAGTAAACAATCTAACAATTCTGACTTCCGATTCGGTTTCAGCGGGTCCAGATACATAAAGATGCACTGATCTGTTCCGTAGGCCAGATCACTTGTTTTTTGCGAACTTACAATTATGACTTCAGATTTAGTTTCAGAGGATCCAAATACATAAGGATATACTGGTATGGTCGGCGGGCCAGACCACTTTTAGGAAGGGGAGGGGGGGTGTTTTTTTGGGGCTAGGGACGAAAAACGAGCCAATCGGACAATTCTGACTTCGGATTCGGTTTTATCAATTTTACAAATTGCCATTTGTATTTCGGTTTCTTTTATCCAAAATATAATTTTTTGTTATATTAAAAGTAAATAACTTAATCAGTTGTAAAGTAAATAACTAAATCACTTCTTTTAGGTACGTGATGGATGAAACATTTAATATGAATAATTTTCCTTGCAGATAAGTTTCGATATCCTTTACAGAAAACACTTTCCCTTACAAGAAAGCAGTTGTTTTAACAGTGATTATATGTTACAATTAATTATTTTTTATTTATTTTCTTTTATCACGATTAGAGAATATTATTTAGGTATTATGCAAATCATAACTTTCACATTTTTTTATTTATTATGAAAATACCTATCATGTAATTCAATACTTCGTCAGTATTAGCTAGAAGAGTAGTTGTTTTGATTGGTTTTTCAATAATGAGTGTTTTAAAGTGTTTCCTAAGTAGTATATTAGCGTGACCCGGTTAAGGTACCAATATACAGAGAGTAGATAATTTCATATTAAATAAAAAAAGTGTGAATGACTAAATGTAAATAAATGATTTAAGTATTTTCAATATTTTTTTCTTTAAAATGCTAAGAATCCTATCATGTAATTCAATACTTCGTCAGTATTAGCTAGGAGAGTAGTTGTTTTGATTGGTTCTCCAATAATAAGTGTTTTAAAGTATTTACCTAACTAGTATATTAGCGTGCCCAGATTAGGGCAACAATATACAGAAAGTAGGTATTTTCATAATAAATAAAAAAGTGTGTAAGTTATGATTTGCATAATACCTAAATAATATTCTTTAATAGTGATTATATGATTTAAACAAATGCAAAAGTACGCCAAAAATTATTGCGCGTGTCAGTTTCTACAGAATAACTTGATACGCTATGATATCTGAGTTTACTGTAAATTAGATCCCATCCTAACAGACGAATTTGAGGTAATCTATACACCTTATATATTTTATCCTGTTATTTTTGACTATTTAGAACTTACACAGCATTATTAAGTAGTAATTAAAAAATCTAACTTTATAAAAATTAAATCAATATTTTTTTCATTGCCTTTTCCCTATTAGATATTTTCGATTTTAAAGTAACAGAAATATGAATCATGTTTCAAAAATATTTTACTTATTAATTCTCTAACACCTCGTATGTTGATCAAATGTTGTGTTAGTAAACAATTTTCATATTTAAATATTATAAAACTATACGGTACTGGCTACAACACATAGCCAACATTTTCAATATATGTTTTGTTAAAAAATATTTTCTCTATTCCCTTTTGTAAATTTGCTGTTTTCTGTACAGTCTGTAGAACGGATAAGTAGGCAATTCCAGTTAACTGAACGGATATATTTCATATCAGTTCTAGGATGGATATGAAATGAAACCGACCAATCACAGTTCGTGTATTAAGTACATAGACAACTATTCGTTTTAAAATCAAATTAGTGCGTAAGCTGTCAAAGTAACTGTCAGTGTGTACTGTCAGTGTGTATTTGTGTTAGATTAAGGTTTAATCAATTTTGTAGTTTTTTTAAGCTGGTCGTAGAAAAAGTATACTGTACAACTCGAGTGGATTATCCATATCGCACTCAAAAGATTTGAAAACTTCTTTATCGCGCGATATGGATATCATATCCGCTCTTGTTGCACAAACTACTAATTTTATTGCTAATTCTAAAGTATTATATCTTTTTGGTTCTGTTCGAATCTATTCATTACTACATTAAATAAAACTTAACAAAAGAGATCTTATTATGGTATAAAACACTCCCTCACCTCTATCAACGACCTTTACAGGGTGGGAAAATAATTTTCTTTTATACAACATTCTGGTATACAATATATTATGTATATCCAAACTTCTTGTTCCACTTCGTCTGTAAGTTTTGTTGTATAGAGGAAAATGACATTTCCGTCCTCTAAAGGGGGGGGGGGGGGTTGAAAGAAGTGAAGGGTGTCTTATGGTAAGTCTAGTGCACAGTACATCTTTTCCTTCATATTGATATACATTTTTTTTTTTCGTCAATAACTTCCACCGTATAAATCTGAGTGATTTTTCACCCCCTGAAAAGAGTGGAAAGGAGTTTTAAAATACATATTGAACAAACTCGTGTACATACATCTTTTTCTCCATTTGGCGACCTAGACATTTGGCTGCCTACATTTTTTTCCTCAAGAGATCCTGTTTTATAGAGAGATATAATTTTCTCACCCCCTGAAATAATTAAGAAATTTAACGGGTTATTTTGTGGTAAAGATGGTGCATAGTGTATCTTTTTCTTCACATGTCCTGTGGCATAGTAAGAAACGATTTTCTCACCCCTTGTACGGAGGTTAGTAGATTGAGAAGGGAGTTTATGGTAAGGCTCATAAACGTAATATCATTTAGTTGACTTTGAAGCCTTAGTGTTGTACAAACTGACTCTTATAAATTTACGGTTGTGCCAATTGCATTTAATTACATATTTTGAGATTGGCAATCGGAGGTACAAAAAAACTGAAGTCGGACTTCTGAATATGACTCAGCATACCAAAGAACATAGAGTCCACATACTTTGATCAATGTAAATGATTAGCATTTTTTTTTGTGGACCTGTGTTATTGCCGATTGATATTCTTTTGTCTTTTTTTAGCAAATGATAAAACTTGATGTACGAATGATAACACCGATAAAAGAAGATTAAAAGAAAAAAATCTTCAAAATGATTCTAACATGTAGACGACTTTTTGAAAAAAAATGTATGAAGCTTTCAAATTCGACACCTTAGATTAACATTACAATGTTTTCCCTATAAATGCATTAATAATTACTTTATTAAGTTACTTCGAGGTAATTACATAAAATTGAGATTTTGTTCAAAATATAAAATCGGCATAATAAAAAAAACCGCTGCCCAAGGAATCACTACTTCCACATCCAGATTCTCTATCCAAGTCACTCACAATGAAAAAACTTTGTATGTGAAAATAATTGTTTATGGAACTTTAATAATATAATATTTGAAATCCTCTACCCCAAAAACCCATAAAACGATACCCCACATCGGTAGTGGGGTGGGGTGGGGAGGTGATAGGGGGGTGATAGTGGGGGGTGGATGAAGTAAAAAAATATTTTGAGGTTTCTGGTTCCTGTACATACACTAAATCACTTTTTTTTTCATTCCCTTTAATAAGGGGGTGGGGGTGGTAATGGGGGTGGCTAATGCCAAAAATTTTTTTGAGACCTTAGCTTCTCTTGTATATACTAAATATCAATTTTATGGACTCTTACCTGCTTGATTGACCTATTTACCCCAAATTTACCCCAATTTACCCCCCAACCCTTCGACGGGACAAGATGAAAATATAATCTAATTCTAGATCTCGTTAAAGTACATATGTATACCAAATTTCAAGTCAATATCTTAAACGGTTCGAGAGTAAACGTGCGCACAAAAAAAAGTTACAGACAGACCGACAGACAGACAGAAATTTTTTTTCGCTCAAACTTAAAATCTCGACGTTTCATGACATTTTAAGCCTATTTGGACAATAAAAATTTTTAAAAATTTTTTTGTCGTTACTATACTTCCACTGGACGTGGAAGTAATACCGTAGCATTATTCATATAGGTATGTTTGCTCATATAGATGCCTGTATCTCCCTGTTCAGGGCCTTCGTCGTTCTATCAAACACCCTGTATATTCATTAAATTGCATCGCAAAATTTGTTATAACCCACATAAATTAAAACTATTTAATGTAACTAAACCATTCTCACTGAAGCATTTATGTGTTGCTAATATTTATATTGGGTAATTCAAGTTATCTCATCCATATAAGCAGTATTTCAAAACGCAAAACAATATGCTAATTAATACAACCCACACTAAGAGCTACACTTTAGTTGTTTTCCTTCCACAAGCCACATATGTTAATATAAGTTTAAACAATGCATCCGCTCTTGTAATTTAAATTATTTTTTTTGTTTACTGCTGACACCATTTGAACATGTAATTTAAGCATCACTATTGTATTTCTACACATAGCGGAGAAAAAGTATTGTTGAAACATACAGCAAATCTCGTTCTCAAATCTTCCAGTATATACTATAATTAATTCAGCTTAACGTAACATTCTTAAGAAAATTACATCATTGTAGTCTTCGCAAATATTAAAAGTATATTGCATTTGATTGGCACATTTCTAAAATCGTAAATATCGCTCGTAGAGAAAAATAGTTCAAATTGTTATGTACGAGATTGTGTTGTTCATCAAATTCCGAGTTATTTCAAAATGTCCATCAGTCTGTCTGTTCATCCGTTCGTTCGTTCGTCACGTTTCTTTTAAGCACTATAACATTTTCGACATTGATTTAATATTTTGATGAAAATTACAATTATTTGTATGCTTGACCCTTTCCCTCAAGAACAAAAACAAGAGTTAGAATTGTTTCACCTTTCTGTGCGACACATGGAAAAGTTTTATTAAGGGAAATTCAAAGTAGTAAGTTATCATACCTATTTCGTTCAATCAAATAGGTATATTATAACCAGGGAAACATTTTTAATACAGAAAGATATCCATTTCATGCATCACGGTTATCTCAAATATTTTTTCTATTTTTTGACTTATCCGTTTTAAATTTAGGGTGCCTAAACTACCTGTAAAAATGAATTTTTGGACATAAAAAATGGTATGCGGTGATTTTCGGTTTACCCGGAAATGACCGCAACTTTCGATTTTTAAATGGAATACCATGTATATTTTTACATATTTTGATTCATGACAACATTCTGAATACACCATGAGATTTTTGCGAATTTTTGAGTAGAGGTTCAGTTTTTTAAGCATTTTAAGACATTAGTCTAGAGTGCTTTGGAATACCAAAATTTGTTCTACGCAGGTAAAGTTCAAGGAAAAAATATAATTTTTCGTTTAATTTCATTAATAACTATTTACGAAGCCTCTAAAATTGAACAAGTAATGTTTTTATCGAAAACTTTTTTTTTCAAATGGGAAGGTAGTGGCTCATAGTGTTCAAGAAACTATAGATTTTTTTCTGAATTCATTGATATTCATTTCAAATCTATGCTATTTATTTTTTATTTTATTAAATTTATTTAAAAATAAAAAATCACTTTCAAAATAATTTCTATTGATCCTTATAGTTTGCACTAATACCTATTAAGAAACAAAATAGAGAACCAAAAGGCTATTATTCACAAAAAGGTAGTTATTCACATTTCATTATTAGACATATGATTTTTGCAAAGGCAACTGCGTTAAAGTAAAAGAAAAATTATTGAGAGTGAGATTTTTAATTTTAAAATCAATTCAATAAAATAGAAAAACAAATAGCATAGATTTGGAATGGATATCAATGAATTCAGAAAAAAATCTATAATTTATTGAACAGTTTGAGCCACAACCTTCCCATTTGAAAAAAAGTTTTTGATAAAAAAGTAGTTTGTTCAATTTTTTAGGCTTCGTAAAAGTTATTAATGAAATTAAACGAAAAATCATATTTTTCCCTTGGACTTTACCTGCCATAGAACAAATTTTGGTATTCGGAAGCACTCTAGACGAATGTCTTAAAATGCTTAAAGAAACTGAACATCGACTCAAAAATTCGCGAAAATCTCATGGTATACTCAGAGTGTTGTCTTGAATCCAAATATGTAAAAATATACAGGATGTTCCATTTAAAAATCGAGAGTTGCTGTCATTTTCGAGTAAACCGAAAATGGTCTCCTACCGTTTTTTATGTCAAAAAATCCATTTTACAGGTAGTTTATGCACCCTTAATTTGAACTGAATAAGTTGAAAAATAAAGGAAATATAGGGGGGAGTCACTAGCCTGGGGCACCCGGTATAAGTAAATTGATTCTTGTAAACACGATAACTTCTGTTAACCTTTTATTTTAAGTTTAATAGTTATGGTAATAGTGTCGTAGATATTATTGGACCATACCTCATACATGGTGTTTTTTGTGATAACGGTTATGGTTTAATACGGTAGATAGAGGACACCGAAAATAATCAGAATCACCCATAGAAAAAGCTATCTGGGTCTTCTGCTGAAATGTATTTTCGCCAAAACTTCTTTTGATTTTTATTTTGTAAAGTAATGGAATATTAACTTCTATGTTTGGCACATGTAATATACTAGTTATTCTAAATATATAGATGTATGATACAAAAAAAATTCCAGGTCCGGACTTGAATAGAAAATGTTTTTGTTGTTCTTCAAGAAAACAATACCCTGTATAAAGTATATGTTTTTTTAAATTTCAATATCTAAACCAAAAACATTTCTTTTTCAAATCCGGACCTAAACTTTGTTGTGTGTCATACATGTATTTATTCAGAATCACTAGTGTATTACGTGTGCCAAATATAAATTTATTATTCCCTTCCTTTACAAAGCAATAACCAAAACAAATTTCGCAAAAATACATAAAACATTCTGTACTTCAGTAATGAGGGACTAACGTTTTTTGTGTGGGTGATTCTGATTATCCTCGGTGTTCTGTATGTAGAACAAGAAGCCATGTTAATTATCTCGTAAAACACCCTGTATAAGGTAATTACCAGTGGTAATTACCACAGGTACGTGAACTATTTTGTTATAATTTTGCAGCAAAATGTTACTAAATTTTTGATTGGCACACAAAAACACAAAGATATACAATAAAAATTGTGATATATAATGTCTCAGGTTCGCCTTAGGAAATATGTCAATTTCACTTTAAAATGCATTAAGATACTTTTAATAGGACTATTAATTATGAAACGAGTTACTGACTGCGAATATCTATTTGGAGAACAAAAATAAAAAATATGTTAGCCATATACTAATTGTACCCCGTCTGAAACGTCCACTCGTTTTGTTTTTAAATTTGATGTGTCATGCCCAAACAGTAGTTGGAATAAATAGTTTAGCAATCGTTTCTCATTTACGTCAATCACTTTTCCGTTGGAGTAAGGAGAGGTCTCCTTATAAAGAAAATACTAACTAGTAACTTGCAAAATTTTATAACAGTTTTTATAACCATCACGGTGCATTTTATTCTCAGATTTTGAAAATCCTGGGGGATCGGGCCCCAAACAAATATATTGGATATACGTTACGGTCATAACCATTATGCGTCCATAATTTGGTGGTCAAAATAAACAGAGCTGGGCACTACTTCAAGTAAAAGTAGTATAAATTGTACTTCAATCACTTTTATTACTTGAAGTATTTTACTTCAAATACCCGAAGAAATGAGTACTTGATACTTGATACTTGCAGATATTTTAGAATAGTACTTAGTACTTGTATATTACAGTAATTAAAGTACTTGATTACTACTTCAAGTACCTTAGGTACTTCAAGTAAGTTTACAATCCAGTTGAAACCTGCAGGGGCTGGTAAGAGCAGTTATTCGTTATTGCTAAAAAGAGCATTTGCCTTTAGTTTGTATTAGACAGACATAATGTGAGGGTAATAAAGATGTAGTCCTATATTGAGAGTGTTGATGTTATGTATTAATGTGTTCAGGTATTCTTTGGCACCGAAACTACTAACTAAGTTTGAGAAGGTGCCAACATTTTGAAAAGCACCAGTTTTAGCCCGTTTTTGACCAAAAGTCCAATTTTTGGCCAAAAATCTGGAAAATGGGTAAGCAGAAAATGTTGGTATATGGTTTTCCAGCAGTGAGCATTGACAAGGAAAATTTTTCGCTTGGTCAGAAAGTGTTATACTATTACTACGTTCCAATTTTGGCCATAATTGGTGTCGCCGGTGCTGCCAATTGCACGGAGAAAAAATGTTGGCATATATCGAATGTTGACAGGCAATATACCCTCTTCAACTAGCACCCAAAGTATTATACTCTGTTTTACAGTTGAATATTTTCTGGGGCGGCTAGCGCCAAAACGGGCAGGGGGGGAAGTCTGACTCACATAAGATAAAATACTCAGAAAAATATTTGCTAAAACATAACAGCAATGCCAACATGTTATATCCCAGGCCTCATTTATCGAGCTATCTCTTAGACTATAATATTCAAGAAATTTTGTCAAATCTGAAAAATTATTTAAACATTTTTACTTTTAGTTATTTTAGAATACATTAATGAAATAGAATGTTATGATTTTTTAGGAGCAAAATGTTTTCATTTAGTAAATAAATAAAACAACTTCAAAAAACTGTATCATTATTTAAATATACCCTAAATATAAAAAATATGTCAATGTATATAAATATGTACACATAAAAATTGGTTTAGATAAAAATAAAAAATTCAAAGTACTTGAAGTAGTTGAATGTACTTGTAAGTGTTTTACTTACTTTTAAACAGTACTTGATACTTGATACAACAAGAAAATACTTGAAGTATTTAAATGCACTTAGAATTAAATGACTAATTGAAGTAGCACCAGTAGTACGTACATCCAAAATTACAAGTACTACCTCGAAGTACTTGATACTTGAAGTATTCTGCTTTTTTGAAAAGTAATTGATACTTGATGCAACAAGTACCCTAACTAACTATTTGGTACTTGATACTTGAATTAGTTTAAATGAGTACTTTGCCTAGTTCTGACAATAAACGATCAAAACCAAACTCTCTAATTTACAGAGGCAATAACTGGTGCAATAAGTACCACACCGTCAGCTGCTCTGGAAATCCTCCTGGATTTACCTCCTCTCCACATTTCTTTGGAGAGAGGGGCCAACATACAGACTCCAACAAGTGGTCATTAATATGCCGCAGGCTAGCATCATGGAACGTAACAGGCTGTCAGATGACATAGATAATCACGACATCCTGGGAATGCTTTCAGATGTGATGCATACCATGACCAACTATGAACGTCCTGTTTCCTGGAAGAGACGAATGCGATCGGAATAAAACCAACCTATAGAGAGCGGACAGTTGTGGGTTCACAGACGGCTCCAAAACCCCCGAGAGAAATGGAGCCGGAGTATTCAGTTGCAACCCAAATAACTTCAAGCTTTGGTAACAACACAACTGTCATTCAGCCGGAAATTCACGCCGTTGAACTGTGTGCAAAGAGACTTGAACAGACATCCAAGACACAGGTCAATAAGACTGTTTTCAGATAGCCAAGCAGCTCTCATTTCATATCGTTGCAACTCTAAAACGACTTGGAATGGCCAAAAGGCTCTAACCTGATTGGGTAGAAATAACAAGCTGACTCTGGTTTTGATACCGGAATTTATTACATATGCCAGATTTTTTTTTATTTTTTGCCCTTTAAATAAATATTTTGCGATAAATTTGGCACCAAAATGTAGATCAATAAACGGCATAGTTTCACCCGCTTTCAATAAAATATATGCATTATTCCATTATATTTCTTAAATTATAGAAAATGGTCCATTTTTAATACTTATTTATGAGGATTAACAAATTATCAGAAAATTGTGTGTCTAGTTTTGGTATATTTATTTTTGCGATTCAATTACTAGGACCGTATATAATAAGCAAAATAGCAGACAATTTTAATTTTTCCTAAATTCTTTTAATTTTATATGAAGAAATAATGATCAAATTAAATCCAAAGATTTTCATTGCAGTAGTTGTCATACGGAAAACAAATTAAATCAATAAAATCGCTGCGGAATATAATTCAAAATTTATTTTGCTTAATTATTGTGTATATTTCTTTACATTTAATAATTTTGCTTGAAAATCTCTATGGGACGAATATAAACACATGTATTCGGCTTCAAGTGCTAGAATATTCTTGAATACTATTATTTGTCTCAACAATTTGAGAAACATGTTTGAGATAAAAAACAATAAAAAGTAACATTTTTAGCCATCAAGTCCTAATTAGTTGTCTTTACTATATGCAAATTTGCTTTTTTGATATTATTAAAATGAAGTACTTGATACATTAAAGCACTGCCCAACATTTAAACAGCATTCTATCATATATTAATTTAAAATTTCAACAAACGAATAACATAAAATCTGAATAATTGAACGGGTATACAAAATGCGCTGTGACGTCTTCAGTTGTTCTCAAATTTTAAGTTTTTTCTCATCTTTAATGCCTGTATCCGCACTTTTCGCTTGGACTCATACTGGCTTCAAGCAAACATTTAAAAATTCACGCAAATGACAATATTTTTTTATTAATAAATATAGGCTGCGAATTGCTAATGCTAATGGGTTGGATTCCAACCTACAGATAGTTTCTTACTTTATTAAGACAAAGTATTTAAAACTTCATAAGCATTATATTAAACAAGATTTTAGTTGAAAGTACGGGAACCAAGCCGAAATTTTAATAATAGCAACGTAGTACTCGAAAAATTTAAAAATTATGTATTTTTGAGGTTAGTAGTTTACCATCAATGCGACCGATGACGTCATCAGCGCTAGTTGATAAAATATTAATTCTTACTTAAAAATGCTTTTTGGATATTATTCGAATGGTCGTGGAAATTCAAATGTTCTTAATCATAATTAGGTATTAGTTTCACGGTAAAACAGATTTTAAAACTTGTGAAGACACCGAATTACATTTCTAGTAAGTAGGTATAATATCATTCAGTTTAGTAATTTACACAACCCAACATATCTATTTTTTCATATGTTAAAAAGAGTTTAAACTTTTATATGTGGTTTTTGAAAAATGTGCGATCTATCAATTTTGGTGGTTTGTGAGAATTTTTTTTTTTTAATAAAGTTAATGTTAAATTTTTTAATAAAATCTTAAGTTGGGCTGTACTACATTAATTTCTTTCGATTATCATAATATAATGTCTGTCGACTAGACAATTTCAAAAGCTAATTTCTGGTGTCCTATAATTAATGTAAGGCACTACAGCATCAGACCTGCTAATGTACAATAGCTTCCATTATGTTTATTCTATGGTAAAAGATAAGGACTGTCTAATTAAAATTACTGATTATTTTAACAGAGAAATTAAAAAAAAATGACATTGACTAACCTTCCAAAAGTACATTCTCTGTGTATGGATCTGAACGAAGTGCGAATGTAATACAAAGAATAATTAAAAAATGGATAGGAATGTAGAAACAAATATTAACATATTCTGATGCGGAACACAAAATATGGTCTTATGCAAATATATTGCAAAGTTTTTACAAGACTAATGGTTGAGAGAAGATAGTTTGACATTAAAAATATAGAAAACTTAAAAATAGAAGACAAAAATAAATTTCAATAGAGGTAAAAAATTATCAAATACCACGCGTTGTCATAATATACGTGTGATAATGCGTGCCATATAGGAAGAGAAAGAATTAAGGAAATAAGTAAAGTAAAATTCTCAAAAGGTTCCCTAAATAATTATATAGTGTATAAGCGAAGCAGAATTATTTAAAAAAAACAAGTTAATTAGTTATTATTTAGTGGTGATAAATCATTTATGAAAGCATTTCTTTAACAAGTAACACTGTACAATTTGTTACATTAGGTATTTTTATTTGATATTTTATGCTTAATAAGATTATTCTAAAAAATGTCTGGACTATATTCAGTACCTTCACAAGAATATCAGTTTCAGTTTTTGCAAATTATATAGTGAGTGTATGCGTTCTAAGTATATCAAACAAACAAGGCAAATCTATTTACAAGTTTCTTTAGAACATTGTGAATGATTTCTTGTCTAGTATGTCGAATTTAATCCCAAATTTGATTTCTAAATCCCCTAGATTTTGTAGTGTGGATATAAATCTTTGACTCTAAGTAACCGCATTAAATACCGCCGCATAAGGAATCACTACTTTCACATTCCTATTACCTGTCCCAGTATCTTCCTATCCAAGTTCCCCACTACTACCCCACCTATTTATTATTAAAGGGAGTGGTATTAAAGGTATTGTTATTAAAGGGAGGGGTTGCTGATGCCAAAAAATTTTTGAGACCTTGATTTCTCATGCATATACTTCATCCCAGTTTCATAGATTCTCACCTGCCTGCTTTACCTATCAACTCCTCCCCCCTCATTTACTTCTCTTTCCCTCAATGGAATAACACCAAAATAAATCTAGTTCCAGATTTCGTGATAAGACATAGGTGCACCAAATTTTAAGTGAATATCATAAACCGTTCTAGAGTAATCGTGCGCACATAAAAAGTTAGACAGTCAATCAAGAGACAGAAATTTTTATACCTCAAACGACGTTTCAAAAAACTCAAATTCAAAAAACCTCATTCAAATTTGGCTCCAAACTTATAATAAAACAAAGTTTATATAAATAATGAGAGTTACACGCCTCTCAAAAGTCCATAAAGCCAACTGGACGGCTACAAAAGTTACAGAAGGTCAAAGGTCACGAAAATCAGTTTCTCTCAAATATCTCGTAAATGATCGGTTTTACGTTAATTTTGGTTATTATAAAATTTGTCAAGTGACCCAGCATGAATTATATTCAATACGATACTGGTATATGAAACCATAACTTTAGGCACTATGCCGTCACTTTTGGGCGGTACAGGTGAGTACACAGGTAAATTGAATTTTTAATCCAAAGTGCGCTCATCAGACAAAATATTCTTGTACGGAATTTCTCATGTTTGATAGTTCATAAAAAAATAATTGCCTGGAACCTACTGCCGTACAAAAATAATGGGACCGGAAGTCAGAAGAATTTTTGATTTTCCGAAAATTTTCCCAGGCGTTTGTACAATGAGACTTGTATGCTTTCATAGATTCATTATTCATCAACGCCGTACATATTTCGTGGTTCCAGGGTGAGAAAGCCCTGGCTCCACTTCTGGAGGTAGGTGTTCACTTGGTAGCCCCAGGCTATTGAGGCAAACACCAAGCGAGGCCTGATGAGTGACCTGATAAAGGTGAGCTTGTTCTTCAGGTTGAGGCTGCTCTGTCTGCCCACCATCGTATAGACGAGAGCACTCGTCCGCCTGACCTTCCTGACGATGGCTTCTGTGTTCTGTCTCCATGTTAGGGCTTTATCCATGATTACGCCAAGGTAGTTGACGGTATTGTGCCATGGGATGTCCTCGCCGTACATGGGGATTTCTTTTCTTACCTCTTTGAAGAGTATCGCCTTGCTCTTCTCAGCGTTGTCTGCTACCTTCACTCTATTGCACCAGTCCTCTAGGAGGGAGGCTACCTGTCTCTTGGAGGTTTCTGGTGGCGATCCTCGCTTTCCAAGATCTGGCAATCAGAGCTGTGTCATCGACGTAAAGGGCCATTAAGATCCGCTCGGTCCGTGGAAGATCGATGGTGAAGATGAAGAACAGGTGTGGGGAGAGCACTGGACTCTGGGAGACTCCTGCTTCCATTGATCTGTAGATGTGGACACTTTGTCCATTATCTTCATCCTCATCTTTCGTCGGTGCAGTTAAGGTTTTACTAGCTTGATGAGTGCAATGGGGTAACCCATACTCATCATTTTGGCTACCAGAACCTGTCAAAGGCTTTCGAGATGTCCAGGAACAACGCTGCTATGACTTGCCTTTGGTTGAACTCCTTCGTGACTTCCTCGGTACTCGAAGCACTTGGAGTTTCGTGGAGTGTCCTGTTGTACGCAAATTCTTCATGATTCCTAGTTCTTCTGTTTTCTCGGCTATCCCCTTCAGTATGAATCTCTCGGCTACCCTGCTCATAGAGGGGAATAGACCTATGGGCCTGTAAGAGGAGGAAATATTAGTTCCTTACTTGGTTTCGGGATGACCATGACATCGGCCTTCTTCCACCTGGATGGGAAATAACTCAGTCTCAACATCGCGTTGATGATGTTTACCAGCGCCGCTACTCCTTTCCTCGGTAGCTTTTTGAGGCCGAGGTTTCCTATCCCGTCACATCCTGAGGCCTTCCTGGGTTTTAGGTTCCTTAGGATTTCCTTGACCTCCACGAAGGTGGCCAGAAAGATGTGCTCGTCGAGCAGTGCACCCTACGTAGTCTGCGCTCCACGTTGTCAACCCAGTCCTCGTCCTCGTCGTTCATCTGGTTTTCTCTACACTGTAGTTCCAAGCTGTCGGCGAACGTCTCGGCTTTCTCCTGGCGAGTGTAGACACTCCCATTCTCTCCGTGGATGGGAGAGGGACAAAGGTGTCCTCCTGTTTCGCAGGGCACTTTGGGCGGTCCAAAAACTCCTGTCCTGTGTATTCGGTGACTCCAGGTGACGCTGCCATCCCTCTTGTCGGTGTTCCTGGAGGACAGCCTTGACTGTCCTAGGGTGTTATATGCTCTTCTGTCTTCTGGGAGTCGTGTTCTCTGGGCGGGTCTCTTCGCACTTCGTTTATCCCTTATCAGCATCCTGCTTTCCTCTGGAAAGTTTGTCATCGGCGCTGGTGCTCATGTGGTCTCCATTCCGGCGGTGCTTTCCCTCAGTGCAGGATTTGGTCCTCCAGGGAGGTGATGGCCCTCTCCACGTCTTCCTGAGAATTTGTGCAATGTCCCTCTGCAAGATTGCACGGAACGATTCCCAGTCTGTCCACCTTTTGACGAAGGTGTTCGTGTTCTCGCCGTCCTTTTCTCCTAGCTCTGGAAAAATCGGATTGTGCTCGATGGAACCCTCCGTCCAGGTGTAGATTTCCGCTTCAAGGGGCATCTCCTTCAGTATCGCGATGTCCAGTACATCCAGTCTGTGCCTCTCATTGTCGTGCGTCGGCTCGTCTGGACAAAATACCAACAGGTTGCCGAGGTGCTGTCTCAGCAACCTGAGTAGTTCTCATCCTCGAGTGCTGGTGATCTAAGCCATTCCTGGAACTTGGCATTTATATCGACAGTGACCACCGTCTAGATACTCGGGGGTAGGACAGCCTCTAGGTCTGCGTCTCTTAACGTGCTGTTGCGTGGCTGGTAACAGAAAACCATTTGTATGTCGCCATTTCCTACGGTAGGCACTACTACGGTGGTGGCGTCCAAGTTTTCGGCGATAGAATCGTATGGTGTGCGATGCTCGTCTTAACAAGTAAGGCCACTTCTTTCATTGCTCTTCTTCGCTCCTAGTTCTTCCTGTATATCTGTTAGCCGGGGAAGTGGATAGCCTAGTCCTGTCTCATCTTCGTTCCATGCAATCACGTCTATGTTCAACTTGGCAAGAAGTTACTCCACCTCGAGTCTACGTTCTCGCAGTCCATTCACATTCCACAAGGCCATCTGCAGGAACCCTAGTATGACTTGTGAACTCATTAACAATTATTAAGGGCTGGAATTTGTGCAAAAAATGTGCCCATCGCTAAGCACATTTGTTGCATTTGCACGAGCACCGCGGTGAGGTTGTTGCTGCTGCTTTGTATGGCTGGTGTTCTTGACTGTTGTGATTTTTGAGGGAGCCCGGCTGTCTTTTTGGAGACATTCCCTGGAACTGGCTGGGTGGGCACCCTGGCAGTTGGCGCACTTGGCTAGGACTCTTTTGTTTTTCTTGCATTCCGTCGCTATGTGGGGCTCGTCGTACATTACGTATTTCGGCTGCGCGGTACACCTTACCTGGGTGTGGCCGAAACGCTGGCAGCGGTGGCACTGTGTCACGACCTTCGCCGCTCTCTGCCTCTCGGTTGTCACGACAACGTAGCAGCTCCTTGTCACTTCGGTTATCCTCTCTTCTGCGAGGGGAACCTGGACAAGCACGAGAAGGAACTCCTGCTTGGTGCGTTTCGATGTCATCCTTTAGACAGATGTGAGTGTGAAGCTCTGTTCTGTGAGGTTCTCCTTGACCTCGCTCGAGATGCCCCTGGTGACTACTCGCAGTAGTCGTTCTTCTGGCAGGGCGTGCGTGTGGTACTCCCTGCTTTAGTTTGCCAGCATCTTGGTTAGCCTCCTGTAGTCATCTGAGGTGAGGGGCTCGATGAAGATACCCTCGGCGACTACCCTGCCTTTTTCTCGTCCATTTTTTGCTTAACGGCCGACCACGTTTACCGACCATGTCCACTGGACCCTCAAGAACTCCTGCTTTGGGTGTCGCCGTCGTCCTCGTATCCACAATATTGGTCGGGCTGTTCTTATTCTTCAACCTGTAAGAAATGTTGTCAATTAGATAAAAGGAATAGAAAACGACAAGCTATCTCTCCAAAAGAGGAAGACTTTATTTATAGCCCGGAAGCTGGCGACACTAAATTTTGTAAGATTTTTTAAAGATTAGTTTTATTTTATTTGTGTCATATCGGAGCTACAAAAACTTCAAATCGACTCCTACATGGGTACCAGCGGGAAAGCGATTGACAGCTGCCTGCCAATTATGTTAAACAAAAAAGTGACTGTTGGAAATTTTAAAAGCTGAAACTTTTTCTATTATTTATTAATATTTCCATAAGATATAAAATGACCTCCTGCCAGTTCTCCCGTAGACCGATCTACTCCTGCCATAGTCATATTTTTGTGAAAAAAAAATATCAATTGGTACAAATATTAAAAGCTGAAAATTTTTTTGTCATTTCTTCAATAATTAAGACAATTAAAAAATGTATCCTATCAGCCATTTGATGGGACCTGGCTTCGGCAGGTGTTAGGAAGTAGGTAGTATCACATAAAACAGCTCTCTGTGTGGCGTGCCATCTGGACACCGGCACTCGATCGGCGAAGTTAAGCAACGTTGGTCGCGTCCGGCGCTTGGATTGGTGACCCAAGCTCTCGTTGGAGATCTCAATTCATATGCTGAGCTGTAAAAGCCTGACTGGAGTGAAGCGGCTCGGCGAGAGAAAGACAAAGGCTGATTACCGTACCTGGGGGTCCTTATCAACAGACTCGAAGTCTAGGAAGACCATGTTTGTGATAGGGAGCCCTTCAGAATAATCTAAAAAAATATCACATAAAACAGAATATAGTTTGTTCCAACACACAAGATTATTTTGTATTTATTTACGGATAAAAAATATGTAGCGTTAAAAAATCGATATATTTATAAACTCTTTCCACAAATGTGGATAAGTCCTCAACGTCGGAATCTTCACTATCGTTGGAATCACTATCACGTTGAAGATGCCCCATAGTGTTATTGTCATCCTGTTTATCAGTCACCACATCAGATTTTGTAAATACATTATGAACAGTTTACAAAATAAGTGGCATTGTTTTTTTTTTAATTAATTACTCAGTAGGAAAAGTGTTATTATTACCTGCGACATCGGTTTCGGCAATTTTATCAATAATTACATCACTGATAGCAGTTGGTAATTGGTCGCCCTCAAACCATAGGAATTTCATTGTCAACTTCTTTTCATCAGCAATCTGAAGGAGATAATAAGGTTGGGTGTTGGGAGTGTGCATTGCACCACACACTGGAAATATAAATTGCCTTTAAAATTGATTGTCGCAACTCCACCTTGCACATGGGTAATATTTAGCCATCAAAGCTTATCGACTGCAGTTTGAACTGTTCCCGGGTGTCGTTACATTTATAAACTTTCATAAACGTTGCTAATCGTGCTTCATTCACGTTACTTATTTTTTTATATTTTTTTATAGCCATAAATTTCACAAATTAATTTCTCCACAGTATCAAAAATTTCATTTGTTTCAATAGCTGGATATTCGTGCATTTTAGAGAATGTATCAATAAATTGTGTGTGCAAACAAAACGCGGCTACGTTATTCATCTCTGTCAGTAGGCGGAGCGAAAATACATGATCTTTAGGAACCTGATTCAACCAGAAGTAATGTTGATTTAGATCGGAAACTTTTTTCTAGCCACGACTGTACCCAAAAGAACAGAAAAAGGAAAGTGAGAAAAAGAAAGAAAATTCATTATTATAACACATGCAGTATATGATTGAAAAAATAATATAATATGTATAATCAATAGACCAATTGTTTATACTTACTGTGTAACATCAGATGTTGAAGGCTCTGATAATGATTGTTCACTGCTCGTGGAAACTGAATTATTACCAGATTTTTATATTTTGCTTTCAACGCCGTGAAATTACTAAAACACTTTGAATGATAACCTTCAGTGTCACATAAAGCCGATGGCAATTTCACATTTTTCCCTTGAAAATTATTTTGTTGACGAATCTCTAAAATGTCCGTGCACTTATTCAAACGTTCTTGTGTAAAGAAAATATTTTTTTCTTTTTTTGAATTACAAAAAACACAAACTGGCTTGAGTGTGTAGCAGGCATATTGCCGCCCCATAAATTATAAAATATTTTAACTTAAGCGTGAATGTCCGCGGTAGATTTAAATATATTTCTTAAAATTGCTTTTTAATTAAACACAACGGTATGCAACCAGAGTTACGCCTAAAATCAGCTTATCTTTATGAGTGGAGAGGGTAACGAAACGATGCGATTTATACGCACCGAAAAAGAAAGCAGAACGATTTCGTTTTCCGTTACTCGAGGTTAGAACTTCGATTGCTCGATGAACCTTTAAATAGTGATGTATTTTCATTAAATTTTTTCTTGAAGACTTCAACATTGAAAGGGTTGATAGTCCCTCTTCTTAATTATGAAGCAGGCCTAATTATCTTCACCGGTTTAATCCGTAAGTAATTTATAAAGAAATAATTTTTTTTGGCAGCGGCCATTTTACAACTCACGCTTACACTTCATTTCTTTCCAGGGTTTTACTATTGGATAAAAAATTTTATTAATGGATAAACAATTTTCATATTGAATCCAAATAATTTAGTTTTGGACGAAAAATGTTAGTATTGGACAAAGAATTTTTGTATTAGATGCAAGTTTTATTATAAAAATGCAAATCTTCTAAAATTGGAAGCAAGTTTTATCAATCTTGGGATGCACATCGTAGTTATGCATTGCTTATTAACGTCATATTAAATTTTGGGTTGGAAACAAATTTTGTATGGAGATCGCGACGATAGTATGGTAGGATAGTTGGGATTTGTCCTTATGGAATTTTTGGAAGCGTCGAATATGGTATTGGAAACTTCTAAACCTGATCCCGAGCTCTTCTAGAAACCAACAATTTTATCACTGTGGGTTGGATTTCACCAACATCATCCCCTACTAAAGTCACCATTTTCATTCACAGAAAAATTCCAGATAAGTGTCACAAATAAGTTTTTTTTATCTAACGTTTTTATATAAATACTTCATATTTTTACCTTTTAACATTTTTAGAGTTTTAAAATATCATGTTCTATTTTTTTAAAAAAAAACTATTTCTATTTTCAATTTTATTATTAACATGTTTCAATGAACAGTTAATATATACTACTTTTATTAAGGTATAAATTATCGACGTTACGTCTAATTAAAAACAAATTATATGAAAGGTTCTGTAAAGATTTTGTGATCACAACTTCTACGAAACATTTAGGTATAGTTATATAATAAAATTTGACTTTTTAATCACCATATTGTCGGTTCATGTTTTAGACAATATCATAAATAATATCTGCATAACATTTTATCGTCCACTCGATATATTTTTTTTGTATATAATTTCACTTAATATTAAGGCCTCAGTTTAGCTGTTTTATAATAAAAACACACCAAGTTTGATTGATTTATAATAAAATCAATTTTATAATCACATTGTCCACTTATTTCAGGTATTTTGATACAAACCAAACTTTACAAACCAAACTTTACAAACTAAATATTTCGATAGTACTTACTGTATTAATTATTTAATCTTTAATAATAAATTGAACATCCTTTAGTAATATTCAGAGGTATTAATCTAATCTTGACTTGTGCTAAATTTGAATTATTAATTTACATTTTTTTTTATACAACTAGTACTTTCCCTAAATTTTGATTAGTTTATCTTTCTTATAATCAAACTTCAGTTTCAGTGTAAATTATAATTATAGAAAGATTGGCGCCCCGTTATTCTGGAAAAGTTACCATTATCTAAGTGAAATTAACATCTCTTATAAAAAAAAAAAAATTTTATAAAAACATCTATCATCTATTAATCCTTATCTACCTAACACGTAAAACCATTCGTAAAGCATTTTCTTACCCATGACTCATCTGCCGAGTCTCTGAGCTACTGGGGTAGTAATATTTTTTTCTTCAAATAACATAAAGTGCAGTAAGACTCTCAAACACTTGATGAAAATTAAATTTTATTGAACAGCGAAGAAACAATGTTACAAGTGTAGCCATCATAGAAATTCGTGAATACGTCACATTCCCAGGCAGCATGTTACGTCTAATTGACGTGTTTTTTTCGTGACAGTTTACGTTTATACCACCTAATAGAAGACGTAGTTACAACGTGTCTAACACGTGTATTTGTCACATCCATACGACGTGTTTTAGAGACGTCGCATCGACTTATTTTAGTGACGTAGCGTCGACGTATTTTAGCGACGTCGCATCGACGTCGTATTAGAGACGTAACTTTTTCACTAGTAAAGACCTGAAATTTTATGCTTGGGAAATAAATAATACACAATCAAATTAGACTTACAATATTTTTATTACTAGATAGATTAAAGAGGCAAAATATGAAATTTAAAAAAGAATAAATCAATAAATTAAAAGTTCGACAAGATATACAGAATTTTGGAAGAATTTATAGTTGTATCTCGGAAACTAGACATAGGATCGAGTTGGGTCCATGAAAGCTCTTGATCAGAAAGTCGAAATCTACAACATTAAAAATTCAGCCTATTTTACCGGGGGTCACTTCCCATATAAGATCTGAGCGGAGTCCTTTAAGAAACGTTAAATTATATTGCAAATTAACATTAAAATTGTATTCTACTAAATGAAAGTTAACAAATGCCTTAATATTATATTACAACTGAAATAAATTATTAGAAACGCTTTTTTAAAAGGCTCTAAAATTTAACGTTTTTTATAGAAATGCCAAACCTTTGCTGTCAGTCAATGCACCACGAAAAACCAGTCACCTGTTTTTTTTTATAATGAATAGATCCACGACATATTTTACATTGCAAAAACCGGAGAGACCCCAAGTTTGCAAATCATATGCAGCCATTTTCATTTGACACGCCACAAAAAGTAATAACGAAATGACCTTGTACATGTACTAGTTATAAAAGATCACTTAATAAATATATCATTGATAATGAATCAAAACAATAAAATTGGTTACCTACCTGATAAATAATTTAAACAGAAAACACTAACCACAAACTACGTTGTGACACTAACAGAAATTCAACACTTCTTGATCGTGCATGGCCGCGTGAATAGAAAGAAGGCAAATGCAGAAATGCATGGCTAGGGACGTTCCGATACTATCGATATGATGCCAGTATCGATACTTTTCATTCGATACCAAGTACTTTTGTACTCGATACTTTTCTTTCGATACGATACCGGTATCGATACTTTTAAGCCGGTATCGGTATCACTAAAATATTGCATGTACAGTATGTTTGAATGTACAGAAAAACGTACAGCATTACATTTTGGTTGAAATTTTTTTTCGAATTTCTCCCCCCCCCCCGTGTTCATCAAAAAAGTTGGGATTAAAAAAAAATTTTTCGGATCCCCCGCTCATCAATTTTTAAAAAAATATTGTATTATGAAACAATTTCTGCAGAAACATTTTTTTTCTACTATGATTGATTTTATCTTAAAAGTATCGATACTCACTGGTATCGATACTTTTCTTTCGATATGATACCGGTATTGATACTTTTCATTCGATACTAGTATCGATGCCAGTATCGATACTTTTGTGGTATCGGAACGTCCCTATAGCATGGCATGGCGCATGCCCGCATGTCGGCCGAATTGTCTGATTGTAAAGCGTGACACTGACGTCAGCCGACTTGAGCCGAGAGCCGAGCCGGATATGTTCCAAAACAATACACGACTTTTTTTGTATTATGTAATAATATTTTTATCATTTTGGGTCTTATAATTTATATCCATCGTTGGTAAAGCAGAGACAACCGCTGCGAAATATTTTATTGTTAAACATATATAATTATAGCCAGATTTTTGACATTTTTGTTCATGATCTATTTATCATATTGGTCCACACCAGTTATATGTAAAATAAAGTTCAGCATCAAATAAAACAATTTTGTAGTATAGTTTTTTAGTATCATATAATATATTTATTATATTTTATTATAGAATTATCTACGTGAAATTCACGTCGACTTCACGAAATTAAATGACGTCTAATAAAAGTCTAAATAGCGACGTAAATGTTACGTCTAATTTTGGTCGATCAACGTCGATGACGTAAGTCACCAAATTTCTACGTGAAAATTACGTAAATAGACGTGACTCTGCTGCCTGGGTTCGTAGGTTTTGCGTCTGTGAACTGAACATCACTCATCAGTAAGAAATGCCGGACCCTGTTAATATCTACAAAAGGGACACCCTAGGTAGGTCCCCTTTTCAAGGTGCTCAATTGAAATGAACCTAAATACTTTTATCTAACGCACTGAGACCCTTTGGAAACTTAGAAACTACGAATATATTAGATGTTCGCGCACAAAAATTTTACTCCTGCCGAGGCTAGGTCCCATCAAATGGCTGGCAGGATACGTTTTTTAATTGTCTTAATTATTGAAGAAATGAAAAAATTTTCAGCTTTTAGTATTTGTATGAATTGATTTTTTTTTCACATAAATATGACTATGGCAGAAATGGCAGGAGGTAGGTTTATATCTTATTAAAATATTATTAACAAATTGAAAAAGTTTCAGCTTTTAATATTTTTAACATTTACACTTGTTTTTCAACATGATTGACATATCGCTATCAATCGTTGTCCCGCCAATGGGATGGCAGGAGTTCATTTTGTTGATAAGTTTCATTAATATTATAAAATAAAAAAAACAAGGTTTAAAAAATGTAACAATGAAAAATGTCGCCAGCTCCCGGTCTATTATCTTTTAAATATTAGCGTCTTGAAAAAGACTTCTAATAACTTCTCTTATATACTCCTGTGCTGCGCTACACTCTATCTAGAGATAAAGTAGTATTACTATGAGAAGATGCCAGCAAAAAATATGCGCAGAAACGAGTTTGTGCGCTCCATCATTCTAAACCAATGAGAAAAAATTACGTGACATTCAATGTCAACACCAGTGGCGGCGGTGCCCTGCAGTAGAGCGGCGGCGACGGTAATGATAATAATAAAACAACTTTATTAGGCAAAGTTTAGTAGAACTTACTATTCTTACACTTCTCCTGAACAAAGGTTACTCGTAACAGTTGACAAGTTTTAATCTACTCCATTTTCACAGTTCCTTGACCGCGAAACTTTTATTGTAATTACACATTCCTATACCCCAGATAAAGCTATGCCACTGGTAAAAATATTCGCGCATTTTGGCTCCGCCCTGGCATCTTCTCATAGTAATACTAGTCTACTACTTCACCGTTTACTTTGCACTAACTGCTGCGCTACTACGTAGATCCGCTGCCGTCGACTGCTAACTGAACTATGTATGATGTTCTCCGCCAATATTCTTTGGCAAAATGACTGTCTCGGATGACTAGGATCGAGAAGGACTATTGCTCTTTACAGTGGTGCATCGCTGTAGACCTGGACCGGCCTCGTGAGGGGCGGGCGAGCTACCTTTTACATCACCTCACTCATAAATGTGAGCGGTGTGGATGATTTCGCAGGATAGTGGGTGGATGGTTGAGTGATCGTCATATTTCTTCTGTGGGTTTCTTCGTCAGTGGTAGTATAGGTCGCATACTCACCTATTGTCCAAGATCTGCATCCAGCGTCGGATTGTACCACCGGGAAACCGGGAAATTTCCCGGTGGGCCCTCGACTTACCAGTTTTGGGGCCCCTGAGGCCTCTGGCGTCGAGAAAGCGTAATATTGTTATTGTTATTATTCTTAATAAAAATAATATTAAAGTTGAAAGTAGAAAATACATAAAACTTGCCTGTTCCTAAATTGCGTTTAACGCGCGTGTCTCGCTTGGTTTAGTGTTTAGTTGATTTTTCGTAAAGACAAAGAGCAACACTCGCAGGACCGGATTATCCATGAGGCTAACTAGGCTACAGCTTAGTGGTGACAGTGCGTGAGGAAGCGTGCGCAATCAGTTTTCGTTTTCGAGAAAAATTTTTTTTTCCATTTCCTTCTCTCTATTGATCAATAGGATGCAAGGAAAATTAAAGAGATCAGCATCAAAAAACCCTGAAGAACAACTTTTGATCAAAAGTTATTTCACTTAAATTTCGAATTTTCACCACCTTAAACCTTAACTCCTATTTTAACTCCTTAAAAGGATTATGGTTTATACGTTAAAAACGATTCAAGAAACTTAAGCAATTAACTTTGATCCTATAAAAATGAATTTGGTATCCAATCTACATGAACACTACTTCGTTTGTTTGTACGCGGAATAAAGAGTACGCGGAATAAAGAGAAATATCTGCGGTTTTTAGGTTAGGTTAACCCAAAGCCACTTTGTCGCAGCACTATTCTAAAGTACAATGTCTTAAAGGTATTTTTCATTATTTTTATTTAAACTGATTGATATCTACTGTCGGCAGATTTTTGTCCAAAATAGGGCACATTTTTCCCACTGTGCGCTGGAGGGTACACCTCAAATCCAGATTTTCCACATCTCTGGTCTGGGGCCCCCCTACTAATTTTTCCCGGTGGGCCCTTGCGCCCATAATCCGACGCTGTCTGCATCTTCGACCTCTTGTGCCTCGGAGCGTCAGTTGAATCGTAGCCGGTTACCTCCCTGTTCAACCGATTCCCATGTCCTTCGGCAAGGGTGTAAACCTTCTTGGCTCTCTCCCGGATGATTTCGATTCGGTGTAGTCCAAGTCCCTGAAGATGTCTGCGTTGCGTACGAACCAGGGTGCGTTTACTGCTGTCCTGAGGGCAACGTGAAGATTTCCAGCAACATGGGTTGGTGGCAATGAAGCAACATCGAAATTTGAACTTACCGACCTGCGTACAATGATTTCTTGTACAATACGCTAGTTCGAACATATAAGGTTTGTTTTGGTTTCAAGAAATAACAGTCCTCGGATGTCAAGAGCATGCGCAGTTAGTAAAACGTGTTCTGTTTTAGTCACTGCGCAAGCTGTTTTACTAACTGCGCATGTTCCTAACATCCGAGGACTGTTATTTCTCAAAACCAAAACAAACCTATAAGTAAAAGTAAATATTCTTTGTCAGATTAAGTTATGGATTCATACAACATATACAGAAAAGAATTTTGTAAAACAAAAATTTGTAACGCGTGTAATCGCCAAATTAAAGTTCTCCGATTATCTCATGTCCAGAAATGGTATCTGATGTCAGACACTACGTACAAGCTCCACTTCCACTCTGCACACGCGTATTTTGCAAAGCGCGGTACAACTAGTATTATATATTATTAGCTTACTGCTAGTTTATCTGTCATGTTTATCAAAATATCAGAAAGTCGATTCGCGTAATTTACCACATGAACGTGCAAATGATGTTTGATTTTCTAGCAAGCAACAGGAACCTAAACCTAGGTGTTAATTATGTAGTAAAGCAATATTAGTGACACTTATTTAAAAAAAAATTAAACTGCAATTTGCTTATTCATCATCTACTTGTATAATAATTGATGGAATGTAGACATTTTATTTTAGTGATCAATTAGTGCGGGGAATAATTATTTATGGAACTTTAATAATATAATATTTGAAATCGAAAAACCCATAAAACGATATTCCACATCGGTAGTGGGGGTGAGGGTGGTGGACGGGGGGTGGATAAAAAAAATTGAGGCCTTTGGTTCATGTACACATACCAAATCACAATTCTTTTATGGACTCTTACCTGCTTGATTTACCTATTTACTCCCATTTACCCCCCAACCCTTCAAAGGAATAAGATGAAAATATAATCTAGTTCCAGATCTCGCTAAGATACATACGTTTACCAAATTTCAAGTCGATACCTTAAACGGTTCCAGAGTGCGTACAAAAAAAGTTACATACAGACAAACAGATAGAATTTTTTGCTCAAACTTAAAATCTCGACGTTTCATAACATTCTAAGCCTATTTGATCAATAAAAATTTAAAATTTTTTTTTGTCGTTACTATACTTCCACTGGATGTGGAAGTAATAACTGCGATTTTTAGGTTAGGTTAACTCAAAGCCACTTTGTCGCAGCACTACTCTAAAGTACAACGTCTCAAGTGTATTTTCCATTTTTTTTTAATTTAAATTGATTGATATATCTACTGTCGGCAGATTTTTGTCCAAAAACGTGCACATTTTTCCCACTGTGCGGCATCGGGACTTAAAAGATGAAAATCTCGAATACGTTGTATCAATTGATCTATGTTATTGTATTCCAACAATAGCAATGCGTTTAATAAGAAATACATACCGATGCAGGCGATACTTCTTTAACATTCCTTCGAGCAACTGCAAACCACTTTTCTCTTCTTTTTAGGGCTATAGAAGCAATTTTAAATGGGTTTTAGAGGATGTATTACTACATTTTGGTATAGAACACCACTTTCTTGCTGGCATTTATGCGCAAGTACGTTTTGTATCCTTGCATCGTTTGCCACTTTTCAAATCATCGAAACGGCATTATTTATTTAAATTTTTATCTCAAATTTGGTACAGCTGTTATTTATTGTAAATAGAGTCGATATTATTCAATAATGTTCCAGATCATCAAGATTCTCCCTATAAAATTGTATATTTTCATACAATGCTCCAAGAAACTTCTCTCAACATTTGTAAGCTCTTCATACTGGCCGATGGATCATTAAATAGCTTAATACTCTCTCGAATATTGTAATGTATTTTTAAGAATATTGAACAATTAATTTTCTCCTGCTCTAAAGAGAGCTGAAGTTGTATCAGATCCTGATATAGATTGCATTAGCAAATAATAACATCTTCATGATGTTATGCACCTTGAAAAGAACTTTGAGCTTCACAAGGCAAATTAGCTTTCTTGCAGTTTTAATTAAAAAATAAACATTCAGGTATGGGGCTTATTTGCACTAGATGCAGCACACTCTCCGGGGAAGCTTAGATTTGGGAATCGATTAATTGATTTCTGTTGTTCCTGTTCTCATCAAAATAAGTCATAGAACCTTATTTGCTAATATTTTTCAATTCAAAGAGTCGTTTAGGGGTTGTAACTGTAAACGCATATCCTCTAAGTTTGTGGATATTTCAAGATTGAGTATAATACGGTTTTGGAGATATACCAAAATCAAGCTTAATCCAACTTTATTCTAACTTCTTCAGTTTTGGAACTCGTACTATAGGAAGTAGTAATATTTGAAACGGAACGTTGGACTTGTTGCCAGAAAAATTCAGAGAAAGGTAGAGGAGGGCTTATTTTACAGGGGCAGCAGAACAGCAGAAGAAAGTTAGTAGAAACACAGAAAATATTTTATTGGCAGATTATTTTGAAAAATACAGGTTATAAAGTTGTCAACTATGTGGTCAAATTATTATATGTCAAAAACAACTCCGTCTATCAAAGAGAATATTGATATTGGAAGAGTTCCTTTCTAGAACGTAAATTAGTCCGCTAAAGGTCCAAAAAATGTACTCTGAAAGCTACAGGTGGATGATATTAGAGACAAAAATTTGACGTTACCCGACTCTAAAACATATATTTTCAACACTAGTGAGGAAAGTGACATTTTTCACATGAATTAGGGCAATGGGCCACTGATTACTTGTTCGTATGTTACAAATTCAGCCTTGTTACATACCAGAGTCCGCAGAAAAATAAATTTTAACTATCTTCTGGCAAATTCCCAAAAATACAAGTAACTTTCAGATTCGGCTTTATTTGGCATCATCATACGTTTATCGTCATTATTATACTCTTCACAAATACGAAAACGAAGAGTATATTGCATTTGATCGGCACATTTCCAAAACCGTAAATATCGCTCGCAGATAAAAAATTTTCATATCATTGTGTTAGTGAACGAATTCTGAACAACTTTCAAAATGTCCGTCTGTCCGTTCGTCACGTTTCTTGTAAGCACGATAACTAAAGGAAGAAAAATTCGATTGTACTGAAATTTAGACAGTAAGTTAGTGTTAGCTAGGGGAAGAACCCTATTGTTTTTGAACAAAATTGATCGGTAAATAAAAATGTTATTAATGATTTAAATTTGAAATTTTTTTTTAATTTTTATGTTTTTTTACGTATAAGGTGGTAGTGTAGTTCTTACGCTTTTGACTCGGAATCCAAGGGTCACGGGTCGAAACTCAAATGGTACCCCATTTGTGGTATTTTTTTTATTTTTACTTTATTTTACACTGAGTCTTTTACCAACTAAGTTCGTACTATAAAATTAAAAACGTCTAAAACTAATATTATTTACAAAAAAACTGCAGAGTATCCTATAGAATGTGTAACAATTATATAAAAAGTTCAGTGAACAGGCGAAGAGTACGTTTTTAGCTTGTTTTAGACATTGTTTCATCATTTTCTCTCATTTTAAAATGAAAATAGATGTAGGTTGTTATGTAATCTCAAATAACAAAAGTGCGCTAAATCCATACATATATTAGTCAAATAGGTATTCGAAGAAAACCGCGCATAGCCCGACTGCGTGTATTCTGTAAGACTCCTAACTTCAACATGAATTACATTAATAGTTAAAACGAATTAAAGCTGAATCGTACAAATATTTAGGTAAAAAACGTCCGTTCTACCTTTACGATGAGTAAAAGTTTTGTTATGTTGAATGATGTTTGTGATCAGAGGTCGACATACAGTACAGCAGAGTGGCAGAAGGGTGGCATAGGGATATCAAATATTCATGCTAGCACGGCGGGTGCTGTATCGACCGACAATCAACCCCTCTCACCCCAAATCACCCGTCAAACCTCGCCAGGTGAACGTACAAAGTAAAGTTTAGTACTGTGTATGGGTTTCCACCTGATTAGCAGGTGTTGGATCTAACCTACATTAACTTATTAATTGTTGTCAGTTTATAAATTTTTATCATTTTATATAGATTTTTAAAAACATATGGTTGATGAGCGTATCAGGCGATCCATAAATAAAAGATAAAATGACAAAGTAGTATCTGTCACAAAAGATAATACTTAAATCAGATATATCCATTTAGAAATTACAACTATGAATAATACACAATGGTATAAAATACTGCCTCTGTGTATTCCCTAATGCAAAGTGGATTTTCATCCGAATTTGTTTAAAGGACCCCGCATAGAGCATGGGGTCCCGGCAAATTGGCTGAATTTTTAATATATTGTAGATTTCGACTTCCTGATCAAAAGCTCTCGATCCTATAATGTCTAGTTTCCGAGATAGAGCTCAAGAAATGTACATGTGTACAAATGTACATGTCAATTTAAAAAAATTCCGAATTCATGATTTCTTTTCATACATTTTATATTGTGATATTTTCTAATAGCCTTTTATAATATTTTGCACTAAAAAGATTTGTTTTAATAAAAATAGAGTAGAAAAAAAATTAAGTTTGAAAAAATTATAAATTCTTGAAAAATTATGTATCTTCTCAACTTTTAATTTATTGATGGGGTATTAGAGATCAAAGGAGCCATTTCTAATAGTTTGTCAATAAGAGTTTTTTGATCTGGAAGACAAATACTTTTGGCATTTTGATCAAATATTTTTTTCACTTGTTATTTTTAGGTATTATTACCGACACCTTCGCCACATTTTTCAAACTATTTTTTAAAACAACAAATCTTTTTAGTGCAAAATATTATAAAAGGCTATTAGAAAGTATCACAATATAAAATGTATGAAAGAAAATAATGAATTCGGAAGTTTTTTAAATTGTCCTCTTGTACATTTCTTCAGCTGTATCTCGGAAACTAGATGTAAACTAGAACTACATGTTGGGCATAGAAGAATTTTTGACCAAAAAGTAGAAATCTACAACATACAAATTCAGCAAATTTGACCGGGACCACTTTTCTATATACTCTGTGCGGGGTCCTTTTTGTGGAGTATTCGAAATATTCTGAATACTTTAGTATCCAGAATAGTATTCTAAAAAAACACTTCTACAGTACTTATTATTTAATATTTAGTGTCTACATACTTTTCCATTTACCCCCATTTACGCCTAAGCCTTCAACGGGATAAGGTCAAAATATAATCTAGTTCCAAATCTCATTATAACACATAGGTGTAACAAATTTGAAATCAAGATCAAATCGTGCACACAAAAATAGTTACAGACACAACTTTTTTTTAGTTAAACTTAGAATCTCAAAATTTCATGACATTCTAAGTCTATTTGAACCAGAAAAAAATCATCGTTTTATTGTTACTGTATTTAAGTAATTAAAATATATATTAATTTCCGACTTCAAACTCGATTTTTTTTTAAATTCCGACTTTGAACTCGGAATTTAACTAAATTTTCAAAGTTTTCAAAAAAAACTGCAACATCTAACTCCTGGTTAGTGGAAGAACAGCTACCACATATACTTCATGTGGGAAACTGAACTTCGCCATTTAGTTTTGTAATTTAAACAAAACAAAACCGCTGCCCAAGGAATCATTACTTCCACATCCAGATTCTCTATCCAAGTCACTCACAACGAAAAAACTGTGTATGTGGAAATAATTGTTTATGAAACTTTAATAATATAATATGTGAAATCCTCTACCCCAAAAACCCATAAAACGATACCCCACATCGGTAGTGGTGTGGGGGTGGTGATAGGGGGGTGGTAGTGGGTAGTGGGGGTGGATGAAGTAAAAAAATATTTTGAGGTTTCTGGTTCTTGTACATACACTAAATCACATTTTTTTCATCCCCTTTAATAAGGGGGTGGGGTGGTAATGGGGGTGGCTAATGCCAAAAATTTTTTTGAGACCTTAGCTTCTCTTGTATATACTAAATACCAATTTTATGGACTCCTACCTGCTTGATTTATCCATTTACCCCAAATTTATCCCAATTCACCCCCCCAACCCTTCGTCGGAACAACATCAAAATATAATCTAGTTCCAAATCTCGTTAAAGTACATACGTGTACCAAATTTCAAGTCAATATCTTAAACGGTTCCAGAGTAAACGTGCGCACAAAAAAAAGTTACAGACAGACAGACAGACAGACCGACAGACAGAATTTTTTTTTTCGCTCAAACTTAAAATCTCGACGTTTTCTGACATTTTAAGCCTATTTGAACAATAAAAATTTTTAAAAATTTTCTTGTCGTTACTATACTTCCACTGGATGTGGAAGTAATTATATGTAATTACTGTATATTCCCTTACGAAAATAATAAAAATCTTTATCATTATTGTAGACTTAACAGCGGCACAATTTTCAGCCGTATCTGGAAATTATTTACCGATCCCTCTCACGTAGTTGAGACTCGGCTCTGTTGTAGCCCGTTCCAGATTTTTGGGCCCTTTGGGTGACGTTGGTGAGGTTCGCTCCAACAGCTCAGAGTCCAGACCCCAACGAAGGACTCCTGATCCATGTCTTTCTTTAAAATACGCGCTGTTCCCAAAAGTGCAATCTTCTGTATTTCATGTACGCTCGGTTGACCAGGTAGTTGTTGTAGACTCTGGGCATGGCCCTACTTGAGAGTTTCAAGGGCTCCTACAATTACTGGCACGATAGGGGTCCTTTAATTCCACATTAACTTCTATTTGGAGGTTCTACTTGCTCAACTTCACCGTTTTCTTGAGCATCACGTTGATGCCATTCGGGATGGATACATCCATCAGCAAACATGATTTCTCTTTATTAATATTATTGTTATCATTACCCAAACGACTTTTATTTTATTTTTTTTTGTAAGTCATTGAAGTTGGACACCTTAAGTCATCATTACAGATTTTTCTTACCAACAGAAACTTTTAAATCATTTTTCTTTTGGAAACTTATTTATTTCGGATAAAAGGAAAATTTTAATTTACTGCATAATAATTGCATAAATGATAAAAATGTACAAAATCGGCATTATAAAAAAATGATTTTTCATACAAGCATATTTGGTTATATATATGCCAAATAACCCCCTGTGACTCACTGTTCAATGTCAGCATCGCTTTACTAAACACTCTGTTTATCGCTGTTACGTGCACTTTAGTATGTCAGGTACACCAAAGAAAGCTGCACTTTTTGATGTGCAGCTTTCCGTGGTTATAGTTGATGTCAAAAGGTAACTTTTGCCACTTGAAAATCAGTGCAGGTCACCAAAATGGCGGCCATTAAAGGTAGCCGCCATTAGCCATACTATTTTTTTATCTCAGCTCCTAATGGTAGGATTTCTATTTTCTTTTTTTCTCTGAAAGCTCTTATAAAGACGACACTTTTTTGTCCCTATACATTTATTTCTACACCTTGAGGGTTCTGAGCAATTTTCGAAAACCTAAAAATTTCACTTTTCTAACAAATTGCATTGATAAGTAAGTTTTAATTTTGCTCTATATCCATTTTTTTCCCCACAAAAAAAGATTTATGTATATGGTGTTTGGTATATGTCAATACAGACTTGTTTTCATAAACAATAGTGATTTTAATTATTTTGAAAATATTTATTACATTAAGTAAAAAAAAAATTACAAACAAAAAAACTACTAAATACTATGAAATATTCATGTAAATGAACTGCGTCCATAGAGCTTTTACGACTCTAGATCAGTCGCAATCATCTTTTTTATCTTCCAATTCATCCCTGGAACTAAATAATTATATATTATTATTATATTAACGAATTGGATCAACAAAAATTGTGATCTTGAAATTGTGAAATGAATTTAAAAATAATCAATTAAACGCATACCTTCTATTGTATTTATTGCTTCATTGTCGACCCCCAGTGTAGTTCGTGCAAAGTAACGTGCATGGAACCTTGGCTTTTGAGCAAGAGCATCGTGTACGGCATCCAGAGCAATTACACTTAACTAATTCTCTGCAGGCTGCCATAAGAAAAGGAAGAGAAGACCAGACCGGCGCGCGGCGTCCACTCCTCATCAACCATGGTCCATCCCCGTCCTTCTGGCCCTGAAATGTTGTCCATCACTGAGCATGCATGACCTCAAATTTATCCTGCCTGGTATGCTGAACGAAGAAAATTCTGCCCTAGTACCTCTTTTGTTGGGTGCAGACTTTGTCGACTGCGACTTTTTGAAGCAATGAGAAGCTTTCTAACATGATTGACTGAGAAGTCTTCTGCGTCTTTGTAGTAAAGCAAAACAGTAAACTTCTCCAGAACTTGAAAGGTCTCATCAGAAACAGGCTGTTGTGGTATAGAGATAGCTTGGAAGGCTTCAGCAGCTTCAGGAAATGATTTACATACTTTCAAGGCAATCTGTTTCCTTTTCATTGAAAGATGATATTAAATTTGATCTAGTGAATGCATGGAATCCTCTCAATGCAACAGCTTTATGTTCACCCATACTTTTCAAACATGGCATTAATGCTCATGTATCTCTGACCCTTCCCAGTACCAAAGAGAATCCACATCTTTTGAAGTCCCACAGTTTTGAGAATGTGAAAGAAAGGTATTGCCAAAACAACTACTTCAGTATCTACTGTGCAAATAAATAAATAATTTACAAATCATCAGATTATAAAAAGAACTCTGAAAAATTAAAAAACATATTTTTTTTCAAATTGCACAGAACCAGCAAGGTGTAGAGATAAATGTATGGAGACAAAAAAGTATCCTCTTTACAATAGCTTTCGAACAAAAAAAAAATAGAAAATAGAAATCGGGCCATTAGGAGCTGAGATACAAAAACATTTAGTGTGGCTAATGGCGGCCATCATATTGGTGTTCTGCATGGATTTTAAAGTGGCTCCCTATCTAGAAATTTATCTTTTGGCATCAACTATGACCACAGAAAGTGGCACATCCCAGTCAAAAAGTGCAGCTTTTTGCTTATATAGCCATGTACTACGTACTATTTCTTAAATTCTGAATTTTGTTAATTTTCGACTATAAATTCGGAATTTAATTATATTCCGACTTTAAACTTGGAATATTGTTAAATTCCCAGTTTAAAGTCAGAATTTAACAAAATTCCGAGTTTGAAGTTGGAATTTAAGAAAAACATATTTAAAATTTATTGTGGCCCTCCTACGCTTTTGTAGAAATGTCTACTTCTCCTTTTAATCAGTTTTTATACATTTTTTGTGGTGAGCGAAAGGCAGGAACAGAATAAAGATAAAGAACTGATTTAAATAAAATATTTGTTTTTTGAGTTATTAATCTCTTCAATTGAATTTTCATCAAAGTATTAAGAAATCCCAAATGGATAAAATGAGCCTAAAATATCAAAACTTTATTTTTTTCTCTCTTGTGTTCAGGTAGATGGAGAAAAACCTCACGTAGAGAGTAGAGAAAAATCTTTGTATTAATATCTTATCAAAATCACTCTATAAATAGGTGAGATTTGACTTTTTACAGTTTAAACTATCGATATACTATTTGCTCATCTACTCACCGTGATAGTTTATACGCGGGCATTTAAAGTGAGTAGGAAGAGCTGGACAGTTCCTTTAAAACTAGCAACTAGAAACTAATTAAATTACAAAAAGTAACTAACTGTCAATAACTTTATCTACTCTGATTTTCAGACTAATTATAACTAGACTTCAGTTACTCTGCAAAAGTAGCTTAACTTTTAAGTTGAAAAAGTTAGAATCCAACCAAAAGTTAGTGCTGGTGAAAGTCAAGCTTTGAAAGATAGTGATATTGTCCATTTGGAAGAATATCAAAAATAATGAGATCTCTGCCATCAGGCCCGCCAGAAGTGGGCACTGTGGTACGTGGCCCGGTTAGACCAGTAAACGTAATATTCGGTCATTAATTATGAGAGACCTGGACAAAAAAATATTTTCACATTTCTCCCCCCCGCTCATCAATTATTAAGCGCGGGGGCCTGCCAGAGATCTTGACAAAAATTTATTTTTCAAATTTCTTCCCCACGCTCCTCAATTATTAGGCGCGGGCGCCCGCCAGTGAATTTAGTACCGGGGCCCATGATTTGATGTGGGGGGCCTGCTGGCCATGGCCCTTAATACCTTACCAGAGGAAAATAATGGGAAAATAACGGTACATTAAACATACACTGGCCACGTAAAACACTTCGTCAAGAAATCTTGAAATTCTTAAGAGACTGGAAGGTTGCATTTTAGCAACTGAGTGACATTTTATCACTTAACATTAAATTTTAAAAAGAATCTGAGGGCGCTAATACCGCGACAATGAATTTGCCCATGTTTAAGTTGTGTTGGTTGTAGGCGTACAAAAATTCTATTTATGACGCTGAACTTATAGAGAAATTATTAGTTCAAGCTATCAAACGTCTTGGTATAACAACTAAAGCAGATGCAGCTAAGAAGCAAACCTTAACTGACGGAAAGAAGGGGAAGAAGAATAATATTGGGGAAAATACTTTCAGAATTCGAGTCAAGTTATGGAAATATTACACAAATATAAATCAGTGAAGTAATTATTTGCCGTCGTCTGCCCCAGTAGAGTAGCTCCTTTCATTGACTAACATTACTCATTCATCTATAAGCGACATGCCTTGTCAGATCAAAATTTTCAAAATTTATCTTTGGAGGACATTATGCAGGACAAAATAAAACCTCAATTGCAGACGTTTCAGTTTAGTTACTAACTATTTATTTACTACTTTATCAGGCTATCAGGCTAGTTAAAATTTTCAAAAAATTAAAACATATTAACATTGATGACAAAAAACATTGAGCAATTTTATCAAAAAACATTCAAATTTGAAAAAAATTTAATTACATCTTTATAGTTGAGTGCATGTATGCTAAAGATGTAATTAGAAAAGGTAGCTTTTCAATTTGGTAATTAGAGACAACTGAGGTTTTTTAAAATAATAGAATATTATGTTCATCTAGGCAAACCGAGCAATATTAGCTAGTGTCTTTATAAATGAATTATTTTTTCCGTATTTATTTTTGGAATCCTCTGCCACAGAAACACAGAAAAAAACCGCTGCCCAAGGAATCACTACTTCCACAAGTCTTTCACAACAAAAATACTATATTTCCACTCCACTATGTGGAAATAATTGTTTATGGAAATTTAATAGTATAATATTTGAAATCATGTACCCCAGAAACCCATAAAATTGTATGCCACATCGGTAACAAGAGGTGGTGGTGGGGGTGAATGAAGTGAAAAAATTTTATAATAACTTTGGCTCTTGTACACCCTGTAACACACTATTTTTTCACCACCTTTAATAATGGGGTGGGGGTGGTAATAAGTGTGGTTAATGCCAAATTTTTTTTGAGACCTTAGCTCCTCTTATATTTACTTAATACCAATTTCATGGACTCTTACTTGCTTTATTTACCTATTTATACCCATTTACCCCAATTTACCATTCAACTCTGCAACGGAATAAGATCAAAATATAATCTAGTTCCAGATCTCGTTAAAATACATACGTGTGCCATATTTTAAGTCAATATCTTAAACAGTTCCAGAGTAATCGTGAGCACCAAAAAGATACAAGACTAACAGACAGATCGACGCAACAGCCAAATTTATTTTGCTCAAACTTAAAATATTGACGTTTCATGACATTCTAAGCCTATTTAAATAATGAAAATTTCCAATTTTTTTTTACGTTAATATACTTCAACTGGATGTGAGAGTAATACGCAGAAAATGGCATGACAAAGATATAAAAAATCGTTGTGTGCTGTAAACTACACGATAGGAGTAAAGCCTCTACTTCAAGAATTTTCTTCGAGGAAACCTACTACGCGTCCATACTAACCACTGTGCATCCAATTTACTCGAGGAAAGCCACTGCGCATTCATATTTCTTAAAGTAACCCACTGCGCATCCATTTTACTCGAGGAAACCCACTGCGCATCCATACCACTTGAGGTAAGCCACTGCGCATTTATAGTATTCGAGAAAAGCCACTGCGCATCCAAACTACTCGTGGTAACCTACTGCGCATCCATTGTACTCGAAGAAAGCCACAGCGCATCCATACTACTTAAAGTAACCCACTGCGCATCCATACTTCTTGAGGTATCCTACTGCGATCTGTAATACTCGAGAAAAGTCACTGCGCATCCAACATACTCGAGGAAACCCACTGCGCATCCACAATACTCGGGGAAACCTACTGCGCATCCATACTATTCGAAGTAACTTAAACAACATATTTGAAATCGTCTACCCCAAAAATCTATAAAACGATATGCCACATCGGTAGTGGAGGTGGGGGTGGTGGTAGTGGGTTGGTAGTGGGGGTGAATGAAGTAAAAAAAAATTTGAGGCCTTAGTTTCTTGTATACCCGCTAAATTACAATTTTATTTTTTCACCCCCTTTAATAATTGGGTGGGGGTAGTAATGGGGATGGCTAATGCCAAAAAAATTCATGAGGCCTTAACTTCTGTTATATATACTAAATATCAATTTTATAGAATCTTACCTGCCTGATTTACCTATTTACCTCCCATTTACCCCCTTCGACGGAATAAGATGAAAATATAATCTAGTTCCAGATCTCATTAAAATACTTACGTGTACCAAATTTCAAGTCAATATCTTAAACGGTTCCAGAGTAATAGTGCGCACAAAAAAGTTACAGACAGACAGACAGAATTTTTTCTTGTTCAAACTTAATATCTCGACGTTTCATGACATTCTAAGCCTATTTGAGCAACAAAAATTTTTAAAATTTTTTTTGTCGTTACTACCTATACTTCCACTGGATGTGGAAGTAATTAAGAAAATGCCACAACCAACATTTAGAAAATATGAATGAATTTGTTTCTTTTATTTAATAAAAATACTTATTTTAAAAATTATACAGGCACACAAAAAAGTGGTCGGTGTGGCCGACTAGACCACTGTATTCTTATATATTTTGACCAGCTGAATCCGAAGTCAAAATTATCATTATCATTATTCGTCGCTTATCGTCTCTAATCTCATATAGAAAAAAGTGGTCTACACGACGGATCAGACCAATGTATCCTTATGAGGTTATGAAATAGACATTAAAAAAAAAATTCTACTCATTTGAACATGAAATGCGAAAAATCGTTTTTTTTTCAGGTTAGACATGAAAACCAATCTGACAATTCTGACTTCGGATTCGGATTTAGCGGGGTGTCAAAATGAGAATACACTAGTCTGATCCGCCGCCCCAATCACTTTTTTGTGTACCTGTGTTATTTATTTGAATTATTTAAATACATGATTTTCTTTTACAATTTTGAATTTAATGCTATCTGGATCAGTAAAACCAGAGAACAATTCATTATTTACTAAATACTGTGTACATTGCACATTGAATGGATCAACCTCGATATTCAGGATTTACTTTAATTTTTTTATCTTTACCGTACTAAAATATACTGTACAAAAAAGTTCTAAAGGAGGAGAAAATCACTAGCAAAAATTAATTAACGGTGTTTTTCTGCTTTAAAAAACAATTTTTAGCAGCAACTTTATATTTATATTAATTTTGTAGTACTTGATAAAATGTATATAAAAATAAAATTGATCATAACGCTTATAATCCTTTAACTCAATTTTTCGGATAAAATGAATGCTCAATCCGGCATATAATCCCTTTAATTATGTTGATAATCTATAACGTTGTATCAGAATCGTTTGTATGCATCGCCTGCAAGTGAAAACGAGGGTCGAAGTTCCCTTCCTTGCTTGAACTCTAGTCAAAGCATTCATTCTCGTCTTGTAACTAACCACAGGACGTACAAAAGCTCCGCTACGACTGTTCCGGACACCGGAGCCCTAAGGCACAACCAGTTCATTTGAATTTTCGATCACAGAACACTGCGGGCGAGTTTTCCATTTTAGGGAAAATGGGGGATTCCTCAGGTGACGTGTGCAGAGGTTCCAATTACTGCGAGTTTTGATTATTTTTAATGTAGTTAATTTAATTTCATCAGTTTCAAAAAAGAAATTTCACTTTCCATCATTTAAAAAAAATGCTGCCCTAAAGAAACACTACTTCTACATCCAGATTTCCTGTCCAAGTCTTTTAAAATGAAAAGAATTACGGTATTATATTTGCACTCCACTATGTCGAAATAATTGTTCATAGAACTTTAATAATCTAATATTTGAAATCGTCAACATTTCTGATGTACACAGATTGTACACAAATTGTACACAAATCTTGTACACCAACTAAATCACAATTTATTATTTTTACCTCCGTTTAATAATGGAATGGGGTGGTAGACAAGGTGGCTAATTCCAAAAATAATTTTGAGGCCCTTGTTGCTTGTATACACACTAAATTACAGTTTTAATTTTTTACCCATTTAATAATGGAGTGGTAATGGGGGTGGGTGATGCTAACAAAATTTTGTGAGCCTTTAGTTCTCGTATACACGCTAAGTCATGATTTTATTTTTTACCTCCTTTAATAATGGGGTGGTGCTGGTAAGGGGGTGGTAGAGGGGATGGTTAATGACAAACAAAATTTTTGAAGCCTTTAGATCTTTTATACACACTAATTCACAACTTAATTTTTTACTCGCTTTAATAGTGGTGTAGGGGGTGGTAATAGCGTTTATTCTGGGGGTGGTAAATTCAAAGTTCATGGACTCTCACTTGCTTGTTTTAGCTATTTACCCTCATTTACTCCCATTTAACCCCATTTACCCGGTAGCCCTTCGAAGGAATAAGATCGAAATATAATCTAGTTCCAGATTACATTATAATACATAAATTTCAAGTCAATATCATAAACCGTTCCAGAGTAATCATGCGCAAAAAGAAGTTACAGATAGACAGACCGACCGACACACAGTGGAGCCTCCTAAGTAAAAGAGAGGTACAAACTCGAATTTAAAAATACAGTAGTTCGAGTAGAAATATTGCTCATTAGTAACGTCATGGTTGAGCACAATTTGGACCAGTTAGTACTTGTAGTTCGATAAATTAAATAGTTCTAGCAGTCGCTAGTTCTCCTTTGCAGAAAGTTTTAGCGCCGCTCTCTTTAGATTCCATTTTCTTTCTGTATTTTAGCAAAATATATCTCTATTTTATTACTATGAATCATATAAATCATGTTCCTAGAGTATTTAGTTTTTAAGATAAAATAAAAATATAGAACGGCATTAGTATTTTAAGAAACTAATAAATTCTTCATTATACAAGTTACAAATATTTGCAATTTACATTTGTTATATTTCCACAATAATTCCACGGTTTAATTTATGCTGTGGGTAGTTGGGCAGTCGGCCTTCTCTATAAATTTTAGAGAAGATTTAGGGCATCTTAAATCATGAAAACATTACATATGTCCAATGTTTGATTTATTTGCAAAATTTAAATAAAATATATAGTACAAAAATGGTTGTTTTAAATTACAGTAATACTTAATTTAAAAATTTTTCTTTATTTTTAAGATACATTTTAGAAATGCTTGCCCCCCCACATACCTGTCCTTGTAGTACGGCCCAGAATGTGCGCTAGTTCTTTTACTAGGGGGCGCAAAAGGGCATTTGCTGTTTTTTACAATTTTAGACAATTTTTACATTTCTTTGTTAATGTTATCAAAAAAGCGTTAACTTAGCTACCCCCGCCCCACACTAATAATAGTTAATCTAAAGCTAGCGCCCTGCCAGCTAATTATTTTGGGGCGTAAAGCAGCGCATAACGGGCGAAATATTTTGACATTTTTTTTTTAACAAATGGAAAGAAACTTATTCGGAATTAACCCAAACTGAAAGATTTTTTGGCGACGGTGAAGTAATTTCCCCAAATACTAAAACACTTGAACATTGCACTTAATACTAATACTCGATATACATTTCGCCCGCCATGTTGGCATTATATGCAGTTGATTAAAACTGGAGATGTCCAAAACCAGATTTAAACATCCCCAAATGTCACCAACAAGATTCACGAAACGCGTGTAGTAAGTAGTGCATAACATTTTACTGTGGTTTTCAAGTATGCTGATGTTTGTGGAAACTAATTCATCGTCAGTGTCACAACGAAAGTTTCAATCCTCCTCAGAAGGTCATTGGTGCATAGTAATTTTAAAAAATGGAAAAATACATAATATATTTTGTATATCAGTGACGTAGCCAGGATTTTTATTCGGGGGGGGGGGGGGCCGAAAATTTTTTTGTAAGTATATTATGTAGGTATTGTTATGTAGCTTTCGTACAATTCTTAGGTAAATTGGCGTACAGTCAAATTGCTTGAATTTTTAATATGTTGTAGATTTCGACTTTCTGATCAAAAACTCTCATGGACCCAACTCGATCCTATACTACTGCTCAAGAAATGTACAAGAATGACCTTTTGTACAATTTAAATAATTTCGAATTCATGATTTTTTTCATACATTTTATATTGTGGTGCGTGATTCGTTCTAATAGCCCTTTATAATATTTTTCACTAAAAGCATTTGTTGTTTTACTTAATAAAAATAGCGTAGAAAAAATTAAAGTTTGAAAAATGTTGGCGAAGGCGCCGGGAAATCTGTAGAAAAATAACAAGTGAAAATAATATTTGGTCATATTGGCTAAAACATTTTTTACATAAAGTAAGTAAGTAAGTAAGTATGTGTCTTCCTGATCAAAAAACTTTAATTGAAAAACTTTCGGAAATTGCTTCTTTGACCTTTAACAACAAACACAAACGATAAATTAAAAGTTCGACAAGATATACAGAATTTTACAAGAATTTACTTATAGTTGTATCTCGAATACTAGACGAGACTAGACTATATAGATCGAGATGGGTCTATGAGGGTTTTTGATCGGAAATAAGTCACATACATATACCTACAACATATTAAAAATTCAGCCAATTTGACTGTTGTAGGTACGCCAATTTGCATAAGAATTGTACGGGGTCCTTTAGTTGAACTATTCAACAACTTATATTCCAAGTAACTGATGGCGACTATGCGCAATGTAACGTGGATTTCGCTTGGCTAGTAATAAAAATAAATCGAATTTACTCATGATTCCACAAGGTTTTATACATTTGACTGAATTAAGGCTCCGCCCTGTCAATATTGCAGCAATAAATTGTAAGAAATTACTATTTGAGACGGGACTGGTTGCATGGAATGAAGATTTGTAATCGGCCAAAAAAAATTTTTGACTAAAACCGAAAATAAAATCGATAAAATAATTTTATATAAATATCATGTCTATCAATTATACAAATGTTAATAAATTTCGGGGGACCCCCAGGACCCCCCCCCCTGGCTACGTCACTGTGTATATGCTTTAAAACAAATGTTTAGACACTGGTTTGTTCTGATCTATACTGCATTAGCAGAGTCAGGGCCGGCCTGACCGAGGCAAACGACTTGAATGGCGCCACTTTAAACAAAAAAAATCGCAGCAAAATAAAACACCAATATAAAACAATAATGTAATTTTTAATCAAATAATTTACTTGATTCAATCAATAAAGACACAGATAAAAGATTTGCTTAAAGGAGATTGTTTCCACTTTCTTTTGCTGTAATTACAGACTGAAAAATGAAAATTATATTATAGAACATTAATTAAGTCTACAATTACATAATTTTCATTTTCCTTGCGTTGATTTTAGCAAAAGTGGAAACAATTTTCTTTAAATCAATTGTTTCAGCTATTTCTTGTTCAGTTGATAATGTTGACAATCCCACAAGTCTTCCTTGAGTCATTGTAGAACGCAGGTAAGTTTTAAATAGTTTTAAGGAAGTGTCTAGAGAATTTCGATTTCCCTTTCGAAAATATTGGAGATTTCGCTGAATACCTTACGTCATCGAGTATATTATTGTTTGCATTGTGTAATTTAATTTCAAAATAATACTAGCCGGGGATTCCCCCTCAGCCGGCTAGTGTTGTGTGTGTATTCTTCTTCTTTAAGCCTTTTTTCTGACATGTCTTATCTATAACTTTGTATTATAGCTATAACGCCAAATGAAGATTATTTATTTAATTATCATCGCTTTTTAAAGATATTAAATAAATTGTGCGTGTCTTACAGGTCAGATCATTTATTTTATTGTATTACTTCCACATCCAGTGGAAGTATAGTAACGACAAAAAAATTTTTAAAAATTTTTATTGTTCGAATAGACTTAGAATGTCACGAAACGTCAAGATTTTAAGTTTGAGCGAAAAAAAAATTTCTGTCTGTCGGTCTGTCTGTAACTTTTTTTGTGCGCACGTTTACTCTGGAACCGTTTGAGATATTGACTTGAAATTTGGTACACATATGTACTTTAACGAGATCTAGAACTAGATTATATTTTCGTCTTGTTCAGTCGAAGGGGGTTAAATTGGGGTAAATTTGGGGAAAATAGGTAAATCAAGCAGGTAAGAGTCCATAAAATTGGTATTTAGTATATACAAGAGAAGCTGAGGTCTCAAAAAAAAATTTTGGCATTAGCCACCCCCATTACCACCCCCACCCCATTATTAAAGGGGATGAAAAAAAACGTGATTTAGGGTGTGTACAAGAACCAGAAACCTCAAAATGTTTTTTTACTTCATCCACCCCCACTACCACCCCCTATCACCACCCCCACCCCGCTACCGATGTAGGGTATCGTTTTATGGGTTTTTGGGGTAGAGGATTTCAAGTATTATATTATTAAAGTTCCATAAACAATTATTTTCACATACAAAATTTTTTCGTTGTGAATGACTTAGATAAAAAATTTGGATGTGGAAGTAGTGATTCCTTGGGCAGCGGTTTTTTTAAGTTAGGACAATATATATTTTAAAGTGTTTTCAATGTTTGTGATATACAGTATGTCTCACATTTCATGACTCCTATATCACAGCTCCCTTATTAACAATGCCACTTTTTAAATATTTGGGTGGAAGTAACTTACCCTTTAGAAGATTGTGTAACGGTAAAATATTTAAAAATCCACCAGTGGCGTTCATTGTCATTTTCCAAAAAAAGATATTAGGCAGTTTTTTAATGAGTAACTGATACAATTTTTTAATCAGCATACTTTAGAATCCCTATATCCAAAGTTCAGCGACATTTTGTTTTATGGTTTTCGAATTACGGACACATATTACATATTACATTTTTCAGACATTAAATAATTAATACCTTGGAAACGAATTGTCTTTCTTCATTTTCTATTTAAAATCACTTTTTCTACCACAAATTGGCATTGATACTTTCGAAGTCGGCCATCCTTAATGCCCAAACAATTCACAGGGCTGCTTGGTTTAAAATTCTTGGTCTATGAAATTTGTGGGTGATAGAAGTGATTTTAAATAGAAAATGAATAATGATTATGTTCGAAAAACAATTCGTTTCCAAGTTATTAATCATTCAATATCTGATCCGAAACATGTAATTGTAATGGGACCGCAATTCGAAAACCAGAAATCAAAATGTTGCTAAATATTGGATATAGGGGCTTTAACGCATGCTGTTCAATAATGTAAAATATTGCATTAATTTTTCAATAAAAAAATGCCTAATATCTTTTTGCAAAATTAGGTATATTTTTCTTCATAACGACGAAGGCCACTGGTCGGTTTTTAAATATTTTACCGTCACACAATCTCCTGGATGGGTAAGTACCTTCCACCCAAATTTTAAAAGAATCGCGTTGTTAATAATGGAGCTGTGATATGGGAGTCACAAAAAGTGAGACATATTGTATAATGTTTTATATACCGGGTGACACAGGAGATATGTAACACCCCGTCGCATGTTTATTTAAAAAGATATTATTTTGAAATTTGGTAGACTTATATAATGCGTGATTGTCCATTTTTTGGTACAAGCAAGAAATTTTTTCCACTTCCGATTTCACCGGAAGTGACATCTACTTCGTTATTTTAAATGTATATATTTTTTTCCTATCTGATTCTACTGAAATTTCTCTTTTTAACTATGTATACCAAGATGACAGTCGTTTTTAAAATGGCTGCTGAAAACCATTTTATTGCACTAAGTCAAGTTGGCTATGGAATGAAATGTGGCGGTAATTAATGATTAATGTGCTGCGATATCAAGAGAATCCCGGTACACAATTTTGTGTTTCATATTTGTTTTGTTCTAATCAGTAGCCGAAGAGACTTTGTAGAATATTTATATTAAATAAAAATCTCTAGACTAAATCACAGAAATCATAAAAACTAGGATAGAAACACTAATTTTAAATTTGACCCATTTGTAAAATATTTATTCATCTTTCACTTTTACCTACAATTCATTGTTATGTCTGATTTTGCTTGCTGTTAAATAAAATTGTTTTTGAAGAATCTCAAAATGCTGGCCATTATTTTCCCTGCAGCGTCGAATTCTTGTAACCACATAAGCACATTTTCTAACTACAATTCAGTAAACTAATTTATTGCTAACCGGTGAAACCGGAAGTGGAAAAAATTTCTTGTTTGTACTAAAAAAAGGACAATCACATATTATATAGGTCTACCAAATTTCAATATAATATCTTTTTAAATAAACATGCTACGGGGTGTTACATATCTCCTGTATCACCCGGTATGTTTCTGCATTACGTTACTGCGATTTATTTGTGTGCTATATTTTTGACTTGCCATATGTACATTATTTGTATCTTAAATGATGAATAAATATTTCTATTCTATTATATTGCTATGCCGCTACACTATACAGCAGTACAGCAGAGTAGACAGCGCGCGAGCTGACCACCCAGCATGGTGTCGCTGTCACTCGTCCCGTACCCTCTCCATGCCGCCCCCCAAATTCGAGCGTCCTAGGCCGTCGCCTTGTTTGCCTATAATGGTCCGGCCGGCTCTGGGTCAATGTTATGTATTTAACTCTCTTGAGGGGTCTACACACGATCCAGCTGCAGGGAGCCAGCCATGTCAGCATGCTTTGAACTCATTCGTAAAAGTGAACTGGTCCGCTGGAATTCCAATTATCTTCATAGCCTACCGACAATGTCGGGTCTCTGCCGCTGGATCGTGTGTATATACGAATTCAATTGGGTATTATCCATATAAAACCTTAAGGTACTGTTACATGGGCAATTTTCATAGCAATTAATTGCTGGGCGACACACTGGAGCAATTAATGGAACAACATTGCGCAACATTGTGCGATTTTCAACAAGTATTTCGGCAATATATGGTCATATTGCTCGACATCGTTCTAGTTGCTTGCAATTTTAGTTCGAGTTGCCGCATATCCACCGGGTTTGGGAAATTAAGGGCGATTATTCTTTCTATCTCGCTCGCCCATATAGCTACCTCCGTCATATTCTCTGTCTCATATTAGTAGTTTCTTTTGTAATTATTGGACCCAATTTGTTCACAAGTAATTCAAAATCACTTCGAGACATTCTGGTGAAGTTTTTGAATAAAAAGTCTTCTAAACGTAATTCATTCCACAATGTAGAAGACAATAATTGTCGCACCCACATTCGCCTGTTTCTTTTCTTTTTTCTTGTATTTATTGCATGCATAATGATAAAAGCAGCGAAATAGAGTTCCTCCATCGCCGGAAATAGTTGCTCTACTGAATTTGCCGTGTACACATCTATTGTCTAATTGCTGGATATTCACAAATATCGGTAGCCACTATTCAGCAACTTATTGACGAACAGTTGCCTGTTGCTGTAGTTGCTGATGTTGTCGTGACGTAAAAATCGTCAGATATTGCTGGCAATTAAGCAATTTTTATCGCCCGTGTAACATTACCTTTACATTGGTAAATATTCGATAAATTCATCACTGGTTTTTGAGAATACTTCTAGAACACCTGAATGTTATACGAAAAACGTTATACGTATAACATCACTTATTTTTATTTGATTATCTGAAAGATCTTATCATTTTAAGACCCTGTGCAAAAAACTGGAATTTTGTGAGACCTTTAAATCGTCTAAAAGACATCATAAAAATCGACCGCACCCGCGGTCGAGTATCCGTGACGTCACTTGATAGGAACCCGCTAGCCGAAGCGGCTAGCTGCAGCGTGTTATTATAGTTTCACAATATTACAAATCGTTAACTTAAGCAGTGCGTTTTGAAACTTATGCGTGTTTGTGAAGAATTTCAGTTTATCAACTATTTTCACCGATTTATATTACTATCCTCTGACGTCACGATGTTGGTCGCACCGTGCTCTTTAAAAGTCGTATATTTCGAAAACCACATATCGGATTCATCTGAAATTTTCAATATCGTCTAATGTTAAGTGGTACTTTATCCACAAGAAGTAACAACTACTAAATGAAATTCATTAAATGAGCCCATTAGATTAAAAATAATTACATAAAAAATGCAAGCTCCTTTGGAATGTGAATTAAAATAGTATATTGTGTATTTAGGTGTGAAAGCAATACATTCCCGGACGACGATGCAAATTGTTGGCCGAGGCGCTAGCCGAGGCCAACAAGCATCGAAATCCGGGAATGTGCTTTCACACCGAAATACACATACTATTTTTTCTGAAATCACAATCAATAGTATTATAAATTAAGGAATTTGTATTAATACATAACATTTCTTCATTACAATCTAACTGCTTACTAATAAATGCAATTTTAATGTGAGTTGGTTTGTCTGCGTGTATTTATTTACTGTCTAAAATATACATAAAAACCCGTACGGGAATGTTACTTTCCCGGCCTAGGCCGGAAAAGTAACATTCCCGTACGGTTTTGTTGATCGTTGCTTGGCAACGGATCTTTTCCGGTCTGTTTTCTGATAGTTTTTTAGCAACGGACTAAAACACTGGAATTGTGCATTTTTCGATCTAAAATCGCGCCGAAAATGTAGACATTGCCGATCGATTTCAGAAAAAACTATTTACAAACTTCCATTACTACATAATGATAAAAATTTATAACACTAGTACTATTAATTTACCATCACTCAGGAAGGAAAACTGCTGCTTCATAAAGTTCCAAAAGAAGCGGAGTGAATGGCTACTTAATTCCACACAGACAACGTCACCATTTGGAAATGTTTTAGTTCTGCAAATATTACGAGTGTGAAGGAACGAATTTTGAAAGGACAAACAAAAAGTTACGAAATGAAAAAGAAAAAAGAAAAAAAGACTAATTTAGTCGCATGTCCAATAGGGAAGAGGTTTGGTTAAAGTAATTACCTGAAGATGCTTTCTTACTTGACTTATGTTGCTTGTTAGCTGACTATCACTCACTTAAAATGAGAGAAACTTTTGTAAAATTTACTGGCTATAATCGGCTAGTGGAGTTATACCATGGTAATGTATATAAAGATCTCTTTGGAGACTTTGATATGAGGCGCATCAACTTGTGTTCCAAAACTCTAATAAGTCGTCGTCGTCGCCGCCGCCAGTACTGATTATGTCAGGGCCTTATTACTTTGGTATAAATTAGTTTCTTGTTTTGTCGGCCAGAACCAAATACAAAATCCTGAACATGGAATATACTATTCGTAGAGTTGGGTGAGAGTTAATTGTGCTTGCGTCTAGATAAGTAGTCATATCTTGCAGAGAATATTGCGCAGTAATCCTTATTGCAATAAACAGACAGCAATTTATAACGCCACAGACTGTCGGTCGTGTTATTTCTACGAATACATTGAATTACAATGAACTAAAAACTGAAAATGTTAATAGCGATTTGCTACAAGATGAAATGAATTTTTAGTCAAGATTGTAAATTGTATAGAAACGAACAACAATGGTGATAAGTTAGAAGACGTTAACAAATAAAACGAAATTGATGATATTTTTAACCCTAAACCAGCAATTTCTTCATATTTATTTATTATGCTACACTGTAAAAAATTATGTAAATTTACCATCGTTGCGTGTAAAATTCCCATGTAATTTTACCCGCAAAGAGACAGGAAAATTTCCATTTACCGTGGAGGATGACCCCAAAATATAAGATAAATAAAAATTTTCCACCCTCTTTGCGGGTAAAATTCCATTACTATGGACAAAAAATCCTGTCTGGATAAGTGGCAATTTTATTACATGTAACACGACGTTTAGGCAGAATCCCATCTGCCACTTCAGGTTCTCGCTGAAAGCTATCTACTGCTGCTCCTCGATGCAGTACACTGTAAAAAATGATGTAACATTTTTTACAGTGTACTGCATCAAGGAGCAGCAGTAGATAGCTTTCAGCGAGAACCTGAAGGTGGCAGATGGGATTTTGCCTAAACGTCGTTTAAACAACCGCAGCTATCAACTACGCCTATCAACTACGTGGGAAAATACAACAACACTTCATTTAACATTCGCGAAAACCTAAGAAACAACATAATATATATACCGATCAGCTCTTATTAGGAAAATTTGCATATTGCCAAAATCTTAAACAAAAAAATTGTAAAGATTAGTTTATGACTCCTTTCAATAAACTTGAATCCATCTCGCCTACTTTTTAAGTCTAAATGATATTGACGAATAGTTGAATTACTTGTTTGTGATTCACTGTGTAATCTTAAAATAAAATGCTTTGCACTTCGATATTAATATAATAAGGATGCTGAATAATTAATAAAGCAGTATTATTCCATTTTAGTAACATCAAAGAAAATTGTAATTACAGTTTCAGTTCTCAAAAGGTACCTGAGTACGGATTAAAATTTGAATTCAATTTAAAACTAGTAAAATAAATACAAACGCACGTGCTTATAGATACGCAGAATAAAATAATGGCAAGGTTTTTAACTCAATTGGCTCTTGACCTTCCCTTTGACGACGCATTTGATTGTTCTTGAGTAACAAAGGGCTCTCCTGGGTTTTACACCCTCGCAAAACAGTCCATGCATATTCTAGAACATGATCAGCCCCTCATTTATATTTCATAATATTTATTTTGCTAAATATGTGAGGCGAATTCAATAAGTTTCGATTGACGTCAGTTTGAGCAAGCGCGGATATATGGGGGAGGGGGGTGATGGAGGTAATTACCCCCAAGATTCTGTAAATCATCAACTTTTGTTTTAAAATTTCATAATTTTTATTATTTTGTTTTATATTTTTCAATATATATTCTATTTAGTTGTGTATATAATTTTTTTTGTGATTTTCTCCCCCCGCTCATAAATTTTAATTTTCGTGGAAAAACGTTTCTGTTATTTTCAGCACGCGTCTGTGTTACTCCCCCAAGCTCACCATTTTTATTTTTACTTTAGTTTCCGTGTCGCTGTAAATTTCCTCGAGCATAATTTAAATTTATAATCCTAAAAGCTATACCAAAGTACCTCTGTATTTATTTTGTAAATAAACATTACCATTATTATTAATCCTTGTTGAAGTGAGGACACATTTAAAATATTTTTACCTCTTTTGAAATGTTCTTTCTATAGTACCCATTACGTTGTAGAAGTTCAAGTCATTCCAATAATTCTTAAGAAAACTGGTAGCTGTAATATAATAACCTTTGTTTATTTTCGACGTTGCTATTTCTATAGTTTATATAAGAATGCAGTAGGTTATATTACCTGTGGTGTTTAATGACACCTACATTGTTTTCACAGATCTTAAAATACTCCAGATGCTATCTACTTAGACAGATAAAAGAAACTACAATCTGAAAAAAAATTGCTGTGCGACTTGATGCACTAAACAATTGACAATTCAGTTTTCGATTTTGCTTTTGTTTTTTAGGCGTTGTTGCCAACGCCAGCTTGAAATTTGATGCGACGATTTAGCGCTAATGGAGGCATCGTTTCCTAAAATTTCGTCAAAATAGTAACATCATTGTTTAAGTAATCATCAATTGTTTAAAAATGGCTGCTCTTTGTTGTTCTTATTTATATTGCAGCATATCAAATTAACTAAAAAGGTTCGGATAAATCTAGCTTTTTTCGGAATTTTATTATGAACAATCGCTTTTCTTTTTATTCATTGCGATACTAGCTATAACCAAAGATATTTAAGAAAACTGCGAAAAAACACAATTTTCAACATTATTTTTTTTAAACAAATGACTTGCGGGACAAAGATTTAATTAAAAACTTTTTGCTACACTCCTTGTAATGTTTCCGATAAGTTTCAGCAAAAAAATTGCTATTGTAAGACAATCCATTACAAAGTGATTTAAACTCGTAGTTTTACTCCACTACTAACAAAATAAGACTATTTTCGTAGGTTTTAAATCTAACCTATAATTAGCATTTTATTTTATTAATAAATCAATATTGAAAAATTATTTGAATGGATTTTTAAATGTTCGCCTGGAGACAGTATATGGCTATAAACATTAAAAATGAAAATAAACTTAAAAAACTTAAATATTCAGGTTATGTTAGTTATGTGATCTACAACCATTTCAAACAATATGATATACAATCATGAAAATGACGCAGATGTCCTAAAGTGGCAACAAGCCACAATATAGGGACTTTTTCTATACCTATTTGAAGCACAAAACTTCCTTATTTTACACTGTTTTAAGTTGGCAACACTTTGGGAAGTATCTAAAGTCATTAACCGAGGGTATATTTTGAATGAAAGTACACATGCAAGTTATCCTGCAGAGAGCAAGTTCCGGTTATCTTTTCTGTCAGATAGTTATTCGCCTATTTTTACTTAAATGAAAGTACCGGCGCTAAGGATTTTGAATAATCAACTTGGGAGTTGAACAAAATTTGGAATTTCAAAATTATCATGAAAGACATAAATATCATGCTAATGCCCTAATCTCCTCCATCTTTCTTTATAAGTTTGAAATAAGGACTATTTAAAGAGGCAAACAGACGACGACATATTGATGCTTTCGTCTGGAAACATTTGTTAGAACTTCTTTGGAGAAGCACCAACGGCTTGATTGTTCAAGAAATACTCCCTTCCCGCCCAAAAAGGAAGCTCCATCGTTAACTTTATCAAGAGAAGTTTGTAATGCCACACAATTATTTTATTGTATAATTTCAAACGATCTGCGTATAAAAACACTAAAAGAAAAACTCAATTCAACTGTAATGTCAGTAATAAAAATGTTGATGAATAACGGACCTAATACAAAACCCTGAAGTACAAATGAAATGGATACAAATACCGCATACCGTTGACCATGGTATTCAAAATTGGTGGTGTCTATTTTCAAGATATAATTTGAAAAATAACAGCAAATTTATTGAGAATGTACGAAGTTGTAGAAGGGCCACTGAAATATATTTTTTTAATTTTCCGAGCTTAATCTTGGAATTCCGACATTAAACTCGGAATTCCGACTTTAATCTCAGAATTCCGACTTTAAACTCGGAATTCCGACTTTAATCTCGGATCTTTGACTTCCGACTTTAATTTCGAAATTCCAAGATTAAAGTCGGATTTATGATTTCATTTGAAAAATGTTCATGTAGCGATGAAGCCACCCCCAATACCATCACCACCCCCTTCTCTACTACTAACGTGGCCTATCGTTTTATTGGTTTTCGAGGTAGACGATTTCAAATATTATATTATTAAGGTTCTATGAACTATAATTTTCGCATAGTGGAGTGCAAATATAGTATCAATTTTTTTCCGTTCTAAGAGGCTTGGCTAGGAAATCATGATGTAGAAGTAGTGACTCCTTAGGCAGCGGTTCTTGAATACATCAATAACAATAAAATAATTTCTTTCTGGCGATTACACTATCGCCCTCATCTTCATACTAACAAAATGGCACTGAAAATAAGTTTATTTTCGGTATTTAGTTACTATTGCCTCCTAGATGAAACTTAGTTAAAATGCAGAGAATCAAATTTTCTATAACTAACTCTACTTTTAAACTTTTTTTAAATAAATATCAAAATACACATAAGGAAACATTCATTACCGTTCCTATTAGTTTAGCAATCCAAAGAAATTTATTTTGTTTTTATTGTTAATTTATTTCTTGAATCGCTGTATCCTGATTAATCCGTCTGTGTATACGCGGTTATTCAGATTTTTATTCGAAAAACTGTTTGGGAATATACATGGTGGTCTCGCTAACATTAAAACTCAATTCAACTTCATTGTTTTTGGAGTTGATGAATAAAACTTAAAGTAGAAAATCACGTGTATTTTCCAAAAATCTTGTCAGGAAAACCACTGAACATCTCATTTCGGAGATGTGAGCTTTTCTTGGGTTTTATGTAATATAACACCCAGTATATTTTTACATCATCTGAAAGGCCGTAAAAAAAGCTTTTCAATAATATATAAAACATAGTATTTATCTCACAAACTGTTTATCCTATTTACTCCATATTTACAATGTATGAAATTAGCAAAATGGAAAACAAAAGTATGTCATTTAAAATAAACAATACGTTAGTTCTGTCAAGACATGTGTTAGTAATTAATTTTTGTTTTGTTTTAAATAAAATGGAAAATTTCAATGATTGATATACAATGTGTCCCACTTTCCACGGTAACACATTCGTAGCTAAGTTATTAGTCATCCAATTTCAACCAAATCTGGACCAGTATCAAAGACTTTTACTATGTCTTTCGTCTTTCTTGAGTAAAAAAAAATGTATTTCAGTCAATGACGTGCATTTTTATTGAGAATGGTACTCAGAATGGATTTTTTGTGAGGCCATAATAGCCATTTTTTCATCTTCATCTTTACACCGACGCAATTCAAACATTAGTATCATGTTTCCTCATCTAATCCACGAACTCTGACATTAAACTCGGAATTCTGAGATTAAAGTCAGAATTCCGAAATTAAAATCGGAATTCCGAGATTAAAGTCGGAATTCCGAGTTTAAAGTCAGAATTCCGAGTTTAAAGTCGGAATTCCGAGATTAAACTCGAAATTAAAAAAAAAAGTATTTCAGTGGCCCTTCTACACCTTCATAAGAACGCATTCTTTTAAAAATTTGAATATAAAGTAAGTACCTAAGTCAAATATTTTGGTGTACTGGTGTACTGGTTTTGGTGTACTGTAAATTACGTGGACCTGTAGATCTTCCCTCAAAAAAATTGTACTGGTATACAGTAATGCATATATAAGAAAATGTTGAATCGCATTGCTACATTTCGAAATATTTTTAAAAAATTCATAATCTTTGTAGGTTTTTCTCATCATTTTCACATTTTAATGCTTCGCGAAATATATTTTTTTATTGGCCAAATTGAATAAAAATGTGAGAGAAGTTGTGAACACATTAACAATGATGTAAATGTCAAAATTTGTCAGGGCCTGTTATGTATTTAGGTTTGTCCTTCTTTGGGGAATTCAATTTATGTAAATAAATATTATTATTATTACATAACAAACATTGACAACAGAAGTAAATCCAAATAACGTGTATACAAATGAAATTTTAATTAGGGTATAAATGTCGAAATGTATATCGATGCTTGTTCATAAAAGCAAAATATAATTATTTATAATTGTGTTTATGGACTTACGTCTTGAGTTGTACCCTACCCTAGTCGATTTTGTTTATATAGGTACACATAAGAAAATATAATAATTCTATTTTGTACCAACAGTCAACAAGCAAGAAAATTTTAAAAACTCTTTTTTAATTTAAAGAACTCATATGAAAACTGAAGCGCTTTTTGTTTTCTCTAAAAGGTAGTATTAATTAAGACAAAAATGGCCCAATAAAAAATTCAAAGGAATTAGAATTAATACTTTTTATATCACTTTCAGAACCACTAACATCCACAGAGAGCTTTACTATATTTCTACCTGGCTAAAAATAGATTCATTTTCAGCATTCAGCAGATAGGTATTGATCACGACTGAAAGGCACTCCCTAAACTAAACTCCTCCAACTGAAAACCCGCCTACAACTCCGCCCATTCTAAAGTTCGATCGAACTTCCAAAAGTTCACGAAAAGGTCACTAGTATTTTATTTGACTAATGTCTAACTTGAGAACAGCTTAGTAGAGATACCTCCTAGATAAAAATAAAAGAACGATTGGCAGTTCCAGACTCTGGCAAACTTTTTTGTACCACGCTTTTAACATTTAAAATACGAAAAATTTATTTTCTTGTATACTTTGAACGATAGTCATGGTAGGATAATTTTATGAATAATATAAGTATATTGGAAGTATGAAGTAAAATATGTATTAAAACGACGTCATTCTAGAAATGCGTATATTATTTTATTGATTTATATTTTGCTACTATAAATCAAGCCTAAAAATGCTTCTAATAATTACATATAATATGTTTGTGTATGCTATGTCAAGACATTGTACATTAATATTTTATTCTCATGCACATTAGTAACCATGATTTTAAATTTTTATATAGATCAATAGCAATATACTTTATTAAACATTTTTCTTTAATGTATAACAGTAAAGTGAGTCAAGAGAAATAGTTTCCAGTGTTTTTTAATTAAACAAAACTGTATATAAAATAATTCTTTAAATAAGGAAAAAAGTTGTTGTAGGTATGTGTATTTAACAAAACATAACAAATTTAATAATTAAAACAAAATAAAACAAAATTAGTAACAGAAAATTATGAACTTAGAAAATATGGACAATGTATAGATACAGTTTTCATTAATTACAAAAATTGATGTCGACTGAACTTTTTTCAACATAAAATAATTAGCTAATGCTATTAGCTATTCACCTCCAAGTTATTAACTATGGTAGGTAAGATCAAGTTAACGCTTTTTGGCTACTTTAACAGAAAAATGCAAAATAGTCTCAATATTTTTAATTTAAAACATAGCAAGCGCTCTTTTGCATCTGGCTTACTTTTGGGGCCGTACTAGGAGATAGGTGGAAAGGATGAGTTATCCTTACTTTAAAAGTTTCTTTTACTACAGTTTTGTAGAAGAGAGCTGGCCCTTACTGGTGCCCTTTAAATTAAAGCTGTACAAACTCCTAATTTTATGTTCCTACCGAATTTAGAGGCTTATTTTTTAATATTTCTCAATGATTTTCAAACCAATGGAAAGTTTATTCTCTCTCTCTAGATTCTGGTGCTGCCGGTACCGTTTTGAGTTTACAAGTGCATGTCTCGAAGTTATATATTTACATCATGCATACTTAAACTAAATTATCACCTAATAACTCTCACAATATCAACCTACATTCCATTCTAACCCCGCTTTGCTAAACTACTTACAGTTTCCGGTACATTTTTTAATTTTACGCTTGCAAAATATATTTTCGAAAGTTATATTAGGACAAAGATTTATAGTTATTAACTTATTAGGATAAACGCATTATTCGTCAAATCCCAACCAAAATCAATTGGATTGAGAATTTCTGGATTTATCGCAGTCGCACTTTCCCAAAGAATTATTTGGTACGCAGCTCTCAAAATGTATCGATAAAAAAAAAACTTCGGTAGGTGATAAATTTTTCATACTAGACTTACATGTGTGAAATAACTTTGCGCGCAATTTATTCAAATTCCCTGTAAATGATGGCCGACTGTACAAAATTCTGACAAAATATCGGGCCGAATTTTTAAATGGAATTAAAATATTCATGTAATATTGGCGGTAATTTAGTAAGTTGTAGTTCTTTATCTCCTGTATGCGTTAAACATTTTATAATGTTGAATTTTCATTCTTTAAGTAGAAACCTATCACAGCTAGTCAAAGCACAAATACGCAAAAAAATATATTACCCAAATTCCTCCATAGTTAATTTTCGCGTAACATGATGAATAGTTATATAAGGCCATTTAACAAATGCATTCACAAAAACGGACTATTTGTGAAGTCCCCGTCCCCCGTTAATAGGATGTTCATTTGCAGACTCCCCTTACCCATTATACTTTTTTTAAACTAGTTTGTCATGAAAGAACGAACTTAAAATAATTTCCAATGAAATAATTTTTTTTTGTCAGAATATTGGAATGTATATAGATTGATATTGTGAGAGTCAATTATTTGGTACCAATTTAGTCTAAATATGCATAATGTATATATAAGTATAACTTCGGTATTGTTATTTTTCATGCAGAAAAAGCTAATTTAAATTCATTTAGTTGTACGTTGTTTTCTGTAGCTCATGAATATTTTAAGTTAAAATTTATAACGTAATAATTTCTGTTCGCAAGTAAATTACTCTTTAGTTTTTTCTGTTTATTTTTCATGATGGCAAATTTTACGTACAAAAAGTAAGCATAATAAGAATGTTTTGTAAATGTTTTGCAATCATAGTATATTGTAGTGCAAGTAGTGAACGACCAGAGCGCGCGAGACGTGCACTTATAAACTCAAAATAGTAGCGGAAACAACGGAGCGCTGTACTAAATTATTATACCCTTTACAGCAGTAAAGCAATGCAGATAATTATTTCACTCACAATAGCTCCCTCGTTTTCTGCAGATTTCATATCACAGAAGTATGCATCTATCTGCAATAGTTTTTAAAACGCCTCGATGCTGAAATATACACTGCACTATTCTGGTATGTTTCGTTTAAACAATTTTTGTAGCATTTGTTTACAACAATTTCGAGAATAATGGGGCAAACAAGTGTCACCATGATAACAGTTGTAAACAATATTTAATGTCAAATAATGCCTTTTTCTTGATGCATTGACCAAAACAAATATCGTTTCTTTAAGTTAAGAGAAGAACAAATAAAAGAGGGTGGGCCATATCTCAGTGTCACTCGGTGCATCTCAAACTTGACCAGCTTAACTGTAAATATAATCTGCGTATACAAAGCTCGTGGGGGCAATAAATTAGTGATGTCATTTTTTCCAACTTGTGAATGTATGATCCAAAACAAAAAGTACAGAAAATAAGCTAAATGCCAAGGACACATGAAAATCTGTAATAATTTATGTTAATTTTTGGGAAAATACCATTTAATAAGCTAAAGAATTCCGATATTTTGGAGGTCTTAGATATAATAAATCCGGACTTAAAAAACAATCTGATATATTTACCTTTATGCAAAATGGATTTATTAGCAACTATGTGATAATGTTTCAATGTATTTGTTACTTTATATTATTATTATTTGTTTTTTACTGAAGAGAATTTTTCTATTTTGGAATTATGACCCCATTTAGCATCACCGCTCCACTGCTGTTGTATACAGTGTGACCCATTTCAAGTGGACACACCTTCGTAACTCAGTTATTGGTCATCCAATTTCAACCAAATTTTGATCGGTATCAAAGACCTTCACTATATCCTTTTTGAGTAAACAAAACTTATTTCAGTCATTGGCGTGCATTTTTATTAAGAAAAAAAGGTCGATTTTTCGAGAAGTCGTATTAGGAATTTTTTTGTCGAAAAACTAATGCAATGTTATTGATCAGCATGCTGTAGCCCCCCTATATTCAGAATTGAATAACATTTTCATGTTTGCTTTTCGAATTACGGCTCCCTTAAAATTACCTATTTTAAACATTAAATAATCACTAAATTGGTAACGAATTTTTTTTTTTTTTTTGGAAAAAAGTCATTCTTTATTTTCTCTTTAAATTCATTTTTTCTACCACCTCATATCACCGATAGTTTCAAATTCGGTAATCCTTAATGCCCGGATAATTTACGGCCCAAAATTTTTAGCAATTTTTCAGTAGGGTAGAAAATGTGAAAATGTGAATTTAAAGAGAACTTTTTTCGAAAAAAATTTCGTTACCAATTTATTGATTATTTAATGTTTGAAATAGGTAATTTTAAGGGGGCCGCAATTCGAAAATCAAAAATAAAAATGTTGTTAAATTCTAAATATAGCGGTTCTACAGCATGCTGATCAATAATATTGCATTAGTTTTTCAACAAAAAATGCCTAACATGACTTCTCGAAAAATCTACCCTTTTTTTCTTAATATTAATGCACGCCAATCACTGAAATAAGTTTTGTTTTACTCAAAAAGGATATAGTAAAAGTCTTCGATTCAAATTTGGTTGAAATGGGATGACCAATAACTGAGCTACGAAGATGTATTCACTTGAGATGGGTCACGCTGTATATACTTCTATTCACTTTAATATACGGATTTATTTCATTAAATTATTTTGTAAGACATGTATTGATATTTATGATTACTTTCTGATTTCATAGTTTTTTTATGACATAATAGCTGACAGTAAATGCAGAAAAATTAAAAGATTTCTTAAATAATGTCAACATTTTTGTCTATAATATATAATAAAAATAAAAAATATTAATGAGTTCAAATATAATTCAGTGACTATAGGCTAGAGTTTTTACAATGTTTTCCTAGCCTTGAATTTATATTATACTGTCTTATACGGGGTACAATATAACGTAAAATAGAGCTAACATTAAATCCGGTGTTATTGTAAAAGAATTTATTTATTAAGGGGCGCCAGCCGCGTTCTGCTCCGTTCTTCTACTCCCAAATGGGTTCGGGATAAGATGCACTTCCATAGATGAGTAATGGATCAAGGCTGCACTACCTTAGATCATTAACGACGTTCTCTCAGGACGTGATAGCTATTTTTTACTGTTGATTAGGGCTTTGACGCCTTCTGCTTAATTAAATTTTAGCATAAAAAAATCCCATTCGAAGATTTCTAGCCGACGAGATTGGAATTTGACGATATTTTAGTCAGCTTACGTGGTAACTAATGACCTGACGCCTTTTAGTTTCTAATATTTTTGCATAAAAAAATCCCATCGAAGATTTCTCTCCGACGGGATTGATTTTTGACATGTTTCTCACGTTTTTATCTGCTAATAACGGATTCTACACCTAGGGATTTCTGAGAAAAATGCATACAAAAATCCCTATTAAACCCTCGTAAGGCAACCAGAAGGTCGAGTCTAGTGGTGCCTTTAACTCGACGCATCCGGTATTCCAAACGACAGCTCTCAAGGGATGAGGACTAGCAACAAGTCTCAAGATCAATTAAGATGCAATTAGTTCAATGAATACCGTTTATTTAACAGATGTGTAATATACAAAATGGATCATGCAAAATTCTTATATTAAGAATCACGCCTGCCCAACTAAGGCAAATGGATTTTTAACCACACAAATGAGAGCGTACGCTAATAATCTATTTGGTAGAAAAGATTCATGCAAACCTTCCCAAAATCAAATATAAGCCTTTTTAGAAATGTCTGAGACTTTTTGTAATATGGTAATTATCGCTGACTGATTACAACATAAAAATGTTTTACTAAAAAAAAATTAGTTTCGCTAGAGACTACTTAGCTTTAAAGTTCTCGTAACGTGAGAGTTTACGTACTAAAACACATTCATGAGGATTTGCTACTACATAAGTTCGATAGCATTCGGTCAGTCCACAACTTACTTGCCCTTGATGTAGGTGTTCAATATAGTAAAAATGAGAGCGACCCACCCCCGAACGACTTTTAGGCAAAACGGACTTTTGAGTCCTTTGTGCACAAGGCGGTTTTCTCCATAACTTTTTTATTTGGAAAGCCTGCTATTGGCTTTCCTACCATCGTTTTGTATCGATTACCCAACGCACTCGACCAAATTGCAAGTCGCTGGGTGAATCCAGACTCGTTTTATGCGAGAAACCGGCCTTGTATATTTTCATTGATCCTGTGTCAATTTTTGCCCATAGGCGCTCCGTCGCCTTCGTCAAGTTCGTCAGTTTCGCCTTTGTGATCCATTACATCGATAAAATTTTACTGTCAGTCCTTTAAACAGGGTATATAATGACTGCACCTCCATAGTCAATGTCTTCGGCGGAGGAATAAAATTGGAAAATATTTTGAATATTTTCCAAGTACTTTTTTGGCGTACTTTTAAAAAGGTATGTGATTTATTTTTCCATGACCACCATATGCTTTTACTCTCAATTCCTGGGCCAAAATATATTTTCCTAAGTAAAAATTCGGTGTTTCTTCGAATTCTTATCCGGTCCTGCCCAATGTCTTAATGGACTCATAGCGGTCCTTTTGGACTAAACTGTGGCTCTGAAGTCCCTCAGACTCTTGAAAATGTCCTTAAATGAAATTTTTGCCTAAGTCGAATTTCTATTTTGGATTCGACATTATCACATCACTAATCATTCCCAATAGAACTTGTATCATATTGAAAATTACTTAGAACTAGAACTTATTTAGGAGGATATTCCTATACATACCAATAAAAGTGCTCAAGGATGCATATGCGTAAATCACAATAGATTTGTTATTGTGACCAATTAAAACATATACAAAAATTATTAATTTGGGAATTTCCTTTATATAATGATACACATTAATCTATACTCCAATAGATTTCCAGTACAACCTGTAAACCCCATATATCCCATATATTGATCTGTTGGTTTCAATACTGTTTTCTATTAGAATTTGCAATATGGAAGTGAAAAATGAACAAAAAATGAATTTAAATGTATTTTTAACCGGCTTCAATACATAATAATGTAATAAGATTGAAACTGGGCGGCGGTGAACGGAAGGGGGCCATTTTATATGAAAATTTGGGCCCCCTTGTTCACGAATGAAATATGGGTCAAATAAAAGGCTGGGAATTACTGATCAAAAATGAATGGGCACTTTTTTGTAGGACGCCGCCGAAAAATTGAACAGTCGAGTTTATATTAGCTTCTTCTCGCTACTTATAATAAATTAAGTAGATCATTGCTCCAAGACCATTTTTGGATCCACCTTCTCGGTTAAGGCTCCTATATATCTTAATTCTTACGTAGTCCTCATGCAATCCCGACCTTCACGAAGCAAGAAGTCCTTCGTTTATATACTGTTAGATCGAGATAAAAATCATGTAAATGCGATCGCAAGCCATTGCTGCCAATGCCAGAATGGTCTGCGCACGCGCACATGTTGTTGTGCTTACGTCTTCACTGTTTTATGGTACCTATGCTACGGAAAGCATTTTGAAACTCTTCCTTTGCCAGATAGCTTCTTGGATGGCATTACCGTTTCAGTTGATAGTAGCGTTTCCGATTGAACGAAACCTGTGCTACAGTTGATATAAGGTAAGTCCTATAGCATCGCTCAGCTATATCTTTCTCATTTTCCAACTTTTATTATCTGCACACAAGCTGTGGAATTATCACTATTTCATTACTATACAAAGGGGCCCAATTTGATTCCTCTCATTCATTAGTTAATTTTCTCACCACAAGATTTTTGTAGTATTTTTACAGTCTTCGTAAAATATCAGATAAAACCTAGGTAATTGACCGCCGACTGATCATTTTACTTCCACGTCCAGTGGAAGTATAGTAACGACAAAAAAATTTTTAAAAATTTTTATTGTCCAAATAGGCTTAAAATGTCATGAAACGTCGAGATTTTAAGTTTGAGCGAAAAAAAATTTCTGTCTGTCGGTCTGTCGGTCTGTCGGTCTGTCGGTCTGTCGGTCTGTCGGTCTGTCTGTCTGTCGGTCTGTCTGTCTGTCGGTCTGCCTGTCTGTCTGTCTGTCTGTCTGTCTGTCTGTCTGTAACTTTTTTTTGTGCGCACGTTTACTCTGGAACCGTTTGAGATATTGACTTGAAATTTGGTACACATATGTACTTTAACGAGATCTAGAACTAGATTATATTTTCATCTTGTTCCGTCGAAGGGTTGGGGGGTAAATTGGGGTAAATTTGGGGTAAATGGGTAAATCAAGCAAGTAAGAGTCCATGAAATTGGTATTTAGTATATACAAGAGAAGCTGATGTCTCAAAAAAATTTTTGGCATTAGCCACCCCCATTACCACCCCCACCTCCTTATTAAAGGGGATGAAAAAAAAATGTGATTTAGTGCATGTACAGGAACCAGAAACCTCAAAATATTTTTTTACTTCATCCACCCCCCACTACCACCCCCCTATCACCACCCCCACCCCACTACCGATGTGGGGTATCGTTTTATGGGTTTTTGGGGTAGAGGATTTCAAATATTATATTATTAAAGTTTCATAAACAATTATTTTCACATACAAAGTTTTTTCGTTGTGAGTGACTTGGATAGAGAATCTGGATGTGGAAGTAGTGATTCCTTGGGCAGCGGTTTTTACTGAACTTTTTTTTGAAGACGTTTAGTTAAAAAAAAGGCTTTCCATTGTTTTAATAGCGTTGAGAACTGCTAACCTATACCTATATCTAGTGTGACACACTTAAGATGAAGACACCTCTGTACTTAATTTATTTTTAGAGGTAGAGATTTAAATTTTGGTACAGAGGTAAAATTTTACGAGCTCCATTTCTTAGAGTACTTAACTCAAATGACACCTACTGTGACTTCGTGAATAGGACAGATTCTCAATATTTTACGTTAGAAATATCGAAAAAAGTTACTAGAAAGAGTTGTTCAGAATCTTATTTTAATCTTGGATACCGAGTTTCGAGACAAAATTCGAATTTTGTAATTTTTCGTCATTTTCACTGGGAAGTTCGAAGTTTTTTATAAGTTCTCATTAGCAAGCCATGGAAACAAATGAGTAGTTTCTTCTAATGTCAGTTTGAAGTTAATTGCGTTCGTATACGAACAAAATGCCACTTGTACGTCTCAATTTAAAACAAAAAATTAAAATAATTAAATTATTTGGTGATGGTGCTCGAACAAGCAGAGAAATTGCGAAATAATTCAACGTAAGACATCCGCAGAGAAATCCTGTTCAACATAGAAATGCAGCAGCCATAAATGCACGTTTTAATCGAAGACATAATGATGATAATGTTTTCATAGCTTCAACTCGTGCCAATCTCCATGAGTTTACGGCAAAGAACTGCACAATTGAACGTGAGTAGAGAAAAAGTTTGAAGGTGGTGCCCTGTTCGTCACAAAATAAGGCCATTTGGGCTACCTTGAGAGAAGGTGACGAAATTCGACAATTCAATTATTGCCTTTGGGTCCAAGGAAATTTTTTAAATAATAGAATTTTTTGAAGAAAGTTATGTTTACTGATGAGGGTAGATTTACTACCAATGGGGTGATATGTTTTCAAAATTGCAGATACTGGTTTACAGAAAATCCTCACTGGGTTATCAATTAGAAGAACTAATATTCACAAAAAGTTAACGTATCATGTGGTATTTTAGGTGATACAATAATTGGTCCCTTTTTCTTCTACAACACCGTAAACTCTGAACGATTGCTAATTTTTTTAACAATGATATTATTGAAAATTTACTCATCAATGTGCGACAAGAAATATACATCCAATTAGATCGTGCAGCTATACATAGTTTTCGGTTAATTTGAGAATGGTTGACTCAACATTTTCTATTACGTTGGATAGACAGAAATAGTCAATTTGAATCGTGACCTCCTCGCTCTCCTGGCATCACACCTTTAGATTCTGGTCCATAAATCAAGACCTCGAAGTCGAAGATCTTTGTGAGATAATAACGCAGCCTGAAATAAGAACTCAGGACTCACTTCCATGGTTTGCTAGTGAAAACTGATAAAAAATTCGAACTTCTACTATCTGTGGTGTGTTTATGTTTATGTTTATGATAAAAAATTCGAACTTCCGGGTGAAAATGACAAAAAAACTTCAAAATTCGAATTTTGTCTCAAAACTCTTTATCCAAGGTTAAAATAAGATTCTGAACAACTATTTCTGGTAACTTTTTTCGATATATCCAACGAGATGCAGACTATTGAAAATCAGTCCTATGTACGAAGTCGCAGTAGGCTGGGGCTGACTTTCGAGTTGAATACTCTAAGAAACACAGCTGCAAAGTTCTACTTCTGTATCAAAATTGAAATTTCTACTTCAAAAATAAATTAAATACAGAGGTGTTTTTACCTAAAATGTCCCAACGACCCCGTAGGCGGAGGGATATTACCTAAAAGCAACGTGCTTGAGGAAGTTATGATAAAATTATTTATTAAAAACACAATTATTAAAAGAGCTATTTGTAAAATTAATTGTAGATGCGCATGACGTATTCGTTTCCATTATTGAAGAGGTGGGTTTCCACGCATATTGTTAATTATTTCATTATGGTGTGACATTGTCAAAAAATAAATTTTAACTTATTGAACTGTCAAACTGCGTGACAAGTGATAGTTGTCCTAGGGAGGTTATCAGCTATAATATCCCTAGGACATTGATAATGTACGAGATAATTGACAATCGAAAGCACGTTGCTTGGTAATAGCCCGACGCCGAAGTCGGAGGGTTATTATCAAGCAACGTGCTTGAGATTGAAATTATGCGGCATTTGTCAATGTCTGAGGGATATTCGGTCAGAAAATTAAAAAAAATAAATAAAATCAAAAAGTCGCAACACAACAAAACAATTATTTATTTATTAAAAGTATAGTTGGTAAAGGTACAGTTACTAAAATTTAACGCAGCATTAGATTGGTTAAAGTTAAATAATTTTATTGTCATAATGACTGAAAATTTCCCTGGATGGTGTTATCAGTGTAATGTTAAAATGATTGGGTGATTTTTGTCACATGACAAGAAATAACGAAATTTAATTAGTTGTTCGAACTGTCAAAAAATTTTCAGTGTAATGTTGTTCTGATTGATTGTTTCCGCACACGTGATTAGAAATGGGCAAAAACTGGATTTGTATTTGAGCAAAAAATGTGTCATACTGTATAAAACGCGATGCTGATCATCAATATTCATTTAATGAAAATTTCATTAGAGTTGATTTTTTTGACGGTAGTATATTTTTTGATCGACAATGGCGGAAGGCGAAGGAAATATTGTGAGCTCCTCTGCTTGTAAAAAGTGCAAAGTTAAACCAGCTAATGGTTTAAAATCTGTAAACTGTGATACAAACTACCGTTTAAGTTAGGCAAAGAAATTGAATGTAAAATTCATGGACGATAATAAAATAATGTGCACCAGCTGTTGTGAAAATACTTCCAAAAACTCTGTTAATAACGTAGTATTCTTTGATGCTATTAGTAACATTTCTGGTAAGCAGAAAAAGTGGATATTCATAATTTTTAATTATGGCACTAATAAAAAAGACATAATTCGTGAATTGCATGACAAAATTCAGTTAAAAAAAAAACAAATTGAGTTATTAGATTATTTCTATAGTATATCCATCAGTTCTATAACGTGCAAAAAGCAGAGCAAGTACCGCCACAAGAAAATAAACAAAAAATTACTAAACCAGGTGAGAATTAAAACACTACACAAGTTGTTTCAAAAAACGACACCGCATCTCGTGAATCATCAAATAAATGTAAAAAACAAAAACAATGACTCTTCTAATAGAATCGGTAACATAAAGAAAAATGACGTTTCGGCAGCTTTTATGCAAGTTGAGAACCAAGTAAAGTTTAATAAATTTATTAACATAAATACTTAATGACAAAGTTAATATGCAGTCTAATTCATCCTAAGAAAATAACAATGAATGGGTACAAGTTGTAAATGAAAAGGAGAAAACAATAAAAAAGCGTCAGTTAACAGTAGTTGGAAATAATAAAATGTATCAGAGGCAAAGGGAGTACCCAGACTGACTGATCTACATGTATACCAGGTGGATCCGAAAACAACGTGCTCAGAGTTGACCCAAATCCTGAAGTAAAATGTGAAGCCACAACGCCAAAATTTACTACTATATCCTAATCTGTAGCCTTTTGGTGCCTGTATAAGTCGTTTTTACACCTTCGCAAGAAAGATTCCCATAACGCAATGTTTAACTCCAATAAATTTTTTTAAACGTAAACACTTTAAGCTTATATAAGATGAATATGTTACTAGAAGATATTTCTAATTATCCTAATTTGGATACTAGGTACTAATTTTATCTAATAACCAAAAAGGATTCCGCTCTGGAGTGTCTACCATAATGGCTACACATTCTTTTACGGCGAAGTTATTAGATGTATTGATGCAGGCGAATGCCCTGTTGGAGTTTCTGTGACTTCACTGACTGCGTAGATCATGACCATTTACTCAATAAACTTTACGATTACCTCTTACGGGGTGTTCCTTTGAGTTGGATATCTATCTTCTTTTATACAATTTCGGAAACAATATGTTTCTATACAATGTAGTAGTCACGATTCCGTAAAAGGTTTAATCCTGATCTTTAGTAGACATGGTCGTACCGCAATGCTCCGTCCTGGGCCCTGTGCTATTTGTCTTATATGTAAACTCATTAGAGCCTGTATTAGATAAAACTTTTTTCGTTATGTATGCTGAAGATTTGTCCTTAATTATCAGTAGAGTGTTTATACCGGAGCTGAGCCTCCCCCCACCACTTTTCGTGACGTCATGGGTGGTGGGGGTAATTAGTATGGTGGGGGGTAATTACTGTGGTAGGGGGTAATTACTGTGGTGGAGGTAATTGGTGTGGTGGTGGGGGGTAATTAGGGTTAGTAAATTATATGGTGGGGGAAATTATTGTGGTGGGGTGGATCTATTACTATAAATGGGGTGCGACAGTATCACAAACATTAAATCCACATCTGATTACTCAAGAGTTAACAAGTGAGTGTAGCACAACCACCTCAATTATTTCAAGTGAGCAATATTTTTTATATTACTTTTTACGACTCTTTCACTGTAGACACCCATTTTAACTATGGCAATTTCGGAACTAGACTTATTAGCACTTAATGCGATGATAAGTGAAAGTAGTGAAGTTTTAGAGCAAAAGCCTATATCATCATTAATTAAAGACAAAGCATATGTCATAAAGAAAATGTCAGTGGTCAATACGCGGTTTGGAAAATCAATTATCGTAAATTTGTTTGAGGAAAGTACAATAACAACTTTCAAATCGTTTTTACCCAAACGAGTTGTAGAAAATATAAGTGAAGATGTAATCAATAAGATTAATTCATCTGGTGGTAAATACACACTAACATATTTAGGTCAGCGTCCACCGACGTACATCGGTGCAAAATCCAGTGCAATGATACGTTTTGGTGTTTAATTTATAAACAGCAATTGTATTAGTTACTTTTTAGTTCCTAGTTTTAATTTTCTACTAGACATAGAATATAGTTAGAAAGGGTAGTAGGAGTATTATAAAACACAATATTGTAGCTCATTTGAAAATATAAGAACGTTATTGTTTTGGTAAACGATAATAACTTGGTTTGCACAAAAATAGTTTCGTCAGTTTTTAAACTACGCTTGCACCTTGTGTAAGTAAGTGAATTGATTTAGTCTTTCTGTATGCATTTTAATATATTTGTTTGCTTTTAGTTCAACCATTACTAACAAAATATGTGGATGCAATATTCGGCACAAAGGTGGACATGGGCGGAAGACATTAATTCAGCCATTGATAGACTGTCTTGTCAACTGAGTGACCTAAGTATGGATTCTCTGCATGCTATAAACTATGATCTAAATTTCTGCTTCGATGCTGAACAAGTCGAACGTCTTAAGGCGGATTCTGAAATGTATAATACCGGCGCTAACCTGTGTGGCAAATATTCCAGCGGTATTTTAAATTTAGAAGAATTTTGTGAGCAAATGGTACAAATAGGTTTAAAACGTTTTCTATATGATATAGAAAAATATCTACCTAAAAAAATTATCGACAGATATCAACTCGACCTATCTGATGAAGAAGCTGTTGACAATTGAATTAGTAGTTAATCACTTATTGTTTTTTCATTTTGAAATATTTATAATAATTAGAATTATGTAACTATTGTAATTGATGATGTACATTAAAATGTATTATTGAACTATATTTATTTTATTGTAAGGGTAAAAAATGAAATAAATGAAACACACATTGCTAGATTATATTTTTTATTTTCCTATTTCTTGGATACATATCTAAAAAATATGTTATTAATACTAAATATGAATATACTTAAAGATATTTATTCAAATTTTATATCTAAATCTACAATACATTTATTAAGATAGTGAACATTTGCAAGAGCACAGTGACTATTGTTGGGCTGATAATGCTCCATACATCTTGGTACACTCAAAGATTTGAGACTAGGTATACAGGGGGAGCAGTCATCTAGGTCTATGATTTTATTCCATCTTAGATGATGCAGTAGAACGTTTTTCTTTAGTCTGCCTTTGCATAAAATTATAACATCCTGTGGTGATACATTACATCCATAATTATTAGCTGTATTTTGACAAAGCCGTAGAAGTATCATTGGAAATTCTGATAGTTGAATATATCCGTCACTCCATTTTACACCGCCATGATAGTAGTTCTGTAGCCATCGATATTGATTCTGTTCACCTCGGGTTAGTGATGAAAAAGGATATGGTGGCTTGAAAAAGTAATGTGCTTGCTGGTTAGTGTTACAGCACACCACAGCCAATTCCTTTACTGTAAACACATTCTCTTTATATTGAAATCCTTGTAAGTCAACAATCAAAGTAGGAAATTCCTTGCTTAAAGATGACATCACAAAAGAAAGTGTTATTTAGCGCCGGCAATTCCAGACTGAACTGAACCATCCAGTGCACTATATCTTAAATATGTATCGTGGAGTATAAGCGCATATACACGAGTTTGTGCGGGGAACTTCGTCTTTCGTGTTTCAAATTCTATTTTTATGTCTACAGTGGATGATTTAATTGCATCCGGTTGGCAGGAGCAATCTATGACAAATAATGGGGATTTTCTGAATTCTCCCAGATCCATCAATGGTTCAGCCATATCTCTGTAATAGTAACTACGTTGAAAGTTCTCGTATGCATAGTATGCTGCAGAGTCGAGTTTCTTACCGAAATCCAAATTCCAGCGCTCATATGGAAATACTTCAGAGTTCAGATATAGTCGAATATTATTAATATCTGCAGATATAAACTGTGTGACGTCCTTGGTTCTATCATTAGAATTGCCATTGTTTTGAAATCCGATAATGATGTATCGAGGTCTCTCAAGGCTGCTAGTGGTTTTGACAGCCCATATGTCAGACGATGTATCACGTAAAATAGGTAGCTCGTAGAGATCCCACATGCGGTAAGCCATCTTTACTATGGCATAATTACCGCCCTTATTAATTCTATTTAATAGTTTAAGTTTTTGTTTATCTTCAGGCACAATATGTTTTATCTTCCACTCAATTTTGCTAATTTCTAGATCTGCATCAACTTCACCAATGTAACTATCTTTAAAGGATCGAGCTATGATTAAAATTAATTCCTGCTTTGCATTTAAAACACCTTTTGTGTAATCTTCTGCAAAACCCATGATGTATTTAAGAGGCAGCCTACCACTGAATACGTGACTGGTAGTATCTAAAATTTCTTGCTTCTCTTGGGTCAGACCCCAACCTGCAGTTAAAAGTGATCGGAGATGTGTTTGTCCATATGATACCATAGTCTTCATTGTAGTAGTGATACCAGGCTTTCTAACGACAGCCACTTGTTCGCCACCCATTTCATATCTGATTTCCTCGAAGAGAAAGGCTAGTGCGTTATTGGATAAATAACACCGTTTGGTAACATCACTTGGAGTAAATTTTCCTTCTATGTAAATATAACTCTCTGTAATGTCGAGTATAAGGTCTTGAAAATTGATAGGAATGCGTATTTCATCCGAGTTATTATAATACGGTGATCCGTATGGTTTATACGTATGCTCATGTAAACTAGCAAGTGATTTATCAAACACGGGCTCGTCGAACACTTCAAGTTTTTCACTAGATGTAAAAGCTGCCATTATTATTTAATTTTCTCTCAGTTTTAATCCAATAGATTGAAGAAATGCACGGTCCTTAGCCGACAATCTATGTCTTAACTGTTTAAGAGGTATACGCTGAATGAATTGGTTTCTACAATCACTCTTCTTTTTATCGTTAAACACTTTATATCGGCAATGTGCCAATCGTTTCTAATTATATCGAAAGCCCATTTTTGCTCAGAATATTAAAATTGTTTCAATTCTAGCTTCACAATAATTTTTTCACCTCGAAAGTTAATTAAATCTCCATTGTCATCCAATATGTGCAGAGTAATGTTGTCGATAAACTGGCGTCCTTCTGGTCTAACAGGTAAATATATGATGTTAGCTGGCTCCTTAGTAAGTTTGTATCCAGGTTCAACATCAATATCAAACTCGAAGAGTGTGTGGGATTTTAGGGCATTCAGATACGCTCCGGAAATAATGTTGCAATTCACACGTACCATCCTTACTTTCATAATATCAACAGGGAGTGTTGATTCATGGCTCTGGTTTGGATGTAAGTATGTTGGTTCAAATCCCAACAGACTACCAATAGAGTTTGCTTGTGAAAAGTCAATTCCATATTTTGACCAAATTTCACACTTCAGCGTATTGTTGTTTGCTCGTAGCCGGAATAATTTTTCTTTTTCTTCCTCTGTATCAGCCGGTATAGCTTTCAGTATTGCTCGATATATTTCATCAATTTCATATGCTCCATATGGTATATGCTTGTATACGAGGGGTAGTTTTGGACGCTCTCTATAACAAAAACGATTGTTTGTCTCGTCTACATTAAAAATAGAGTTGTATGAATAAAATCCAATTAATCCCAGTCCATATCGACTACCCATATCTAGTTCAATGGGTGGATAAAATTCTGCACTGAGCACGCTTGAGCGGCTTGATAAAGTGAAGGTGTGTGACATGACTGATCTTTTTGGAGATTGCTGCATGAATTTATTGTGATTTACAGCAATTGTTGTGGATTAATCTTCTTTTTTTGGGGGGTGATGGAGATACATTTATGTCATTATTTGACACCACATTCACCTCGTCAACTTTACAGTAGCAGCAAAATATTTTTCGAGGTGGTGAGCCATCATTAACATCAATATTATTTTCATCATTAGAATAATGTTCTTGACAGTACTGATATTTTAAAATATCAATGTCATCCTGAAGGTGTGTAGGTAACTTATCCCAAACTAACGCAATTTCATTAGGGGCACACGCAATCATTACTTCTTTAGGCATATCTGAAAGTTGCTGTTTGCTCATCTTCAATAAGCTGCGTAGTCTAGAGAAAGCAATCAAGGAGTGGCCCATCCGTTTAATTGCTTCTCGATCCATTGATGGTGTTACAGATTCCATTTGAAGAGTTTTACTTAATTTTTTGAGGAAAGAAACTTTAAGCACAAATGACCACACCACACTGTGTTGAAATTTTGTTGGCGCTCATAATTATAGTAGATTTTATCTACAGACATTGAACCGTTGCGCAAGTACAGGACTAATTCTCTTGGTGGGGGTAAATCGCCAAAACTATCGAAATATGTGACTAAACTGCCGCGTTTTTTAAATGCCACCCAGTGTGTTCCAGGGCCATCTACACTATCCAAATTTATGATGACGGATTCATTATGACGTGGTCCAGAATTTGGTAGATTGTCACGCATAAATATACCTCGAAAGTATGGTACCTTCATCTTCTCAGCATAATATTTAAGATCGATGTCAGTAAGAGGTTTTCGAGGTAGGGTGTCTAGTAGTTTTTTGAACTTTGTGGTTTTAAATAAAGACCCAGTCCTTTACGATACGGTTTCAAATATAATCCTTTGCCACTTTTTCCTAGAGCAATCGCTTCCATGTGTCTATTGTGACGATTTTTTTCGGCCAATTCCTCTCTGCTTGTTTTAACATCATTTACAGCTTTGGCTATACCAGCTGCACTTCCAGCCAAACTACCTAACGCTGATAATCCAGCAAAAATAGGTATTAAAGGTAGAATTCCACCAACTTTCGGAATCGGTATTATGCGAGGTGTACGAATATTGCGTTTTCCACCAGCCGCCCTCATATGACGCCGTGCTGCTTGAAGCGCCATTTGAGCAATTTTTTTTGTATCATTAGCAATAGAGCGCTTGCCACCGGCCTTGCGTAGATCATCACGTACCTTGCGCACTATTCCAGCACCGAACGCTACATTTTTAACGTTCTTCCTGTTTTTTTTCTTCTTTTTAATCATATTTTTTCTTTTTGTAGTACGAGATGTTGACCTATATCCCATACCGAGACGTTGTTTCCCCTTCATTATGGTGGTAGCTAACCACGCTGCAGCCTTTTCTTTTATACCTGCGTCTTTGGATTTAACTCGTTTCCAAGCAGCTTGTTCAAGCTGATAGTCTGCTTTGTGTCGGGCAGCTAAATCGTTCGTTTTTTGATCGTATGCAATATCGTGTTGCTTGCATGCAGAGTCCAACTTATTTATACCTGGATCACCTCGCGCTAATCTTTTTTGTAATTTAGTACCGGGGCCACAGTACTGATAACCTCCCGGTAAATGCAGTTCAAATGGAAGCTTATTTATTAGGGAATTTACTACTCCTTTACCAGCCTTTAACCGATGGCGGTTTTTACTTGTGTGCTGTTTGACTGACAACATTTAAATAACAATTGTAATGCATACATCTATTTATATAGTCTTCAACCGTGCTACAATGCGTATTGTGAAGCAGAGACAGAAGTTTGCTGTAGACAATTTAGACGAAAAAGTTGGATGTGGGTTACAAGTCGAATCGCGCCATGGACCATTACTTCCCTCAACTATTCGTGGGCTATTAATCGGCCCAAGTGCCTGTGGAAAGACAAATTTACTGATATCTCTGCTTACTCACCCACTTGGACTTCGTTTTGCAAACATTTACCTATATTCAAAGTCTCTATATCAACCCAAGTACGAGTATTTGCGCAAGATATTAGAGCCTATTAAGGGACTAGGATTTTACACCTTCAGTAATAATGCGGATATAGTGCAGCCATCTGATGCTAAACTTGATTCTATATTTATATTTGATGATGTTATATGTGAAAAACAAGATGTAATTCGTGCGTTTTTCTCAATGGGTCGCCATAGAAATGTAGATTGTTTTTATCTGGCACAAACATATTCTCGCGTGCCAAAGCAGTTAGTAAGAGACAACGCAAATTTTATAGCATTGTTCAAGCAGGATGACATGAATTTACACCACATTTTCTCTGATCATGTCTCGCCGGACGTATCTTTTAAGAAATTTCAAGAAATGTGTGCAGAATGTTGGAAAGAAAGATATGGGTTTCTTGTAATTGACAAAGATAGAGAAGTAAACGAGGGTAGATACAGGAAAGGACTTGATAGTTTCATATATCCATAAAGAATTGTAATTAGGACTTCAATCGATCTGCAGACAGCGTCGGTATTACATCGGCGAAATTAAGCAGAAAGCTAATATGGATAGAGATGTGGGAGCTGAAATAAGTCTGAAACGTCAATTAGTTGAGGCTACCGACTCCGTACGTAAGAAATTCAATTCTCTCAAGAATAGAGATGCTGAGAATAAATTAACGTTGGAGAAGATATATGAACCTATAACCACACCTTTAAAAGACTTATCATCCGCTTCAAAGGTAAAATCACAAAATAATGTGCCAACACAGACACAAACACCAGGGGGTGCAAGAGCTAGTACCAGTGCATTTAAAGCAGCATCTGAAACTAGTGATGAAGATGATGAGAATAATGCAAGTCAAGCATATTTTATGGAGACACCACCGAGATCATCGTTAATGAGTACCCCAGGTTCAGAAAGTATCCTTAGCAGTGCAGAAAAAGAGGGTGATGTGATCAAACAACATGTAGAAAATGTAAAGTCTGGTAATCATAAATATGATAGCGTATACGGTGTGCGTCTAGATCCCAACACAGATAAACTACTAATAGGTAATAGCGAAATACGCTTTTCTGGTGGAAATATTACCTTGTGGCGTGGTAATAAGCGAGTGGGAAAGTATCCTGGCAGTTCTAAGTTGTATGATGTAATATTTATGAAATATCCATCACTTCTACGTAGTGATGAAACTTTTATTGGAGATGAGCGTGAAATATATCGGCAAATATTAAATAAGACAAAAGCACCGTATAACCGCTATGATACAAGTCTGGGTTTGAAAGTAAAGAAATGGAAGGAATTCAGTGAAATTATAAAACCACTGTTATCTCCTACAGTAACGACGAGATCTAGAATAGGTTCGGGTATGCCTATTAAGAAATTATACAATAGTAGAGGTGTGGATTATGTTTATTGGAATAAACCGAAAGAGTTGGTGGATCGTCTACGTCTGCTGTATAGTTCAAAAATGGCAGGTAACAGTGGTGTTAACAATGAAATAGTTAGTTTGTTGGAGGAAATGAGAGAAGAAAAAATAATCTATTAGCGAAATTAAATTTAATTCCAGTAAGAAGTGTCAACGTAGGAAGTAATAATTTAAATAAAAAAAAAGAAAAATTGATTTTATTAAATTTTCTTGTGAATATATCTAATTGGGAAGTATAATATATTGTGAAATACTTAAATCAGATCAGATGTAATCAGAAATGCTACCTGTTCACAACACAATTGACAAGTTTGGACGTAGAAGAGGCGGCGCTAATAAATCATTAGTCGTACGCGGTCCACCAGGTCTTGGCTTTAACCTCACCACAGATAATCACTTTGATATCCAGAATAAACGTTTAAAGAACATTGGAGAACCGGTAGATAGTAAGGATGGTGTAACACGTAACTATGTTGAAAACCGATTTGCTACATTCTTTGCAGACATCCACAAGGCTATGGATGAGATCAGTGACTTAATTATTGCAGCAATGAAAAATTATGTCAATAGTCAATCTGACTTAAGTAGTGTAGCTATGAAAAAGTATGTTAATGAGCAAATGCATAAAGTTAATGATCAAGCTGGCTTAGTTAGTGGTGCTGTGAGAAAGTACGTTGATGATAAAATGCAAAGAAAAAAAGAAGAAGTTATTGCAGCAATGAAAAAGTATGTTAATGAACAAATACAAAAAGATACTGATAAAAAACATAAAGAAGTTGAAAATGCAGTTTCTCTAAACACTAAACAGATTAATAATTTAATTGAGAAACTTGTTAAATTAGAAGAATTAACTTATTAGAAATTAGTCTGTCTGCAAACATCTATCAGTTAGGTGTATCTTTCGCATTGGAGCCAAGAAGTTATCATGGAAATTAGTAGAACAAAAAGGGGTATTGTGGAGGAGCTGCACAGATTACCCCGTAAAAATTTTCGTAGAAGAAGAACAATCATCAAGGGTTACGGTGATTTATGGCAAATTGATTTGGCTGAAATGCAACCACATGCTAATGAGAATAAAGGTTATCGATATATTCTCGTAGTGATTGACTGCTACTCAAAATATGTGTGGACAAGACCCTTAAGAAATAAAACGGCAATTGAAATTACGAAGGGCATGAGAAGCATTTTGCAAAAATCAAACTACACACCTAAGAATATTCAAAGCGACCAGGGTACCGAATTCTACAACAAACACTTTTCCACTTTAATGAAGAAGCATTCCATTAATCATTACTCGACGTATAGTACAAAGAAAGCAGCAGTTGTGGAGAGAGTGATAAGGACATTGAAAAATTGGTTATATAAAGAATTCTCAGCTAGAGGTAAATACAAATGGTTCGACATTCTAGCCAACATTACAAATATGTACAACAACAAAGTACATCGTACGATTGGTATGAAGCCTGCTGATGTAAAACCAACCACAAAATTGAGTGTTTATGACAATATTAGGATTGCTTTAAAACCTAAGTTTCATGTTGGTGACGTAGTCCGAATAAGTGCATACAAAGGTGTATTTGAGAAAGGTTTTACAGTCAATTTTTCAACTGAACTTTTTAAAATTGTGAAAATAAACATAACTAACCCAACAACTTATCAGCTTCAAGATATGAATGCCCAACCAATTAAAGGATGTTTTTATGAAATGGAGTTACAAAAAACTAAATATCCCGATATATATCTAGTGGAGAAGGTGTTAAGGAAAAAAAGAAACAGAATATTTGTTAAATGGATGGGACTTTCCAAAGAACACAACTCTTGGATTGACAAAAAGGATGTTGTGTAATTTATTAAATTTTGAATAATGTAAAATATACATAACCAATATATTTACTTGTGTATCAGTAATATAGAAATAAAATATGTATACGACATTAATGTGTTTTATTTAAATGTCTAAAATTCATTATTGAATAGCTTTATTTCACTGTAATATTATTTACATTTTATATTTCAGTAAGTTAATAGAAGAAAAAAAAAACAAATTAATTTAAATATATTTTATTGACAAAATATAAATTATTCTAAATCCAAATACAATAAAGAAAGAAATTTTACATCTTCATAAAATTCCATGCCTTAATTCCATGAAATAATCTCATGCCTTAACAACTGGATTTCTTGATTAACACACCAGCATTTTCTTTCGTGATGCACAAAATTCCCATAAAAATGACCAACATTCTCGCACAATATTTTACCTCCTCTACACATCCTACACACATTGTTCCAACAATCGTCTTTGTATCTATCACAAGAGAGACACCGCTGCCTTAATGGATGTTCCACCTTGCACACATCACAAACATCTCTGATTACTCCGAAATTGGTGCGAGTTAACAGCTGCAGACACTTGCGGCATTCATTTTCTTGGCGCTCGCCTGAATCTCTTCCTTGAACCCCTTGGCTTTTCTTAATTGGCACAGGATTCGCATCTCTACATTTTCTACATAATCCCGTACATGAATTTATGTACTCCTTCGGCCAGGACACGTAACAATTATGACACACAATTTGGTTATGCGTACTATATGGGTATGCAGCGATGGTTGGTTTGGATTCCCATTCTTTTGGAAAAGGCATTTTAACACTTGTTAATACTTTATAGTATATGCAGTACGAAAGCAGAAAAATAACTGTGCTCCTCTTCGTATTCATTCGCATTTAAGTAATGTTGAGGGTGCTGATGTCATCCAAGGTGTGGGGGTCATGACGTCACCGGTTGCATATAAATAAGGAGGAGACTTGATACGATTCAGTTGATTTTCGACACTCTACGTTTACGAACTAATTTTTTACTCTTATAATGGCTGCTGTTCCTAATTTTATGATGGGTGTACCCAGAGGATGTGCCAATCTAGAATTTTTGGATTGGTTGGCGGAAGTGGACGGCATTAACAATATGTGGAACGACCATGAAGGAGACGCCGATATAGCTGCCGAAGGGGATGTTGTTGGAGCCGGAGTGGAAGTTGTTGACGTCGAAGAGGGTGTTCTTCCAGGAGACGTGGACGGTGAGGAAGGTGATGATGCTGTCGTACTGGAACAAGTCGAACTTGATACTGCTGACGATGGCATAGTTGCAGACGCATCAGACGATGAAGAAGAAATGGAGCTCACCGATAAGTATCTCCTAAGAGGACACCACCCCAGGAATGAAATATTCTGCACCACTATGGCATATGTGGCTGTCGACGCAAGGGATGGTGCAGAGTATCAACTGTGCTACGGTTGTTATATGGGGTACCAACGACGTGTCGACCTGGCGTTGCATCGGCACGTAGACTTTCACTCCACAACGCGCCTGACAGACGGGGAAAGGGGTTATTGCAAATCTTGCAGCGAGCCACTCCATCAAATTAGACCTGTGGAGATCTGCAACATTTGCAATAACAATAAAAAAAGTTAAAATGTAAATAGTTTAATATTGTAAATAGTTTAGTTTAAGTAATTGTATAAGTGATTAGTCCTTAGATTAATTTTTAAATAATTTATATAAATATGTTTCTTTTTTTTTTTTTGTAAATAAATATATCTCCTTTTATGAAAAATGTTTGTTTTTACTATCTATTTTAAGTGCAAAATAAAGTGGGGGTATATCGACTTATATGCCTAGTAAGAAATAATGAACTCTTATTCATTTGAGTTTGTGCATTTAACATGGTCACAATCCAAGATCCAACAGTCTCCTCTACCAGTGATTCGATATTATCGAATTTTGTACCATTGATATGGTATGAAGAAGTAAGGTATCAGGATCCTGAAACCGGCGAGTGGTGTTCATATTTATCGTGGGTTACAGAGGAGCCACCTGGTCCGGCCGATAGCACTACAAATGGATACCGACAAACATTCTCAGAAGCTGAAGCAGTGTCCTCTGAAAGTGATCCATCTGAATCCGACGCAGAAACGGATTCTGAAATTTAAAATAGTCTATAAGAAACTCATCTGCTGTTGGTTATGGGGGTGGTGACATTGATGGTACGTGTATAAGAAAGTTACTACCCCACTCTCGTTTATGTTGGTTGTGGTGGAGTGGGAATGTGTTTATATAAGAAACTTCTCACCGCTTGGTCCTCAGTTAAACTGCAAAACTGAAAGACAAATGGCTACTCAAGACAATATTGTCAGTTCGAGCGACTCCACGGAAACAACAATGTCCTTCTGGGAGTACAACGTGAAGGTTGCTCTATCATACGATGGAGATGGTCCAGATAGCAGTAGCTGGGTGGTGTCTGTGCCCAGCCATGGAGATCTGGGGCGTGAAGGGGATCCAGACAGTGGTAGCTGGTCCATGGAAGCTGAGCCGCCGAGCAGACCATATTCACCATCAGCTTGGTCTATGGTCACAGAACCAATGGGTGCCAGCGACTTGGACTCCGAGGAAGAGCTACCCAGCAGGCCATCTTCACCGTCAGCTTGGTCGCTGGAGACGGTGCCAATGGATGCCAGCGATTCGGACTCGGACTCCGATTGATATTTTTCATATTGTTTTTTTTTGTACATATTTTTTATATTGTTTTTTTTGTACTTGTTTATTATTATTATTTATATTTTCATATTAGGTATGTAAGAAATAAAACACCAGTATTTGGAAACTTATTATTTATATTTTTATATTAAGTATGTAAGAAATAAAACATCAGTATTTGGAAAATTATTTTTTTTATTCACAAATTTTTACTTAAACTATAAAAATCGCCAATATAGCGCAATCATCTCAAGAAGCAACATGGTGAATCCCCCAGCTGATGATCCGATACCTACAAGCTACGTTAAACAGTGTTCTCTCTCACCACAAGATATATTAAATAATAATAAAATGACATTACCAAAATGACAACGATTGAAATCTTAATATTTTCGGTAATAATTCAATGCAAAAGAAAAAATGCAGAAAATAAAAAAGTATCAAGTGTCTCGTACTATATATGCACCCTGTATATATATTTTAATTCCATGGATCGAAATCTTAAGATATTTAGTACTAATTTAATGCAAAAGAAAGAAATGCATATATTTAACAAAAAAATATGACGTAATCAAGTGTCTTGTACTATATAGACACCCTGTATATATATATATTTTAATTCCATGGACCGAAATTATAAGATTTTCAGCACTAATTTAATGCAAAAGAAATACATACATTTAACAAAGATATGACGTAATCAGTAGTCTCGTACTATATAAACACCCTGTATATACATTTTGATGTCATCCAGCAGTCTTAATATTTTTCGGTAACAATTCAATGCAAAAGAAAAAGAAATATTAATTTAAGAAAAATATGATGTAATTTTATACCTACCCTGTATCTATAATATATTTTTTGTTAGTTTGTTAAATCAATACTGTTAGCTCCATCTAGATGAATATAGAATTTTAAATAATATGCTTTGTCGATGTTTTCTGTAGTACACATAAGGTAGGTAAAAACGGCAGGTAGGAAACCCTTAAAATTTTAAACCGGTAAATGCCTACAGTTAAATATATTGTCAGTAGGTGTGGTATTATATTAGCAAAGAAACATTAGAAATTAATATTTTTGCACTTAAAAATTAGTTAAATACTTATTCGCTTCAAATTAACAAATATTAACAAAGAAAAAGCAGTTTTAAGAATAAAAAAGAATAAAATCAAATATATTGGAAGTACATATTAAATAATAAACAACAAAAAAGCAGAGTTCTGGTAGTCGCATAGTGTAAGGCGCTGGTCTTTGGGTTGATCGTCGAGGGTGTAGACGGTTCGAAACCTGTCGCCCCTATATGATTACTAGAACTTTAGGATTAATTACATGGCAGATCAACTTCATTGATTGAAAATGTAAATTGATCCGCCGGGCAATCAATCCCGCTTCCGGAGTGGAGGGCGGGAGAGAAGCAGGGATTTATTTCCCGGTTTTTATTTTGATTTCTATTTTATATATTTATTTTTATATTTGTATTTTTATATTTTTTTTGTATTTTTTTTTTTTTTTTATATTTTATATATATATATATTTTTTTATATATTTTTTTTTGTATTTTTTTTTAGTAAATTTTTGATTACAATATAACTGTACGGAAAAGTCTGGTGTTAGTTGAGTAGCCGCCCTTCTTGAACCACGCCCTGATGCCACCGATGACGACTTTGTGCTGGGGTTCACAACACGAGTACCCCTGCCCCTACCCCTGCCACTCCCCGATGCCGCCGATGATGACTTTGTTTTACGACTATTACATTTTTCAATTTTGACGCTCTTTTTACAAGTTTTTCGCTTAACAACAAAGTCATCTTCGGAGTCATCACTGTGAATAACTGCCCCTTTAGGCTTTTTGACTACTGGCGGTTTCACAAAGTCGTCCTCAGAGTCATCACTAGTGACCAACGATACGGATGCAGACGAGGGTTGGAAGGTGACGCGACGCCCACTCTGATTCCTCGATGCAGAAGCTGCCCTTTTAGATGGTCTTACTTTGCCATCTAAACGAATCAGCTCCTCAGCATCACGGAATTCGCTTTCACGATCCTGTAATCCATCTACGACTTCGGTGCTATTGGAATTAATTCCTCCAGCATCGTCGTCGGAGATGTGAATTACAGGATGCATGTCAGCATCAGACTGGTCAACAGCGTGCGAATGTTGATTGCCATAAACTGACCCATGTATCGTGCTATTTGTCGAAGTTGCATTAGAGGTGACATTAAGCGTTGTTGTATTCGTAGCCGGGATTCGAACATTTGATATTATATTTACCCCTAATCCCGGCCTACCTGCGATGCTGTATGTCGGGCCCATATTTCCAGCACCAGGTCCTAGGGGTGTCGGACCTGCTGCGCTACCACTAGGTGTTAATATTACATTATTTGCGACGCCGGCCACAACGAATTGAGCCGCTGGGGCTGCCGCATAAATAATATTCATTGTTGTATTAACAGGAGCACCTACCGTGGTAGCGGGGCCCGACATAAAATTTGACAAAATGGCCACACCCTGCAACATCCTCTGAGCATTAGTAGCCTCCGATACATTCGTCGTTTTACGGCCACCACCAGATACAATATGTCTCACCATTATGAGAATTACGAATTACGAACAATTAAAAAAATAATAAACTTACAAATTGTTAAACTTGAAACTTGGCACAGAACACAAAACACAGAACATAAAATTCACAACTACACACTGTGAAAGTTGAAGGTAAAGAGAACGTTTGAAGAGTCCACAATGTATAAATACACCACGCTAACCCCCCCATCATCCCTACTCTAGGAGTGGTGGAAATGCGGCCTCCTCATTGGTTGAAATGTGTCACACCACCAAACCCAAACGCCGCGTCACCTCGACTTGGCATCAGCACTGTTGCCACATTACCCACTCTAAACAATAACCCAAACTGTGGTACAGCACCTACCATAAGAAATTCCACTTTATTTTACTTCAACAAAGAAATTCTTGTTGCCATTTAACCCACGCTGAATCTCACAACTTGCAAACATACCTTGAATAGACGCCAGCGTTGTTGCCACATGACCCACTCTAATCGGTATGTAACCCAGAATGTGGTACAGCACTTTCATAAAGAATGTGGTACAGCACTTCCATAAATACGTTGGTACAGCACTTCCATAAAGAATGCTGCTTTATTTTACTTTAAAATAGGAATTGTTGTTACAAACATGCCTCGAATAGAAGCTATGGTACAGTACCTTCCATAAATGACGCTCACTTTTATTTACTTTAAAACAGGAATTCTGCTGTAAAGCTTAATAACAACACATAATTATTCTTTTCTACATATACTTTATTACAATATAGTTCTCCAATTAATTATTATATATTTTTTAATTACATATTATTACATATAAAGTATGAAATTAACTTACAGTGTCTTTACAGAATAGTAGATGCATAAACTTAACATATTTAATAATATTTTGGAATTGTACGTTAAACGAACACCCACTTTTAATGACAATATAAATTACTTGCTTAACAATACTCTACTTAATTTACAAAGAAATATATAAATAAACTAAATCTAATTTATAATATTCTGGACCTTTACGTCAAACAAACATTCATATTTTAATAACGATTACTGGCTTAACTCTGCTATTGCCGCAAGTAAATGATCTATTTTATCAATTTCCACAGTACTACTTTGAACAACATTAGCAGCAGACATTAACCAACGCATATTTTGTTCTAGCTCAGTTTGAAAAAATTGTATGTCAGAGTGACCCCACGCTAGGGTTTTAGTTGTATTGGGGATGACAAAGCGTTTATCATCGTGATGAGACAGAGCCACTTTGTTCTTTACTTCGGTAAAAATATCATGTAATTGACTTCGAAATGTATTCATCTTTCTGAATATTAAGCCACCTTGTTCAACGATTTGCCTATAGTCATCTATTGATAATTCTTTTTGAATGACAGATCTCTTTACACCTTTTGCTTTTTTTAATTCATTCCCCACGGATTATACGTAATAAGCTTTTGCTCCGGTACCATAAAAACTAATTATTGGGTCCGCGGGAAATTCATCTTTAAAATTACCTAAAACCGGTGGGCCTCTGGGTACATTAAATATATTACCATCCTGATAATTTGAAGTGTCGAATTTGTCTCGGTTATCTATTATAAAATCGTAAAAATTTTCTGTTAAAATTTTGATAATCAGACTATCGGTATCAGAATACAGTAAAGAGGCATTATCCCCATACTCTCTTTTAATTACATTATAGAAAAAGTTGTACAATACTGTCTTTGACAATTCCAAGATGCAAAAGCCCACGTAAATTGGTTTATTATAAGTCACCTTTTGTTTAGCCATATGGATCGCTACAAAATCTTCAGTAAATATCGAACAAGTTTTAAAATTTGGACGAGATATTAATGCATTTGCACCCATACTACGTCTAATACTTTCCCAATGAGTAACCAACTTTATGTCTGATCTGTTGTCCACATTTTCCATCGTCTTACCAAACGCCGCATTATTCATTAATTTGTATTGATCTTTTTCAAATTTATTTGTAGCTTTATTTCTCATCTCGGTGTTTAAGTCAATATATTTCTTTAACCACGCCGATTGATTAAATTTAAGAATTCTATGTATTTTCGTAACCACTAACCCGTTATTAATAGCCTGCTTTAAATTTACATAGTGTACGACGTACTTTTTTTTATCGTTCAGGTTTGGTATTAACTTTGTTAATTTTGATTTTGATTCAGGAGGCACAATATTTTCAACTAAGAAGGGGAGATCTGAGTGTAAGTCGTGCAGGTATTCCGGATAATGTATATCTACTTCAAAGACGTACCCGTGTGGGCTATCATCCGAGATATTCATAATATCTAAATCATTTATTTCTCTTTCAGATAACCACATGAAACAACCCGTGGGTAACACCTTAGACATACTATGTCCATATAAATTCGTGGCGTCTAGATACGTGATAAATGATGACGGCTCGTTAGGGTCATAATCAGGTAGAAATTTATTATTTGCAATATGCTTCCTTTCTGAACACTGACTTATTCCACCCCTTATACCTCTTTTAAAGAAATGGATCATATCGATATCCGTTAACAATTCTAACTCGATTCCGGTTAATTTCAACATAGCGTCCCACGATAGCCCCGGGGCTGTATAATACTGAGCTGGATCTAGTCCATATTTATCCAAAGAAATTGCGCGAAAATTTTCAAACACGTCACATAAAAGAAGCACGTCTGATTTCAAATAAATATCTGAATAATCACCTAGACTGCGACATTCAAACAAACCCCAAACATTCTTACCCCGCAAATAATCAGCGTCTGATATGTGCTCTTTATTTAAATTATCATAAAATTCCTCCTTAGATGGTAATTCAGTTCTATTTAATTTCTCTAAACTATCCATAAAACTGTATGGAAATACACCCTTCTGTCTCATTAAATTAAATTTGTCATTTTCGCTATAAAAACTCCGCATTGTCCCCAACTGATCATCATCTAAATTCGCACCTAAATTTTGTAATGAAGCCGATAAAAATTTAAAACTATCGATAAATCGCAGTTGTAAATATTTCTTTTTTGTAACTCCCTTCTTATCAACATAATCGTGCATATACAGATGTTTCGTAAAGGATATGTATTTTTCTTTATTTTGTGCTATTACACCAACTTTATCCTTGTATTTGCACAACTCTTTGATGAATAGGTGACTATCGTATCCACTCATGTTGTGAAATATAATAGGTATAAAATTGGGTAACTTGTAATTTAAGTTACATACAGAATGTGCGGCACCAAATCTTACCTTGCCCGTTAAGTGACAATGGTCTCGAACTTTAACATCCTCCCCCTCGAAAGGCCCCCCACATATACCGCACACGGTCGCATTCTGAAAGTCTAGGTTTTCTTGCGCTGTGAGTTTAGCCATTGGGACTATATTTTTCATATGTCTATTATATACATTCCTTAAATCTGTCTCTATATGCTCTATAAACACTCGGGCTGCATCACACCCCCGATATAAATCAAACTTAGATAGAGAATTATCAAAAGAGCATTTAATGTAATATGCGAATGAATAAGGCTCATGTTTAAAGGTTTTATTCGTGAAAGAGAGTTCGGGGTTTGGCTGACACGTATAGATAGGTTTTAAAATTGACTCAAAGTCTGCATATACTACGAATGGTACTCGCATTTGTTTCTCGATATTCTCAAATTTTAATATATTCTCAGCTACTTCTTTTCCAAATTTGTTAATACGAAATTTTGTTGTTGGTGCTGTTGTATAAATATGATTACAGTCATTTCTCTGGTGTTGAAATAAGTGACGTTCAGTATTAAAGTAAAGTAAACAACCGTCGCAAAAATGTTTCTTATGATCGCTAGCGGAAACTTGAGTGGAAACTAACTTAGACAAATCCTTTATCCAACAATAGTGACTATTAGCACAATCATTATTACAGTGGTGATTTTCATCGCCAACACATTCACTTGAAATTAACAATAAATTTACGTGAGTATACAATTTCTTACCCGAGTAACGTAAAGGTCTAACAACTTCATATTTAACCCTATTATTTTCAAATTTCTCTTCTAAACCGTACACATTAATTGAAATATTATTCATTTCTTCAAATTTCGATATATCTCGTAATTTTATTGGAAAATTCATACCTGTTACATTTAATACTCTTAAAAAATGTGGATATGATGATGTGTACGATACATGGCCATTTGCGGGGTATAACGCTGACGTCACAGCCCAAGCGAAGCAACATTGATCTTGATTCTGTACATTCACCACCGCCTTCTTATTTTCGATGTATTTCGGTAATTTTATGTACGATGAACCACCCAAAGGGCTATACTTGTTTACGTTAATTTCAACAAAAGCAATTCGTTCGAGGGCCCAACCTAAAAAAGAGATAATGATTAATCATTATGTTTTATAATTTAAAAAAATATTAGTATACCTGAATCACGCTCCTGAAACTCAGTACTTTGCGTAACCATTGAATCCACAAAACTATTCAAAACATCATTCAGATCCATGGATTCATCCAAAATCCTATTGGAGGTATTAAATGATTTCATTTCAGTTAGATCTTGAGTCGGTAAAATGTACTTGGCGAACGATTCCATATTTACTTTCACTGTTTTATGGATACGCAGCACTTCTTCGAGTAGATTGAGAATCTTTGGTCTGATTTCGTTGAAAAACATGGCGTAATCTAGATAATTATTTTCACAATGCACTCGATATGTAATTATCCTATTTTTAAAAGCTGTTTGGACAATAGCTACACCATCCACCATAGGGGCACATGAATTTGTCCTATGTTGCAAAGTTCTTCTATGTGATTTCATCTGAGTCGCTGTTAAAGTCACGTTACAGCAATCACATGTTTGCATATTAGTACATGATGTTGAAGGCGTTGAATCAACCCTAGGTCGCTTCGCGAGAGGTCCATCGTTCCCACATGACTGCCTTTCATGACGACGTAAATTGTCGCCACGTGTGAAACTTTTACCACAAGACGTACACGAAGGCATACTAAATTTACTATAGGAGTCTAGCCTATTTAATGATCATGTGTCAACTCCTCTCTTGCTTTTATAAGGATGGGTTGCCCCCACTCCCGTGAATAAGATTGGAACGACAAATCATGAAGTCCTCATTGCTACATCAATTACTCAATCACTCAGTACTCTTATTACCTCCAACCACACCAATTACCCCCCACCACATTAATTATTCCCACTACACCAATTACCCCCCACCACCCATGACGTCACGAAAAGTGGTGGGGGGAGGCTCAGCTCCGGTATAAACACTCTACTATTATCTCAAACAAATCATTTGATAATTTACATTTAGACATAAACAAAACTTTGGAAAATATCTACAGTTGGTTTAATCAGAATTATTTACATTTCAATGCAAATAAAACACAAATAGGCAAAAAAGTGTGCTACTGTAACGGTTAATATTATTAATTGTAACATTGAAAACGATGGTACTGGTAGTATTAGTTTTTTAGGAATTCATATAGATGAATGTCTCAACTGGAAAGCTCATTGCAATTTTTTTTCTTATATGAGTTCAATCAATTTCTTCTTACTTAGAAATATGAAGAAAATTTTAAATAAACAACAATTAATTAACTTACATTATGCAAAGATAGGATCACGACTACGTTATGGTGTCTGTTTCTGGGGTATGTCCATATTATCACTGACCGTTCTTATATCGCAAAAACGTATCTTACGTAACACAGCGAACGTGCCTAGCAAACACACCTGCAGAACCATTTTTGTACAGTATAAATTTTTAACTATAACGTCTTTGTTTATATTTGAAATATGTATATATATTTTTAAAAATAGACATAAGTTTATTCTTAATAAAGATATACACTGGTTAAATACAATTCATAAGAATGATATTTATCTAACCTTTTCCAAACTGTCAATTACCAATATAATTCACCTAATTAAAGGACTCAAAATTTTTAATAAATTGCCAAAATATTGAATTACACCAATTCAAAAAATTAATATTATTTCTGGTAGATAAGTGTTTTATTCTTTAAACGAATTTCTTATTACTTATAGGTTAGGTTAGATTGGTTTTTATTATACCTTATTATACCTTATTATACCTTCTCCTTTACCACTTCTGACTATTATACAATCTTGTAATTGTCCTCAATCAAAATAAATTGATTTGATTCGATTTGATTTTGATTTTATTTCTATTGACGTTGTATTCTATGACATGAAGAAGGATCTGTCGATTTTTAGAATTTGTATACCTTTCCTGCTTACTCGTGTACTTCGTCTACATTGTTAAAAACTTTATTAAAATCGGACCAGTACTTTTAGATTTTTATGGAGTAGACAGTCTTGAGACCGATCTGAGAACTTTTTTTTAAGTGAGTTAAAAATACCTATATTATATTATTAATTTACCAGCTTTGCATATACTGTTATAACAGTGCATACTGGGTTTGATTAAGGAATTTAATGGTCATAAATTGCTACTTTTTGTTTTCCAACGATGTTCCTGATTAGTTCGCATGTGTATTTTTAATCAGGTAAACTAAAAAGATGCAGTTTGAATTTAATGCAAATCGATATTCTAAAAACACAACATTTATTAATCATGAAGGATATCACGCTGTATTACATTTATTAAAGTCATTCTATAGCCATGTTATTTCTTGCATAAATATTATAATTACTTAATAGACAAAACGAGTAAAAGTTACTTGGCCGACACCGAATAATTAATTCATTATCATTATGTTCGAATACGGCAAAATTCAGTTTTACATGGTGCCACTTGAGACTAAATACACAACCGCCTATATCTTTTACTTTCGAGCACACGGCCCCTCCGCCTGCCCACCTGAGAGAAGAGTTTTGTGAAAATTTTCATGCAATTCTTGTACTCGCTTAGGAACCATTAATCCCTATTTTCTCAGACGGAAATTAATTTATGTCCAAAATATATGTGCACTATGGTCGAGAAAAGATATTAGTCTCCAAGACAAAACATAAACTTAATTAAAAAAGTTGTTTAAATTACAAAAGACCATAACCTTTGCTCCATCTTTGACACTCGAATTTTGTCTAGATCGTAGCGGACGCATATTCTTTTATCAGTCTGTGACTAAAGGGGCCAGTGACGGCTCATGATATTGTCTGCAGAGGAGGCTTGATATTTTGAAAGACAATTAGAGAAATTTCTACGAGTAAAAGATATTAATTTAGAAGATTGGAAGATATGCTGCTTCTTCCAAAAGAAGGCTCAGCCTCCCCTGCCTCCCCTGACGAGCCGCCACTGAAAGTGGCTTAATGTCGATAGTCTAAGAATTGTTAGCCATTTACCAACACGACTTTTTAATTTTTTTAACCTCCCCACAATAAAATTGTGGGAGGTTACTACAATTAGTCCAAAATCGAAAATTGAGATAACATCAAATCTTTACGTTTTGAGGTCCCAGGAACCCAAAAAAGTTGTTTTTGAAAAATGTCTGTGTGTGTGTATGTGTGTGTGTGTGTGTGTGTGTGTGTGTGTGTGTGTGTGTGTGTGTGTGTGTGTGTGTGTGTGTATGTCTGTTAGCACGATAGCGGCGAAGCGACTAAACGGATTTGGATGAAACTTTGCATGAGGGTTTCTTTAGTGCTCCAGAAGATCTGAAAAGGTTTTGGTTGAGATCGGATTACGTTTGTTGCTGTTTTGGCACAACAAGCTGTTTATTTTATGATTACTTACAATTTGTAATCGAACCATTGAAAAGCAGTACAAATTCCGATTTCAACGATATATCACACTTGCACTCTTTAGCTTTGGTTTCCGTGAAAAAAATTAAAAACCAAATAACGCGCTTCTTGTGTAAAATATATTTTATAGTGGAACCACAGAATACAGTAACTGCACAGAGGCGAAGTCTTTGGCGGTTCCTTTCAGTTTTGATGGCTCGTTTTCTGTGACCTTGCGTACCAGTTGCGTCTACACCACGGTGTATTAAATAGGTGGTCCGGCACTTTCCTATTATAATAATGGCTTCGTAAGTGCATGGTTTCTATTTACTTTAATAGATGGCGCGAGCAATAAGGTCCTACAATTACCTGGGCATGTGCATCGTATAACTAACACAACCTCAAATTTTAAGGTGTTTTCGTTTATTCTCATATTTAATGTTTGTATAGGCATTTTTAGCTCGGAGCCATACTGGCTCCAAGCAAATATTTAAAATTTCACGCAAATAATTTTTCAATATTGTTGATTAATAAAAATAGACTGCTAATTATAGGTTAGATTCCTAACCTGCAAAAGTATCTTATTTTATTGTGACAACCTATTTAAAACTTCATACATATTACGTTGAACTTGACTTTGGTTGAAAGTACAGGAACCAGGCAGAAATTTTAATAATAGCTACGTAATACCTGTAAATCTTAAGAAATATATATTTTTGAGGATAGCTGTGACGACACGTGCAATACTGCAATGTTTTAATTTAGCTAATTAATGTCAGATGTCACTGGACTCTTGTCCAGCCGGGAATGTATGCAACACTGTATGTACGTATGCACAGAACCTGTAAAATTATCTATCTGTGCGTAAGTAATGAGAGAACTTATTGGTCCTGCCATCTATTACAAACTAGTTAGAACTTTATAAACATTACATTGAACTAGATTTTGATGAGTGGAAAAAAAAATTCACAAATCCAAACTTAACACGATAAACATCAACAGTGTCAAGATAAAAGTGAGGTTGATTGTTAAACAATTAAGAAATGGCGATGAGTATACAAATTTGGTTTTGGCGGGAAGGCTAGCCTTCGCCTCTGTATAGTTACTGTACTCAGTGGTCTAACCTAACGTTCAATAGACTAGTGTGTTAAAGCGTGCAGACTTATGCTGAGTAAATTTGAGTGTCAAGTGCATCGAGACATTACACGACGTTCATAAAGCCCACGGAAGGTGTGAGAAGCCTTCGTGAACCGCTCACAAGCCCTACAAGTATAAGCAATCTCACCGGAACGTTTTCGGTGAGTTTTTTCCAATAAAACTTTAAAAGTGACATTATATTTTAAAAACTGTTTCCGCTACTTCCGCCATCCCACCGGAAATTCTTCCGGCAACATAACCTAAAAATAGTGCTACATAACTTAAAAATAATTTAAGACATTGGTACCAACCTAAAATATTTTTTCGAAAACTGTCAAAAACCAAATTCCCCCAGAAAAACATTGAAACCAAAAATTTGACAGCTTACTTCCCCGACCGATTTAGTGAAAAATCGGCCGAGGCCAGAAGATAAAACAAAATATATCAACTCAAACTTAAACGATCCACCATGAACACTACTCCGGCCACATCTGGCAGGGAAGCTGTCCACCAAGAGTTATATGGTTTTTCCAAAAGATGGCCATCCCTACCACCCATTACCAACGAACGGATGTTTTCGTTTAGTTGTTTCCCGTATCAATAATCAAAATTATTAAGTGCTCTTGCCTACGAACTTAGTTTTTATAGTGTTGTGTTTATTAACCTCCCCACAATAATTGTGGGAGGTTACTACAATTAATCCAAAATCTAAAATTGAGATAACGTCAAATCTTTACGATTTCGAGGTCCCGGAAACCCAAAAAAGTGGTTTGTAACTAATGCCTGTGTGTTAGCACGATAGCTACGAAGCTACTAAACGGATTTGGATGAAACTTTTACATGAGGGTTTCTTTAGTGCTCCAGAAGATCTGAAAAGGTTTTGGTTGAGATCGGATTACGTTTAGTGCCATTTTGGCACAAGTTGTTTATTTTATGATTACTTAGAATTTGTAATTGAACCATTAAAAAGCAGTATAAATTCCAATTTCAACGATATATCACACTTGCACCCTTTCGATTTGGTTTCAGTTAAAAAAATTAAAAATAATTCGTTATATGCGCACATATGACAGCATCCAAAAAATATTATTGGTATTATTGTTAGGGGAAAACGTATTTTGCCATCTGTCAAAAATATTTGGGTTGGTAACCTTTGTGAATGTTGATTTATAGCTTATGGTACGTGACGTCACAGCTAACCTCAAAAATATATATTTCTTAAGATTTAAGAATATTACGTAGCTATTATTAAAATTTCTGCCTGGTTCCCGTATTTTCAACTAAAATCTAGTACAGTGTAATGTTTATGAAGTCCTAAATACTTTGTCCTAATAAAATAGGACTCTTCTTGCGGGTTAGAAATCTAACCTGTAATTAGCAATCTATTTTTTTATTAATCAATCATTTTTAGGTCACATGGTTTTGACAATTTTGACATTTTGCTTGAGGGACAACAAAACGCAGTTTGCGTGGTTTTATATATTTTTTTCTGATTTTCTTGAGAAACTGTGTGTGTTTTCGTAATAATGTCATATAGTGAATATTATCCAATCCTTATGAGTGATGTAAAGTGTCGCTACGATGAGAAAATCAAAATAATAGACAATATTGACCCATACACCCTTGGAGTGGAGACTGGAGACCTTTCTGCAGATTTGTCTATTTTACCTTGTGTGTCCGTAATTAGTATGGTAAATTACTTAGTGTCGACTCACAGCTTCTTCGCAGATCAGCAGTTAAAGGCATACAAATCTTTACAAGCATATAAATATTATGAGGCTGGATTTGTGCAAGAAGTTTGTGCAAGAAAGATAAACTCAAATGTATTCATTGTTATGGGCAAGGCAAGTTTACATTTAAATAACTAAGTGCTAGATTTCAGTGATATATTATCCGTATGTAGTATTCAATAGACTCTGCCAGAAAGTGATTTCTTTACCTTTCTTCTAAGGTTTTTTACATTCAAAATAAACCTTATCTCACAATCGCACCTTGTCGCAAAAGAAGATGGTGTTTTATTGTTATTTCACATTTAAAACTGAGATTACTTCTTTGTTTACATTGGAATAAAAAGTTTGGTTATCCCTCAGGCAATATGGTCGACTTATCGTGACGTCATCCTAAGATGGTCTATATAGAAAAATTATTTGCATGAGTTTTTTAACTATCTGCTCTGAGTCACTGTGGCTCCAAGCTAAAAATGCGTAGTCAAACATTAAAAATGAGAATAAACTTGAAAAACTTAAACATGTTATGTCCCTAAATATATTTCATAACCTAAAAATCAACATTCGTAAAGGTTACCAACCCAAATATTTTTGACAATGTCAAAACTTATTTTAGTTGTTTTTTTTTTAAGGTAATAATTGTTTATAGCCGTGTTCGGATATTACGTTTGATTGATGCGACACGTCACAATCGTTCATTGCAAATCGAGCTAACTGAGCTAAATCTTAAACGTCCGAATATTACAAAATAAAGGCCTCGGACGAAGCTCGACTTGCTCAACCTTTTTGATCGAGCAGGAAGATTTTAATTTGATGCATGCGTAGTCTGCTTGAATAGTCCATAATGTTATTGACTTGTTGAAGTTAGAGTGTCATTTGGGCTAAATTCTGTGTTATTATTTTTTTTTCATTATCCAATATTTTACAAAATCTTCGAAACGTTATCTGTTAATACCCTTATAATATCCGGCAATTGATTAACATGCAACATAAACAAACATGAGAGATTATGTTTTAACAGATTGCTTGTAGTCCGCTTCAGTTCGTTCGATATTTGTTGATGAAATAAATGGCTCCAAAGTCACGTGTAATTTATCTGTTTGCTCAGTGCTCTGATTTCCGATGTAATATCCAAATACAGCTGATAAGGATCCACCGTGTGGGGAGGTTCCAGCCGCTTCCAGTAGCTGCCGATTTTTTTGTTTAACATTCTTTTAATATCGTAGATGAATGAAACGAAAGTCTGGCAGCTGGCTGATGTGGCCGTTCCATGGGAGTAGATTTCTCACCCCAACGCTTCTCTACCATCCGCCAAGCTTTTGTTTCATGAAACTGCAATATCAAGAGTTTATTATACAAAGTTGAATGAAACAATATAGGAAAAATCGTGACAGTTTTCCGTCCATTCTAAGAGCGTCGATCGATTTGGCTACGTGATATTCTAATCAAAATTTTGTATTATATAAAATATTCTTGATGTCTAGAGAGTTGAAATGAAATGACAGTTGGAGGCGGATTAAAATTTTATTACCACAAAACATCCTAGCCGTCAGCCACCTCGCCGACACACTCCGTCGTCTGTACCGTTTTCCTTTTATTACGGAGTAGTCTAAACATGTGATAATAATCGTTCTCATATCCATCGCGATCTGTCCCTCTTGATTATAGAGACTGAACTGACGTTTCCGACATTGGTCCGATCGTGTAAAGGGAATCAACAAGCATTTGGGCTTTCGAGCCCAGCACGTTTGAGCGTGTATGGAGGCCTTTACATATATACCGTCAGATGTATTACATAATTTCGATGATCTATATATTTAAAACAGAAGGCTCCCACTAGACCGATTTTGATGATTCTCTTTTAAAATAAAGCTCTCTATTCACTAATGTGTCATCATTAATTATTATATATTTAAATTGTTATTTTCAAACGTATCGATTATAGAGACTGAACTGAAGTTGTCGACATTGGTTCGATCGTGTAAAGGGAATCGACAAGCATTTGGGCTATCGAGCCCAGCACGTTCGAGCGTGTATGGAGGCCTTTATATATATTCCGTCAGGTGTATTACATAATTTCGATGACCTATATATTTAAAACACAAGATTCCCACTAGACCGATTTTGATGATTCTCTTTTAAAATAAAGCTCTCTATCCACAAATGTGTCATCATTAATTTTTATATTTTTAAATTGTTATTTTCAAACGTAAAAACGAATTACAAATTCAAATAAATGAATCAATAACTGAGCTCAAACTATACGCGTTTCGTACTTACGGCGCCCTCTACATCAAACTAGAGATTGACGGCACAGTTTAACAGTTGACTGAGGAAAACATGAAATTAGTTTTATGCTTTTTCACTTTTGTTTTATTTCCTTTCGGGGAATATTTCTTTTCATCATGAAACGCCATGTTATTTCCATTTTAGGTGATGGCAATTATTTATTTGGCGCTGTTTTTAATTGTTTATTCAATAGTGAAGAACATTCGAGTCGTCGAAAAACTTCAAATCAATGGGAATATTATGAAGGTTTTGTTGTTACTGACCCATCTATACACAGGCAGCCGATTAATAATTTAACTGAATATGAAAAAAGTTGAATTGAATTGCATTAGTCAATTATTTCCTAATTGTTTATTTAGTGCGTATACAGACGATAAAAACGAAATTGTTGACTTGGGTTCAGAAAATATTATTTGTAGCTAATTATAGTCGTGAGAAAAATCACTTTACGAAAAGTCGTCGTGCATACTCTGTCTTTCGAGTTCAGATTATGCAGATTACAAAAATTAAGGTTTTCCATTCCGTTCGTACTTTCCCTGTCTGCATATCTGCCGTGTGTCTGTCTATTGGCGTCTTATTTAAAAACCTATTTGTTGGCTAAAAATAATATGTGGCAGGTAGTTCACGCTATTGTCAAGAAAGAAACCTAACAACTTTTAATGAAAAATATACAGGTTGGATAGCCTAAAAAAATAAAACGACAGAAAAATAATATCTGGATTGTGGTTGACAAGGATGAAAATTTGATACAATTTTGGTAAAAGAAATATAATAATAATTTATTGGTGTTGCTTACACAAGTCAAATTACACTTAAAAATTGTATACATATATGCGTATATAAGTATTATATACACACATATATATATGTATAAAACACACATTACAAAAAATTACAAACAAAATATAGTTCAAACACAACGGGTGAAAATCACTTGCTGATTAGGCAGTACTTAATTATAGTTTTAAAGTTAGAACATGGATTATTCTAATGGCTTTTCTTTGTAAAGAGAACAATACACGTTAATGCTGCATGGCCCCATACTACGATTGCATCGGTTATATGGGACTGTACTGTAATGTTGTTTTGAGGTTCACCCTAGTGAGGTTCTTAACAGGTAGACAAGATGAAACACACAGCAAGTTAGTTTAAGGTCCAAATGAATTCCCAAGAATTTCACAGGTCTATCATTATTTAAAAGCTCATCATTATTTGTCAGTGAAGTACTTCGAACTGGTTTTTTCATTGTTGAAAGTTGATTATTTAAAAACATCGGCTACTTTTGACTATGCCTCCTTCACTTTCTCATCTACAGTACCTATTTGGTAGTTTCTGTATATAATATTGGTGTTATCTGCGTGCAGTATGAACTCTGTGTTGGGATTATAGCCAGTAATGTCATTAATATAAATTAAAAACAGCACTGGACCCAGCACTGGGTGATGTTTAGATGAATTTTCTCCATTAAGTTCCACAAACTCTCTGCGATCTTCTAAATGAGAGCGCATTAAGTCAAGACACTTTGAGGAGAATTTGTAGCGAACGATTTTATCCACTAAAATATAAACGAGATGCAGTTTGACAAGTCACACATTATACTTCCAGTACATTCTTTATTATGACAGCCAGGGTGGCTGGAAGTAACTTTCCCAGCTTAGGCCGGGAAAAAAATACTGTTTTCTGATAGTTGTTTAGCAACGGACTAAAATACGAGAATGGCGTATTTTAGGACCTAAAATTGCGCCGAGAAAGTATACATTAAAGTACATTCTTGACCGACTTCGGAAAAAATTAGTTTTTTGTTGTAGGTGGACTTTGTTTTGCTCCAAAAAAAAAAAAAAAAAGTAAATAAAATACCCAAAGGCATTACATATATTTATTTAAAAGAAACAGATTGCGTCTTGGACAGCTTTAAAAAAAACTGAATTTCATAAAATATTTTTTTTACAAACGAAAGAAAAGTATCCGGTATCCGTATCCGAAAAAAGTATTCGAATACAAGATATTCGGATACTTTTTAAAGCAAAAAGTATCCGTATCTTATCTCTGGTATTCGAATACATTTGATGTATCCGTATCCGGTATTCGAATACATTTTAACTCTATCCGACCCAGCTCTGTTATTAGATTATATTTTGATACTTAAATGGCACATACAGTTCATCTCAAAGTTATAGCAACCTAAAGGCCGGTTTTTCAATGCAAGGTTAAGCACTTTATCATACAGATGAACTAACTAGAAGTTTATAATGTGACGTTGCGATATTAAAATGTTTAATATAAGCACAATCTAAACTTCTAGTTAGTTTATCTGTATGATAAAGTGCTTAACCTTGCATTGAAAACCCAGCCCTTGGGTTGCTATAACTTTGAGATGAACTGTAATTCACAATTCTACTCTTGAGAGAGGTTTACAATATCTGCTCACTGTTTATAGAAATTAGCTAGGTGTCTCGATCTGGCAAAGCAGATGAGTAATACTTAATTATCAATAATAGTGGTAAGTATTTCATCCTTCGATATCCAGTATTCACTGAAACATAATAGTCGCATTGAAAGTCCATGGCCCGTGGCTTCTATCTCGTGTATCTTTTTCCGCAGGCATTGTGTAAGTGTAGGAGGATACGTCTTAAGTTAGTTGGATCTCCTGCGAGACCTTCGAAAGAAACTACGCGTTATCTTTTATCACTCTTCAGTCTAGTTTGTCTCAGTTGGTATAATTTCTTCCTAAGGTTTTGGGTTAAGTCGATTATTGGTGGTATGGCACGGCACAATCTCTCACTAAAACTGTTTTTTTGACACACAAACAAGTTTTAGATTCTTGTTAGGGACTTTTTTCGAGACTGCATTTACAATCTGAGAAGCCATTACGAATTTTGTAATTTTTCAAATTCATTTGCCCTTCAGTACACTTATTAAATTTAAATAAGAAATCATTTCATTTAGTGTTATATTTAAAAATCTGTCTATTTCTTATAATGTCACTTTTATGGCAACATGGTATAGATGTAAACAAAACATTGGTATATGCTGACAAGTTCAACTGGTTCCAAATAAGCCGAAAAGGTGTAAGGTATCTTTTGTTAATGATGTCATACTTTTGGCTGAGTGCACCTGGTTTATTGACAGATAATACGTCATATAAGCTAAGATCTAGTATATTTCTGAACTGCCATATTATGTCACTATCTGCGAGTAAAAGAATTATATCTGTTTTGTATTTGGATTTGAATTATCATCTTATCAATTAATAGGTGTCAAAAAGTATGTAAGTTGTGATTTGCTTAATACCTAGAGGGGAGATTTTTACAAACAATTTTACAAACAATTTAATTCTTTAAATTACTCGCTTACCGAAGAGAAATATTCTTGTAATAGTGGAAAAATCACTATTCCAGATTGAAAATAGTAAAAAAGATATACATGGAATAAAATAATTAATTAGACTAAACCCGTTAACATTCGACGGAGGATGTATATTAGGTACCTACTTTTTTGTTTTTATTAACTTGAACTCGAAAAGGTGAGACTATTACGTTGAAACTGGGCTGCGAATTTCTTGAAAATGTGAGTTCAACGGTGTGGTGTGTCTCTACAGTGTAATTTCTGGGATATATTTTTAAACATCCCCACTCCATCGAATCTCGACGGAGTTATTCTAGTTTTAATTATTGACAGTGAGTTTGATTGTACATTCTTGTAAAAAGAAATATCCCCTAATGATGCTTTATATAAATCTACACATCACATATATTATTCATGAAATTAATAGAATTTCCTAAAAAATAATGTTATTTTATTGAATATTATAGTTTGACATGTTTTTTTAAATATTACTTTATTATTTTTGTCCTCAGTAGTAATTAATTAATAGTAGAAAGTAACGCCACTTGCAATAGTTCTCATGTTAAAGAAGAAATGCAGACCTACTCTCTCTTGATATCATATTTCAATCCCTGACCTATATTTATGCAATTTGATGTAGAATATTTACAATTTAGTAGATATTTAGCGTACTGACTTATATAAAGTCTAAGCAATTATGAACCAAACTCCAATTTCTGAACAAATACATTACGACTCACGATAAAGCTCTTAAAAATATACATAAAATTAAATTACAAATTTAAAAAAAACCCAAACACAAAAATATCGACTAAATAACTAATATAAAAAAAATAAATTAACACAACTTTAAAAATTATGAAATAATTTTGATTCTGCTGTTTTGAATATAACTATTTAGTAGTTCGTCTTTACAGCAGCTCCCGACATATTCATGCGTATAAGAAAGCAAATCTTGAGGACATAAAGAAAATATTGTTGTGTCGGGGGTTTTTTAAATTTGTAATTTAATTTAATTTTATACTTTTTAAACTAAACATATATATACAACATAGCGTTTTATTATATCACGAGTCCCATACGGAACTTTTTAACCTTTAAGCTGACGCGGTCCAATTTTGTATTCTACTAGTCGCACACGGTCTACAAGACCGGTTCTATTATAAATAGACATATTTATGTGTTATATTTAATTTTAATAAAAACTTCATCAAAATCGGATCTCCCGTTGAAGAGATATAAATAATAATAATAATAATAATAATAGATTTATTGCCCAACAGAATAATGCAATTACAGGACAATGTTCGTCACACATGATAATACTAAGAACTATACTAGGAACAAATACTGCCTATGCAGCAACTAATACATATTAAAAAATAACAGTAACATCATTATAGCATAACTAGTAAAGAACAGTCAAATTATTATTAAAGACATAACAATAGTTTCAAAATCATACTGATGATTTCAATAAACTGTTGTAACGGTCTTAATGTACTGACTTAAACGTGTGCTAAATATATCACATTGACTACCAAGCTTGTTATATAGTTCCATCATAGAATAAATGGGAGACTTTTTGAGAATGTTTGTACGGCTATTGGGACAATAACGTGCTCCTAATCTCGGGATTCTGAAATTAATTTTTGATAATAGTGTTGGACAGTCAATTAAATGGTTAAGTAGTTTATATAAAAATACTAAAGTAATTAGTGTTCTTCTATTTTCTAATGATTTCATATGTAATCTTGACAGTAACAGAGTGTTTGGATATCCCTGCTCTGGATAGTTCATATCAATTCTGAAAACTAAGTACTTCATAAATTTTCTTTGAATTTTCTCTACTGCATGTGAGCGAACGTTATAAATTGGGTTCCAAATTATAACACCATACTCAAGTTTTGATCGTACCATTGAGAAATACAACGTTTTAAGTGCATCTACATTGGTAAATTGTTTACAATTTCTTATTATAAAGCCTAGTAATTTTAGTGCCGAATTTGTGGATGAATTTATGTGTTCTGTAAAGTCCAGTTTAGAGTCGAATAACACTCCCAGGTCCTTAGTTGATTGAGCTCTTGACAAGTCCGTGCCATTGAAGGTATACGAAAACTCTATAAAACTGATTTTACGCGTGTACGTTACTACCTTGCATTTTGATACGTTCATATCCAATTTGTTAGAAGTGCACCATAATTCAATTTTGCGTATTTGCTGTTGTAAAGTTAGGCAGTCCTCGATGTTGTTAATTTCACTAAATATTTTTAAATCATCGGCAAATAAAAGTGTTTCGCAATCTAACATGTCACATAAATCATTTATAAATATAACAAACAAAAGTGGCCCCAAGTTTGAACCTTGAGGTACCCCTGATGTTGCTAGGTAAGTATTCGACTTAAAACCATTATATTGAACATATTGTAACCGGTTTTCTAAATATGATATAAAGAAATTTAATATTAAATTACTAAAACCAATATAATTTAATTTTTCAATTAATAAATGGTGGTCTATATGGTCAAAGGCTTTTGAAAAATCAGTGTACACCACGTCTACTTGACCTCTGTTGTCCAGTGATTCGGAGACAAACTGAGTTAAACAAGCGTTTCTCCATAAAACCGTGTTGGTGAGTGGAAATTAAATTCTTTACCCCAGAATAAATTATAGTATACACTGAGGCCTCAAAGACCTTGGCAAAATTAGGTAGAATTGAGATCTCTCTGTAATTTTTTACATCTGCCACATTTCCGCTTTATAAATAGGGCATACTTTTGCCAGTTTCCAACATTCGGGAAACGTAGATGTTCGCAATGCAATATTAAATAAAGTTCGGAGTGGGGTGATAAACACATTTGCGCAGTCTTTAACTAAAAAACTGGGAACTTGATCATGTCCCGATGTCATTTTGTTTTTTAGCTTTTTGATACCTTGTCTGATGTCTGTTTCCGATAACTGATCGATGTTTATGGATGGTTGGTTACTAATAATATCAGAAGTTGGCATTGTGTCAGACCCTGGTAAGTACGCGCTATTAAAGAATTGACCAAAATTATTTGCAATGTCTTGCGGGTTATCAATTTCCTTTTCATTATAATACATTTTACCAGGTATTCTAGTAGTGCCTTTTTTATTGTTTATGTAGGACCAGAATTGCTTAGGGTCAACAGTTAATGTGGTCTCAATATTTTCTATGTAATTTTTGTACGCTTCTTTGGTTTGTAATTTGATTAGTGATCTTAAGCGTTTATATTCTTCTAATGTATTTGCATCGTTATATTTCTTGTATTTTTTGCGGTGCTTATCTCTCAGCTTCACGTTTTTTATTATTTCAGGTGTGTACCATACGGGAAATTTTCTTTTTTTATCTTTAAATTTCGGAACATGTACGTCAAAAATTGAATATAGTTTTTGATAAAATTCATCGCATGCAATATTTATGTCGTGAAAATTTTCAAGAAACGTCCAGTCAACCTGAAGTAATGAGTCGTACAGTGCAGGATAGTTTGCTTTTCGAAAGTTATAATTATGCTCGTTCGGATTTATTGGAAATCTAACAGATTTAATTATTCGCAGAACAAAAGTAATTCTTAGAGCTGGATGGTGAACATCCTCTCCCACAAAAGGTGCATTGTCTCGAGAGACAGTACAATTCGATAAATTCGATACTACTAGGTCTAAAAGTCTCCCATAAAGCCACAGACAGACAGACAGACAGACAAACAAACATACAAACATACGACTCAAACTTATAACACTCCTCTTTTTGGGTCGGAGGTTCAAAAATTGAATATTTTTAAAAACTCCCGATCAATGTATCAAATCGTACCAGTTTCATATGACCGAATCAAAATGAGACCGAAATCATATTCGGCCACCATATTTGTCTGCACATTTTCAATTTTACTTCAATCGGACAATTTCTAGAGAAGTTCAACATGGCGAATTCAAGATGGCGACCAAACATGAAAATCTAATATGGCCTAAAACCTTCTCGACAAAATACTCTTTCAAATAAAAAAGTGCATCAAAATCGGATCACCCTTTGAAGATATATGAAGCCACAGACAGACAGACAGACAGACAAACATACAAACATACGCGTCAAAACTTTTAGGTCATGGGTTAAAAATTAACTAACTTAAAACTTTTGGTTATTTTTTGGTGGTGCGTTAATTTCATGGAGAAGCGTATATTCATTGCGTCGTTCCTATCCGATATAAAACTTATAGTTTAAACCGAATCCTTCATCATTTCTTAGAATGCAACGTATGAGCGAATACACTATACTATACGATCAAATTATAGTGTTAAAACTAAAAAAAATTGTCCGCCATCTTGGATTTAGTGTGACGTCATTTTATTTTCGTATTCTTCTCAGCAAACCCTTTCATTTGATACCCATATCATGGGGGTACATAAAAAATAACTGGTCCGCCATCTTTGGGAGCCCGCCATATTGGATTTGGAATGACGTCACTTAGCTAACCATGCATTGTCATCCAAACTAAACGCGGATGCAAAATTTCAGCGCAATCGGTTGGGGATAACTGTTTTAAAATTCAGTTGCGTCCGCCATATTGAATTTAGTGTGACGTCATTTTATTTTCGTATTCTTCCGCCATATTGGATTTGGAATAACGCCACTTAGCTAACTATGCATTGTCATCCAAACTAAACGTGTATGCAAAATTTAGCTCAATTGGTTGGGGATAATTATTTTAAAATTCAGTTGCAAGATTTGACCCACAAGAACAAGGCAAGTTAAATAAAAGCTTGTAATCAAGATGGCGACCAAACATCAAAATCTAATATGACAAAAACCTTCTCGATAAAATACTCTTTCAAATAAAAAAAAAGTGCATCAAAATCGGATCACCCGTTGAAGGGATATGAAGCCACAGACAGACAGACAGACAGACACAAACATACGCGACCTCTTTCTGGGTCGGGGGTTAATTAAAAATGATTTTATAATCAAAAAAATATATTAAAATATAAGATAGATGCAATTTAGGCACCAATAAAATAAATGCAAATCTCTCAAATTTGTTTATTTGTAATAAAATCTGCTATAGAATTGATAGTTTATTATGTTTCTTTAATTCACGTAATTTAAATTGTGACATTAATTTATCGCAAGTTTTGAAATAAAAATTGAAACTTGTTTCAGGTTGGAAAAAAGGGAAATTTTATCTGATATCGAAAACAACTACGTGACATTGTCATGGCAAGGCATGCAATGCATGCTTGCGTGTAAGCGTGCGGATGTTTAAAAATATTTAAAGGATACAGACTTTTAATAAAATACTAGTATATTTTTCTTAGATATAATATAAGGTGATTTAAAAAAAAATCAATATACGCATATACAGAAATCTAAATCTTGATTTTTTATGCAGATATATTAATATGCACGTGATGTTCCAATAAAGGTGCCAAATCACGAAGAGGCATCTAGAGCATATCAATGTTCTCCTATGACACACCCCTACTCAGATATTTTCTTTAGCGTGAAAGTGAAAATGAGTGATTTTTCTTATCAGAATGTGGTAATTCTTTGGGTAATTTAGCAATCAATAGGATAGCGCCTACCTCTACAAACAAGTTCAATTATATTTGTCCCATGAAGTATTAAACACATCGACCTAAGGTATGTTTTGTATAATAAAACTGTGTGAAGACAAGGACTAAAATTGGCATCATTCAATTTGGTTATGTTGCCTGCTACTGAAAACTCGGTGGAGTCAAAGCATATTTTCATGTGTGATAAGTGGTAGATAGGTGATTTTTCCGCAACTAATGTATTACCATTAATAACTTTTTAGGTTCAAGTATGTGTGGAAAAAAGATGGTAATGATTACCTTGTTTCGGTTCAAACAACTCCAGGAGTGGAACTTTTTAAATTAATTTTTTGCAATTGCAAACAAAGTCATTGTACCAAAAATTGTTCACACAGGAGAACCGGACTGAAGTGTTCTCCGAAATATGGCCAATGTTATGATATAAGTTGTACGAGTTCTTGTTCCGCGGTAGACGAAGATAACTGAGAAAATTTTTAGCACGCACTATTTATTATTGCGACTATTTCCCTCACATTATAAGAACAAATGAAATAGCAAGATTTTTAACATTTAGACCAATAAGAACAAACTTTCAGCAAAAATTGCATTTCAAGTGAAAATTTTACATAAAATTACAGCGATTATTTCACTCATTAATGAGATAGCCAATTAGAACCCGTTTTTTGACAACATTGCACCATTCAAATGTCATTATTAGTGGTAAACTAACCTAGATCGGCTTTTGACAGTACCAACACGAAAAAATTATCGCTCTAATTTTTTGTGTCGACGCGTCGACAAATATCGTGATAATATTTGGACGTTTCGTTTCGTGAAATGTTTTCGGCAAATAGGACAGCTCGTGCTTTTAAATTTTATCTATAAATAGATACCTTGTCTAGCTTATTGCTAATTGTTAACGTAAATTGTAAATTGTAGTACTGTATTATATACGTAGTAATATAATATGTTATGTGCTGTGTAAAAATTTCCAGTTAATTACCCGTGCTAATGGATTTTAAGTAGGCCCTGCATTGTGCTATCCTCTGGTGTTGGAAATAGCAAACAGTTTTTAAGGTTTTCGAAAAAGAGGGGAATTAAAAGGAGAGAGGAAAAAAAAAGATCAGTTGCTCTGATATATGGCTTTTGGTGGCAAATGGCGATTGACAGTGTGAAATTACAATAATTTGACGTAATTTACGGATATAGTTCACACTAGTTAATTAATAGATGGTATGGTTGTTTTGTTTTGGTTTTTAGTGTTATATCATCTAGTTTTCTCCACGGGGAGGCTAAGAATCTTTGCCGCCAAGTTTGTAAATAACGTCTCCAGATCATTTAGGGTGTCGTAATGGTTGGAGGTGAGTTTATTTATTATATTGATCAATTTATGGAGGGTTGCTATACTTCGAAATCTCTTCTTTTTAGGCGTTTTGGTTTTGGACTTAATTTTAGCTTAGAGCTTGAGAGTTGTATGCTTATTTGGGGGGCACACCCTTGATACCCTGGATAGCCTATGAGGAGGTCCTACACCACCTTTACTTAAGTTAAGTAATCTTGGGGCAGACTATTCTCCCATGGTATTGGTAACCGGATAATGTTCGTGAACCGTTACGTAAGCAGAAGCAGTCTTGTGGCACCTTCGGGAATTTTCACCACCCCAGGAGAAAGGGCTAAGTACCGCCTAGCGGATTTTCTTCATAATTTATCTAGTACCTATTTACTTGGGCATATGGACAATGTCATGTCGAATATTATTTGCAGTTTAATTAATTGAAGGTTAGGCGTGTGTATAGACATAAGTTTCTTAGAGACATAACGTTTCCGTGGTATATTTAGGATATAATCCCTCCAGAACATTGTGCAAGACGTTGGACGTTGTTTTGTTGTTTGTTTATTAATAAGTCTTTAATAAGTTTAACGCGTCCAAGAGTCTTCGCTCTCGAGAGTTATATCGTGCACGATCCTGAAAATCACTTGTATTTATTACATAAAATTTGATGACCTGTGCAGGGGGAATTTAGGTATAAACATACTATTTGAATACTGATTTTAATATATCTCCATATTTTAAATATCTTGGTGTTTCATTATTAAGGACCTAGATTAGAGTCAATTTTAGGGATTCGGTTACTCTTATACACTAAACATTTGGGCTAAGGGTTGGAATTCCTTGACACCCCTCCCCTTTTGCTATTATAGTAACAACCAAATATTTAATTTGTGAACCCACGCTCGACTCCACTGTAAGCTAAGCCGAGAGCACTAGCCCAAATTCGGTCCGATTACATAGGGAGGAATAAAACACGTAACAAATAATATAAAAATAACCTAAAAACACAACGTAAGTTGACAACTCCCAATTTCAAAGCTAAGACTGTGTGGAACCTATACAGGACTGGCTATACAGGGTGCGCCACTTAAAACTCCCCAGGCTTGTAACTTATTTTTCAAGCGACGACCATGTTGGGCACATCAAATTGCAGATATTTTTAAGGCATTTAATCATGTGTACAGAGTGATTTAAAAAAAAATTGACAAAAAAGGTTAAGAAAGATAATTTCCTTGAATACTTTTTTACCTCACCCTGTACATGAACTGCGTTAATGTTTTCTTATAAAGGTTTTAATTAGCTTCAATTTATGTTATTAAGTCATATTCGAAATTCTTTTTGGTTTTAGGGAAAAAAATTAAAAACTCTTTCCTTTCCGATTCCAAACAGATTTTTTTTTAAATAACTTTAATTATATATTAATTAATTTTATGCTTTATTTGTAACAGACTTATCACAAACAATATTCAACATAACAAAACAGTAACAAGAAACAAAAGAAATAAATATTTTTAAAAACAAGTTTATATCAAAATGTACTAAATAGGAAATTGCAAAATTTTTATTTTTTAAAAATTTTTATTCTAATAACATAAATTGAAGCTAATTAAAACCCTTATAAGAAAACTTTAACACAGTTCATGTACAGGGTGAGGTAAAAAAATATTCAAAGAAATCAAGTTTCCTTTCTTAACAATTTTTTCAAAAAAAAATTTTTTTAATTACTCTGTATGCATGTTTAAAGGCTTTAAAAATGTCTACAATTTGATGTGCCCAACATGGTCATCGCTTCAAAATAAAAAAGTTTGTTACGGTCCATTTTCATATTTAATAATGGCCAGAAATTTATGTACTAATTTTTGTTATTTTCCCAAATTTTATTGTACATTTGAGCCTATTGATACCGTCTCTCGCCAATAGATATTAATAGAGTATAACTGGTTGCATAATAGCACTACCTGGTTCATGTTGGCCATTGAATGCGTTTTGTTACAGGAAGTACGGGTGAGTGCGTTCAGATATTCATTAAGAGAGTGCATTGTAAAAACGCACTTTTAAAGCTTCTACAATGGCTAGTATTGTTGATTAAACCTTCTTTTGGTGGGTAGATTTATAAGGGACGGCTTTCAGAGTATATTATGATAATATTTGTGGATATAAACGAAGTTAGGAAAATCTATTCTAGTTGTGGGGTACGCCGTGGAGTGGAGAGCTTGACACTTGATAGAGGACATTTTCTTGGTCATTTTTCCTTTTGCTGCTAGAAGATTGAGTCGTCTGAATACGAGTTTTAGCAATATTGTAAGTTTTGCTCCATTTATGGGATTTAGTACGCATCACGACAAGATTAGTTGTATTTTCATTTGGTTTTGAGTATCGTTTTGGGGAAATGCAGCTACGGATTTCCGGATAAAATCAATTTTCAAAGCACGTGGCGTCGTCTGAATGCAAGATTTTGGAGTGCCATTTTGACGGCAAAGGACCTCTTTCAGCCCACATCACATCTCAGGTACGTCTCTGAAATCCCACTTAAAATTTAAATAGATTTGTAATTTAGGTTATTTTATTGCAGGGCTGTTTGTTTGTTTGTTGTTCGTTTGTTAGTTGTTTCCTTGTTAAGTATATTACTAGTATTGGGATCTGTTTGTTAGTTTATGGCTATTTGGATTGATACCTTATGATTTTACTTGGATCTGTTACTCGTATTCTACTTGAGCTTTGTCACATTCTACACTTTACGAGGGACTTCCACCCTGACTCTGGTTTCAACTTCTAGTCCAGATTTTGGTGTCTAGATGGTGGATTATTGACTGACATCTTGTGTATGTATGGTACTGGGGATCTCGGCACGTTACCTTAGACTCCACGTAGATGGTCTACCACCTGCGGCTGTTATCACCTGAATTACGCTACCCTGGTAGGACGGGAAAAGGTATTCAGACACTACCAAAAGTAAGCGGAATCATATTCTCTTAACGAGGGATCCGGTACATCAACTCAACGTCCACGGAACAGTAAAAGAAATTTTCAAGGAATATTGGTAATATTTTGCTCGTAACGTAAATCTCAGTAACATTTTAGATTTCAGTAATGTTTGGTATATTCTGTGTATCGTTACTTCACTAACTGAATAGTTTTGCCTTATTTTACAAATGGATGTCAATAATTTTAAGTAATTTTATGTTTTACCGTAACTTGGGTCACTTGTAGTTTTTTTTTGTCACGCTTCTGGCATATGACCTTTTGTACATGTATCAAGGATTTATTATTTTGTAAGTTATTTTGTGTATATTAGGTTAAGCGTGTGGGCCCCACTTACTAGTGCACTTTTTAGGGTATATTGAGATATATTGTACCGCGTATATATTTTGTAGTACGTACCCTTATATTTTATTAAATGTTTAATTAGAACGACGTTGTCTTTTATATCTGACCACCTACACCACCCTAATTATCGAAGCCACCCCCAAGGACCTGACTAGTCGGCCGTGTGAGACTCCCTCCTCACTAGCGTATTGCGGAGGGGGTACTGCACGCAAAATATTAAAATTATGTTCGGGGCACAGGGTGACTACCCTACCCTGCGTTCGAGGTTTAGCAGCCTTTGGGGCCCCCTTTTATAAATGGGTCCAGCTCTGTAACAAGTTACAAGTCTGGGAAGTTTTAAGTGGCGCAACCTGTATAGGTTCGGGACAAGTTATACACATCTTTCGATGACTTATAATACCTAACGTAATTACAAAATAATTTTCACAACTAAAATTAAATACAAATGCCTACGAAGCAGACAAATCAATTATTTCATGTTAAATACACAACAAATGTACTTACGTCTAGTAATCCACCACAAAGTGATCAAAAACTCTGCACTAACACTATACATTATAATTTGTTGTAATTAAATTTCTCTCTACTTAAACAAACAAACCTCAACTAAACTATTAGAAACTTCTTAAAAAAGTAAGGATTAAATACATACATACCTATATATTAATACACACTTTAATATAATAGTTCTTGAAAAATTCACTGTATACACAGTTAAGTTAATTCTAAGCTAACGTTACTAGATGGCGGTACCATTTCATCTGATATCGGCAACCTTAGAACGTAAAAGCGAGAGATTGGTAAAATGCAATATTGTCTAACTTTACTCGTAGTGTGATTGGTCAAAACGTGCCCGAGAACTCTTTACAGTGAAGACAAGTCTATGAGTTACAATACCTACGGTTTAACGTATATGCCTTTCTTGATTGTCATTGTCATTACTTTGTTTTTTATTAGATTAGTCGCTCTAGAAATGCATTTTTATGTGAAATTGAAAATAAAGGCCAGTAATCTCTAAAAAGTAACAAGAAAACGTCTGAAGGCAATTAATTACAAAATAATATTGAATATGTACTTAATGAATTATTATTTATTCGTGAAATATTCTCCCCAAATACCAGTCGTGCTTTTAAATTTTATCTATAAATTTTTGCTCAAGCTAAGTTACCGAAAGGTAATATAATTGGTGTAAATCGGCAGTTTATTATCAAAGATTAAATCCCTCCCGCTAAAGCGCTCAGGATTTAATCAGATAATAATGTCAATTTACCAGGCAACAAAGCTTTCGCAAAAATTTTACCGATAAAATTCTAAGCACTAGTGAGATGGTGTCCCATCAATTGAACGCGCGACAATTGGACGCGTGAGACAATTAGACGCGGCGAAAATTGGACGCGGTAAAATTGGACGTGAAACATTGGACGACTGTATTAAAAATAATCATATTGCATATCCTTGTCATGATTACAAACAGTGGTTGCTGATTCTGAGAACAGAAGCAGTTTGGACTACTTGCGAGGAATTGCCCAAATGCAAGTGTAAATAAATTATATTTTATAATTTCTATGTTATTATATTTTGATAATTTTATTTGGATGATTATTTTCTATGTTAACAATATTTTTAGTGTAACCTATTTTTCATGGTGACTCTGTTTATATGTTGTATTTGTAATTATTATTATTATTTAGGTTGGGTTAGGTTAGGTTAGAGTGTGTATACATGATGTTTTTTAAAAACGCGTCCAATGTTACACGTCCAATTTTACCGCGTCAAATTGTCGCGCGTCCAATTTGCTGCGTTCAATTCACCGCGTCCAATTGACGTAGATCCACATTACATACGATTATTGCACTGAGTTTGACAGCTAAGACGTCAGTTAATAATAAAACATATTTCTTGCTCTATGTTTTGTTCTGGAAATAGTCTAATAAATATATTTCGTACATTAAAAATAATCTGAGAATTCAGCATTCAAAGCGTGGTGCCTTTAAAAAACCACATTCGTTCATTTTGATGTGATTTGACGGAAAAAGTACCCTCAACTGCGTCTCGGGCACTTTTTGTCAAATCACATCAAAATTAACTCAAGCAGTTTCTATTCAACACGTTTTCATGCGCTGAATTTTCGATAGTTTTTAATGCACTTAATATTGTATTACTACAGATAATTCGTTTCTCAATTCTTCACAAAAACATCTCTTGAATTTTTTTTATAAAATTCATAGTTACTAAAAAAAAAACAAACAAAAACCAAGGTGGCAGCCACGCGGTCACTTTTTCAAACTTGCCTGACTGGGAGCGAATGAGACTTTTTTGTCTAAATATTCCCGCTGAGATCAACTTGTTACTAATTTTGTTTACCTCCCCCCATTTCTAGCCAGATTTACTGTACTATTATGTTGATTTCAAAATTATTTCCAATAACTTTCAGTGGAATGCAGATTAACTTAAGTGTCAAAACAAATTCATAGTTTGACGTTTCTAAAGCGAAGATTGTGAGTCAAAACAATTGTTTTCAATGCACTCATGAATCCGGCTGTACAGAAGAGTGAAATAATGTTACTTTTTTAATGCTACATAACTCGAGGTTAATAGTATATTAAAGTATAAGTGGATATTAAGGTCTTTAAAACACGCGCGATTTTTCGAGCACGACGGCGCAGCCGGAGTGTTCGAAATAGAGCAAGTGTTTTAAAGACCAGTTATCCACGAATACTTTACGCTATTTTTTTTTACTGGTACACTTTGAAATCAAAATTATTACTACAAAAAATGGAAATAAGAATTAAGAATGTAAAATGGTTGAATTCGTGATGTGACATCAGGATACCTGTCAGTGTCATGAAAATGAGAAAACAAAAATTAATTTGCAATCTGTCACATAGGATTAATTATTGTCACTACAGTTGTCACTGATTGTATATTGGTTTAAAATGAGTTCTAACACTGATTACTTAAATAGAAAAGCAGAATCGCGGTTAATACCGCAAAAATCGGAAGACACTTATAAAAAAGAATACAAGTTCATCAAATGGATGGAAGAGCAAAAGGTAACAGATACAGATGAACGAGTTATACTTGCTTATCTTTGATGTTGCTATGGTAACTTTAAAACACGCGCGTTTTTAAAACTTGGATTTAAACACTCTGAGGCGTACATTAAATAAGCAAAATAGGGTACCAATAAAAAAAAATGTGTTTTTTTTACTCGTGTGGTTTATAGCACTCGCCTTCGGCTCGTACTATAAACGCCCTCACTTGTAAAAAAAAACCATTTTAGCCACTTGTTATGTAAAATACTATTAATGCACGTTGCCATGAGAGACGTGTGGGCCAAAGTGACATTATACATAACTGCTTAGAAAACGTCAATTTTGCGCTTTCAGAATACTTGTAAAAAAGCACTTTATATGTCTATCATAGATAAACAATGTTTATTGAACTACAAATACATGTAGTTTCGAAGAAAATATCTTTAGTTGATATTTTGGTATTTTGTCCGAAATCTATTGAAAAGAAACCACTGTGGAATGCTTAGAGTTACTGCATACATATGATGTACAGGGTGTTCGTGAGCAACGGTACATAGCTTAACTGAAAAACGAGAGCATCTGGCTGATTTCAAAACACCTCCATATACCGAGTGACACAGGCTATATTTCCTTTATTTTTTAAATTATGCATTTGAAATTAAACTACTTATAAAAATGGATTTTTGGAAATAAAAACGGTATGACACCGTTTCCGATTTACCTGGAAATTGCCGCAACTTTCAATGTTTAAATAGAACACCCTGTATATTTTTATATATTTGGATTCAAGACAACATTCTGAGTATACCATGAGACTTTCGCGAGTTTTTGAGTCGATGTCCAGTTTGTTTAGGTATTTTAAGACATTCGTCTGGAGTCCTTTTAATACCAAAATTGTTACGACAGGTGAAGTCCAAGGGAAAAATATAACTTTTCGTTAAATTTCATTAATAACTATTTACGAAGCTTCCAAAGTTGAGTATATCACTTTTTTTATCGAAAACTTTTTTTTTCAAATGGGAAGGTGATGGCTCATGCTCATAGTGCGCAATAAATTATATATTTTTTCTGAATTCATCGATATCCATTTCAAATCTATGCTATTTGTTTTTCAATTTTATTTAATTTATTTAAAAATAAAACATAACTTTCAAAATAATTTTTATTGATCCTTATAGTTTGCACTAGTACTTATACCTATTAAAAAACAAAAGAGAGAACTAAAAGCCATTATTCACATTTCATTATTAGGCATATGATTATTTTTCAAAATAAAAATTTTTAATTGATAATTGTAAAGAAAAGGCAAATGCGGTAAAAAACGACAAAAATAGCCAACTTTGAACCACAATATCAATAGGTATGCTTTTAGAGGGCAGAATATTTACTAGTGAAATATTCTGTCTCCTCTACACGTTTCCTTAAGTATATAGGGAATAAAGACCCCAGCTCGGTGGCGCAGTGCTCAAGGTGATAGGCTTGCGACCACGGGGTCCCGGGTTCGAATCCTGGCTAGGGTATGGATGTGTAGTGGCGTTTTTCACGTGTTTCTGAGACGGTAGCAGTGGGCTAGACTGCGGTTGTGTGAGAGACAACATGGTCTAGACGCTCTCCTCTCCTGAGTTCAAGTCTCAGCTGCGGCAGATGACAATGTCGCAGGGAATGGGTGTTGTAATATTGGACATTAAAATAAATAAGGCGATCAAAAAAATGGCAGGCTCCTATCGACTGATCTCCATTACAATCGAAACCGCAATAGCCCTGACATGGGCAAAGTTTCCTTAAATATATAAGGAATCAAGAACCAGACTCCAACCAACAGCTATTGTCTTCGGACTAATGCCCTGCCGAGCGGCAAAAGATTTAAATGATTATTAAAGTAATTTAAAGATCTCTTACATAACTACGCTATATTTTTTAAAATGCAGATGCATGCCTTCAATAATGTGTATTTTTCTTGAGAAATATCAAAATATTTGTCAAAATCAAGCAACAAATTTATGTTTTAAGTCTCTAACCTATTTAGACTAATAATAATACAAGGTAAATATTTAAATTAATACAATGATTACACAGGCACACAAAAAAAGTGGTCTGTTTCTCGGACTTCATTAGGTAACCCTTAAGTATTTCGACGTGCTGAACACTAATCATGTTTCCGTTTAGCTCCATCACCTACCAATTTTTTTAAGAGGTTTTTTATGACATTTTATGAGGATTCTTTAGATTTTTCGAAATTTACTAAAAACTGGTTAGTGATGGAGCTAAACGGACACATGATTCGTGTTCAGAAGGAATATATAAAGGTTACCCAATGGAGCCCCAGAACAAACCACTTTTTTGTGCACAGACACCCCCCACCTAAAGAACCTAATAAAAGAAGTGATAAAAAACCTCATAAAAAGAATTGGTGGGTGATGGAGCCAAACAGACACTTGTTTCGTGTTCAGCACATTGAAATATATAGGGGGTTACCTAATAGAGTCCCAGAAACAGACCACTTTTTGGGGGAAGGCTGTGGTGTGATGGAGCTAAACGGACACCTGATTCATGTTCAACACATCGAAATACATAGGGGTTACCCAATGAAGCCCCAGAAACACACTTCTTTTTTTGTGCCCAGCTCCCTCTCCCCCTTCAAAAAATTTCACGTATATCATGACACTTGATTCGTGTTCAGCACGTCGAAATACATAGAGGTTACCAACGGTGCTTTAGAAAGAGACCACTATTTTGTGCACAGCCCCCATCACCTCGCAAAAAAATTGGTCTGTTTCTGGGAATCTATTAGGCAACCCCCATGTATTTCGACGTGCTGAATACGAATCAGATGTTCGTTTAGGTCCATCACCCGCCAATTTTTTTATTAGGTTGTTTATGACTTTTTCATCTGGTTTTGTGCACAGCTCCCCCTCGAAATACATGGGTTTTGTCCAATGGAATCCCGGAAATAACGCTTTGGGGAAGGGGGGGGGGGTACTTTCAACAAAAAGTGGACGGTTTCTGGGGCTTTATTGGGTAACGCCCATGTATTTAGGAGTGCTGAACACGAATCAGGTATCCGTTTAGTTCCATCACCCACCAATTTTTTGTAAATCGCGAAAAACTTGAAAAGACCATATAAAAGAAGCCTAAGTCACTTCAAAAAAAAGGTTGGTGATGGAGCCAAACGGACACTTGAATCGTGTTCAGCGCGTCGAAATATATAGGGGTTACCCAATGGAGTACCAGAAATAGACCACTTTTTTTTTGGGGGGGGGGTTCAGCTGTTTCTGGGGCTCCATTGGGTAAGCCCCATGTATTTCGATGTACTGATCGCGAATCAGGCGTTCGTTTAGCTCCTTCACCAACAAATCTTTAGTAAATCGCGAAACACCTAAAAAACCTTGTAAAAAAGTCATAAAAACTTTAAAAAAAAATGGTGGGTGATGGAGCTAAACGGATACCTGAGTCGTATGGAGCACGTCGAAATAAATGGGGGTTGCCTAATGGAGCCCCATTATGAACCTATTAATTAAATTTCCTTAGGCCGAAGTCGAAATTACCAAATGTTTTCGACTTTGAAATTCATACTTCCTAATTAAGAAAAATAAGCATTAAAGTAAATAATGTGGCAATTAACTCTACATTTTTTGAACATTAGGTCAAATGTCCCAGTTTCATGACATCCCCGATCTAAATGTGCAAGAATATGCCGCACGGCTTAAATATTAGCGTTACTGGGCGTCTGAGAACGACTGTCGCGCTATTTTTATCAAACACATCTTCTGGGACATTGTTTAACTCAAATTTATTAATCAAAAATATGTTAATTGTAACATAAATCGTCCATAGTGTGATTGCTTAGCGAAAAGATCGTGACCTATTGAATTAAAGCTCCAATTCAGGAGGGGGTGCCCGATTTCAGCGTCCGCCATCTTAAAATACGACGCCTTCTTTGTTTTCTTTGGATTGTACCTGTAAACTTTCGACTTTTATTTGGTTTTTCTCCCCAACTTCTGGGTTTGTAGCAAAAACTGTAACTAAATTTGCTATAATTTGAGACCAGAGCTGCTTTTGTAACTTTAATATTTTGCGAGATACAAGCTTCCAAAGTTTTAGAATTTTTTCAGGTTATTACGAAAATCTATATTTTTGTCGGTTTTCTAAATATCTCCAATGCAGTCAGTTTTACAGCAACCATTATTTTATTAATGTTTAAGAAGAATAAATAGGTAACAATGTGAGTAAAGAAAGACATCGATACAATCACAATTTGCTGAGATAATGTTTTTGACCATGTTACAAACGTTTCAATAAAAAAATCACAGAATAACTGTTAAGAAAATAATCATAAAAATTATATTTATAATGTTGTTTTTTTTACTGTCCACAATGGCCTTTGCAATGACAAAGAGCTGTGCAGGCAAGTGCAGCCTTGTTATAAACGTAATTCTTAGAGCACAGGGGTTCAGCCTTACATCCGCACTTGATTAATTCCCTACATCTTTTGTTTGCTTCCGGTATAGACATCCAAATTGGTTGCCATGTCTCTTTGTTTCTTTTCCATCCAAAGTTAGCCGGAGTAGGTGCATTTTGGAGTGATTTCAAACTGGTTAACCAGATGCTAGATTGATAGATGCAGCGATTAGTGTGTTGAATGAGGGCATCCTGTGTGGGCGGTAGACTTTACATCATCTTTACTTTTTTTTCCTTGTGTGAAGAGATCCTCTCTGAGATTGTTGATGCTATCAAGTTTTGTTGTACAGGATGCATGTGAATCGTTCTATAAGTTCAAATGCCTTTGTTTTAGCATCTACTGGCTGAAATGGATGTTTTGTAGAGAAGATAAATCCTTCAGTGCCTGGAGGGTATGCTTTCCATGTCTTCCATGCTGACATTGTCCCCTTACCAAAAAATTGTGATATGGTGTCTGAACCCGTGAAGGAATGGAAAAAGGGCAATGCTTGCGACATATATTCTCCAAGCTCTTGGCAGATGGCGTTGATATGATAATATCGGAAGTGCTTACCCTTACCAAATGCAATCCAAAGTAGAATATTAGGCTTGTAAGTTTGTAGCTCGAGAAATATGCCCACTGGTACCACAATAACATCTGTGTCAACTGTACTTATGAGGATGTTGGTTGCACTTTTGTAATGCATCCAATATATGAAGACACATTCTGGTATCAACTTCTTCGTGGTCAGTTTCAGACATCGATGCACTGCTATGCGACTGCAGCACTTAGTAGGGTAAACAGTTTTATCTTGTTCTCTGAATTCTTCAGGAATGTAACAAAATTTTTGGGGAGTGTGGTTTCCCTTGTGACATTTCTACACACGTGTAGTTTCCTTCAGACTGGCTGGCTTGTATATGTCCCATACAACATCGATTCTTAGGCAATCCTGAAGTTGTCTCTTAATCTATGGTAAGTAGACCATATCACTATATTCTCCAAATGTATATGCATCATATTTAGGAAAATATTAAAGTTACAAAAGCAGATCTAGTCTAAAGTTGTAACAAATTTAGTCTGGATTAAAATTGATTCTGTTGCTGTAAACCCAACCGATTTTCATAATAACCTGAAAAAACTCCAAAACTTTGGAAGCTTGTATCCCGCAAAATATTAAAGTTACAAAAGCGGCTCTGGTCTCAAATTGTAGCAAATTTGGTTTAAATTAAATCCTTTTTGCCACAAACCTAGAAGTTGGGGAGATATTTAGTAAAAACCAAATAAAAGTCGATAATTTACAGTTATAGTCCAAAGAAAACAAAGATAGCGTCATATTTCAAGATGGCGGACACTGAAATCAGGCACCTCCCTGAATTGATAGCACTGAGGGTATATAAGAACTCTGCAAAATTTGGAGCTTTAATCCAGTAGGTCACGATTCTGCCTAGTATTTGCTCTAAGCCACCACTCTACCATCACATCGTTCCGGGTTGTTATTTTATTAGAGAAAATTATTATTTTTAGACAAATTGTCACTTGCTTTTCACATTATCTTGAATCAATCTTACAAATTCTTTTAGACTCAACAAATTTCTTCATAATAGTTAGTAGAATATCTATATCAGATAGAGGGTTGTCTTTATATGGGGTTGTGACAAGTTTTTTTGGTCGCACCCAAAATCAACATAAATAAAAAATAATCTCCACAAATCTGCAGATTAAAAAAAAAATTTAACACGTGTCACTGAAAATGGCCATTTACAATACATGGAGATTTGACGCATATTAGGTACTGTTTTTTTTACACGAATACGTAATGTAAAAAATACACTCACATCTTCGAGTTCTTTTATAAACTGTATAGTTTGCATAAAAGAATATAGTAACATAAATTACTAAACCTATATTAAATATTATTTAGGCGAGTTTTCAAGAATTCGCTCTATCTTTTAGTTATTTTTATTTTTAATGAAAAAATTTTAAGAATAATGATATGAAATCATTGTTTGATGTTTTCTTGAAAACATCATATATGAAGTATAGTAAATTGACAATACTTCACCAGAAAAAATTTATTCTCTTTCGAAACTTACAATTACTTAAGTAATTGACCTAGTAAATAATTGTAAGTTTCTAAAGAGAATATTTTTTTTCTAATGAAGTGTTGTCAATTGACTACACTTGATATAATATGATGTTCTTAAAAATCATCATCAATCAATGATTTTTATATCATTATTCTTAACATTTTTTCAGGAAAAATAAAAATAACTCGCCTATATAATATTGTTTTATATTCTAGATGTGAGTGTATTTTTTATGTTACGTATTCGTGTAAAGAAAAATTAGTGATATGCGTCAAAACTCCATTTATTTTAAATAGCAATTTTCAACATGTCGGTGGCACAGGTTAAATTTTTTCTTAAATCTGCGGATTTGTGGAGATTCTTTTTATTTATGTTGATTATTTTTTTTGGAATGAGATCAAAAAAAAGTCGTCACAAACTCATAGAAGGACCACCCTAATGTATATGGTTTAAATCTCGTTCGTTATAATATTTGTGTGTACCATAATTCATTATGGACAATTGCATTAATTTCACTCTTGAGTTGAGGTCATGAAATTTGCATAATATTATTAATAAAGCCGATTTGTTAATTTTCACATGACAGGAGCTAATTTACGCATTACCAAGTTTTATTAATAATTTAGACTTGCATGTTCTTTGTATTCCCAATAGATCAATTTGGACCCTATGGTTACTTAAAGGTCATAATTTTGCCCAATATTTTCGAAAGTGCGCCTACGAATTAATTTTAGTTTTAATAGGGTAAAACCGCTGCCCAAGGAATCACTACTTTCACATCCAGATTTTCTATCCAAGTCACTCACAACGAAAAAAATTTGTATGTGGAAATAATTGTCTATGGAACTTTAATAATATAATATTTGAAATCCTTTACCACAAAAACCCATAAAACAATACCCCACATCGGTAGTGGGGTGGGGGTGGTGATAGAGGGTGGTTGGTAATGGGGGTGTATGAAGTAAAAAAATATTTTGAGGTTTCTGGTTCTTGTGCGCGCACTAAATCACAATTTTTTTTCATCCCCTTTAATAATGGAGTGGGGGTGGTAATGGGGGTGGCTAATGCCAAAATTTTTTTTGAGACCTTAGCTTCTCTTGTATATACTAAATACCAGTTTTATGGACTATTACCTCCTTGATTTACCTATTTACACCAAATTTACCACAAATTACCCCCCAACCCTTCGATGGAGCAAGATGAAAATATAATATAGTTCTAGATCTCGTTAAAGTACATATGTGTACCAAATTTTAAGTCAATATCTCAAGCAGTTCCAGAATGAACGTGCGCACAATAAAAGTTACAGACCGACAGACCAACAGACAGACAGAAATATTTTTTGGCATATACTTAAAATTTCGACGTTTCATAACATTCTAAGCCTATTTGAACAATAAAAATTTAAAAAAAAATTTTTGTCGTTACTATACTTCCACTGGATGTGGAAGTAAAATTAAGTAATTCATAAACTGACAAATTAGTTATTTAATTCATGCATAAAACGTCGTTTTTATTACCAATATTAGGTAAATTTTTACCTTGCAAAAAGTTCTAATAAGCCCTAAGAAGTAAACTTACGTTAATTTGGATTTGTTTACTCTGAAGAAATCTTCTAGGCAGAGAATAAGTACTTTGCAACTTAAGTATATAATTTCAAGCAGTTATGACTTCATAGTCATTTATTAAGACGAAATTAAGTTATTCTCGACTTCATGAAAATATTTTTATCTTAATGGCTGGTCCATATCGCTTATTTGCTAGTTTGGTCCCTTATCCCTGAAGGCTCAGGAAGAATCCTGTGTGGGAAGAGCTACCCATTTGGAGGCAAGAGACGCACACCCAATATCCGAGTATACTAGAATTAGTACTACTGCTATTTTTTACTTTTTTACTCAATCAGGCCGGGATGACCCATTTTGCCTAGGGATCTACAGTTTAGCGTGGACTCCAAACCACGGTTCTCGACCACCAACTTTGACCCACCTTGGTCCACCCACCACCTTTCATGACGGTTCAATAGCCCGAGAGTGTCTCCTGCGCCAGCCACCGCCTTTCAAGGTGGTTCACTAGGCCTAGGATTGTCTTTGTTGGCAGCCTACCGACTATTAGATGACATCATGGATTACCCATGCAAGTGCCGGACTCGCTCAGCGTTGCTGCGCCTCACTGATCGAGTGAGCATAGCATAACAAGTATTTATTTATGGTAAATGGTAAATAGTACAGCCATGTACTTCCCAGGAGTCTGGCCGGGAGCCAGCCAGACAACAACGGCGCGTAACGCCGTGGTGAGTGCGGAGCTGGTTCGGTTCGATTTAACAATAATGAATAAAATAAAACTACGTTAAGACTCCCATCCGCTTGAGCGGATTTAACGGTGTGTTTAAAATTGCTGCCATCATGGGCCTAAAACTAATTCACATTAAAAACTTAAAGCTAATAACTGGTTGAGGCGCACGCGTACTAAAAATTTTTGGCTGTTGACACGGGAAAAAGTTGAATGAAAAAACCAATCAGTAATACATAACATAAAAATACAAATATAAACTATAAAATATGGCTGAAATTATAAGTAAATCTCCAAACCGCATTCTGCTGTCAGAATCATTATTACCTTTTCAATATAACTTCAATCGTATATTTACTAATATTTACTAACGAAATCCAAAATGATGAATCTAAGATGATGATTTTCCAAGTAAAATATATTCTATAATCATTTATAGAAAATCTACTGCAACGTAAAACACTGTACCTAAATCTGTTAGCCCGTTTAAAAGTTATGTGAAAACGTACAAGCTAAATGAACAATTTTCTTCTTTCTGGTCGAAGGTGAAAAATTGTGATTATTATTAAAAGTGTATTATGAAAACCGTTCAGGTATTACTATTAATTTCATACAAAATTATATAGTTCTTTATAAATTATGAATAAATTTTACTAATGGTTCTTTGTGGTTTCTCTTACATAGATAAATCAATATCATTATTAATCAACTTCATCTAGTATGGAAATAAATCATTATCGAGTAAACTACATTATCGTGAGCGCTGAGTTTATTCAAGCGAATTTGTGTCAAGATTCGCTAATTTTCGCCCACTTCTTAAGAAAATCTAACGTTTTATGAACACGTATGTTAATTCAATGACCGTTCATCTAATTAAGTGAAATTACTTAGGAGCGTTGCATTAGGTAAGGATTACCTAAGATAAGACATCAGTCATTCATATTTACGACACGATAACATAATGTTTATGTCAAGTTCGTGATGCCGATTTTCTAAACAAGATCTATTGTTAAGAAATAGTGTACAAATTCTGAATTTGGTTTGAAAATTGACTGTTATTAATTAACAACTGCCGTTCCAAGCAGATTGTACCAAATATATTCACAATAAAATTATGAAAATGTTATTGAGCTTAACGCTTAGCCGAGCATGACAGTGTATAAGGAACAAATGTCTAAAAATGAGTGCACGCCGGGTTAAGCTAGGTTAATTGGTCAAATTTTGATAACTCAAACATATTATTTTTCGTCACTTAACGAGACATGAAGGACATGAATTTTAAACCCACCTAAAATTTGTAAGAGTGCTATACTGCGGAAATAGTTTATAGATTTAACTAAACTGCTGGCCAATTGAAACGGTTCAAGCGAATTTTTAGGTTAAATTTAAAGCCACATTTTCTGAGAGCAAATATAAATTATGCGATTTTCAAAATTTAAGAGATAATTTATTTGTGAAAACGGGTTTTGTCTGATTCTTTTATTTCGATGCACTGTCTACAGGGTGTGAAAAAATCGTGTTTCGTTTATCAAACTTTCTAACTACAGAGATTCCACAAAAAAATGGTTTATATTTTTTTGGTTCACATTTTTTTAGTCACTGATTTATGGAGAAAAAACTAATTTCTCAAATTTTCGATATCTCTCTTATTTTATAAGGTACCTACCGATTTTTTTCTATAAACCCATCATGTTTTCATTTCTTTTGCGTTAGGCCTTATTATGTTTTGTTTATGATAGCTCCTTTAAAATAATAATAATAATAAGTACATTTCTTGCACTTTCATCCCATGGTGACTAATGGAGTACCTTAATCGGTATACTCTCACAGACTGGTGACACCTTTATTGGGTTGCCTACATCAAAATGTAAAAAAACGGAACCCCAGTTATCTCCGGAACATTCAAAAACATCAAGTTAAAATTTTGACACATGCAAACAATATTTTTTTCAAATTTCTTGATGTATTTTTTTGTACAGGCAAGTACAAAAATATACGAAAAATTGCATGTACAGTAGATGCAAAATATATAAGAGAAGTCCTATTATCAAATATCAAAAGCGTCAGTTATGCCGACAAAGGAATAAGCCGGCACTGACGCCGGCGCGTAGAAACGGTCGGAATAAAACAATTATCTTATATCTTTAGCGTCTACTATTACCTATGTCTGTTTAATGGAATAAAATGGAATCAAGTGGAATCTAAATAAACAATAAAAACAGTTATTTATTTATTTTTATAAGCACTATTATTATTTACAATTTGTATAGTAAGTAGAGGTAAAAAATATGTAAAATTTCGGAATAATTTCATATGTAATGATATTATTTATCTTTATTTTTGTTTCCTAGAATTTTTAATGGAAGTGTCACAGTTTCTAAGTTATTCAACAGTTTAAACTAAATACTTCATCTTAAAATCGGTCGGATGCCATCTATAAAATTAAATATCTCCGAAACTATCAACCTTACACATTCTTAGTTTATAAGCTTCATTTTTGATGTCCACTGTATTTTCTCTAAAACTAATATTTACTGAGATATTTGCAGAGAATAAAAAATGTTACATTTGTTCTAAAATTCCTTTACAGTTTAAAATGCATTTTCTAAAGCAAGCAAACGACAAAATTTACGCATCTAGGTCATATAATATGTCAACGAAAGACGGTATATATGGGAATGTATTTTTTAATTGCTGACTACCTGCATTAACAAAATGGCGACGTTTTTATTAAGAAAGTGTGAATAAGTACATTGTCTCTGTCATAACTTCTTTGTTTTTTGTTCTATAGAAATAGAGAAAAAATCATTTCAAAACCTAATTAATAGTTTTTCATTTTGGTTATTAGCGCTTTTGACGTAAGTGACATAGTTCTGAGATATTTAACATTAAAACTAAATACTTCGTCTTATAGACGTTCGGACGCCACCTTTATACTTCCAGATCTTCAAAACCATTATCTCTACAGAAATTAGGAAAAATGAAATTCATCCTCAATTTAGTAGCTTTCTTATTTGTCTCTAGCATGTTTTCGCTCAATGTAATACTTTCCGAGTTATTTGACGAATACTGTTTTGAAATACCTTTTTTTAAACTAAAATCTCAATTTTCGTTATAACTTAAAGACTATCAATTTTTATGAAAAGTTGCATAGAAGCTTTTCTTCTAAATTTTATTTTCTATCAGCTCCAATACCTTTAACTGCCACCTTCTATAAATTAGCAAGCCGCCGCATAATATAGAAACTTTTCTTTTAAGCATTTACTATTAGGTTGCCAAAAGTGAACAAAATTCGTTTCATATAACATTATTCCGGAGTTAAAACCTCTAAATGTCAACTAGTGAAAAGGGGAAAAACCACACTTTTTAATATTAATAGAGCAACAAAAATAAGATGTGTAGTAGCACGGAAAAATATGATCCGAACAGTGACAACTACATCTTAAATATTATTTTCCTGGCCTAGAGTGACCATCCTGCACTTTTCACTAGAAGTTATGTTAACTACATGCGAAATATTATTGCCGTCCGTTATATTCTTTTCATTATTTCCTTTTAAGGTGATAAGGTAGGTAGATTTCTTACATTTCTTCCTTGAGTTTAATACATGCGAAATATTATCGTCCTCCATGACATTTAAAACTTTTTTTAAGAATGACCACCTTGTATATTTATTTCATATTTTCTTCTTTGACAGTTGCTTTAACTGCATGCGAAATATTAACAACCCCCGTCACATTTTTTAAATTATTTTTTGGGGTAACCACCAAGTACATTTATTTAGTATTTTTGTTCTGTGACAGTTCTATTGGCTACACATGAAATATTATTGCCCTCCGTCACGTTTTTTCATTATTTTTTTTACGGTGACCACCCTATATATTTTTCTTAGTTATCTTCCTTGCCAGTTGAGTTAACTGCATATGAAATATTATCATTCTTAGTGATATGTTTTTTAGAATGACCTCCCTGTGTATTTTTTATATTTCTTATTATTTTTTTTAGGGTTACCAAGTTAGGGTTTTCCATATTTTTATTATTTGATAGTTGCGAAATATTACCGTTCTCTATCACATTCTTTTCATCATTTCTTAGGGCGACCACTCTATACAGTTTTCATATTTTTCTTCCTTGTCAGTTGTGTTCACAGCTTGTAAAATATTATCATCCTCCGTCACATTTTTTCATATTTTTTTTTAGGATGACACCCTGCACATTTCTTTCTATTCTTCTCCTTTGACAGTTGTGTTAACTACACGCGAGATATTATTACCCCCTATCACATTCTTTTAATGATGACCACCATATATATTTTTCATATTCTTCTTCCTTGAGAGTTGTGTTAACTTCTTGCAAAATATGATTGTACTCCGTCACAATTTTTTCATAATTTTTTTGGGAGACCACCCTGTACATTTTTCCTATTTCCCTTCTTTGACAGTTGTGTTAACTACTTCCGTTATATTTTCTTCCTTAATTGTATTTTTTACGGGGTCCACCCTGTATATTTTTCAAGGAAAATATACCCAAGTTTTTCATTGGCAGTAGCGTGAACTACCTACCAAATATTATTCCTATTCAGCAAGTGGTTTTGTAGATATAGCGCCAATACACAGTATTCTACTTATTCTGAAATGTGAAAATCAGAAGAAATCTCGGAGGGTGATTTTCTCACGATTAGAATACTTCCCTTCCCCTTCCGTAAGCGAGAGAAGTAAAAATAGCTAATATGGAGTATTTACAACTAAATTGGAAACTATATTAAAAATAATTTCTAAGCTTTTTAGAATCTTTATATGAAATGTATGAACACTTATTTATAACTTAAATATGAATAACAATATATATATTCTAAATTTTTTCAAATACTTTCATAAATAAAGGGGGGATATAGTAAAAATGAAGGTGCTACATAAATGCCATGGTAATTACGAATATTGCATTTAAGACACTGGTTGTCATTGTTTGTTTTATTTAACTCGAGTTATATTGTGTCCACCCTATACAAACTACATTTGCTGCATATCGTATCTGCTTTTCTAGAATACGTTGACAATGTATAAGTCAGTCAACGCTTCCTTTTGTATTGTAAACCTCATTTCTGATATTACTCTATAACAGTCGGTTGCAATAAATGTTTTAATCACAATAATTTCCATTGTGGATATCTAATTGTTTTTTAAAAATTAGTCTTCGGTTCTAACGTATTTAAGTCTCGTCATTGATTTACAACATAACTTAAATATTTTTTGCTCTTGACACAATTGTAGAAAAAATAATATATGTTAACTCGTGTTATTGCACTTGACGCATTTGATTGAGATATCAAATTATATACATATAAGGATATTTATGAAACGTGATTTAAAATCGGCAACGTAACAAAGTGAGTATCCTGTGATATTGTGGGATTTTCAAACATTGTTGAATACATTACGCATGTGCAGCCAGTATTTTACATTTACTCGATTATTCTTAAAGCATTACTGTTCCAAAAGATCCTAAATACAACCCTGCATCTGAAAGTAAGAGTTGTAGTGTTAAAATAAATAACTAATAAACATAAAATAAACAATTAAACACACAAATGAATTCCTCTTAAACTCTTCTAGCAAAAAAAAGGTTTATGTCACCTTCAACGTAAAATTACAAATTGCAGACATGTTCTCCGCAATGAAACGAAACGTATTTACTTCCCGTGTCTCCTTGTCTTGTGTGTATATAGCTTTATTAGGTAAGTAGCGCAGCTACTGATAGTGAAATTGAGAAGGTAAATGCACAATAACTGTTATTTGAACTTACACTTATACATGATCTTGAATTATGGAGAAAGTGACTCCGGAAGATTTTAAAATAGTTAGTCTTTGAGAGTCAATTTTATTGTCTATTGTCTTTTGTATGAAGCTCAATTGTGGTGCATTTTACATTCAATATTAACAGTTACACCGCCAATATTTTTAGCGAAATACCCATCAGATAATAAAAAAACAAAAACCAGACTGCGAAAAAGGAAATTCTAACAAAAAAAAATTAAACTTGTTTCGTTCCTCTTATTCATAATATCATTAATGACTTTAGTAAGAATTTGCATATTCTATATTATTATTCGACGATACGTGATAAACTATCCCCTTACCGCACTCTCTACCGTGACATCATCACCTAGTATAACTAGTGGGGCAGTCAAGCAGCATAAAAATTGTTTTGAGATATAAAGTAATTTCGCCTCAACCGAAGTATTCAGGGGCTTATTCCTTGATAGAATAAAGAATTGCTACTCTTGGTTGATCGAGACAAGAGACAGGGGCAAGAAAATTTAAACGATTATTTTTTAGTTTAACTGGCTCTAACTCAACAATGAATTGGCCTTACCGTGTTATCGCTACATATTTGTTAACAAAATATGTTAATATGGAAGTCAACTTTTAATAAGTGCAGAAAATATGGCGTCTTCCTAAGGCTATGTCGATAAATTGTGATCATTTGCAGGGATAAGAATACCAAGCGAGATACTTTTTTATATTTCGAAAGAGATACCAAATACATCGAGAAGAAATAAAGATAAAGGATGGAGGTAACTTTTTCGTTTGAAACTTTTTTCTAGGATTAGCAGTTTTCGAGAAAATCGCCATTGTGACGAAACAGCACAGAGATTGGTGTAAAAGCTATATGACATAGGGCGGTTTAATGAAATCGAATTCAAATTTTCTTGCAATGTAAATAAATTAATGAAATTTTTGGGTACATCAATGAAGAGTCAGTAATAATTACAAGAGATAACACATTAATGTCCCACGCTTTTGAATTAAGTGATACTGCGAAAACGTTATTTTACAGATGCAAGAAATGCAAAATGTATTTTCGTAGTAGATTTTTTAATAGAAATTTTACTCAAAGGAAAATTGTTAAAAAAGACTCCCTAGGAAATCACTACTTCCACACCCAGATTTCTAGTGGAGGTGGTAGTGTGAGCTGATGTACACGCACTAAATTACAATTTTATTTTTTACATTCTTTAATAATGAGATGGAGTTGGTAATGGGAGTGGCAGTGGGGTGGCTGATGCAAAAAAAAAATTCAGAGCTTGGCTTAATTACTAGGTTATAACCCATTGAAATCAATCAACGTCGCAGAGTAACATATTATGTGCCTGCATCAATTTTTTTGAACGTATTTTCAATGGCAGATCAACAGTGACTTGCTTATTGTCAAATGAAAAAATGCCGATAAATGCATTCCTTAATTTTTATGATGCCAGAAAGTACCTACCTGCAAAATGTCAGCTTTCTAGGTCTTATGATTTTCCAGATATTTTTTGGTCAGATATCGGACAAGTGCCTGCCACGAATTTGAATTAAAAATGACTAGTGAGTGACGTCATGTGCATATCAGGTTCAAGCTGGTGCTCGTACCGAGCGCATCTCTTTTCTTGTATAATGCCAGATCGTTAAACTTAAGCTGGCCATATCCAAGAAAGGGAGATCCGATAGAGAAATATTTATTATTTGTGGCTATAATCTTTTATCTTAATAAAGGTATTGCGATAAGTTATAAAACAAACTTAGTACAACTAAGACGAGAATAGCTATGGAAAATATTTGTTGTTTTTGACCATAATATTTTCTTAATGCATATATCGCGAAAAAACTATAAAATTACTAAAGTTGTATTATAATAGAGAAAAGTTTTATGAATTATCACTCAATAATTACAGTCATTTGCAAAATGAGTAGACTGAAAACTACGAAATACAAAGATTGGTATAATTACTTCCACATCCAGTGGAAGTATAGTAACGACAAAAAAATTTTTAAAAATTTTTATTGATCAGATAAGCTTAGAATATCATGAAACGTCGAGATTTTAAGTTTGAGCGAAAAAAAATTTCTGTCTGTCTGTCGGTCTGTAACTTTTGTTGTGCGCATGTTTACTCTGGAACCGTTTGAGATATTGACTTGAAATTTGGTACACATAAGTACTTTAACGAAATCTAGAACTAGATTATATTTTCATCTTGTTCCGTTGAAGGGTTGGGTGGTAAATTGTGGTAAATTTGAGGTAAATAGGTGAATCAAGCAGGTAAGAGTTCATAAAATTGGTATTTAGTATATACAAGAGAAACTAAGGTCTCAAAAAGAAATTTGGCATTAGCCACCCCCATTACCACCCCCACCCCCACCCTATTATTAAAGGAGATGAAAAAAAATTGTAATTTAGTGTCTGTACAAGAACCAGAAACCTCAAAATATTTTTTTATTTTATCCACCCCCACTACCAGCGATGGGGAAGAGGTGGGAAAGGTGGGGAGGTGAGGAAGAGATAGGGAAGGGTGGGAAGGGTGGCAAGAGGTGGGAAGAGGTGGGGAAGGGGTGGGAAGAAGTGGGGAGTAGTGTTAGAGGGGTGAGAAGACGGGAGAGGGAAGGGGTGGATGACGGTGGCAAATGAAAGGGTTTTATCTGTCTGTTTGTAAAATAAGTAGACTAAAATGTAAAAAATAAAATTACATAAAAAAAATATTTTTAAGAAAAAGCTTTTATTTGAAAGTACTAAAAAGTAAAAATATTTTTTTTAAAATTCACACACCTGGAAATCAAAAGCTTTGGGGGCGCTCAATTGAGCAAAGTAACTATACAATAGCGCTATATGACCGCCCCCAAAGCTTTCGGTTTCCAAGTGTATGAATTGAAAAAAAAATTGTTGCTTTTTAGTAATTTTTTCAAATAAAAGCTTTTTCTTAAAAATATTTTTTTTATATAATTTTATTTTAAATATGAACATACTGATATTGCGAATGAAATGTTGTTTATATTTCTCTCTTTTAAATCATTGTAACGATGAACTGAATCTATAATACATAGAGCTGATGGCTGAACATTTAAAAGTGACTTTTTTTCTCCTACGTTTTGCACTTGTCTTATAGACGTAAAGCCCTGGATAGTCTTACAATTCGGCTTTGGAGGTCAAAACCTTGATGGTTTTGGCCTCCGTGCATAAACCGTACAATGTTAAATTTTTTTACGCAAAAATTGTATGGAAACGGTTAACCAAATTATGTTTTATGAGAGAGTTTCCTAAGTGAATCATCTGAATGAACAAATTGGCGAAAGAAATTTTCATTTAACCTTTGACGTAAATTTTGGGCCCTTGTGGAAATCTCAAATATTTTGTTTTACGATTAGATAGGTTTTAACTAAGGGAATTTTCTATTGAAAACCTCGTTGATTTGTTTCTTCTTCTTCTGAATTTACTAAACGAGGTAAATTTTAGCCCTTTAAAAAATTGCCACGAAACGGTTAAGCTTACAAAAATTATATCTTACGAGAGAGTTTCCTGAATAAAACATGAGAGCCAGCGAGTTGGAAAAAGAAATTTTCATGTACTTCATGACGTAAATTTTGTCCCTTTCTGGCTAAAAAAATTGTCTTAAAGCAGTTAAGTCCGCAAAAATAATGGCTTACGAGAGATATTAGTGAATAAAACATGAGAACGAACAAGTTGGCGAAAGCAATTTTCATGCCTACCTTGTAACGTACATTTTGGTCCATCATTGAAATATCTAATTTGCCTTAGGAACCAAAAGCCTCCGAATATTTTGCCTAACGATCCTGTTTTGAAGTAGGGCAGGCCTTCCACACAAAACTTCGTTGGCTTTTTTCATTTAGCTTTTTTGAAAAGTTGAGATTCTTTACTGAGCCTTTACCGATTATATGTAACCAGTCTAAAGAGTAGGAGAAAAAAATTCTTAAATGGCTTGTTAATGCACGCCAAATTTACGGGTAAAAATTTTGTGCCTTATAACAAAGCCTTTTGCAAGATCCCGCAAACCGTATTTGGAAATTTTCCTGAGATAATAATTACCAGGTCATCTGCATAACCTTGCGCAAAAAGATCCTCGTTCTCAAGGAACTTGACATAACATAAAATTGTAAGTGCAAAAAATTCCAAAAAATAAGTGAGATACGAACAATTTTCTTTTTCAAAATGGCCGCGTCAGATGAACGCGACGTAAGAAAATTAGTAAGTAGGCTATGGAAATTACTAGTAAGGTGTTGTAGACTTGCCTGCAAAGAACAAAATAGTTGTTTGAATTACTGATACTGAGACTATTTTTAGTTTTCCTCAAAAGACGAAATTTTGTTTTCATTTTTATTTCCGTAATACATGGCCCTAAAAGCCTACGGTGATATCCTAAGGATATCATAAAACAAATCCTGAAACTGTCCCATGGGATATCCTGAGGGTACGGAAAGTAGTTCCACTTCTAGATCCCAAGGGTATCTCTCGGATATCTTGGAATATCCTAAAGATATTGCTATATTCTAGCTTTTATATCCCTAGGATGTCCGTACTTACAATGTATAAAGTTATATTGCGACTAATTTTTCCCTATGCGTGATATGGAATGGGGCCTCCGACACGCAACATAAATGGGTCCAAACCACCCAAAATTCTTCGCCTGTTGACAAACTCCAATCTCAATAATGCCATAGAAGAGCTTCATAGAATTTTTGGGATGTGGAGGACCAGGAATTTTGTCAGAGAAACTACCCAGAATTTTTTTACAACAAAAATATCATCGAAATTAACACGGGACATTGCAAACCAATGACTACAAGACAATATCCCACATACACATGGCCCCCTCCACGAGAAACTCGACATCTACCAAATACGAAGACAATAGTTATGACAATAACAATACAGAGGACAATAACAAAGGGACACACAGAGATAATAACACAGAAAACACCCAACAAACACCCTCCATATCAATTCTATCCCCCCCCCTTGAGGAATCCTACACCAGGAAAACATAAGCAGACAGATAAACTTTATACATTCATAAATAAACAACATCTACAAAAAACATCCGGTTTTATCAAACGACAAAGTTTTTAAACAGATTTTTGTAATTTAATTTTTCTGTATGTGGCATGAACATCCATAACACCGCAACATCCTATTCTCCTGTTACTTCGCTAAGAAAATGGCATATTAAATTATAACGCACTTAAGCGAAAGGAGAGTGCCAATTTAATAATAGAATAGTGCACTGTCTGATGTCTCCTGGCCTGTCAGGACGCATCACGCATTCGCGGTTGTTACACTTTGGTTTTTTTTATTTTATTGTACAGATAAATGAGATATATGAAATAAATAAATGACCCTGTAAATAATAAACATAACAGTCAATAAATATACTTAAAAGGTAAATGGTAAATGACTAGGAACCCAAAGGTCCCGGGTTCGAATCCCACGTAGGTTTTGGATGTAGTTCTTTTTTTTTACTTAATTTTATACTGAGAACTTTACCAACTAAGTTCGTATGATAAAATTAAAAATGTCTACAACTGACATTTACAAAAAACTGTGAAGAGTATCGCATGAGTATGTAACAATTGTATAGAAAATCCAGTAAATTGGCGAAGAGTATAATGCTTCCTCTAGTTGAAATATCTAATTTGTCTTATAATCCAAAAGCCCTCGAATATTTTGCCGTATGATCTTGTTTTGAGAGAGGGAACGCTTTCCTTCGTTGATTTCTTTCATGTACCTTTTTTTGAAAAGTTGGGAGCCTTTACTGAATATATGTCCCCAGTCTGCAGAGTAGAACAAAAATATACTTAAAAGTAAATGGTAAATGACTAGGAACCCAAAGGTCCCGAGTTCGAAACCCACGTAGGTTTTGGATATAGTTCTTTTTTTTTACTTAATTTTATACTGAGAACTTGACCAACTAAGTGCGCATGATAAAATTAAAAATGTCTAAAACTGATATTTACAAAAAACTGTGAGGAGTATCGTATAGAATATGTAACAATTGTATAGAAAATCCAGTAAATTGGCGAAGAGTATAATGCTTCTTCTAGTTGAAATATCTAATTTGTCTTATGAACCAAAAGCCCCCGAATATTTTGCCGTATGATCTTGTTTTGAGAGAGGGAACGCTTTCTTTCCTTCGTTGATTTCTTTCTTGTAGGTACCTTTTTTGAAAAGTTGGGAGCCTTTACTACTGAGCTTTTACTGATTATATGCCCCCAGTCTGAAGAGTAGGACAAAAAAAAATTAAATTGCTTGTTCATGCATGTCATAGGGGTAAAAAATTTCGTGCCTCATGACGTCAATTTTCAGGAAGCAGTTCCCTACCCATTTCGAATAATTTCTATACGAACGGGGACATACAGTGTCAGAAAATGTTTCATTTGGGTCGGCAATGAGAGCAAGCGAGAGCGAAGTAACTAGGCTATTCTTTTTTATCATATAACACATCCTATTCGTGCCACCTGCTTTCCCCACCACATGTGCGTGGGCAGCTACTGCGGGAAATGTATAGAATTATTTGACTCGTTTTGAAAGTAAAACGGGTTTAATAATTTCAGTTATTAAAGCACGTAATAATACCTATTACCTATACTGAACAGAGCCAACTACATCCTTCCTTTGAATAAATGGTACTGAAATTTTTAATAGCAACGATGTACGTGTTTTCTTGATAGCGCGTCATTATTTGCTCCCTCTACTAGAGCACTGGTACACTCCTTTATTGTAGGCGGTCTGTCAAGCCGTTGAAACTATGCCTGCCAGTCCAGCGGCGGCTGGTGAAATTTCAATATTTTTTTTCTCGTCTGTGGCGCATGGGACCCATACGAAATTTGGGAAATAACATCTAGAGAAGCACTTCTCTAATGACCCCTAAAAAATTTTGAAAAAGCAGTTTGCGAAAAAATTTTTGAAAATTTGCTAGCCTCCCCTGGGTCTAGGGACCCCTGTTTACTTTTATTTTTTTTTGTCATATGCATTTGTCTTTTCATAAAAATGCATCGACAGATTTTAGAGTTTGTGAAAATATTTTCATTACTAACTGAAATACAATGAACTGAAATTTTGTAATTTACAATTTAACAAATTACAATATTTCAATTCGTTGTATCTCAGTTAGTAATGAAAATATTTTCACAAACTCCAAAATCTGTCGATGCATTTTTATGAAAAGTCAAATGCATATGACAAAAAAAAATAAAAGTAAACAGGGGTCCCTAGACCCAGGGGAGGCTAGCGAATTTTCAAAATTTTTTTCGCAAACTGCTTTTTCAAAATTTTTTAGGGGTCATTAGAGAAGTGCTTCTCTAGATGTTATTTCCCAAGTTTCGTATGGGTCCCATGCGCCACAGACGAGAAAAAAAATATTGAAATTTCACCAGCCGCCACTGCCTGCCACCCAAATCCAAAATCTTCCGATACTGTATATGAAATTGGACTGTGAACGTATTCAATCTATTATTAAAACATTTTCTTCTTTAATTAAAGGCACATATCTTTCAATTGTATATATGTAAAGATGGGAATATGCTGTGTTGACTAAACTTTGCAGAATTTTATTTAGTTTTTCTGAATTTAACTCTACATAAAAAATATCTATAAGTAACATTCAAATAAATTGACTCATATCAGACAGATATTTTAATGTTTAATAATCATTTTTAATTTAATGTCTTCCTCGTTGCCAATAGTTGAGAATTTATGATTTCAAAATTCTAATTTAATTAATAATGTGAGAACACAAGTTGGTAAAATTTTAATTATAGTAAGTAATATTTAATACCTATAGAAAATCACATTTTCACATAGAAATGAATTAATCTAGTAAGCAATATTGTTTACCTTCAAATAAATAATGAAAATTACGGAGACCATGGCCTAAAATATCTGTTTGAAATAAATCATCGCAATAATTTGACTGATAGGTGTACTTCTAATTATATGATGGCCACATTTCATCTACTTTAGATGTGGTCATTAATATAATTAGTACAAGCTTAATGATATAATGCCTGCAATTATCTGTATTTAAAAATGGTATAATAAATTGGTTTTCTTAAAAAGGTCAGCATATTGTTTCACTACCTGGAGAATGTTGTAAATATAATATAGTTATCTTAAAATACAAACTCTCAGCGGATATTACTTTAAAATTGGCTCAATCAAACATCCTTTAGACACAGATTAAATATATGCAATAAACTTTACACAATAACGTATGAATTTATTTTATATCCTAAGAATACTTTCTTAACAATTTTACATTTTTATGTAATAGGCAAAAACGAATTATACCTCCAAGAATTTTTATTTATGATTGTTTCATGTTCTTGACAATAGATTGAAAAAAAATAGGCATCTAATTATTGTTTTATTATAATAGTAGGAAAATCAATACTTCTTATAACTAACAACAGTAAACAAGAGGGAAAATAAAAAATTGTTAATATACAGAGTGTCAGCATATGTCATTTCTCATTTTTGGAGTTTTTTCATAATTGTTTATAGTTAGTTGATGTTTTCATTAGATTTACCCACTTACAAGAAATTAATTTGAGAAACAAATTAACAAAACTGAAAGATACAAATAAAATAAATGTTTAACACTTGATTTAGTATCAGCATTTGTTTGTCGACAAAGAATTTGCAGATGTAATTTTACATTCCTAGAACAATTTAAAAATAAAATGGATATAGGTAGGCGATTCATGTAAGCTCAGAGCCACTCGTTATAAGTGTGCTATATCTGAAGCGATACCTTAAAGACACATCAAGACCGAAATAACTTGTAACTGACATCCTGCTTCTGCAACTTCGCTGCAATCATAATTTTTGAAACTTTGGATCATTTCCCGTTTTTCTTGTGTATCTCAGTGTCTTTCGCGATATAAAAAATTTTACTGGCATATAATTTCTTCAAGCCACTCGCTGTTATAAAATAATGCATATTATAACGCATTATGGAAATGCAAAATAAATATGTATGCATAGGAGAAATTTAATTGAAAACAACCGTGTAGGTTAAAGTTGAGGTACTGAATTTTTATCAACGTTATGTTGGTCTGTATACCTTGGACAGATGGTCGCAAACAAAGTTTGGAAACATTATTTGAAATTTACCGCAACGCAGTGGGAAATAAAAGTTTAGCGCAGACAACGGCAGTTTAAGGAACATTGATAACACAGCCCCACAAAAAAAAAGTTCAGACCAGCGAACCAGACCCATGTATCTCCATGTATTTTCGGTCACTGAATCCGAATTTGAGGTCAAGAAAATTCGTACACCCCCAAAATCTTTAGCTAGAGCCAAAAAAACACCCCTGGACTGGGGTAAAACGAATTTTAAGCTACGAAAGTAGTTGTTACATCCTAATCGATTGAATTATACAAATTAAGGTTAAACAGCAACCTACATACAATAGATATGAAACACACCCCCAGTGAGGGGCGAAAACTAGCCCCCATTTATAAAAATCGATCCAAAACAGTAACGACTGCTGAAAAAGCTCAAAATGTCTAAGTTTTATTAAAGTGATAAAAAACTGCAAACGACGTAATCTTCATAAACTGCCCCTATAGGGTTGAGAACAACCACCCTTAAGTTTAAAGGACACAAAACAAGAGAAAACGTAAAATCCAACAGGATTTCTATTTTGCTTAGTACTCTAAAATAGAACTAGAAGCTTACGTACCATCAACGTCCTACAGTGTCAATACTCAGATGGTGTAAAAACTACCCCATATGTAAGATTTATTCATAAAAAGTTACAGTGACTTCTATAAAAATTCGAAACACCTGCGTTGTGTGGAAGTGAGACCATGTTCGACTCTGTGCTTGAAAACCACCCCCACGGGGTTGCAAGATGCCATCCCTATATCCGTAGGATGCTGGAAAAACAGAGAGAAACTAACCGGATTTACATTTTTATGGATGGTATGATTAGCAAAAATCGTGATGCACACTTCCAGCATCCTACGGATATACTGGTAGCATCTCGCAACCCCATGGGGGTGGTTTTCAAGCACAGCGTCGAACATAGTCTAGTTTCTTCTCACTTCCACACAACGCAGGTGTTTCGAATTTTTATAGTGGGTTATGGTCGCCGACAGCCTCCTACACCGCCTCAATGACTCTGACATTACCATCTTGCTAATCGGAAACTTTCAAGGCCCGATATGCAAACTTATGCAAACAGCTCTTAATTTGATCGATAATTGGTGTGCAGAACCCTCTCGGTTAACCACAGAAAACTGAGCGAGTACTATTTACCAAGAAAAGGAAACTACCAAATATGAAGATGCCCAAATTATCGGGCACTCAGCTCCTCTTAGCGAGTGAGATCAAAATGGACTGTGGATCAGAAGTTGAAATCTACTCAGAAGAAGATAGATCTGCATTTGATAATACCGCTAGGCACACATGCTACTATCTTCCAGGCGGAACTAGTAGGGATCCTGCAAGCGGTAATAAAAACCACGAAAGCAAACGGTGCACATATTAACGACAGCAGAGCAGCCCTGCTTCCCCTAAATAACTGTAGGACCGGTTCTGGGCTAGTTCTGCAAATTAGAGAGGTCCAAGATATGCTCGCACATAACAATAGTGTCCAGATCCGTTGAGTGAAAGGACACTATACAATTAAGGGTAACGAAGAAGCTTTAGCACGCAAGGGATCTGAGAACGCCCTGCATGGTAGTGAGGGTAGGAAGTAAAAAAAATGTTGAGGCCTTTGATTATTGTACACACACTAAATCACAGTTTTATTTTTCTTCACCCCCTTTAATAATGGGGTCGGAGTGGCTAATACCAAAAAAAGTTTTGATACCTTAGCTTCTCTTAATTATACTAAAAACCAATTTTTTGACTCTTATTTGCTTGATTTACCTATTTGCCACCATGTACCCCAATTATCCATCAACGGAATATGATCAAAATATAATTCAGTTCCATATCCCATTAAAATACATACTTGTACCAAATTTTAAGTCAATATCTTAAACGGTGCCGGAGTAATTGTGCGCACAAAAAACAGAACGACAGAAAGGCCGACAAACATAATTGTTTACTTCCACATCCAGTGAAAGTATAGTAACGTCAAAAAAAATTTTAAAAATTTTTATTGTTCAAATAGGCTTAGAATGTAATGAAACGTTGAGATTTTAAGTTTGAGCGAAAAAAAATTCTGTCTGTCGGTCTGTCTGTCTGTAACTTTCTTTGTGAGCACGTTTAATCTGGAACCGTTTAAGACATTGACTTAAAATTTGGTACACATATGTACTTTAACGAGATCTGGAACTAGATTATATTTTCATCTTGTTCCGTCGAAGGGTTGGGGGGTAAATTGGGGTAAATTTGGGGTAAATACGTAAATCAAGCAAGTGAGAGTCCATAAAATTAGTATTTAGTATATACAGGAGAAGCTAAGGTCTCAAAAAACTTTTTGGCATTAGCCACCCCCATTACCACTCCTACCCCATTATTGAAGGAGATGAAAGAAAAATGTGATTTAGTGTTTGTACAAGAACCAAAAACCTCAAAATATTTTTTTACTTCATCCACCCCCACTACCTTCATCCACCCCCAATATCACCACCCTCACCCTACTACCGATGTGGGGTATCGTTTTATGGGTTTTTGTTGTAGAGGATTTCAAATATTTATATTATTAAAGTTCCATGAACAATTATTTCCACATACAAAATTTTTTCGTTGTGAGTGACTTGGATAGAAAATCTGGATGTGGAAGTAGTGATTCCTTGGGCAGCGGTTTTTTGCCCAAATTTAAAATCTCGACGTTTCATGATATTCTGAGTCTATATGAACAATAAAAATTTTCTTTTTTGCGTTACTACACTTCCACTGGATGTTTGAGTAATTAATGACATGGGAAAGGATAATACTAAAAAATACTTGTACGGCTATTAACTGAAAAATGCATTATAATAGTAATTGATGCAATAAGTGCTTTTTTTTTCACGAATGGGAACTTTGATCCACGAACCGTAGGTGAGTGCATCAATCCCATGAGTGGAAAAAAGACACTTTTTGGATGAGTTTCATGCAATATTTTTTCTACGACAGCTTCCATATTTAGACAAATAAATTTCAAATTTAGCTTAAGCGTCAAACACAAATTCATAATTTGACATTTCTAAAGCGAAAATCATGAGACAACTTCAATTGTTTTCAATGCACTCGTGATCCGGCTGTACCTAGGAGTGAAATAATCTTATTTTTTCTTCAACCATCAGAAAAACATAACATTTCACTTCACGGTATTAAAGTGTGACTTTTTAGACCGTTATGCGTTGCCATTAACAACGGAGGTAAATAGTTATTTATCTAACAAAGGCTTGTAAGTGTATTTAAGAGTCAGTGCAATGTTCAAAACCTGTAAATGCACAATACAAGCCGAAGTGCATACGACGTTTTTCGTACTAATAGCAATATTACAATTTTTAGGAAAATTCGTTCAAAATTATTATATTTCAAGATTTGTCGAACTCATTTATTAGTTGGCTTAGACTCTAATTGTAATGTGTTTGCTTTCTGTTATGGTTACTGTCAATAAGTAGTCAAACTGATAATTTCATAATAATTCTCGCCATTCAAGTTATTTACGTGAGTTTTTGCAATAAAACTATTTATTATTTTGATGAAAGTATCGACATTCAAGAGGCAGCCAAAAATGCGTGTGCTTCGTTGGTGCCAGAATTTCATTATTATTTAACTTCCTTATTACTTTACTTTTTTGTCCTAGGGCATGTAAATTTTGTACTTTTTTGCCTATGGGCTGTAAGTGACACTTTCATAACACTGACAGGTGTGAAAAAATGACACTACTAGAGCTAGTAGTACGAAAAGTACTTTTTCTGACGCTGTGAGCGGCAGAAAAAGTAATGTCCATAGCAACGCGTATTTTATTTAATGCACCGGCCATGCGATATTAACAATGCGTTTTTGGTGGTGAAATTCGAGATTTTTACCTTTATTTTTTCATAGCTAATCGACGATTGAAGAAAATATAGCATGTTTTATTCGGAGTAAAAGCCACTTATTGTGACTCGTATGTAATAGTCGGACTCATTTCGTTCTTCCGGCAAACCTGCAGATTCGTCACAAAAGTTTACTCTTTTACTCCCAATAAAATAATATACTATTTTTTCACGCTTTTTACTTTTTTCACTATTTTAATAAACATGTTTTACGCATTAAAAATAATGAAAAAAGTACAGTTTTTTTAACAGCCGTAGAAAAATACAATTATGTTACATAAAATGCAATAAAACAATTATTTGAAATAGCCGCTGCCCAAGGAGTCACTACTTCCACATCCAAATTTTCTATCCAAGTCTCTCACAACGAAAAAACTGTGATATTATATTTGCACTCCACTATGTGGAAATAATTGTTAATGGAACTTTAATAATATAATATTTAAAATCATCGACATGCCACATGGGTAATGGGAGTGGGAAGTAAAAAGAAATTGTTTAAGCCTTGGTTCTTGTACACACACTAAATCACAATTTAATTTTTTTCACCACCTTTAATAGTGGGGTGGGGATGGTAATGGGGGTGGCTAATGGCAAAACATTTTTTGAGACCTTAGCTTCTTTTAGATATACTAAATACCAATTTTATAGACTCATACTTCATACATACTCATACTAACGGAATATAATCAAAATATATTCAAGTTTCAAATCTCGTTAAAATACATATTTGTACCAAATTTCAAGTCAATATCTTAAACGGTCCCAGAGTAATCATGCGCACAAGAAAGTTACAGACAGATAGACCAACAGACAGAATTTTTTTGCTCTTTAAAATCTTGACGTTTCATGACATTCTAAGCCTATCTGAACAATAAAAAATTTCAATTTTTTTTTGCGTTACTATATTTCCACTGTATGTGGAAGTAATAACAAGACTTTTATTTCTTTACCGTGTCAATAGAAAGTTTGTGACTTACTGCTAGTGCCGTATATGACTTAAGTTTCCTTTCATTTGTTAGAGAAGCTAATCAATAAGTATTAAACGAAATCACTACATCCTATCTTAAAATTATGTTGAATCACGAGGTAACCGTTAAAAATATTTAATAAGATGCAACCTCATAAATTACGAGTCGAAGCATAAACCAAGCACGTTCTAGTCAATAATTGTCACACTGTTTGCCTTTTTCATACTCTGATTTATATCTGAACATGCATTCTCTACATCACGATTAATTCTATAGGAAATTGTATCTAGTTTATATCTTTCAATTGACTAGTGTCGAGATAGTACCTACAGATAAACGTTTAAAAAAATGTATTGCAATATCAATCAAATCAATTTTACTCATTTAGGGAAAGATAAATCCTCACACTTCAACATTATATGCATTATAATGGTAAAATATCAATTTGATTTTTTGATTTTAGTGGATTATTAGTAAGTATAGCCGAAGTATGATGAGCCTGTTAAACTATTAGGTTTAATGAAATATTTAAAAAATGAGTAGGTATATCAAGAATCTTAACTCACGACTGGCGTCAACTTGGCATACAATCACATAAGTGAACAATAATAATAACTACAAATGGTGAGGATACTGAGATGGTTCAACGTAATTTGATTTGGTTCAGCTGAAAATTGATAATATATTATTTAGAAAAGACCGAATATCATGAGGGTATATTTCTGAGCGTGCTGCCAGCAGGTTTTTTTTTTCTATATTTTGTTACAATTTTGTTATTTATGTATGGCTAAAAATTCTGACAGATATTATTTTCGCAAAAATGAGGTTCATTTGTTTCATCTCCATAAATTTCATTAAACATATTATACAGGGTGGACCATAATAGGCCATAGTTCAAGGGTAGATTCTTTGGATATCAGGATATAACCAAACATGTTTTAGTAAATTGTTGCTGTGGAGAAAGATACAAGGTGTCAAAATTGTAATTTTTTTTTCTTTTTTTTTTTGCAATATCTCAACTACCTCTTGACCGATCTTCTCCCAATTTGGTAAGGAAACATTTTTTAGGCTAAGAAACAATAATTTGTGTATTACATCACGCCAGCCCGTGGAGGGCGCCTCATGATCTATACCTGATGATGGTTATTTTGTATCTTTTTTTATTACGAAACGTAGTGGCACTTCCCAAGCAGCAATTTTAGTAGTTTCTACGTAATAGTTATCATTAGGGGAACTTTAAAGGTTTCCGCAACTAAGGACTGTTACGTAATGGGAACCATCCTTCTACCAAGTATTCACCAAAATGGGGAATAATAATTACGTGGAAAATTACTATTCCGGTACTTCTACCGTTACCGTGTCGAGGACTAGGTTATTACGTAAACGGGATGTAACCAAGTAGTAGAAATGACTAACTTTTAGAACAGCTCAGCTGACCGGAATGAGAGTGCAAACTATATATTTGGCTCTCTGTTATTCGAATAGCAAATTAATGACTTACTGAGTTTGAGCACATGATATGTCCAAGTTAAGGTGATTATATACACAACATGCATAAGCATATATTATAAATAATGAATGTTTTGCATTTACCCTGGGTGTGGATATTAAAACCACCACTTGTTTTCTGTAAAATGTTATCATGATGCTTCGATAAAAAAGACGCCCCCTCGAGAAAATGTTTTTTTCGGAAAGAACATTTTTTGCAAAAATTATGTGTACAAGCAAAACTGCAAAATTTTTTATGGAAAACGTTTTTTTTTTAATTTTATATATTATAAAGTGATAATCTATTTAGAAAACATATTTGTAAATGACCATAATAAAAAGAAATTTTTTATTGAATTATATTTCTATCTGTGTCAATATGGCGTCTTCATTCAACAACAGAAAAATGGCGATTTTAATTGCAGTAACTTAGAGGTTGCAAAAACCAAAATTATTTCCCTACAAGTTACATTTCCCATAAAGTAGCAGATGCCACCAACAATATAGTTGTTGCTACTTTAAAAGTGGTGACGGGAACTACAACAATTTCACTGTGTAGTTATATTTACCTAGATGTAGCAAATGGGACCAATGACGGTATAAGATCTTGGTAACTATTGCTATCAACTTTTATTTTCATGTTGGTACAATTGGCAGATCCGAGATAGGTAATTGTTTTTGTTTTAATTGGCAACACGGAGTGTCACTGTGTGTGATGTGACAAGGACAGGAATGTGGATTAAAAATAACAATTATTATATTTTTACCAAGTACTTTTTATTATCTGATATTAAGTTGTTAATAAATTTGTGCAAATAAAATATTTGTTTCTTAACTGAAAATGATGTACAATGTGTCTTCTTAACGTAAGGTGTGTAATAATAATGGAAAAAATACATGAGTTTTCATATTTTAGTTTGAAAACAAACCCAATTTGAAAATAGAAAATTGTATTTATCGAAAAATGTGCTTTGATGACGTCATTTACGTACAATTTCATTAGTTTGACATTTTGACAAAACTAAGACGTCACCAAAGCACACTTTTCAATAAATACAATTTTTCATTTTCAAATTGGGTTTGTTTTCAAAGAATTATTGAGACCTATGCGGCAGTTTTCTCGAAAACGGTTGGAATTATCAAGTTCTATCAAGTGGACATTTTTTACGTAGAAATGACTCCTCCATGAGATTTTCTAGTCAAAAGTGCCACTACGTTTCGTAATAAAAAAAAGAGAAAAGTATTCATCATCAGGTATAGCTCATGAGGCGCCCTCCACGGGCTGGCGTAATGTAATACACAAATTATTGTTTGTTAGTCGAAAAAATGTTCCCTTACCAAATTGGGAGAAGATCGGTCAAAAGATAGTTGAGATATTGCAAAAAAAAAAGAAAAAAATTACAATTTTGACCTCGATTTTGACACTCTGTATCTTTTTCCATGGCAACAGTTTACCAAAGCATGTTTGGTTATATCCTCATATTCTGGTACAAAGAATCTACTATGGCGCATTATTAATGGTCCACCCTGTATACTTAAACATTTCAGTGTGTTTGCTAGAAGCTATCATGCAACATGATATTCGATCAAATTATCATTTGTCAAATCAACATTATTAATCAGTACAGTGGTTGCTGTTGTGCCAATTTAACTTTAAGTTTCCGTTCTGTGCTGTAGTATTTTGATTGATATTTTGTGACATTTTGAGATGCTGCGACACGACTTGTTTACAAACCCTGAAATGTACACAGAACAAGTAATTGAGAAATTGCAATCGTTAAAACGTAACTCCTATATTAACGGCAAAAAGAAAATGAAAGCATTCGAGCGAGGTACCATGCGGGACGACATTCTGTGTATAAAATTAACAATGGTATATCGCATGTAAGAATTTTATTTTCAAAGGAGCCTCCATAGAACGAATTTTGTATCACAAGAAAAGTGAACCTATTACCAAAACAATTTTCCAAGTTGGGTGAGTAAAATTGCCCCCTACTTTTTTTTAGTTTTGTTCTCAGATAGATTGCGCCCAATATGCGCCCCTTTAATCTCCAAAATAATTAACTAGCGCCCTATTCGTTTTCGAGTTATTAACATTTGAAGGTGGATGGGTGGGGGGGGGGCTTTTTGGTCACATTAACAAAAAAAAAATTTTAAAAAATCTCAAATTATAAAGAATTACAAGCGCTCTTTTGCGCCCCCACTAGAAAAGCTAGCACGCTTACTGGAGCTGTACTATAGATATAGATAAGTGGGGGCTAGTTTTCACGTGTTCAAAAAAACTGTTTTTATTACAGTTTGGTCCACTTGAGGCCTTTAAATTAATGCTGGTGCACTAATTCTTAATTAATTATAAGATACCAAGAACGGCTGGAAGCAGCGGGTATGATCTATGCGTAAACTGGTGAAACTAGACATTAGTTTTCATTTTAATCTGATGTAATTTCTACATTCGCGTAATATCTTGCTCAATTTAGATTGACAAAATTTCTAACATATTTTCAAATGAGTGAATTAAAGGTAAAGTTTTAAGATGTCAATTAAAATAGACTTTTTTAAAATAAAATATTTTGACTCGTGGATAAATTAATCTCTAATGTAATAACAATTATTATAATTAATTTTGCAGATCCTTACTTACAATTACTTCCACATCTACGTAGTGAAGTGGAAGTATAGTAATCGTAGAAAAATTTAAATTGTTGTAACTTCTTTGTGCGCACGATTACACCGGAACCGTTTATGATATTGATTTAAAATTTGGTACACTGGTATTATAACGAGATCTGGACCTAGATTATATTTTTATTTCATTCCGGGGAAAGAGTTGGGGGGTAAATGGGGGTAAATGAAGGTAGATAGATAACGCAAGCAAGTAATAAGTATTTAGTGTATGCACAAGGAGGAGACTTCCATCCACGTCCTTACTTCTTGTCCTAGTTTTATGAACTTGAGGCACAAACACTCCGGCATTAGTTTTCCGGTTCTGGAGGAAATAAGGCCCATAGAAAGGATTTTGGTGTTTGGGTTAGAATCTGGCCTGAATGGAGTATTCAGTAAATTCGTAGCGGTAGCACAATGGGCCACAAGGCCTGAGTTCGGCGACCCTTCGTCGCCCCGTTAAAAGAAGAAGAAGAAGAAGTATGCACAAGAAGCTAAAGTCTCAAAATATTTTTGGCATGAGCCACTCCTACTATCAACCCCACACCGTTATTAAAGAGGGTAAAAAAATGAAATTGTGATTTTAGTGTTTGCAAGAACCAAGAGCCTCAACTTTGTTTTTTACGTCAGCCATCCCTACTCCCACCTCCCAGCACTACCGATGTGGCATATCGTTTTATGATATTTTGAAGCAGTTAAAGTTCTAGGAGCAATTATTTCCACATAGCGGTGTGCAAATATAATATCAATTTTTTTTCGTTTGAGAGATTTGGATAGGAAATCTGGATATGGAAGTAGTGACTCCTTAGCTGGTAAATAGAGAAACAATATAAATTATTTTCAAACTACTAACAACACTTTTTTATATAAATAATGCTTCAAATATTGATTATAATGTGACTGTCAACTCCCTCTGCTTTGATATAATTGATAACGCATTAGGGGTTAGTGTGCTACTTTTAATTTAAAGAGTTCAAGTAAGCGCTATCTCCATTACAATACTGGAGTCAAGTTAATCCACTCAAAACAAATTGCCCCCCCCCCCACTTGTTTTTTTAATTTTTTTGTTCTGAAAAGGTTACGCCCGTTATGCGCACCTTTGTTCCTCAAAATATCTAGCTAACGTCTTAGTGACCCGCAAGTTACTATTAAAAATGGGGAAGAGGGCTAAGTTAACACTTCTTTTCGGTCACATTAAAAAAAAAATAAAAAGTGGTCTCACAGTCTGAAGAACAGAGTAAAAAATGTAGTGCATTGAGGCCATGCTGATAAGGAGAGAGAGTTTTCATGTCCTCAAAAATTTTTTGTTTTTTAAAATTTTATAAAGGAGAGCTACTTAAAGCCTTCAAATTAAAGCTATCGAACTAACTAATACGTTATTAGCTATCAAAACCGGAGGCGGCCGAAGATGCCAGTCACATTATAAACAGTATTTGAAGCATTGTTTATATAGAAAACTGCTGCCTAAGGAATCATTACTCCACATCCACATTCCTATCCAAGTCTCTTACAACGAAAAAACTTTATGTACTTGCACTCCGCTATGCGGAAATAATTATTCATAGAACATTAGTAATATAATATTTAAAACCGTCTGTTCCAAAATCCATAAAGCGATATGGGTAATAGAGAGGTGGTAGTGGAGCTGGTCGATTTAAAAAAAAAATGAGTCATGTACACACACTAAATCTCAATTTATTTTTTTATACCTTTTAATGTGGTGAGGGTGATAAAGGGAATGGGGTTGGCTGATGCCAAAAAAAGTTTTGGGACCTTGGCGTCTCGTACATAGACTAAATTCCATGCTTGCTTTACCCATTTACCTCCCAACCCTTCATCGTGATAAGATCAAAATATAATCTATTTCCAGATCTCGTTGTAATGCATAGGTGTACCAAATTTCAAGTCAATATCATAAACCGTTCCCGAGACCGTTCCATAGTAATCGTACTCGCAAAAAAGTTACAGACAGACCGAGAGACAGAGAAAAAGACAGAAATTTGTTTTTGCTCAACTTTAAAATCTCGACGTCTTCTGACATTATATTTTGAGCAAAAAAAATTTTAAATGTCAGTTTCACCGGCTTCTATCCGTCGCGCCGCCGACTTTGATATCTAATAACTTATTAAGTGTCAATGCGCAAGAGGGCGCTTGCTATTTTTTGTAATTTGATACTATTTTCAATTCCTTTTGTTAATGTGACCAAAAAACCGTTAACTTAGCCCCCTCCCCCTTCACCTTCAAACATTAATAACACGACAATGATTAGGGCGCTAGCTAATTATTTTGGGGCGCAAATGGGCGTATGACGGGCTGAGAAAAAAAAGCGAAAAACAAGTGGGGAGCCAAATTTACTTACCCTCGACAAAGATAGATTGTTTTAAAGAACAGTTTACAATTTTCTTTGAATTTCGTTGATTTTAAGGAGGTAATGTAAGTGCTTGGCCATATTAAACGAGTAATGCACATTCTAATATTTTAAGTCCAATTTATTACTGACTGTCAACCTTTACGTATTCAATATTGGTTTCATAATAAAGTAAAATTAATAAAACATATATAAACAGAAACACACCATACACACCACCAACAACACACTACATACATACAACAACACCATATATAGCAGACTACCACCAAATCCAAAGCCAAGGTTGTCCGGAAGGGAGTTACACATTTGGAAAAACTCAGACATACATTCATTCCCATTGAATAGGACGAGCGTAGAGGCGACTTCAATGTGAATGGCAGTCGATATTCCGTTGAAACAACATCGAGCGCGTTAGTACTTGGATGGGTCACCCATCTTGGGAAATACAGTGTTCTCGTCCCACCTTCTAGCGGCTTGCATATCAGTGTATACGCGGAAGCTACGTAATTTCAGACGAGGATTACGTAGTGGATATACCATCCTTCGGAGGGGATGTAAAGCAGGCGGTCCCTTGTCTATTAAATGTTAGGCAAGTAAAAGATCCCTACTCTTCTTAAGGGAAGAGGTTCGGCAAAATTTCCAGGTTGGGGGTAGTTCGTCTCCTGGCGTCGGTGATTGGCCCTGGTAGCGGAAATAGGCCGACGTTAAGTAAATTGGGCCAGGAAAAGAAAATAGGCACAATTTAAATATAAGAAAAAAATCAGATCGTATTAGTCGTAGATTAAGTACATACTTCCATATTTCAGAAAAATAATATCCATTTCCTCAGAAAGACTGTCAAACTTAGAACTGAAATAAATGCCGCACTATAGAAAAATGTTATTAATAAACACGGTCTCCAATTGTATTTACTAATAATTAATTTGTTTACCCATGATAATATTAGTATTTGTATTATTAACATGTCAGTCAAAAATATGGCCTTGGCCCCCTTGCCCATTTCTTATTTTATTTGATGATCATTTTGCAGAACAACCGTTTCAAGGCACCATCTGAAAATTCTGTTAAGTGGTTACCATGTGAAAAGATATTTTATAGAATTGAATACTTATAAAAAACATATAGTGTGCAATTTAAAGTTACGAAGTTGTAGTTACTACCAGTAAGATCGGAAGTGAAATGTTATCACAAATCATTCCGAATATTGAGTTTTTAACTCATGATAAACCATCAAATTGTCAAGCTTTGTCATACGAAATAAAGGCGTACACTGGAGCGTCCCGGACTCATGGCCATATAATGATTGCTTCTAAACGGCTTGCTAATATTTTGAAATAATGATTGGGTTATAATAAACTTTTAGAGAACTTGTCTTTGATTGAACTATTACTATTCCATAAATTGGAACATTGTATTTACAATCACTTAAGTAGTTATTTTACAATGGCAGATTACTTGTATTAATAGTTATTTGTGATGAAAACGTGCCTCTTCTCCTCTTGTCAGATGTTTCTATGCATGGATCTAGTTTGCTCTGTTTACCATACAGAATGCCTAACGGCATCACGCCATTTGCCGCGGTTGCCTGTTAGGTGCATAGCTTTCCCATCAGCTCAAAGTTTTAGGCATCTTTCTATCTGTTTTCCCTTGATCTATCTATACTCTCCACTCTGGAGAATTGAACTATTAGGGCTTTAGGCGGTCCAAAGAATTAGTAACAAACGCCTTCGTATATCTCGACAGCATCCCTGATGGTCCGTAAAATAGATGGGGAAAATTAGTGTATTACCAAGTCTGATCTCTGTAGGTTTCGTGATATTTCTGTCATGCCAAATTTTACTCATTTGACAAGTTGCTGATCTTCTCATCTATAATTCATCGCTGAATGTCAAATTCGCAGTAGTCAGTGTTGCCCACATAGTGGAAGTAAGGAGTCGAAAAGTATGCAAAATTGTGCGAAAGTTATGAAATCTATTCCTCTCCCCATTTTCGAGGGTGCTGAACGCGAATAATAGGGTGAAAAAAGTTTTTAGTCATGCGCACCCTCTGAAACTGCTTATTTCTTATATAACAGCTTGGCATCAACTATTTTTGCAGGAATTCTTTATTTTTTCACAGGGATATAACAGATGGTGAACGGTGATGTCAGGTAGTAGACCGCATTCGCCCTTAAGGGTGAAATCTACCCTGTCAGAGGGTGTAAAATTGCTTCTTTCTTTTTTGTTTACTCCCCGTTTTCGAGGATGCTGATCAAGGACAATGGTAAGAGTGTATTGTGACAACCTCGGGGGGTTGGTCTCACTCACATTACTCATTAAAATTGACAAACTAATATTTAAAACATCACTTCCCTCACAAAGCCACTTCATCCCAATCACCACATCATCACATATTTAACTCTTCCTCATTACAATAAAAAATATCTCTAAATTAATTCTCAAATATAACTGATTCCCCCTGTAGTCATTATTATGCTGTAGTTAAATATTCAAAATTTCTATAAAATACTTTTTGTTAATCGTAAATAATGTGTTGAATGTATGCATAAACTTCACTAAAACTAAACTTAAATAACACATCTAAATATATTTGGTTTAGAATGTCTTTTTAATTTTGTTAGCGTATGAATTATTTCAGAACTTCATTCTGAGTATTTAAGCGATTGTCAGTAACAGAAAATTTTATATCTTTTTAATTTAAAATATTAATATTGCCGAGAGTAGCACAATCAGTTTTAATGGCTTATGTGGCAAACAAGCTTTATCGCTACTTATCGTGATTTGAATTTGATCTCAAGCACCGACAAGTGGTAAGAATAGTTGTACGTCTACATTTTAAAAGTACAACCCCCTTTTGCACAGGCTGTACTTATTGGACATAGGGTCTGATTGATGTGATGTGATTTATATTTTATGTTTGTTATGTTAATTTTTAAAATACAAATATATTTTTATTTAAAATATGTAAACTGCATGTAGCAATAAATCGTGATATTTCACATTGTTTTTATTAGTAAAGAGTTCTACATCACCAGCCATGATTTCCTTCAGAAGGTACTTACAGACATGGTACATGAACGCTTTACTGTAATGTGTTTGGTTACGTTTGCAATGTAGGTTACTCAATTCATAATTCGTGCATAAATATTGCAAAATATGACCTCAGTTTCAGCAATAATTGAATAAAACTACCACTTGCAATGCTGTGAGATCATTAAATATTTTGAAAATTAGTTATCTCATTTGTATTACAAAAAGGATGCTAACAATGTAGTTTATCTAGATATAGAATAAAAGTGAAACTATTAAACTCTACACACTTGCTACACACTACTAGAGTAGTAAGCATTCATAATAAACTATAATGAGGGATAATAGGTATTTCTAATTAAAGCGTTTATTTATATAAGCAGTAAGATACTTATCTAATGAAAAATTGAAAAATTTTCTATTTTTATTTCGATTTTTGTTTTGGATTGGGTAGCAAAAGATTTTGATTTTTTATAAAATTCAATTGAAGATAAAAAATTGAAATCGGACACAAACCCGCGTGAATCTATTAAACCAAGCGTAGCTTTTACACTTAAGTATAGCAATAGATAATTCTCAGTAAAAAAAGTCAGGTTTCATATAATAATAAAATAATTTATTTCGGAGACAATTCCTGAATGCTGTGATATCAATATCATTCTAATTTTATCTTACTTGATTTGTGGAAGTAATGACAAAAAAAACTTTATTTTGGGTATTTAGCAGATAACCTTCAAAGAAACAATTCGTTATTTTCATATACTATTGATCCAATTCTGATTACGTTAGTATATTAATAAGAAGTTCCCCCTACGAAACGTCTTTTCACCTTCTTTCATACACTTGAAATCTAATATTCAGTATGAAAATCATGAAAATAATCATTTTTTTTTATATACTGATGATCTAAATCCAATCATGCTAGCATATGTGTGAAAAACAAGAGAATAACCATTAACCATTCTTTCTACAGCGTGTTTCACTTGAAATGGTAACACCCCAATAACTTTTTTATTTTTTATCCGAATTGAATCAAATTTTACGTAAGTATAGAACAAATTAGGATCTACTTAGGACTAGAAAAACATTCGCCTCCTACAAATTCAAAGCCACTTGCGGTACCAAAATATGCGGAGAAAATCAAAAAATCATATTATGCATTTTTTTATCGAAAAATTTTGCTAATGAAACTTATTCGGAATTGTCCAAAAACCTTATATCCAGAATTTAATCAAAATAAAGAAATTGAAAAATTAATTTTCTTTTAAATAATTATTTAAAAAAAACTGTAAATTGCTTGACAACTACCTAGCAGCTCGGGTTTAGTTTCAAACAAAATTGTCATAGTACAGTTTTCTAAACAAAAACCGATTACAATGATATTTTCGGACTTGGACATTATTTTAATCAAAATTTCAATATTTTTTTAATTTTGATTAAATTTTGAACTTAAGGTTTTTAGACAATTTTGAACAAGTTTCATTAACAAAATTTTCCGATAAATATATGCCTAATATGATTTTTTCATTTTCTCCGCATGCTTTGGTACCGCAGGTGGCGAATGTTTTTCTTGTCATAAGTAGATCCTAATTTATTCTATACTTAAGCAAAATTTGATTCAAATCGGAAAAAAAATAAAAAAGTTATTGGGATGTTACCATTTCATGTGAAACATACTGTAGGTTTATACTGACGATCTAAGTCTGATCATTCTGTATATCAACAAAAAGTTCCCCCTAAGAAAAAATGAAAAACTTCTTTCATATACTTACTATCTAACAGTCAGTATAAAAAACAAGAGAATAATTATTCTTTTATATACTGATGATCTAAAACCGATCATGCTAGCAAATTACAAGAAGCCTCCCTTACGAGACATTCCTTCTAGTATTTCTAGCCCCACCTAGAGGATACTCTATCATAAACAGACATTTGTTACATAATCGGACTTAGATCATCAGTATAATAGAAAGAAGTTGACAAGATGTTTTCGTATATCGTCAGTATATAGAAAGAATAGTGAATGGTTATTCTCTTATTTTTTATACTGAATATTAGATATTAAGTGTATGAAAGGCGTTGACAAGATGTTTCGTAGGGGGAACTTCTTGTTAATATACTAACGTAATTAGACTTGAATCAATAGTATATAAAAAGAACGAATGGTTTCTTTGAAAGTTATCTGCTAAATACCCAAAATAAGGTTTTTAATAATGATGTAAGCAGAAATATAAGATATTTTTAAATAATGATATCGAAAATTTGATAAACATTCCTTATTGTAGGATGCTTCTGAGTGTATACATTGAATTGAGTATATAGATTTAGCAGATGTTTGTATATCTATAGACTGAACTGATTGACTCCTTTCGTTATCATGAATTGTAAACATGTCTAAATAATCAATTTCAATTTTCTTCTGTTATCGTCAGAACGCAAAATTCTTCTAAGGCGTTAAATTTCCAAATATTTGAAATTTATCAGAGGGTTTTTATTCAGTTCATCCATGCCATGTTTTATTGTCCCATATACCGAGTATACCTATAGGAAATATTTGTGATCATGCAAAAATTCCAATTTGTGTCTAGTGAATTTACATATTTTCAGGTACCGTTAAGCAAAAAAGTGATTTTTAAAAAATATATACAATGTGTTTCACTTGAAATGGTAACACCCCCTTTATTTTTTTTCCGATTTGTATCAAATTCTACTTAAGTATGGAGCAATTTGGGATCTACCTATGACCAGAAAAACATTCACCTCCTACAAATGCAAAGCCACCTGCGGTACCAAAATATACAGCGGAAATCACAAAATCATATTAGGCATATTTTTATTGGAAAATTTTTTTAATTAAACTTGTTCAGAATTGTCCAAAAACCTTAAGTCCAAAATTTAATCAAAATAAAAAAATATATAAATTTTGATTAAAATAATGTCCCAAGTCCGAAAATATCATTAATGATTTTTTTAAAATAATTATTTTTAAAATTTTAATTTTTCAATTTTTTAATTTTAGTCTATAAAGTTTTTGGACAATTCTGAACAAGTTTCATTAACAAAATTTTCCGATAAAAAAATGCCTAATATGATTTTTTTATTTTCTCCGCATATTTTGGTACCGCAGGTGGCTTTGCATTTGCAGGAGGCGAATGTTTTTCTGGTCATATGTAGATCCCAATTTGTTCTACAGTTAAGTAAAGTTTTATTTAAATCGGAAAAAGAATGAAAAAGTTATTGCCATTTCAAGTGAAACACACTGTATATCAAATGGGCACACGTACGTTTAAAAAACTTAAAAAAGGATTTAAAACCACACGTTGTTATAGAGTTTTTAGAAATCCGTTCATACAACGAAAAAATATCGCGCGAAAAAACGTTCTTATTAACCAAATACAAACGTCTTTTAAACATTAAGAAAACGATTAAATAGCATTGAAAAAACGATAAATATTCGCTAATTTTTAACGTTTACGTAACGAGAGTAAACGTAGAATATAAACGTTATATTAAACGTGTATATAACGTTAAATATTTGCTAATTATTTACGTTAATTAAATGAAATTAAATAGATCCTAGGAGGTCTCCATTTTCCAATACATGATGGGTTACAGAATGAGCCGCCATGTAGATGACTAGACAATTAATAGGTTAAGCGCCCACTGATTTTATCACAAAACCAGTAGGTTCTTAAACCTATTAAACAGACAGCATAAAAACTTTTATGCTATCTCGGTCCAGCTACAGAATAATGATCGATGTTCCCTGAAAGAATTTGAACATTGCAATCTATGTTATTTATTTTCTATAAATTCATAAGTGTATAAGAAAAAGCATGACTGATTATTGTCAGTGGTTTGTATGTGACGCCATTTACAAATAATTTCTGAAAGAAACTACGTGGTAAGCAGGCAAATTTCATGCACTAATATAGATGAGTAGAAAAACGTTAAAAACATGTCATCTACCATTTATTTCTTCTGTAGATTTTAGAATGTCAGTGCATTTTAATAAGTTGAAAGCATCAGTTATTTTAACGTTGTATAATAACGTTTTTTTTTTTCCTTCAAATAAAATATATTTCAATTGCTATATTTGAATAATGCAATAAAAACCGATTAATTTTTTCGTTTCACAAAAGCTTCTCATATTATGAACGTGTGTTATACGTTGATATTTTAGTTAAAAAACGTTCTGATTAAAACGTTTTATTTCTGTATTCCCTTTCACTACTGGTTGGGAATGTGTTTAGGACAGTTATTTTAACGTTGTAAAAAACAGGTTTTTTTTTCTTTAAATAAAACGTTTGAATTGCCGTATTAAATACATGTAACAAAAAACTTTAAAACTTTTCGTTTCACAAACGTTACCTTTAGCGAGTCGTTAAAACTCCTTACATTATAAACGTGTTTTATACGTTAAATTCGTGAAAGAAACGTGCATACTAAAACCGTTTATTCTAGTATTTTCTCCTACTAGTGGTTAAATGTGCGTGTAGTAATAACGTATTTTAAACGTCTTATTTAAACGTTGAAATTTTCAACCAAATGCAACATTGAAAACTTCAACGTAAAACTTTTAATCAACGACTGCGATGTTTTAAAAACGTTTACAAAACGTACGTGTGCACATTGGGTATGTCGTCTGTCTGTGGTCGCACCACTTACAGCCCCAACTACTGAATGGATCTTGCTTAAATTGTTCATCCATATGGAGACCCCACATCACTAGGAGAAATCACAAAATCGGTTTTACATCAAATGTAGATAGAGTGAGCCCGTGAAAACCGGTAAAGACATATTTCTTTCTCTAAAATATCTCTATTGAATTCGATTAAATTTAACCCCCACAATTTTACCTTATATATAAGTCAAATTAGACTTTTTACGAGAAAATAATTAAGAATGTAAACTCGGCATAAGTACTCGCAAATATGGTACAAATAAATATCTAGAAATCATATCTTTTCGAGAGGGCCGAATCCCCGAAAGTCCAGAAGACAGTTCTGAGCTGTTACCGAGCACAGTTTCTTTGCAATCGCAAATGGTGTATCAGATGAACATGTTAAATCGCAAAAAAATATAGGTAGTATGGTAAGCGAAAAAGCTCGGAAAAGCTCATATGCAATAAAATTGTCTTTCCTCAATTAAGTGAAATCGTTAAATAATTAACTTTCTATTTCCGCACGCTTTAAACAAAGTATTCCTCAATATGTTTTGCTTGAATTTTTATTATCTTTTTATATTTTAGATTTCTACAATTTCCTAAATTACTGTTCAATTCATCAGTATACTGATGGCAGTCAATTATACTTATCATTATATATCATGGGTTTTGCTATTGCAAAATCAAGGATTAAATCGGATTTGCAAACAATTTCTGAGAGATTTGGTAGCTCTTTCTATCGGTTAGCTCTATTGAACTCAATGCGAATCTTGAACGCTTACTCGAGTGGAGAAAACGTCACAGAAAGAAATAGTTCCGCCAACCATATCTGTCCTTTTTTCAAAGAGTTCTATTGGATTGTATAGGCGATTATCGTTTCCTTCAATCAGTCAAATCTTGCCAAAAAACTACATATACCCGTCCACAACCCGTCTCTTTCTAAAAACATATAACCCTCTTCTCCATATATCTAAGGCATTGAGTGAGAGTTCCAGTTTGGTATTGAATTCGATGGTTAGCTCTGAATGAACCTAAAGGAAATTGTTTTTAGCAAGGATAGAAGCAAAATAATTAGTAATCATAATTTTATAATTATGCTTAAGAATAAAATATTGATCCCTGTTGATAAAGCAAAAAACCGCTATCTAAGGACCACTAATTCCACATCCATTTTCCGGTGGGGGTGACAGTGGAGGTGGCTGATGTCAATATCCTTGCATCATCTACTCCCTCTACACCCATATTATTAAAAATAAAATTGTGATTTAGTGTGTATACGAGAATGAAAGGCCTCAGAAATTTGTTGGCTCCAGGCACTGCCTCTACTACCTCCATTACCGTGTGGAATTTCGTTTCATGCGGTTTTTGGGTAGACGATTTCAAATATTATATTATTAAAGACCTATGAATAGTTTTTTCTACATCGATTATCAACATTTTGTTGTTGTAAGAGACTTAGATAGGAAATTTGAATATGGAAGTGGTGATTCATTAGGCAGCGGTTTTTGTCAATGTATTTTGTTATTGGATCCTTAAAAATAAAAGCAATTTGTTGTTATTATTTTATTTTACTTCCACGGCTATACTAGTAGGTAGGTGTTCTAATTTATTATAGAAGAAGAAACCTTATTCTGCTCCATATAATTTGTTTGTTATGTAACAAGTTTGTAGAATTACACTTTTTGAACGACATCGCTCAGATTGTGTCGTAAGCCTAACCGTTTGATGTTGCAATTGAAATGTTTGGTCATTCCTCTAATAACAGAAATTACTATAGAGATAGTTTCCATTGAGTGAAGGTTCCAGAAGTACTTGATTTAGATGAGTAGGTTTTCATATTTCGTGATTATCTCGGTCTTCATCTTCGTCAAGTTGTATGCCAGTAGGTAGCCTGTGTCGATTATAACAATCTCTTTACTTAATTTTTCAATCAACATTATATATGTGTATCAAAACCGTGTCTGTTGTAAGATACAGTTCCGTCTATTACTATTGGCCTATCTCAATACAGTAAGCAGTCTGCGGAATCTAATGCTGCTTCAGATGAATGGCGGTAGTAGGGGAAGGATCAATTAAGTAATACTTTTGTGTCAATTCTCAATACTAATTTTTGCAACTCGGTTATGACTATCCAGATAAGATATAGAAAATGGAGACGCTTAATACTATAATTAATTATCTTTGAAAGTTGATATTTTAAATTATTTCTTTTAAATGTATAAAACTGCAGAAATATGTTCTCAAGAACTTAAAATGGTTTCTTCAGTACATTTTGGTATACTGATTTCTAGATATGTCTGAAACTATCTTGACATTCTAACTATTTTATCTTAATTATCTAGGATTATGGTGGTACAAGAAAAATTCCAGTACAGTGCCAAAATACGGAGTAAAGAACACCATTCAAAATATCATAATAAACTAGAAGAACTTTAATGGTCGTAATTAATCTTAGTCGATATTTTACACTCCGATATTGAAACTCACATACCTAATTATCTATTGATTAAAGGTTGCACCGATCACGAGTTTAGATATATAATTGAACTAAAAGTGGAACAATATCTATTCATCTTAATTATTTTCAATAAACGGTATTTCATTAGTATAATTAGTTTTAGGTAATTCATAAATACATAACAAGGTTACAACTTAAATAAATATTCTCAATATATTTTTGTCAGTAGTTTTATTAAAGTTGACCTCAAAGTATAATAAAGTCTGTCTATATCAAAAATGTAATACAAACAGGATGTTCTTGTGATAAATCAAGCATGTTATTTTAACCACTTACAAATTAAAGATAATTTTTTGTCAATTATTATTATTTAAACAGAATGACTACATTTAATTAAAAATAGCAATAGCCTTGAGCTTCAAAATGTGTCTTCATAAATGTATCTTATATTTTTTTAAATCACTGATGAGGTAAGTGTACGTTTTAGTGATAATTATTATTTAAAATAGTTATAAATTATATAGTACCAGATTAAACGCATCCTTAATTATAAGTCCACCAAAAAATTCACTTAAGCATGTACAGCGAAACTTGTATTATTATAAAAATACATATGTTTACATGTTGAGATAGATTAAATTTCACAATTTTATTCTTCAAGAATTACGTAAATACGGGTAGTTTCCGTCTCTTGAGCGATGAGTCACAATACTTAAATTAAGTTTTTTCCTCTTACCCCCTCTCGAGTCGTCAGTTATCACTTCATTTTCTTGTGTCGTGTGAGTCAGACGTGTATCAGTTAAGTTAACGTGTTAATATTAAATGTAATATGTGAAGTGATTCATATGAAGTACACTGGTAAAAGTAAGACATATCTATGTTTATGCTCTGAAATGCAACACTTACGTTGTATTACTATTTAGTGGACCCCCCGCCCCGTTTTCGAGGATGCTGAACACTGGTGGTGGCAGAATTTCTCACCCCCGCAAACGGCAAAAAAACCATCCCCAAACGAGGTCAAATGCGTATTGATAATGTTTCACGGAATCTAACTTATTGATCTCCCGTTTTTGAGCATGCCAATCATGGGGACGAGTGCTTGACACCCGACCACCCCCTCAACGGCAAATAACCACCCTACAACGGGGTGAGAGAGCGCTCTCAGCATCCTCGAAAACGGGGGATCGCCAAACAATTATAATACGCGTTTGACCATGTTTGGTGGTGGTTGTTGGCCGTTTGCGGGGGTAGGTCACCAACGAGAAATTCTGCTACCATCACGGTGTTCAGCATCCTCGAAAACGGGAAATCACCAAGTAAGAGTCCCTCAAACAATTATAACACGCGTTTCACCCCGTTTGGGGATGGTTTTTGGCCGTTTGCGGGAGTGGGCCACCCTAACGAGAAATTCTGCCACCACCACGTTGTTCAGCGTCCTCGATAACTGGGGGGAGAACTGATCTGCTTAATCAGACAATAGTCGGGTTTTCGTCCGACTCACACAATCTACTACTAATTCAGTCGCATGATTTATCTGTTTATTTATACCTTAATGTACATTATTAAAAATGATTACAATTATTTCCACATCCAGTGGAAGTATAGTAACGACAAAAATTTTTTTTAAAATTTTTATTGTTCAAATAGGCTTAAAATGTCAGAAAACGTCGAGATTTTAAGTTTGAGCGAAAAAAAATTTCTGTCTGTCGGTCTGTCTGTCGGTCTGTCGGTCTGTCGGTCTGTCGGTCTGTCGGTCTGTCGGTCTGTCTGTCTGTCTTTTTTTTGTGCGCACGTTTACTCTGGAACCGTTTAAGATATTGACTTGAAATTTGGTACACGTATGTACTTTAACGAGATCTGGAACTAGATTATATTTTCATGTTGTTCCGACGAAGGGTTGGGTGGGGGGTAAATTGGGATAAATTTGGGGTAAATGGATAAATCAAGCAGGTAGGAGTCCATAAAATTGGTATTTAGTATATACAAGAGAAGCTAAGGTCTCAAAAAAATTTTTGGCATTAGCCACCCCCATTACCACTCCCACCCCCTGATTAAAGGGGATGAAAAAAAATGTGATTTAGTGTATGTACAAAAACCAGAAACCTCAAAATATTTTTTTACTTCATCCACCCCCACTACCCACTACCACCCCCCTATCACCACCCCCACCCCACTACCGATGTGGGGTATCGTTTTATGGGTTTTTGGGGTAGAGGATTTCAAATATTATATTATTAAAGTTTCATAAACAATTATTTCCACATACACAGTTTTTTCGTTGTGAGTGACTTGGATAGAGAATCTGGATGTGGAAGTAGTGATTCCTTGGGCAGCGGTTTTTTATATATAAATAACTATTACTCCGTTAATATTTCGGTTAGTGACATTGGTCAAAAACAAATGAAACCTAATTGTGTGCTCTAGAACTTTTATTAAAATTATTTTTTCGAAAATTGACTAGAAATTTCAGTACAAACGACTTGAGTTTACAAAAGTTTAAATTTCCGTAATATATAAATTATTTTTTAATTTCCTAAGTTTATCGTTTAATTTATCGTAAAATATGTAATCATACTTTCTGTAAAATGTGAAGTGGGGAATGGAACAAAAAAAAAGAAATCTAAAATCGGAGCAACGGTTACTGAGATATATATATATATGATTTTCTAGAAAATGTCTCTGGCGGTCATTTTTTCTAAATGGCGGCTTTAGCTCACGTCGGAAATTTTTCTGATCTTATGTGCTTATCCTACATTAATAGAGCTATCCATTGAGATACACAAATAACTGTCCCCAAATAGTTCACGCCAAACCCATTTTACACTGAGATTTGCCTGGTCTACAACTGTTTTTATAATTTGTCATTAGTGTGTAAGTTTTGTTATTTATGTGATTATAAAAAACCTCAAACATTAAATTCAAATTTTCTCTTTCAAGTATTGTTTTTATTTCACCACCAGTCAATATAAAAATTAATTTAAACTTGCTAATTGAGAGAGAGTACTTCATTGCTCTGGTTTTTAGGCAGTGCAGAGTTTCTCGGTCTGTTGTATTGATGATTATAAGTCATCTGGCGCCCAACTTTCTTAAAATTATTGTGTTTTTACCGTTTCGCGCTAGTGAGAGTTTGTCAGTACGACTCACTTCTTGTCAATTGAACCTCGCTACGAGGACGCACAAACCATAACAATATATATTACGACTCTGGAGCATATTTCATATATGTGTATGAATGGTAAGAAAATATGTATTTATTCTTGAAAATTAAGGTACCATTTGATTTGCCTTGACCTGTTATTAAGTCAAAATGTCAATTAAAATAAAAATAGTTATAGGTCATCGAAAAAATTGGTTTTAAAATACTTATTACTATCTAATATTTCACTAAATATATAGGCTAGGATCAACGTACTTAGTAAAATATTTAGGATTTAAGAATTCTTATAGTGAGAATAATAAAAGAACAAGATTTCACAAAATAATTTATTACCTGAAATTTCAAATCAATAGCCCTTAAAAAATTTAAATATAAAATATGACAATTTAAAGTAATATAAATTAAACATAAACTAGGCAAACAAAATGGATAATACTGTCTTGATATCATATGTCCAATGTCCATCTCGTGAACGGTTCCCCGCAGTTATATTTGTCAGCTACTAGTTTTCGCGTCTTTCATTCTGGGTAGATATTGTCAGAGATCTTATGATTAAGAGAGACCTTATTATTAAGAAGAAGGAGGCAAACAAAATCACAAATTCGTTTAATTCAAATATAAACGAAATATTAGATCATTGTGCGGAAGCCATATTTGATCTTCCTTTTATTTATCTCCAATTGCCAGAGTTATTCGTGATTCGATGCACGCACCAAGCTCCTTAACATTCAAATAAAATAAATTCCGTAAATAGTGAATGATGTAAGTTCGCAAGAGAGCACTGATGAGTAAACAGTTCTTAATTGTGTTTATTCGGAAAATTTCTAGCAAATCATAGTAACTTCCACCGAATCGACATCAGTAATTCTGTTATTTAGTAGATTCTTGAATGTTATTTTTAAACACTAATATATGCTAGAAATCCCTAAGAAACATGAGAAATTAAGAGAATATCGCTAAAAACAACTTCTAGACAATATTTACTGGAATTTTATAAGGATGTCGAGGTAGGTGGTTGTCTTTTAAATAATTCATATTATTAAAATATTAACAACTTACTATAACAGAAAAAATTTGCTACGAAAATTAATACAGTCAGCATGATCAAGTAAACATACAGTTTGTGCGCTCGGAAAACCAGTTTTTTAATTAATTTTAAGGTCTCCTAATTTACCTTCTTCTTAATCTCTTCTTAATCACATCAACATCTTGCCAGACGTTTTTATGATCCACACATTATTCTAGTTGACATCCGTTTGCTGTTTAGCACGTCTGATGGCATTACGCCACCAATTGCGGTTGTCTGTTACATGCACAGCCTCGTCAAAGCTCTTTCACATCACTTTCTTGGGACAACAGCCCAACGTTTGGGCTCTTGACATTTGGTTATCCCTGAACCGTCAATCTTCTATCTTGCCCTCTCACCAGTTGATCTGGCCAAGAAGATGAGATGACTCGAGAGAATGCGATGCTTCAGAGTCGTTCTTGGAGACGCAAGCATTTGAGAATCGATGGGCTGTCCCAAGGAATTCGTAACAAGTGTCTCTAGATCCACATCTCGATATACTGATTTACCTAATACAGAAAAAATAAAATATTCTTATTTTTCCATTTTTGTTCTTAAAATGATATTTTCCTTTAAATTGTCCATATATTAAGGTATAAAAAAGTTCTAATCATTATTTTATTTTATTGAATAAATGTCTACGTCTCGGTTATTCATGAATTATTCATTCCAAATAATATTTATAAAGTATCATTGACGTTATAATTATTCAATGAGGTTATGAAATATTGTATACTATTTACTATACACTCAATGGAAATAGCTATTTGAATTAATACTAGTTTTTTCTATTAGTTTTTTTTAAAGGTGGTCCTTATAATGTCGTTAGACAAATCGCCTGTTGTTAAGATCGCATAAATTCTACATAGATACATTTTTGTGTGCTGATATTTTCCTGCATTTTGTCGCTCACGAAAACTCAGAAAGTTCGCATATGGGATTAATTAAATATACTTAAAATGTCTAATGATAGTGGTGGTAATACATTAAATTTGGTGGTTTAAGTGACTAGAATTTATATTTTACCTGGAGAGGTTTTCCGTTTTATACGAAGTGGTTTCCTCCGGGTGTTGCCGTGAAATTTGACTTGACGTTTCGCTGATCATGCCGTCAGCTTCTTCAGAAGGATTCTAAAGACTGAAGTTGTTGTGTTCTCCTCTTCGTTATATACCTCGGTGCTGCTTCGCTTCGTTGCTCATTCATTGTGCTTCGTTGACCGTGACTGTTTGAACCGCTGGTGCTTGGCAAAGCCAGTCTCCATGTGTTACTCAGTCGATACCCATCTTTTCTATTGAAGTTGTCCCTGTTTTTCATAATTTCTAGTGATTAATACAGAGAAGATGGAATAGAGAAGATGGGCATCGACTGAGTAACACATGAAGAGTGGTTTTGCCAAGCACCAGTGATTTAAACAGTCACGGTCAACGAAACACAATGACTGAGAAGCGAAACGAAGCAGCGCCAAGGTGTGTAACGAGAAGCAGAACACGATAACTTCAGTCTTCAGAATACTCCCGAAGAAAACGACGGCATGATCAGCGAAACATCCAGTCAAATTTGACAGCCACGGCAACACCTGGAAGAACTATTTCATTGGACAATAGCCGTGAAAGTTTGCATTTAGCATATTTCGCAAGATATGTCGAAAAAGATAAAAATTCTTACTTACCATGGATTGCTTAACTTGCGCTCATCAGTGTCTCTGCCTTCTATGCGATGCACTTTATCTGAGATTATTTCTATGACTTTTATAAACAGACTTGAGGAACCTTATGAAGATCCTAAAAATTCAGTTATTGACCGAACATATATAATTTCACGATAGGTTAAACTTAAAGTTATTCTTTCAATCAAGAAAAGACAATGATTCAAATAATACCATTTATTTTATAAAAGTTCAATGGGCATGTAAATATTGGTAAATCTCCTATGAAATTGATTGATTGATTTACCGGCATACGGTAGGCATTGCGGTCACTTCCAAAATATACCGCATGACCGGCTACGCTGGGTTGGGATTTGGTCATGCTTGTTGTTAGCAGCAAGAGCTCCATGACGCATGGTACAGAAGTGTACCATGGGAATGTGGATGGACAGTGTAAGTGTTTGTGAAATGCGTTGCCACATGGTGATGTGACATGAAGTGTTTATGCTCCTATTTTTCTCTTTCTGCTTCTACAAATCTACTTCTTCAGTATGCTTGGTCCTTTCCCAGTTTGTTCATGATCCTCTCGATTATTGTTCTCCACGTGTGGCATGGTCTCCCTATTTTTAGTTTGTTGCTGTTCAGTATTAGCGATTACTTCAGTAGATCTGTTGGGTCCCTTCTTTGGATATGTTCCCGGTACTTCATTGCATATATTTCTATCCTTTTTGTAATTGTCTTCCCCCCTAATAGTGTTGATGTTTTATGTTGCCGTTTTAATCTTGTTCCTTACGAGTAGTTGGATAGTATCTCTTTTTGGCTCTTTTCAAACTTCTTCTGTTGGCTTTTGTCGTTGCCGCGTATAAAGTTCAAATGTCATCGTTGGTAGTATGATGGCTATGTGCAGCCGCTTGGTCAGTCCCTATGATGATTTGTGTTTCTAGATGAACGTTATAATTGCTCCTGTCACTTTGTATGTCGTTTTAATTCCCTCCTTTTTAGTCGATTCGTCGGATACGTTCCTAGATATTTCAGTTTGTTCAATGTTCTTAGGGAGTTGTCGCCTATTTTGTATTCTTCTCCGCTTTTGTTGACGGGTCTCACACCATTATTAAACGTTTCGTTGAAGATTATTTTCAGTCCACATGTGTCCAGGTGTGATTTCATGTTTTCTATGAAAATGAGAATGAGTTGTTCTTTGTGACGATTAGAAGATCGTCGGTGTATGCTAGTACGGTTGGGGTTCTCAGTGTTTCTGTATTTTCGTTCAAATTTGGTATTTCCCTTATGGTGCTTTATATCACTTGGCCTAGGACCATGATGAATAGTCGAGGGGATAGGGGGCATCCTTGCCTGACTCTTATGTTCTTTTGTTTGGTTTCCATCATTTGTTCCGACCATTGGTATGGTAGTGCTTTCGTAAAGGCTTGCCTTTATTATCTTGTTTATTAGATTCAATTCAATTCAATTCAAAAAGATTTATTAACATTTCAGTTACAAAAAATGTGCCTGAGTTGGAACCCGGTTCAGAGCCGGCCACACCACCACGGCGCGCAACGCCCTGGTAGATGGGTGGCCGGGTGGGGCAGGTCCAGCCTCGGCTAGAACAGCAAGTAAAATGGGTGGAGGTTAGGGCTCCTATTTTAATAAGAAATAAAACTTAAACCTAACAATTTATTGAAAAATAATCATGAACGATTTTAAAATACTTAGAACTACTTAGAAATAAATAGAAAATGGCGAATTTTGTTTAAGCGCGCACACGCGCACCGGCGCACACGCGCATTGTTTTAAGAGGTCGGGTTACTAGTACGGGAAAAACTCATTGAAAAAACCCGTTGGAACAAATGACAACCTTCATCCGATGGTCTACCTGCCTTCGGAAAGATAGGGTGAAGGGGAAGTTATGATTTAAAAGGTTTTGATTTGTAAGAAGTTATTGGTCGAGAGGGGATTTTAAAGAGAACAAAAAGAAACAAAAGAACAAAAAGAAACAAAAGAACAAAAAGAAACAAAAGAACAAAAATAAAACTAATAGAGAGAGGAGGGGTTTGGGAGTAAAAGGTGGTGAAAGGTAAAAGGTGGTGAAATGGAAATTTTGGTATAGGAAAGATTTGGCTAGGGAGGTTGCCGAAAGATAGGCAACGCCTGGTATGGTAATGGGTGTCTTATATCGAAAAGTATGGCATTATGCTGTCTGATTCGTGTTATGTCTCGAGTTAGCGGACTGTCGCCCAATTTGAATTGGTAGAATTTTTGGGATGTTTCCCGGACGAAGTCCGCTAGTGGGGTTATGTCGTGGCAACGTGCGTAGAGGTCTCTGAGGGAGGTGTACCTACCGGAGTCTGAAATGAGGCGCATAAATTTATGTTCTAAAACTCTAACTTTCCGCATTGTCGTGGCCGGGATGCGGCACACCTTTGATACATAGGGTACTGACTATGGCCTCATGACTGATAGTGTCAAATGTCTTCTAGATCTATAGTGACTATCTGTAGTTTGGTCCCTTCCTTCCATTTTTTTTTCAGGATTCTTCTGGTGGTGTACATATAGCTGATCTGCCTTTGTTGAATAGTGTCTGGTAGTCTACTGGTCTTTTGATGTACTTATCTAGTTGCTCAAGCAGGAATTGTGCTTAGTATTTGTATCCTATGCTTCAGAGTGTTATTCTTCTCTAATCATCTATTTTCTGTGGCGAGATGATTTTGGGGAGAAGTATTTGTATGGTCGTGTTCCATTCCGTAGACAGAGGTGTGGTTTCTGTCCATACTCTGGTGATAATTTCTAGGGTTTGCTTCTTTAGCCTTTCCGGTGCGTTGTTTGTTTGCTTATGTTGTTTATTTTGTCTACTTCGGGTGCAGTATTTCTTCTATATCTGGTTATTTCTAGCGCTTAGACGTTTGATAGTGGCTTGTTCAAGGGCTAGTAATCCGTTTCTTTGATTTTTCCGTTCGATCTTTCGTTGCATTCCCTTCTTTCTCCAGATTCTTGGTCCAATGTTTCAGTGGTATGTATCTCCTCTTGTGGGTATTGTTTTTTCTCTATATTATTTCAGATATCTAATGATTTGATTTAGTTGTAGTCCTGTAGAGAGTGTTTCTATGTTTTCAAAGAATGCTCTACATTTTTCCTCTTCGTGGTTTCTCTCCACCTCTCTTTTTTCTTTCAATGCTTCTTTTAGTTTAGGTTCCACGTCGGGTGTTGTTTGTCTGTAGCCTTCATCTTCTTTTAAATGTTCGTATTTGTTATTTCTTTTCTTGTCATCATGACCTATCCCTTTTTAAGATTTTTCTTGCCGCAATTTTTATTTGATTGATTGATATCCAATTATACACAAAAACTATCAATTAGGCATGTCAAACATGGCAAGGATTAAAACATTCTGTAGAGAATGTCTAATCACAACGGCATTAAATGGGAGCATCGACAGGCACAAAAAGATTCGAGAATTTCTTAGAAAATATTGTTGGAATTATTTATCAATTTGAAGCTATCTGAATATATAGTTGCATAGCAAATGAACTTATTTAAGATAAATTAAATAAAAAATGTGTATCAAATAAATAATACTCCGTCGTTAGATCAATTATTCTGTATTCCTGTAATTCCTTTAAATTGCTGATAATATATTCTGAATCTCTGCTCTAATAGATTATGGGCCCAAGATAGTAATCTAAAATAAGTTATGAATTTAAATAGTGAAAAATATATTTAAAAAAATGGCTCAAATGGGAAGTGTTTGGAACTCTTGACGAAGAATAACTTAGCGCATGCAAGTTGAAGCATTACTCGTGAAGAATGATTGTTGGTCTCATGTTAGTTTAGAGATAAAAAATCCAATGAAGAGATGCCAGTAGAAGTAGAACTCCAGAATAATTGGATCAAGGCTGATAGGAGGACCAAGTCAGATTTGATATTAGCTATCAGTCCTTCTGAACTACTGAACTAAGTAGGGGGCTGTGAGACATCTAGTGAAGTTTGGCAAAAATTAAGGTCTATTTATGCATCTAAAGTTCCTGCAAGAAAGGCAACTCTATTAAAACAATTAACTTTACAGAAAATGGAAGAAGGTCAGGATGTTCGAAAACATTTATCAAGTAGATAAGCTAGGAGACATGGGAGTCAAGATAAATGACGATTTACTGACTATAATGTTATTATATAGTCTTCCTGAAAGTTTTGAAAACTTTAGGTGTGCTATAGAATCAAAAGATAAATACCTTTGCCAGATATATTAAAAGTAAAAGTTATTGAAGAAAGTGAAACCAGAAAGCAAAAGTCAATACATGAGAACCAAAGAGCTGTTATTGCTGTGAGGTCACATAATTGGAAGAAAAATGCTCCATTCTATAAAAGTAATTTAAAATCGAAGACAAATACAAGTAATCAAAATGCTGATTGGAAGAAGAAACAAATTAAGTGTTTTAAATGCAATAAACTTGAGTATAAATCTATTGACTGTTATCAGAAATCATATGGACCACAAGAAGCATGTTAAGCCGATGAAAGATATTTACTATCCATGGAAGAATATCCGCAAAAAGTTCAACAGGTACTACAAACAAGCAGAGATTTTTCAAATAACACATCCCCACAAAAAAGTGGTCTGTTCGGCGAACCAAACCAGGATATTTGGACCCGCTGAAACCGAATCCGAAGTCAGAATTATCAGATTGGCTCATTTTTCACCTCTAACCCCAAAAAACACCCCCCAAAAAAATTGTCTGTCCGACGGACCAGATTAGTGTATATTTATGTATTTGGACCCGCTGAAACCGAATCCGAAGTCAGAATTGTCAGATTGGCTCATTTTTTACACCTAACCCCAAGACACCCACAAAACAATAAAAAGTGGTCTGTCCGGCGGACTATACCGGTGTGTCCTTATGTGTTTTGACCTGCTGAATCCGAATTCGAAGTTAGAATAGTGAAACTGGCTCGTTTTTCACACCTACCCCTAAAAACACCTCCAAAACAAAAAAGTGGTCTGTTCGGTGTTTTGACCCGCTGAAATCGAATCCGAAGTCAATTGTTAATTGTTTTAATAGAGTTGCCTTTCTTGCAGGACCTTTAGATGCATAAATAGACCTTAATTTTTGCCAAACTTCACTAGATGCCTCACAGCCCCCTACTTAGTTCAGTAGTTCAGTAGGACTGATAGCTAATATCAAATCTGGCTTGGATCTCCTATCAGCCTTGATCCAATTATTCTGGAGTTCTACTTCTACTGGCATCTCTTCATTGGATTTTTTTTATCTCTCAACTAACATGAGACCAACAATCCTTCTTCACGAGTAATGCTTCAACTTGCATGCGCCAAGTTATTCTTCGTCAAGAGTTCCAAACACTTCCCATTTGAGCCATTTTTTTAAATATATTTTTCACTATTTAAATTCATAACTTATTTTAGATTACTATTCTGGGCCCATAATCTATTAGAGCAGAGATTCAGAATATATTATCAGCAATTTAAAGGAATTACAGGAATACAGAATAATTGATCTAACGTCAGAGTATTATTTATTTGATACACATTTTTTATTTAATTTATCTTAAATAAGTTCATTTGCTGTGCAACTATATATTCAGATAGCTTCAAATTGATAAATAATTCCAACAATATTTTCTAAGAAATTCTCGAATCTTTTTGTGCCTGTCGATGCTCCCATTCAATGCCGTTGTGATTAGACATTATCTACAGAATGTTTTAATCCTTGCCATGTTTGACATGCCTATTTGATAGTTTTTGTGTATAATTGGATAGCCTCAACCACCCCTGGTATGGTCCGCCGGAGAGACCATTTTTTTTGGGGGGGGGAGGTGTTTTTTTGTCAAAAATGAGCCAATCATACAATTCTGACTTCGAATTCGATTTCAGGTCCAAATACATAAGGATACACTAGTCTTGTCTGCCGGACAGACCATTTTTTGGGAGGCTAGAGGGGAAAAACGAGCCAATCTGATAAATCTGATTTCGGATTCGGTTTAGCCGGTCCAAATACATAAGAATGTACTGGTCTGGTATGCCGGACAGACCACATTTTTTTGTGGGGCTGTGTAATCGATGGTGTTTCGATAGTGGGTAGTGGATGTACTGTTCATTTATGTAAAGACGAAGAGAAATTTAATTCCATTGATAAAACCAACTGTGACAAAGTTAATTTGGTTAACAAGACATCAACATCAGTAGTTGGTAGGGGCACAGTAAGAATCATTACAACTGATGGAACTATTGTCAACTATTGTTTTTCATAAAACATTTGTACCTGACTAAGGACAAATTCAGTTTCAGTAGTCGAATTACTGATACAGGTCACGAGATATTATCCAAGAAAGACATAGCCATCATCAAGGATGCTGCAGATAATATTAAGATGATAGCAAGACATCAAGGAGATTTAAACTGCATGGAAGAGAAAGAAGAGCTGACGTGTGCTGTTAATACTTCAATAGTGAAGAAAAAAATTAATTTGTGGCATGAGCGATTAGGCCATTTAAATAAAAGAGACATAATATTAACGAAGGCGAAGAAAATTGTGAAAGATATGAACTTCAAAGGAGATATTACTATATCCAGTTGTAGAGTCTATATTAAAGGAAAATTGACTGCGAGTTCTTTCCCTAAGACAAGTGAGAGATGCACAGAAATCCTCGAAATTGTATATAGAGATCTCTGCGGACCTATGCGCACGGAGTTAATATACGGTGCTTAATATTTTGTCATTTTTATTAATGGCAAGTCAAGATGGTGTACTGTAAAGCTATTAAAAAAGAAATGTGGTGTATTTGCTGCTTTCAAGGAATACAAGGCTATTGTAGAAAATCAGTTCGAAAAGAAAATTAAAATACCGCAGTCCGATAATGGAAGAGAGTATTGCAATAAAGAATATGATGATTTTCTGAAAAGAAATGGGATTCAACGACGACTGACTGTCACACATACATCCGAGCAAAATGGAGTAGCTCAGCGGAAGAATAAAATGTTGGTTGAAATGGCTTGCTGCATGATGATTCAGTTTTGTCTAGCACCATCATTTTGGGATGAGGTAATAATGACACCAAATCATATCAGAAATATATGTCCTACGAAGATATTACTTGAACAGACACCGTACGAAGTGTGGGAAGGATACAAGCAGTAAAATAATTTAATACTTTTGGAATGAAAGCCTATGTATTTGATAAAACACCAGGAAAAAATAAATTTCCAAAACGAGCAAATGAAGGAGCTTTTGTGGGCTATTCAGCAGAGTCTAAAGCATATCGTGTGTGGATCAAGGATCTTGGAAGAGTAGTCACAGCACGTGATGTGAAATGTATTGACAAATTTAGTAATAATCAGAAGCAAGAAGATTTATTTAATAAAAATAGTGTTTTTGGTGGAAGTGGTATTACTATGCGAGACAGTACAAGAATATTTACAGAGATTGGACCCTCAACATAAGTAGAAGTTGCTCAACCTGACAATAAAATTGGAGATGAACTACTAGAAAATGTTGAAGGAAATGAAGGCGGAAATGAAAATGAAGAAACCGAACTGCAAATGGTGGGTTCTCAGTTAAAGAGGGAGCTTGGTCGTCCTCGTTTGGTACCAAGTGAAAGTGGAAGACAACGAAAGCAGTATAATATGGTACTTCAAGAAGGTAATCAAGCTGGGGGAGATATGCTCGATTATTATGACAAACTTGATAACCTTAATTCACCAGAGGATGTGAAGCAAATATGATTCAAATAATTGCTAATGAAGTTAAACTAATTGAGAAAAACGTTGTTACAGGGCCTGGGCCCACTTATAAAAGGGGGCCCCAAAGACTGCTAAACCTCGAACGCAGGGTAGGGTAGTCACCCTGTACCCTGAACAAAATTTTAATATTTTACGTACAGTACCACCCCTGCAATACACTAGTAAGGAGGGAGTCTCACACGGCCGACTAGTCAGATCCTTGGGGGTGGCTTCGATAATTGGAGTGGTGTAGGTGGTCAGATATAAAAGACAACGTCGTTCTAATTAAACATTTAATAAAATATAAGGGTACGTAGTACAAAATATTTCACAATTATCACTGATAACTCAGTACGCAGTACAAGTATCACAATATACCCTAATAAGTGAACTAATAAGTGGGGCCCACACGCTTAACCTAATATACACAAAATATCTTACAAAACAATAAATCCTTGATAAATGTACAAAAGGTCATATGCCAGAAGCGTGACAAAAAAAAACTACAAGTGACCCAAGGTACGGTAAAACATAAAATTACTTAAAATTATTGACATCTATTTGTAAAATAAGGCAAAACTATTCGTTAGTGAAGTAACGATACACAAAATATACCAAATAATACTGAAATCTAAAATGTTCCTGAGATTTACGTTACGAGCAAAATATTACCAATATTCTGTACCGGATCCCTCGTTAAGAGAATATGATTCCGCTTACCTTTGGTAGTGTCTGAATACCTCTTCCCGTCCTACCAGGGTAGCGTAATTCTAGGTGATAACAGCCGCAGGTGGTAGACCATCTACGTGGAGTTTGAGGTAACGTGCCGAGATCCCCAGTACCATACATATACACGATGTCAGTCAATAATCCACCATCTAGACACCAGAATCTGGACTAGAAGTTGAAACCAGAGTCAGGCTGGAAGTCTCTCGTAAAGTGTAGAATGTGACATAAAAGCTCAAGTAGAATACGAGTAACAGATCAAAGTAAAATCATAAGGTATCAATCCAAATAGCCATAAACTTACAAATAGATCCCAATACTTGTAACATACTCAACAAGGAAACAACTAACAAACGAACAAACGAACAAACAGCCCTGCAATAAAATAAATAACCTAAATTACAAATCTATTTCAACTTTAAGTGGGTTTTCAGAGACGTACCTAAGATGTGATGTGGGCTGAAAGAGGTCCTTTGCCGTCAAAATGGCACTCCAAAGTCTTGCATTCAGACGACGCCACGTGCTTTGAAAACTGACTTTATCCGGAAATCCGTAGCTGCATTTCCCCAAAATGATACTGAAAATACAACTAATCTTGTCGTGATGAATACTAAATTCCATAAATGGAGCAAAACTTACAATATTGCTAAAACTCGTATTCAGACGACTCAATCTTCAAGCAGCAAACGGAAAAATGACCAAGAAAATGTCCCCTATCAAAAATGTCCAGTTTTTATCTTCCGTCTCAGTACGTTCAGAATTTCCACTTCACGGCATACCCGACAACTAGAATAGATTTTCCTAACTTCGTTTATATCCACAAATATTATCATAATATACTCTGAAAGCCGTCCCTTCATAAATCTACCCACCAAAAGAAGGTTTAATCAACAATACTGGCCATTGTAGAAGCCTTAAAAGGGCGTTTTTGCAATGCACTCTCTCAATGAATATCTGAACGCACTCACCCATACTACCTGTATCAAAGCGCATTTATGACCGACATGAACCATAAGGTAGTGCTGTTATGCAACCAGTTATACTCTATTATTATCTATTGGCGAGGGACAGTACCAATAGGCTCAAATGCACAATAAAATTTGGAAAAATAACGAAAATTAGTACATAAATTTCTGGCCATTATTAAATGTGAAAATCGACCGTAACAACGTTGTTGGCGCTCGGACAATATTGACGAATATGATGCTCAAGGAAATATTGGACGTAGAAAGGCTAGAATCGTAGCTAAAGGATTCTCTCAACGTCCAGGAATGGATTATTATGAAACATTCGCTACAGTGGCACGTTTGAATTCTTTACGTTTTGTTGGTTGCAATTGAGCAAGATTTAATTTAAAAATTCATCATGGAGACTTAACAACTGCATATCTCAATGATACACTAGACGAAGAAGTGATTATGGAAATACCTAAATATCTTAAAGAACTGCTGAGAAGAATGCAATATCAAGAGTCAAGACTCATTGTTGAAAAATCAGCGATGATGCTCAATGAACTGATAACTGGCAAAGAAGTATGCACACTGAAGCGTGCATTCTATGGGTTGGTTGAAACAGTCAGGTCGTCAATGGCATAAGAGATTGACAGGAGAATTAAACAGACTTGTTCCGTTGATATTCTATTAGCTTCGAAAAGTCTAAACTGGATTGATGAAATTTTTCAAAATTTGAAGGTTATTTCCAAGTTTAAAATGTTGGGGGAAGCTAAATTTTGTCTTGGACTTGAAATAATGCAGACATCAAAAGGCATTGCATTGTGCCAGCGTGCATATATTGCTTTATTGAAGATATTTATAATGGAGGATTGTAAACCAACATGTACACCAGGTGAACCAGATGCAATACTTATATTTCCTGAGGGAAATTAAAGGGATCTAAATACAACACAATATCGAGAAATTGTTGATCTCTCATGTATTTGGCTGTAGCAACGAGACCAAATATTTCACATATTGTTAGCGTACTTAGTCAATTCAATGAAAATCATGGACCACAACATTGGGCTCAAGTACTCAAATATCTAAAGGGAACTAACAATTATGGATTAATATACAATAACAACACAAGAAATCTAACCCGATTTATGGATGCTGACTGGACTAATTGTATTATTGATAGTAAATCATACCCCAGATTTGTTTTCATGTTGAGTAGTGCGGCAGTCAGCTGGGAATCTACTCTCACTCCCACAGTCTCCGCCACCATCTTCTCCACCCCCCACCACTTTTTCCATAATCTTCCGACGTTCTCGCTTTCTTCCCTTACTTTTTCAATAATTTAATTCTCATTCCCTCGATCTTCGAACCATCTTTGATATAAAGTAGCCTGTTCTCTAAGTTAAAAAGATATCAAAATATACTGATTCGTTTTTGAGTTATGGTGATTATTCCGCCATGTGTGTCTGTCTGAAAATTTGAACATTCAGACAGACATGTAGGTAAGCAGATAAGTAAGGGAAAGGAAAGAACAAAATTAGAGAAAATTCGTGCCTTTTAAAGATTTACTTATGACTTGCTAAATTATTTTTAAAACACATTTTATTATTTAAAAAAATTTGTTAGTAAAATGCTGATTTCCTATTAATATTAAATTTGTAAATTCGATAAGTAGCTTCTTAGCTATAGCAATATGTCATCACATGGTTTATAGTATAAAGACAAGTATGTAATAGCAATTACAGAAGAGTAGAAGCAGTGTATTCTTTTTTATCAACTTAACAAAATATTTTTAAAACCTATGTATGGACAAAAAAAGGATCTCACTTTTTTAAAGAATAATAGTAACAACAGTAAAGTGTAATTATATTTTATACATATCAGTCTATCAACAACTCAAATTTTCCCGTTGTTGATTTAAATTGACATGAATAAATCCTATACATATATTAGTAATGTTAATACCGTAATTATTATTGGGGTGAATCATCATGACCTGTCGGTTTGTCCTTGCCATATTGAATCCACCATTTTGAATGTTGAAATTTAGATGTATTCAGATGTACTCAGCGATATATATTCTCTGAATACTAATTATCGAGATATAATTATCTGATATTCTTAAAATATTTTTGGATTTTTTTAATTCCTGAAAAATCTAAAAAGAGCAATAATTTTAAACTACTTAACATCTAATAGCCCAGACGGCAGAGAACATTTTATAGTGAAACCCACAAAAATTTGCAAACTGAATAATTTTTTTTAACGAGTACGTGAAAGCGTATAGAAGAATAATATCCTGAAAAGTTTACATTTCGCTCGGATCCAGAACATAAAAAAAAGTAGAAAAAAAATTTTTTCAAAATTTTAAGGTAGGAAAAAATAAAAAATACAGGTGGATAGACCACATGTTTCTGCACAAAAACTATCTTCATAAAATTTATCGCTAAAGTCTGTAACGGTTTGTAGTCGGGTAGCTGGTTTGGAGATTAATCAGGGTCCAGATTAGTTAATAAGACAGCCCAGTAAAAATATAAACAATTTATTTTTCTTCTTCAAACAGGTAATGTGTGGCAGTGTTACATAACATACAGGTACAGGTTATAGAGGTCCGTATTTTTTACGGTTCTTAGGATAACATTTTCTATTATCTGAGAGAAATGCGATGCGATGCGACGTTAATTGCTGCTACTGGAGTGGCATCGGGCGTCGGGCGTCGGGCGTCGGGCGAATATCGTCGACTCAAGAAATTTCCCAGCTCAACACGCTGTAGGAGGTCTTCAGATCAGGCCCATCCGCTCTGGTTCTGGCGGCGAAACGGCGTCGGAGAATAACTATCGGCTCGGGCTCACCACGCTGAAGGATTCCCTAGGTCAGATTGCATTCGTTCCATCGTGTTTGAATCGTGAGATGCACAAAACTGTAATATGTCCATCTCACCACACTGAAGACAGATTGTCAGAATTGTCCACACTGAATTAGTTGATTTGTGGCCGGGCTTTTATATCCGAGAATCCTCGCTTACTGGTGACGTAGAACTGCGTATAGTTTAGTATCGTGTGCAAATCCGTGCCTCTCGACGGGAGCTGTGTAGATTTGCGTGCCATGTGCATATTGGTGTCGTGTGTAAATCCGGAAACTTTAGTAATGAAACATGAATTTATGAATGCTTCATTACAAGTCACGGTATTCCTGGAAAAATTAGTGAATTAACTTTGTCACTCTGCGCGGTCAGCGCACGGTTAAATGCATACTATGGAACCTCTAAAAATTTTTAGCTCTTCTATCGCGTAAAATGGAGCTTTTTTCTCTTTCTGATTACACATTTTTAACATTTTTCTTAGTGACTAAGAGGATAAATAGTGAGTCTGGAGGGAAAATATATAATTATGAACGCATACAGACACCACACATAGCAGCTGAATCGCTCGCATGAATTTTTACGTGCCTTTATTGTATTGTATTTATTACAGGTACACCTATCGACATTTCTGCTATATTCAATGGATTCCTTATACATTTGTTAATGTACTGGAAAAGTTCCAGAATTTATATTCAAAACAATCAAAGATATTTTCATAGTTATAAGAATAACATCGTGAAAACCGTAGTTTTTTATCGTAATCTGATTGATCATATTTTCGAAGAAATGCATACAAGCAAACGATTTTGTGTTTGAACATTCGAAAAGTAGGCATACATTTTTTCCGAAATAATGATATTTTATTTTTTCCAATGGGTCAATTTCTCGACAAATTAAAGCCTCCAATATATATATTTATGAAAAAAATCATCAAGCAAGGAAATTAAAATGATTTGAGATGTACTTTTTTTTTGAATCCTCGTTACTAAACTTAATAAACCATAATAATCATGAAGTGTACATACTTTTTAATAGTTCTCAATGAAGAAGGAATTTTTTTGAAGGGCTTTTTTTATTTTAACCTCCCCACAATAAAATTGTGGGAGGTTACTACAATTAGTCCAAAATCGAAAATTGAGATAACATCAAATCTTTACGTTTTGAGGTCCCAGGAACCCAAAAAAGTTGTTTTTGAAAAATGTCTGTGTGTGTGTATGTGTGTGTGTGTGTGTGTGTGTGTGTGTATGTATGTTAGCACGATAGCGGCGAAGCTACTAAACGGATTTGGATGAAACTTTGCATGAGGGTTTTTTTAGTGCTCCTGAAAAGGTTTTGGTTGAGATCGGATTACGTTTAGTGCCGTTTTGGCACAACAAGTTTTTTATTTTATGATTACTTACAATTTGTAATTGAACCATTAAAAAGCAGTAAAAATTCCGATTTCAACGATATATCACACTTGCACTTTTTCGATTTGGTTTCCGTGAAAAAAATTAAAAAACAAAAATTTCACTTGTTTTGTCCTCAAAGCAGTGCAATGTACAGGGTGATATTCTAATAATGACAGAGGTGTTCAGTGATTTCGGCTGATAACTCGGGAACGGTTGAAGATATCGAACTGAAATTTGAAACGTAGGTATAAATATTGTAGACGGACGGATTGCGAGTGAATTAATAATACACCTACGTCACATGACGTCACAAATAAGAAAAATTCTTAGAAACTGGTGCAGATATCGACTTAACTATTGGAAACATCCAATTAAAGTTTGAAACGTAGATGGAAATATTGTAGATGGATGGAATACGAGTGAATTAAAAATAAACCTACGTTCTGATGACGTCGTAAAAGCATAAAATTCTTATAACAGGCGAACTGATGATGATATCAAAAAAATATTTCTACAAGACGAGTCACGAAATTTTTTTTTTTTTAATTTCCAAGAAATATCAAATTTTCGGAGAAATGTCACTTTTCAGAAAAATGTCAGATTTTTTAAAAATGTCAAATTTTCAGGAAAACGACAAATTTTCGGAGAAATGTCACTTTTCAGAAAATTTTCAAATTTTCGAAAAAATGTTAATTTTCAGGGAAATGTCACTTTTCAGAAATATGTCAAATTTTCAGAAAAATGTCAAATTTTCGAAAAAATGTCAAAGTTTCGGAGAAATGTCACTTCAAAAAATGTCAAATTTTCAGAAAAATGTCAAATTTTATTAAATGGACTCAAAGGAAAATTCCCAAAAAATACTACGGGTCCATTTGTGGTATAAGTTCTCTGCTAGAGTGTTAAAGCGTGCAGACTGTATGCTGAGTATTTTTGACGTCTCAGGTGCATCGAGAGATTACAAGTTTTTTCGACGTTTATAAAGCCCACGGATGGTGTGAGAGGCCATCCTGAACCGCTTACAAGCCCTACAAGTGTAAGCAACCCCACCGGAACGCTTTCGGTAAGTTTTTTCCAATAAAACTTTAAAAGTGACAGTGACATTATATTTTAAAAACTATTTCCGCTACTTCCGGCATCCCGCCGAAAATTCTTCCGGCAACATAACCTAAAAATAGTACTACATTGACATGACATTGGTATCAACCTAAACATTTTTCAAAAACCAAATTCACCAGAGAAACATTGGAACCAAAAATTTGAGAGCTATCACTTCCCCGACCGATTTAGTGAAAAATTGGTCGAGGCCAAAAGATAAAACAAAATATACCAACTCAAACTTAAACGATCCACCATGAACACTACCCTGGCTAGAGTGAAATTAAATAGAAAAGATAACATCGTCATAGAATACGCAGAAACCGAAATCGTTACCACGTGCTCGTTACCTAGGTAACGATCCTATTTTTACGGCCGCATGGGCGTCGCACTGCCTATTATCATTAATATTTTAATAAAAAATGGATGGCACGGCACTGATATTATGCCAACTGTTGTACGCTGTGCGCGAACCCGTGACGTATGTTATCTTTTCTATTTAATTTCACTCTACATCTGGCAGGGAAGTTGTCCACCAAGAGTTACATGGTTTTTTCCAAAGATGACCATCCCTGCCATCCATCCCATTACCAACGAACAGGTGTTTTCGTTTAGTTGTTTCCCGTATCAAAAATCAAAATTATTAAGTGCTCTTGCCTACGAACGTTTTTATAGAATTGTGTTTATTTTTATATTAATTTTAGGTCCATGTGGACACATAATTTTAACCTAGTCTTTAAGCCTGCCTACAGAAGACAGGAGCTAGTTTTCTATTTTTCTCCAAGCCAAACCGTACCTACCCCGTCCAGCCTCACACTCGCCACGGCGGTGTTCACCGTGGTTGTCTGGCTGGCCCCGGGCTAAGATCCGATGAAGCATATATTTGTATTAAAAACATACATTGAATAAAATATTAATGTTGTGCAGACTATAAATTTAACACTCAAGTTCTTAGGTCCAAATCCCACCGAAAGCAAGACTTTTTTTCTGATTTAATACGAAAAAAAATATTTCAACCTAATAAATATAATTAAATGACATCGTTCATATTGTTTAGTGCTCTTTTCGGCTTCAAAGATTCACCGGGTGGGGAGGTTCCAGCCGCTTCCAGTAGCTGCCGATTTTTTTTTCTATATTTTTATTGCGACGATTGAGTTCGGGCGTGATAATATATATAAGTATATTTTTCCCATCCATCCTTTGCTTGTATTGTTTAAAACAAATAATCATCAGAAAGCTACAATTTCCATCTTTTAAATGAAGCAACACTCTTTTAGATTGAACAAATTCTGATTTAGTGACATGTAATTCAGTGCGTCGGTGTCACAGTCATGCGCACGCATGGATCTCGCTCCGAGTTATAACGTTACACTTGACTATTTTTTTCCGGGAAAACCGTAGCTTTAACGATAAATTTTGTTATGACATTTTTTGTTCAGAAATACGTGATACATCCATCTGTATTTTTATTTTTTTCTAGCTTTATTTAATTTCAAAGTTTTAAAAAAATTGATGAAAAAAATTTTTTTTCAATTTTTTTTTAATGTTCTGCATCCGAGCGAAATCTAAACTTTCCAGGATATTATTCTATACACTTTCACGAACTCATTAAAAAAAATGATTCAGTTTGCAGATTTTTGTGGATAAATACCTTCATCGACTGGGCTATAAAACATATCACAAAAAGTTTCAGACGAATACATTTTTTATTCGGAAACTAAATGTACCATCAAGATTTAATTGAAACCGATTGATTCAAACTAAGCTAAAAATGTTTGAAACGTCCTTTCTGTAAAAGTTTTTTGGCGAAGATTCCATCATCGTAATTCTAAAGACAAGAATAAAACAATATTTACTTCTTGCTAAATGTGAAGCGACCATATTGTCTATATTTCATGTCAGCTTCTTCATTACAAATGAATTAATATCGACAATTCTAATGTTATAGACTTGAAACTAAAAATGTGTTGAAAATCTAACGGAACGAAGTAAATCTCGTGTTCAGTTTTTCTAGCTAACTGCCTAAATCTTTATTGAAATATTTATGCATACGAAATTATCAACTGCCTGAATAAGCAAACGCATTAATTTTTTGAAAATAACTTATTTTAAAGAAACGCGAATACTTATTAAACCATTTTTAATTACTCTCGCAACGTTCTTAATGTTATATAAATTTAATTATAAGTTATTAATTATTCAGACATATTATTTAAAAAAAAAAATTAATTACTATCGTCGGCATCACAGGAAAGCAAATCTATGTCAACTAGTGATTATGTTTACTAATTTATTTGTTAATTTGTTCTGTTTATTTGTTCATTACTAATAATTTCAGTTAATGCGTCAACTGTTGTTATGAAATACTCAACATATACACTGTAAATTATCTACGAGAAGTAGTTCAGATTCCACTATAAACTGTGGGGCTCCGTCTCCTTTCTCAGACAAATTTAGATCTCCTAGACTTAAGCGGGTCATTAAGGTGGCATGGTAGGCGGTTAAAACACGTTTCAATTTTTTTTTTAAATACAAGGCAAATTTGTTAAAAGGATTTAAAACGCAGTAACTATTAAAAGGCAATCAATTTTTCCTAAAAAAATGTAATACTTGTCTCTCTCTACTTTAAACATTTTTTTTCTTCTTTTTATAAGTATTATTAATTTTAAGCGTCGTCATGTATTGAGTGTCTTGACCCTTAAAATATAAAGATAGTGATGATGATGATCTATTATAGTAATTATGATTACTTTTTATTCAATCGTTAGCTTTATTAGACAATATATAATTTTTTTATAGCTTAAGGTTATAATTTCACATATAACCTTGGACAGTATTAGAGTAACAATTACAAGACGAAAATTTATATATAGTTTTTTATATATACCTACTCAGACAGCAGTTTATATTTGATAATAATTTGTGAATGACCGAATGGATTGAAATATAAGAAAAATATCGTATATTTTGTAACGGAGGTAAATGTACAAGATAATAAACATAAGAAATCATGAATATGCCACAAATAATAAATTATAAACAATAATAAACATGACGTTAAATTATTGTTTAAAAATTGTTTCCTCTATGATACTTAAAAGGATTTCAGAATATTTAATTTGAATATAATGTTAATTAGCAAAACACTTCAGCTATTGCCTAACATGAATATAATTTACTGGCAAACAACCTAAGAAGTATATAGCATAATAAAGAAAATATTCAGTGAATATAAGATTGTTTGTCAGTTATTTACATCAATTTCCTCAGAGAAACGGTAGCTCAGTGATTAATTGGTAAACAGAAATCGCTACTATGCAATTCTCACTAAGATCAATTTTTCTTTCAGTAAATCATTTGATTAAGTTCAGTCATTCACACTTTTATTTATTATGAAATTTTCATTCATTATTTATAAGCCTATTCTTGATTTATTTTTACAATTTAACTAGCGTGCCCAGATTAGGGCAACAATATACAGAAAGTAGGTAATTTCATAATAAATAAAAAAGTGTGTAAGTTGTGATCTACTTAATACTTAAATAATAATTTTTAATCATGATGAAAGTAAATCGATAAAAAATTATTAATTGCAAAAATAGGCTTATAAATAACACACGCACACAAAATAAAAAAAAAGTCGATACCCAGAGGGTAGACCCCCCTACCCCATGTATTTTGGGACGCTGAAACCGAATATGACAATAAAAAAGGTTTTAATTATCCAATTTTCCCCTAGCATCCCTCTACAACCCTCCTGGGGGATTAAATTACACTTATTCTAAAATTTGAAAAGCAGGCTTTTTGGTGCGCTGAAACCGAATATGACGATAAAAATTGATTTCAACCACCCAATCACCCCCTAGCACGCCCTTGCAACCCCCAGGGGAGGTTAAAATTTCACTTATGAAAATTGGAAATGTGAGTACATTCTTAAGTATTTTGGTGCGGTGAAACCGAATATGACGATAACAAATGATTTTAAACTCCCAGTCACCCCCTAGCATCCCCTTACATTTTTTGTCGTTATGTTACTCTCCGCGGGAGCCGAGAACTCCACGACAAACATTGTCTTGAATTGGTGGTCGAGGAGGATCACGTCAGGCTTATTAGCTTGTATTTGCCTGAAGGTGGCAAACGAGTAGTTCCAATAAATTATACACTTCTCATTTCCCACAACGAACTCAATATCCCCCGGAGCATAAGGCAGCACTGGTGTCTCGTCTATCCCATACGAGTGCCTTAGATGGTAATAAAGCACTCGTAATGCTCCGTCTCCGTTTGGATATAGGCCGAGACTGCATATGTCGGGCAAGCCGACAGCAAGTGCATAAGAGTCTCTGGCGCCCTGCAGCTGACATCAGGGACCTCTATACCCATGACACGACTACGATAGACGTGGGTGTTAAATACACCATCCTGGCAAGCCATTATGAATCCCTCGGTCTCAGACTTCAGCCCGGCTGACCTTAAGAAGGCAAAGGTCAGCCTTTCAGATAAGCCAAGGTTCTCTATATTTTTATAGAAAACTCCATGCATTGGCTTATCCGTGTGAAGCTGCAGAAAGTTGTTGTGTTCTGCAGCTTTAATTTGGGCTTTTCGCCGAGCAGGTTCCAACTCGGTGACAGAGTCGCGATTTACCCGCTCGACGTCGAAGGAGAAACCAAGTTCATCGGCTGCTTTCTGTGCTGCCTTAAACAAAAAGGCTCCTACCCCTGCATTTTCATGGTCCCGGACCATGTAGAGGAGGGGATCCGAACTCCTGATGACCTTACAGGCTCCATCCAGAACCATCCCTTTATGGAGACTCTCCAAACTCAAGAGTCCACGGCCTCCCCGATGTCGTGGGAGGTATAACCGTGGAACGGACGATTTAGGATGCAAACTCCTATTGAGATGCATCTTCTTGCGGGTTCCTACGTCGAGTTGACGCAACTCTTTTTGAGTCCATTTCACTAATCCAAAGGAGTAGAGAAGGACCGGAATGGCAAGCATGTTAGTAGCAGACATCTTGTTCTTCCCCGACAGTTCTGAAGACCAGATCTGTCGGAGTCGGTGCTGATACTTGCCGCGGAGAGCGTTTTTTCACTACACTCACTTCTTGGGTGGAGCGTTGCTCGACACCCAAGTAAGTGTACGACTCTCCAGCATCTAGATGATGTAAGATGCTTCCTTCCACGAGCTGCGCGTCTTCTCCGTAATTCCCGCATCATCCTCTCTTGAGATGGACCAGTGCACATTTGTCCAGCCCGAACTCCATGCCGACAGCCTGAGGGACTGGTGTAGGCCCCTCTCCGGAGGCATAAACATTGGATATAGGTCATCCATGTCGAACAGATGGGTGACCTTATGCCTACTATCGCCGGGGGGTACCGCAGTTGTATCCACGGGTTTTCCGGAGCCAAACGGATAATGGCAGTAGTGAGATGCAAAACAAAAGGGGGGCTGAGGGAGTCTCCCCTGAAATACTCCCCTTCTGAATGTTACCGACTCCGTCTGGACTCTATCGTTACCCGATGTAATGGTAAAGCGAGTCCTCCAGAGCGGCATCAGTTCTTCGATGCATCTCACTACGGGACCGGGTACCGCAAGACATCGGAGCAAGTGAACAATAAGCTCATGTGATGTCATATCAAATGCCTTGCGGTAGTCGATCCAGGCCATGGAGAGGTTCCGCTTATACTGCACGGAGTCCTGCGTGACACATCTGTCAATCAACAGGTTCTCCTTGCAGCCAGCGACACCTCTCTTCGACCCTCGTTACTCATATATCCGTTCGTAAACCGGTTCAACTGCGTGGAGCACTCGCATGTACAAGATGCGCGTAAACACCTTGTAACATGCGTTTAAACAGATTATCGGTCGGTAGTTCCTTGGGTTGGACAAATCTCCGTAGGGATCAGCACTGTCCGCCCTTCAACCACCCAAGAAGGAATTTGCTGCTCCCCATTTAGCCAGGCATTAAAAATTCTGGCCAAATGGTGGTGGGTGCTCGGTAACTTTTTCCACCAAAAGTTATTTATCCATCGGGACCTGGAGCAGCAAAGTTCTTAGAGCCCTCGAGAGCTCTTCGAACCTCTTCTGGGGTTATTGGTTGGCACACTTCCTGTGGTTGTTGAAACCTTTGACAAAAGATTTCAAAGTGTGCAAGGGCCGGAGAGTCTCGGTTGAGTGGAAGCTTCTCCTCGTAAAGCGTTTTCCAGAAATTTTCCACCTGATCTACAGTCGGCGGATTCTCTGCAACACGCGGAGGCGGTTCGAATAGGCGCGAGGACTTTTGGCGGAAGAGTTTATTTTCCGCCAGCCCCCTCGCCCGCCTCACTAGTGATTTTTTACAAACCACTAGCACCCGTATCCTGTCGAGACAGTGCTGTTTGGTGGTTTGCAGCACTGCCTCATTGAGTGTGTGATGGACGCGTCTTAAGTTGGCGGCTATTCGACGCACTTTAGGCGTGAACGGTCTATTGGCCGCCATATAGTCCCATCACACATTGGATACGGGATGCGTGTTGCCTCGCCGACCGGATCTTGGCTTCCATCTTTTGTATGCGCCGCCTCGCTCTCTCCTGTGGGGAGGCAGTATTACGCCTCTCCACCTGAGAAAAGCGTTGAGCAGCAGCATACACGGCACAGTTTATGTGCCAGATGTCAGCCCGTTCTGGAAGCGCTTCACGAAGTTCTTCATCCACTCTGGCCAGGTCTTGTGGCCCGGGGGCTTTTATGTAGTGTAACCCCCGTCTGGTACTGAGGCCCTCTGGTATTGGTGGAACGTCAGGGACTACATCCTCAACCGGTTCATTCGGTGGACCTTCGGCCACCTCATTCACCGGCTGAGGAGCAGCTCTCACGTAGCCCCTGCGACGAAGGTGGGATACATAATCACGCAGGGTTTTGTGGCGTGAAGGCGTTGTGCTCTGGGTGCCTTGCACACCACAGAACATGCATTCGCCCCATGTATCCCCTTCGTGCGGGCTCACTGCTTTCGTAGCAATGCAGAAGGTCGTCCCTTAGCTCATCTGTCCACTCAAAGCATCCTAGTCCTTATTATTATTATTATTATTATTATTATTATTATTATTATTATTATTATTATTATTATTATTATTATTATTATTATTATTATTATTATTATTATTATTATTATTATTATTATTATTATTATTATTATTATTATTATTATTATTATTATTATTATTATTATTATTATTATTATTATTATTATTATTATTATTATTATTATTATTATTATTATTATTATTATTATTATTATTATTATTATTATTATTATTATTATTATTATTATTATTATTATTATTATTATTATTATTATTATTATTATTAGTATTATTATTATTATTATTATTATTATTATTATTATTATTATTATTATTATTATTATTATTATTATTATTATTATTATTATTATTATTATTATTATTATTATTATTATTATTATTATTATTATTATTATTATTATTTATTATTATTATTATTATTATTATTATTATTATTATTATTATTATTATTATTATTATTATTATTATTATTATTATTATTATTATTATTATTATTATATTATTATTATTATTATTATTATTATTATATTATTATTATTATTATATTATTATTATTATTATTATATTATTATTATTATTATTATTATTATTATTATTATTATTATTATTATTATTATTATTATTATTATTATTATTATTATTATTATTATTATTATTATTATTATTATTATTATTATTATTATTATTATTATTATTATTATTATTATTATTATTATTATTATTATTATTATTATTATTATTATTATTATTATTATTATTATTATTATTTTTTTTTTTTTTTTTTTTTTTTTTTGTGAAGCCAGTCGCCCTTCTCTCTGTCTCCGATGCCAGAGAGGGTACGCTGGTACTACCAGAGACCACTCCCTACGCCGTAGGGTCAGTGGTCACTGGGACCGCGAATCGTGTGCTCTGAGCAGGCGTAACGAGCCAAGGATAACGGCCTTCTGCATTCTTCCGGCTAAGATTTCTGCCGAGTTTCGGCATGCCGGTATCGTCTTCAATTCCGAAAGCAGTATTATTATTATTATTATTATTATTATTATTATTATTATTATTATTATTATTATTATTATTATTATTATTATTATTATTATTATTATTATTATTATTATTATTATTATTATTATTATTATTATTATTATTATTATTATTATTATTATTATTATTATTATTATTATTATTATTATTATTATTATTATTATTATTATTATTATTATTATTATTATTATTATTATTATTATTATTATTATTATTATTATTATTATTATTATTATTATTATTATTATTATTATTATTATTATTATTATTATTATTATTATTATTATTATTATTATTATTATTATTTTTTTTTTTTTTTTTTTTTTGTAAAAGCCAGTCACCCTTTAAACTCTGTGGCTCCGACACTCACAGAGGGGAGCTGGTAGTACCGGTAGCCACTCCCCACGTCCGTGGGGTGAGTGACTACTGGGTCCGCGAATCGTGTGTCCTGAGCAGACGTAATGAACCGAGGATGACGGCCTTCTGCATTCTGCCGGCTAAGATCTCCGCCGAATTTCGGCATGCCGGTATGATCTTAAGTTCAGAAAGCAGTGTGTGTCTCGTTCCACCGAGGGCTCCTATAATCAGTACCACTATCTTAACAGTATGGTCTGGATAGAGTCTGCGGAGTTCGAAGAGCAAATCTCGATATTTTGTCCGTTTTTCCTCCTCCTTCAAGACAATGTTGTTCTCCGCGGGAGCCGAGAACTCCACGACAAACATTGTCTTGAGTTGGTGGTCGAGGAGGACTATGTCTGGCTTGTTGGCTTGTATTTGCCTAACTGTGGGAAAAGAGTAGTTCCAATAAATTAGACACTTCTCATTTCCCACAACGGACTCAATATCCCCCGGAGCATAAGGCAGCACTGGTGTCTCGTCTATCCCATACGAGTGGCCTTAAGTGATAATAAAGCACTCGTAATGCTCCGTCGTGCCTCTGGATATAGGCCGAGACTGCATATGTCGGACAGGCCGACAACAAGTGCATTAGAGTCTCTGGCGCCCTGCGGCAGGCCCTGCAGCTGACATCAGGGACCTCTATACCCATGACACGACTTCGATAAACGAGAGTGTTAAATACACCATCCTGGCAAGCCATTATGAATCCCTCGGTCTCAGACTTCAGCCCGGCTGACCTTAAGAAGGCAAAGGTCAGCCTTTCGGATAAGCCAAGATCTTCTATATTTTTATAGAAGACTCCATGCATTGGCTTATCCGTATGAAGCTGCAGAAAGATGTCGTGTTCTGCAGCTTTAATTTGGGCTTTTCGCCGAGCAGGTTCCAACTCGGTGACAGAGTCGCGATTTACCCGCTCGACGTCGAAGGAGAGACCAAGTTCATCGGCTGCTCTCTGTGCTGCCTTAAACAAAAACGCTCCTACCCCTGCATTTTCATGGTCTCGGACCATGCAGAGGAGGGGATCCGAA